>BSBN01000316.1:9522500-10722500 GCA_027924645.1 Cunninghamia lanceolata | reverse complement strand
ACATCATCTATCAGTATGCCAGGGTGCAGTCATTTAACAACTGAATACTAAATCCTGAGTCTTCATCATCACTAATATTCTATCTCTACACTACTATTCTCATTCTCGCATCAATACCATACACTACTTACTTTCCTCAACCAAAATTCATCATTCTTATATATCCACATCATGATTTAATCCATAACCAGGTCAGCATCCAAAATATGAAATGTGTATATTGAAGGATGTAGCTTGTTAGTTCAGTCTGATGTACTATATTCTATGTGGACCCAAATAACATTTGAATTGTATTCACATATGTCAGACTCAACTATTTAACAACTTAGGATTAAGTTCTAAACAATAGAACTTACCGCATACAATTTAGACTTATCATGTCGACCTCTAACTTAGACTGCCATTGATACAGTTCATTTGTTAGACTACAACTTTTAATGCGGACCATAGGGCTTCCTCAAAATCATATCAAAGACTCCTCAGACATCACCAATCATACCTTCAAAACCGTAGAGAAAAATATTCTTTAGCGGCAAAATGTGGACCATTAGAACTCAAACTCTGTCAAACACTATAGAGATACTCATCAACTTGCAACTATCTTTCCGGTGGACTTTAGATCTTACAACTCTAGATTTAGACACTTCATACAAATGTTTACAACACCTCAAAACTGCATGACAAAATATGCACTTGCGGAGAAATGCAGATCATATTAAACTTTTCACTATACAATGTCCCTGTCTTACTCCTGTTCATTGAGACTTAGACATTTTCTTCAAATGACTTCCAAGGAAAGTCATGACCTAAAAACTAGAATATATCATCATGCCAATCCAAGTTGGTCTTGATGACCCATAGCTACTTGTTTTGAATCAAATCTACCATTAATCAAAACAAAAAACTTGGGAGTGGTAACATATTCCCTAATCAAACCCACAATTTTATCTTGGAAGCCAAATTTCTTAAGAACTTTGAAAAGAAAATCCCAAGAAACCCTATCATACGCTTTGGAGATATCAAGTTTTAGTGCCATACCTTGTTTTTTACTTTGATCCAATGATTTTGTGAGTAGTAATAGTAGCATCTAGGATTTACTTACTAGGTACAAGACCTTTTTGGTTGTTTGATATTAGCTTATCAAGAAGAGGTTGGATTCTAAAAACTAACATTTTGGAGAACACTTTGTAGATGGTGTTGCAAAGACTAATAGGCCTAAAGTCAACCATAGAAAGTAGATCTATCCTCTTAGGAATGAGTACAATAAAACTATTATTGAAATGCTTTAGAATCTTCCTAGTATGAAAAAAATCCTTGGAAACAACAGTGACATCTTTCCCCACAATATCCCATAAGTCTTGAAAGAAGGTAGGTGGGAAACCATTAGGTCTAGGAACCTTGAAAGCAACAAAAGAAAAAAACAATAGCCTTAACTTCCTCCTTAGAGACAGGTTTTGACAATTGAAATTTATCCTCCTCTGAAAGAGAAAAAGGGATAATATATATCAATTGAGTAGAGCATTGAGGTTGTTTTGAGAGAAGAGATTGGAATTATCTAGAAGCTAGCTAGCTAAACTCCTCATCTATGTTTAACTTTGCACCAATCTCATCAAGAATTTTGGTGATGGTGTTTCTCTTTATATGATGAGGAATGGATTGATGGAAAAAGGAAGTGTTTCTATCTCCCTCCTTGAGCCATTGAAATCTAGATTTCAAATCTCTTCTTTCCACAAGATACCATTCCAATCAGTTATCAAATATGTTTCCAATTGAAGGGTTTCATCATTTGTACTTCCTTTGGACATTCTTCTTTGAAGCTCCATTAGATTGTCAGAGATAGCCTTCTTTTGTTCAAACACATTACTAAAGGAATACTTGTCCTGATTCTTTACTCTATTCTTGATATTGGGAAGTTTCTGAGATATCCTATACATAGCTAACCCTTGAACCAAACCATGATGGTTTGACCTTTCTCACACACTTGTTAGAGTTGCAAGAAGTCTCCTACTCCTGGTAAAGAAGAGAATATTCAGTGAAAGCTCAATGTCCCAAAGCTCAATATGGTTTATCTTTTCTTTGTGTTTTTCAAACTTTAGGGAGGTGCTTGATTCCTTGCTCAGATGTATGGTATTCAATGGAGGCTCAATTTTTGAAGCCTGATAACTTTGTCCTTTCAGACTTTGGGGATCAGAGAATTTTGTTTCGATTCAAAAGTTTATGGATGCATAGTGTTGGCCTGATTGTTGAAGCCCGATAACTTGTCTTTCTCCATCAGTGCACCTTATATGATTTTTCATGGTTATGGGGAGTCTTCTAGTCTTGATTACAAGGAAGGGTAAAAGGTGGAAGCCCGATTTGTCAAGTCTTGACGAATTCAAGTCTTCCCAATGAAGAAAGAGTGCTAATTTGTAGAAGAGTAAGGAAGTAAAGGTGGTGAATTTAAAGAGGATAAGAACTAAATATTCCCAGTGATCTATTTTCCTAATTTTTCTATAGAGAACAACAATTTGCATGAAGAAGATTTATTTCTATATTTTGTAAAAAGAAAAGAAAACAACTCACATGATTTTTTCATGAGGATTTAAAAAAAGGGTAGAAGTGTGCATGTTCAAATTGCTTTTTTGGCATGTATATTTTCATGCTTTTTGGGCGGAGAGTTCTATATATTGTAATGATCTATCATATTTTAAGGGTTTAGAAATTACTGGGAAGAGACATTACATTGAAATTTTGTAAGTTTAATCTAAGGAGTAATATGAGTCTGCAATTTGTTTTTTACATCTTATTATAGTGGATTCATTATGTAACACAATATGAGCATTGTAAGTTTATGAATGTGAGTTTTTCCTCTATGGTATTTCATGTTCTTGTAAGTATTTTAGAGGATTAGTAAGTAGATTTATATTCATGAAAGTTGATTGCTAGGTTTAAATCATATTAAGGAAATGATAATGTCATTAAACCACAGAAGAAGAATTATATTATAGTTGCATGTTGACTAAAAATTTAGACTCTATGAACCTAAGGAATATGCATTGATCTTTCTAGAAATCTGATCCAATTTCATAAATTAAGAAGTTAAATACCTACTCTTTAAGTGTTATATGATAATAAATGAAAATTTAACTAGATTCATGATATTGTAAGGAACTGGTGAGTATATTTGTAGGGATTAGCATTTGATTTATTATATTTAGTTATATCATGGATATTGTCTACCCATAAGGTTGAGATCTACATAGTTTGTTGTGTTAGTTTTATTGTTAAAAAGATCTCAGGGAAATACCCTCTTGAGTGTGGCAAAGATCAAAGAAGAAGAGGAGGTTTGTCCATGCCCTCCTAGTCGTTGGGATTTTTGCATCACAAAAGGAAACCAACACATATTATTCCCAATCAAATAGATAGTTTAAGGTGATCAACAAGTGTTTGGAAGGATATCTCCAAAAAAAATTCTTTAGATAAATAAGAGAGATACTCGTGCAATGGTTTCTACTAGTAGGTTTGTGGTATAACACTTCTTTCCACACTTCATCGAAGATGTCTCCATTTTTGAGATATTTGCGTACCATCCACCATCCATCACCTCTTCATTGTAGGCAAAACCAAAGGTTAGAGTAGTTGTAGAACACATTCAACACTAGCAAGAGGTGATCTATAGTCTTAGGGAGAACACATAATAAAATGAAGCAACTAGATGATCAACACTACAGTGAAAGGAATTTTGAATAGGATATTGGATCTTTATGAAATTATAGCCATATAAGTAGATTCCATTGAAAGAATAGAAGAAGGAAAACAATATTGAACCCAAGTATTATGGCCCCTATAAGGTTTTATAAAAGATTGGTAGTGTAGCATATGGATTGAAGTTACCTAAATCAAAAAATATATATTTGGTCTTTCATGTTTTCTTCCTAAAGAAGGTTATTGGACGAGGAGTTTCAACCCAATTAGAGTTACTATAGCTTGATGAGGAAGGAAGAATTATTTTTGAACCTAAGGGAATCCTTAAAAATTGCCCTAAGTGACTATAGATTAAGGTTATTGCAAAAGGAATTCTCCTATTGAAGATATTATATGGGAAATTGAGATTTGATGTAAAAGCATCCAACACTTCTCTAAAGAGAGGGGCATAATATACCCTTAAGCCATTGGTTGTAGAGGGATATGTGTGGCTAACTTGTGGCTAGAATAACCCTTAACTAAGTAATATGTTTATTTATATAGTCTTAATATAGGTAGTCAGGTTAGCCTAGGTAGAATCCATAGCATAAGTATGCTATATATAGGAGTTAATGTTTAGTTTATTATCATAATATTGTTAATTCTATTCTTTTTAGAGACATTTGAAGGATTACTCCCTCAAAGTGGCTTATTATTATCAAGTATTATTAAGTATTTGTAACTTATTTTGCATTATATCCTTCTCTTGTGCAAGTATTTTCATTACAATTGTGTAACCATCTTTGAACTTAATTAATTAAATATGGTGAAGTGTTTCTTTAAAAAAATTACTATGGTGAAGCTTTCCAAAAAGGTGTTAATACTTTATAATGTGGGGAAATAGTGATGCAATCATGGTAGGAGGGTTCACAAAACGAATTCCAATATATCATAGAATTCAAATACAATTCGGCTGGCAACATGTAGGCTTACAGTTAGGGCTCATGGGCTTGATTACAAAATATCTAAATAAGCAAAAGATATAAATTTTAAGCTCCTTCACACAAAATCTAAACTATCTATCTTCTGAATTATTAGGATAGCTTTCCTAAGGATATATTACATCAATTTATATCATCTTCAGAACTGTTGGGTCTTAAAAGTACAAGTTTTTAGACCACAAGAGGGTGCCAGTCTCTTGATACGTTTTTGGCCCACAAAACAGGGTTTATACAATTAGAAACCCCCTACTCTTTAGGTTTTGGTAGACCTAGGTGGGTGTACCTAAACGATAAAGTAGCTTTGAAAATATAAATGGATTCTAATATGGGAAATCTACTCACTATGGCATGCATGTGTGAGGTAGATGCAGAGCTTAATTATTAATTCCTAATGAGAGTGCTTGAATTATTAAGAATGTGTATTGGATTTGTATAAAATGTTCTAAATTTGATCAGTACCTAATCTATTGGGTGGATGGAGTCAACGGATGAATGATGATTATGGAGGCAGATATGTAGGATAGGTGAATCTGTTTTGTAGCTTAACTCTAACTTATTGCGCACTTGGAATGTTTGCACCTTGTACAAATGTGTAGGTTTGTAAGTTATTGTACTCTTCTTTAATAATCCCAGTGATATTCTCCTAAATTACTATGATCTCCTGAAAGGAATTTTAATTCTTAGCTTGAGGGAAACCAATCAGAACAATCATTTCAAAAGGATTTTAATCCTTGGCAGGAACCAATCAAAATAACCACACACTAATAACAAATGTGTTGTGACAAATTTTGTGAATTTGAATAATTTAAGAGAACCACTTTGGAGACATCACAACATCATATAAACATGAAAATCAACACAACAGTTGAACACTGAAATAGATCACCATTTAAGAATAATCTGCTCCATTATCTTGCTTCATAGTCTATATATTAATTGCATAAGTTTCTGAAATATAAGAATAGATAGGTGGAATGGATGAAATTATATACTAATATTGATTTCTTTTTCTTCTACTACCTACTACTGATGATTCTTGAATCACTACATGTTTGAATTATATAGTAATATCTTGAAGAGGGTGTACCTCTTCATAAGTGTCTTTTGGAACTTTAACAACAATAAATAAATATTAACATTAAGCTCTAATGAGCCACAAATGAACTTTGGTGATATGATCCAAATACTTCTAACTCAAGTATGTGTCATCAAACTCCACAGCGTTCCTCGCCACGATTTCCATAGTGATCATTTTTTCCAAGCATTCACAGGCCTCTCCTAGTGTTGGATCTTCATCTTTAACTACTTCCAAGGATTCTTACAATATCAGTTCACATTCTTTTATCCATTCATTTTGACTTTTCAGATCTTTATTATCTTGGAATCGTGTAGGTACACCCTCCTTTGAGGCATCAATGAACTCTTTAGAATCTGCTTGAAGTTCCTCATAATACCTTTTATGTGTTTTGATCAGATCTTCCACAGTGGTAATGGCCCCAGTATGAGAAGTATTCTTGTTTTGTATTTCTTGAAGCTTTTCATGGAGCCTGTCATTTATCATTTTATGCTCTAGGATAACAGTGTGATTCTTAGAATGAGTAACCCAGGACTTGTCCGCTAGATCATCATATTAGTATATCTCCTTTTGAATATTGTAGACAGTGCATCAAACCTGGCTTGGATTATTTGAGAGTTCATCTATAATTTACCTTGCTCTTGTCCTTTATTTGGGAGCTTTCTCCTTGAGTCAACATTTTGGTGGGTTCTTTTAAGGCATCCTTAAATGTATATCTTAGAATATCATTTTCCTTATGCATCCTTTCACTGTTCAATTTGTACATGTCCCGCTCTTTAATCAACATCTGAATCTAAGCCTTGTTCAATTTGGCTACATTAATGTCAATATCTGTTATGACCACAAGATTAGTTTCACCCACTCTTAGTGTCATCACATGACCAAATGCTTTTTTTGTATAAATAACTGTAAGCTTCTTATGTGGGGTGTATAAGGCCTAGATCATGAGAGAATTCTCATCAGAATTATACATTGACCTAATGTATACCTCTATTACCCCTTCTGGACTGAGCTTGTGTTTGGCATCATTATTGTTTAAAAAACTATCAAAAACCAAAGCAGAGATTAAATCCAAACTAGGAAAGATCATCACACTAGACTCCTCTAATAATTTTCTTCCCCTCTTTGGAGTCATGTTCTTCATTTCATTTTCTACATCCATTTTCAATGTGTTCAACAATTGCCTTTCATTGCATGGTGTGATATCTGTAACTAATTCTTTTATTTCTTTTCCTTTGTGTTTATACAAGAAAGATTTAAATTTAGGAGACTGAATCAAATGGTCATTTGAAACAAAAGATTTATAAGCCAATTACCTAGCATTTGTATCAGATGGTTCCCCAACTTCTTGTTCTCTTGTTGGAGGCTTGTATTCCTTAATCCTTACCTTGGGGATTTTATTACGTTGGCCTTGGGGTTTACTTTCATCAAAAGATCCATCACTATCAAAGGATAACACATCTATTTCATGTAACTGCCTCATTTTTTGTTGAACTCCTCAATTATACTAATCAATTGCCAAATCAGCCTCTGTTTCTTCCAAGTTCCTGATGATATCATCATGAGGATATGGTGTATGAACATATCCACTCAAATTGTGTTTCTTTCTTACAAAGTCAATAAAACCTTAAGGATCAAATCTTTTCCTTGGTACTACTCTCTTCATATTGAAGTGTGACAATTTATCCAAAATAAGATCATATCCTTCTTTTGAAACTATAGTAAAATCCCCAAAACACAACATGTTGGGCATGAATGATTGTTTGTCATAAGCACTTAAATTCATGACATTAGAATAATCCATTTGCCTGACAATATCTAGATATGCAATTCTATCCAGCACAGACTTGGGCAATAGAAAAGGTGTATCTTCAAAACCATAAACTCTGATCATAGTGGAATCAAGAAAACATTACCAATCACCCCAATTATGAGTTACAGTTGGTGGTCCATTGAAATCTTTGGGCCTTAAGAATATTTTGATCTTAGTAGATAATGAATAATCACAAGGGTGACCATAAAATCTGTACATCTTAACAAAGTATTCTTCGAAATGAACATAATTAGAATTGACAAATCTACTATCCCAAATGGAGATCCACAATTGTATTGGTAGTGGCTGACTCTCTTTATCCAACTGTGTAATTCTAACTTATTTTGTCCACATTCCTATCTCTTGTCCATAGTACAGTATCATGTGGATAAGAGAGCAATAATGTTTGAAGTACTTTGTGGGATAACCATTCTTGATAGCCATCAACCCTGAGTCAATCTCTCTGGAAATGTGTGAATCAGAATCAAAAGCTCTTGCATTGAAACATTGTATGTCTGCATCAATTACCATTGGCCCTATAGACATAAATTTAGGGACATCTGTTCCCATTACTTGACCTACTGAGTAGTAGGTGTTGGCACTAATTTTGGTCTGGATCTGAGCACAGATGTTGGAGGGCTTTTTCCTTTTAAGCCCTAAGTCTTTTTGTTCATTGGAGTACTTGGCATTCCGGTGAAAGTTCTTTTTGAAGTGCTCTAATTGTGTGTTGAACCACCGCATTGAACCATCGGATTGAACCAGTTCAATGGTTCAATGCTTTATGATTTTGGGCCTTATCGGAGTGAGTGGTGCTATCGACGAGCGTCATTTTTGTTATGCCGATGGTCTATGTCTTGCCGAGGAAGGTGAGGTTGTCGAGGGACCATCAGGGTGACTTGTGTGGTCGACATAGGTGTTTTGTGGCTTGTCGATGAGGATTTTGGAGTGCTATCACCAAGACTTTGGCTATCGGATGAGTGGACAAGTGTTGGCCCGATAGAAGGTTAGCAGTTTGTAGGGTTGGTTTAGGTCTGACATGGGCTATATCGGGCTAACCATTGGAGGGTTCACCGATATGATTGGTCTAGCCGACAAGAGCTTGGAAGGTTTGTGTGGTCTTCAGCGTGACTTGTGTTGTCGGCAAGAATGGATTGTGTTGGGCCGATAGTGGAGGGTCTGGCCGACGAAGGGGCAAAGTCTAGCTTGCTGGTCATCGGTGAGAGTTTGGTCTATCGGCAGAGGGATTTTTTGCTTGGCCGACGGTATTGGTCTGGCCAACAGGGGATTGTAGTGGCTTCATCGGTGTAACTGATGAGATCGGCAAAGGTTTGGAAGGTTGGCCCGATGGTGCATCTTTGGTCGATGGAAGGGATTGTAATGTAGTGATCGGCCAGATTATTGATGTCGGTAGGAAGATTTTCGGCAGGGCCGATGGCTTAGGTCTGAGCGATGGGTTTTGGAGAAGGAGCATACATCAAGCATGGAAAAAGCACTCAACACTTAGTATGTTGGTGGCCATGTTTTTAAGATGCTAAAGGAGTCCTCGCACTATGCATGTGGGATTAATCTCCCTACATTATTTGAAGCTACGAAGAAGCGTTTTGGCAGGAAATCCCTTTTTGAATGTTGCGACAGTTTTCAAGTGGCCGCGGGTGGTTGAGCCATCAATGGCAACTGTAGTAGGGGTATGGATGATGGTACAAGCAATTAAACTACCTGATTGTGAATGAAGACTTCCAGATGGCGGCACAAGGCTCGAGGCCTCTCTTGTCTGTTGCAGCAATAAATTCTGAGCGCCATTCCTTTGTAGGATCTGTATCTGGCAGATTTTTTGTCAAACCATGTAATTAATTGCTAGAGGTACACTTTCTGGCTGATATAGGCAGACTATGTTACCATTTTTTGTGGTTGTTGAAAGTTGAACATTTGGCTCTGTAATACAATACAGTTGGTTTTGGTTGCTCTGTGCAGCAAAACTTGTGAGTTTATGTATCTCCTGTTGTATTTTTTGCATGAATCCACTAATTTCATGGTTAATCTTATATGAATAATGCTATGTTTGCATGTGTTGTGCTAATTCTGTCTCCAGTGTTGCATGTATCTTTCTTCTGAGTCTAGGTATTCAAGGAATGTCTAAGATTCTAGAACATAGAATTCCTATGTTGAATGTTTAATCTCTTAACTTCTGCTCAAGGGGTAGATTAAATTGTTCTCAGATTGAATATTGGGAAGGATATATTGTAGTAGGGATGCCATAAGTATAGATAGCTTAAAACTCTGTATTGGGAGATATCTGTAAGGCAGATATCACATGTGTCCCCCTGAAATCCAATTTTAGTTGTTCATGCTGATCATTCACAGGTGTATGTCTACTGACTCCAAGCCCTGGATAGGCATAGATCTAGCTTTGTGTTTGAGTTATATACCATGTCCAGTTTTGCATCCAAATATAAAATCAAAATCAAAACTCCAAAACAACCATTAGGACATTAGAATTAGTTTTTGGATCCAAGTCCTCTGTCTACAACTGTAAATAGGCCCAAAGCTAGCCCCTTTGCTCTTATCTTACAGTTTTGGTCTACTTACAGGAGGACTTATCTGCTTTCTGTCAGCATCCCAGCCTTTGTATGCATATCCTCATGGATGTTTAGTAGGGAATACCCCCTAGGTTTTGCAGAGCCCGAAGAAGAAGATGAGATAAAATATAGAGTCTATCTCCTACACTGTTGGCCCCTGGCCCAGAGATCCTGTTAATCATTGATGGCTACCTTGTAGGGAAATCTGGGAGTAAGCATCTAGTCTGGGAAAAAACCAATAGAAATTGGCGACTCCGCTGGGGAATTTGTGAAAGAACCCTGATTTACAAAAGAAAACAGTTCCTAGTAATAGGTGGCGACTCCGAAGTAATCTCCCAACCGGCCAAAGTGAAATTTATATGCAGGGGAGAAGATCCCAATAGAATCCTTTATTTGAAGAGTTACCAGTAACAAGAAGAATGATGTATAGAAGAAAGGGAGCTGTCTCAGTCAGTCATGAGGGTTCCCCCAGAAAAAGTGATGATATGCAAGATAACCCTAGGCCATCAGGACAACATGTGCCTTACTTTTCAAATGCAGAAGCTAATATTTAGGGTGCATATGAGAGGCAATAGGGTGGTAGCATGAGAATGAGGTCAGAGGTGTTCCAAGAACACCCATTTCTAGACCCTAGTGAAAGGTTTGAAGAGGCAGAGTCTTTGAGGGATGATGAAGATGATGACTAGAATGGTATGAGACCATCTACCTCTATGCCTAAAGAAGAACAGTTAGCTGAAGAAATCAAAAATTTGAGAGCAGAACTAGAATATCTACAAGCCATGAAAATCAGAGATGACATGAGGCAGAAAGTACAAGCTTTAAGGACTGCCCAAAATGATTCAATTCCTACCCTTGAGAATGCAAATGTGCAGAGACATCATCAAAGAAATGAAGTGCAACATCAGCATAATGATCAAAGATAAAATGTGAATGATGCTAGGATACCACTGAACAATGTGAGAAACTAGAAAGCAAACAGAAACATTAATACTAATCAGTTTGACAAACAACCCATGCAGCTAGATAGATTCAGATAGCTGGTATTTGATGGTATTCTTGGGTATCCTAACCCCATTGACAAGCATCTAAGGCTGCAAGTGCCTAAATTTTCAGGAAACAACACAGTGTCAGGAGAAGATCATCTAAAGGCTTTTCAAAATGTCATGGATAACTTTGAGGTAGAACATGAGGATGTTTTCATGAAGTCATTCATGCAATCTTTAGTAGATGAGGCAAGAGAATGGTACAAAAATCTGCCTGACCGGAGTATTTAATCATGGGATGATTTTAAAAGGATGTTCAGGGAGCAATATGGTGACAAAACTGACCCTAGCTTTTTTGTAAATGAGTTTACCAGTATCACTAAAGGGTCAAATGAGCAGGTTGCAGATTTTGATGCAAGATTTACTAAAGTGTTAAACAAATTGCCACATCACATGAGGCCAAATGAACCAATGTGCATAATATTGTATATCAATGCCTTTGATGCAAAAACTGCATATGGATTAAGAGATAAAAGTCCTGCTACTATCAGGGATGCTTTCAGAATTGCAGTGAATATTGAGAACAATAGGAAAGCATCAGGCAAGACAAACAGAAGGGATGATGTGAAAATTTTGCAGAATCCAAACAAGCCTCAGAACACTCAAGGTAATACATCTTCCCCTGAAGATAAGATAGACAAATTGGCAAATGTTGTTAAGGACCTAAGCTATAGACCAGCTAGAAGTGAAAAAGGGATAGGTCCTAATAGGCAAGTCTACCAAAGGTAGGAAAAGAGACCATCATTGCATGATATGCCTTATAATACCAATTGACATAATGGTAAGCCTATATTCCCACATAACAACACAAATCAGAGAACTCAACATGTCAAAGAAACTCCTGATCCTCTAAAGAAAGCTATAAATATTGTTGATGATACTCCATGGTGTATAATTTGTCAGATGCCACATTCACAGTCACAGTGTATGATTGCTCAGTCCTTGTATGATAATGCTGTATCTTGTAATGAATGCAACGAGCCACATTATGTGCAAGATGATGATGTTAATATGATGTCCATAAACAATGGATACCCTCTTTATGATGCTGATGAGAGTACAGATGATGGAATTTGGGCCTGTCAACAGGATTCTTATGATGAAGGTAATGAAGAAAGCTATGTGTATGATCAGAGCTCACACAATTTTTTGAGTAACTTACAATGACCTTTTGATGAGGAAATTAGGGCCCTCATAGCCGCAGCAGTGGCCCAAGTCAAGAGTAACTACAATCTCAGAGGTAAAGCTCAAATAAGTAGCCCACATCAGCCATAAGGTATTTCTGCAGGTTAGCCAGTGCATGGTCATAAGGGGATGGAATTACAAAAGAGGCAGTGGGTTAATAATAAACAGAATTTTAGACATAGAACAGGTCATGAATCTCAAGGACAAGAAAATAGAATCCCCCAGGCTGAAAATCAAAGTAAAGGTACCCAAGACAAGAATGATGATCAGGGAACTATGAAGGTAAAAGCTAAATCAGTTCAGGATAAAAATAAGATTGTGGAGCAAGCTACAACTGTTATACAAAATTATGTTCCATTTGATATAGCTCAAGTCCTATCCCAGGTAAAATTCTCTGTTCCACTTATGGAACTGATGAAAGTGGAAGAGATCAAGAATAGGACAATATCCCTAATTTCAGGGGTGCCTTTTCAAGCTAAACAAAATGTTCAGATCCAGGGTGACAAACATGTCATATGTAATGAAGAAGATGAGGCTCCTGAGGTTTATTTAGGAGTGACTATGACAAAGTGCCCCTCACAAGTGGAACCATTTTATGTATCCTTGGTTATAAATGGAAAAATAATCAGAAATTGTATGCTTGATTCTGGAGCATCTACAAATATCATGCCTTTGGCCATCATGCAACAAGTTGGATTGAAAATTGACAAGGCATGTGGAAAATGTTATGCTATGGATGCCAGAGAGGTACCAGTTATTGGAATCATGAAGGATGTAGATTTCAAACTGGCAGCATTTCCTGAAAAGAGATATAAAATGAATATAACAGTGGTTGACATCAAGCCACAGTATGGTATGTTGCTGTCAAGAAGATGGGCAGCACTAATTGGTGGAAGTATGCAGCTGGACCTGTCATATGCCATGATTCCAATGAATGGCAGGGATGTTAAGCTAATCAGAAAAGAAAGATCATCAGAGACAGTGGAGGACCAATAAGCAGAGGAACAGATATGCTTTATAAACACTGATTGTGATAACTTCAGGGTTGTCTCAGATGATAGAGAAGATAAAGAGGAAAATGTCTGCATTAAAGAGCTAGACTAGCAAGGTTTATGGACCATGTATTTTGATGGAGCTTGTGCAAAAGAAGGCTCTAGAGCTGGAGTTGTTTTCTTGTCTCCAAATGCTAAGCTCCTCAAATTCTCTTTCTTGCTGAGGTTTGTTTGTACAAACAACAATGTAGAATATGAGGCTTTACTCTTAGGCCTAAATATAGCTCTCAAAACACGGAATCAAGATGCTAAGAGTATTTGGGGATTCTGAGTTGATTGTATCCCAAATTAGAGATAGGTATACTTCAAAAAACAAAAGATTGAAACAATACAAGCATGCTGTTTGGGATACCATTGAACTATTTGATGCATTTTCAATAGGCTGGGTAGAAAGATCAAAGAATGTTATGGCTGATTTCTTAGCTAATGTTGCAATAACGCTAGATGACATCACACTTGTTGTGTGGTTACACAACACGCCCCATTTTCACTTGGCAAAACAGGGACCCAACTTTTTGGCTTGGCTTGTGTTGTCTTCTTTCTGGCGGTTTGGTAAAAGTAAGTCATGTGCATCATCATGTAGAGTTTGGATGAGGTAAGTCATCATTATGAGGTCAGTTTGTCAAAATTTGTATTTCTTTCTTGTGGCCTCATAGTTTGAAAGAGCATTAAAATTCATGCTGGTTTGCCTTGTACATCACTCTGATATTCCTCAGGATGTGAAAGTTATGAACAGTCAAAGTTTTGGTCAAACCTGATATTCGCAAGAGGAGGATCATATTTTATAACTTCAGTCATGTTGTCGAAGATCATCTTGATCTTGGTACATCACCCGACAAGTCATGCGGTTCAAATATCCAGACGTCAACTTTAAGTAGTAGTAAATCTTTCCCCGTCAAACAGTCTTATATATCATGAGCGTCATGTTTTCGAATGTACCCCGATATTTCTTAATATCCTCCTACCATGAAATATCACCCTAAGCTAATATCTTGATGACGTCATCCAAATCAGATAAACGAAAAAACAAACATGACGATGACATCATCATCACATTTACATTTCGACAGGATATTTGCTAAACATGATCATGTTCGCATAATATGACGATGATGTCATGATGCCTTTCCGATACAAAGAGTGAATATCAAGATGACGTCATCCCGATATTCTGAAAGAGAGACAAGTAAGTTTGTCTCATCATCATCATATTTGAAACATCACCCGATACATCGAAATATCCTCCTAATGTACTAAACATAAACAAAAGGGTGCTTTTGTCACTCGAATCTTGTCGCGATAACAATTTCAATATGAGGGAGGAGGATGATATTGAAACTCGACCTGATATTTGTGAATATCATCCTGCCCTCATGATATCCTATTATATGGATATCCCCCCACTCCCGTTGCTGCCATTATCATTTAATGTGTGCAGACATGGTAGGTGGTTCCCGCCAACCCCGGAACCCAATGAAACACATGGCGAGATCCTGGGTTTTCGCACGAATAATCAAGGAATATAAACTAATTTGTCAGAGTTGCCCTAAATTTACCCTAATTGCAAGGTTAAAAGGTAATTCAACTGTCATTTTCACATTTACCTTGCGATAAAATTATTTTACAGAGTACCAGCTTCCATACCAGCGTACAGGCGATTGTTGCACGAGCTGATCTCACAGACAGAAGGAAGGAAGTGATCATCGGCTGAATTAAGAGCGTCGTTAGCAATTTACTAGTATAAAACAGAAATCTACATAACCAGGTAAGTGAATGAAGCCCTCATCATGTTATTGTTGTTCAGGTATGATGGTATAAGTTCTGGTTTATGCATCCATATGATTAAGTAATATTGAAAAAGATACAGTAGGCATGGTAAGGTTAATTGCAATATGCATGCATATGTATACCCGTTGTGAGATAGGATTTTGTTAATTGCAGGTACTCATGGCTGACAAGCAGTTTGTTAAGTGTCAAGAGGAATTTAGTAGGCCCATGTTCTCTTCTCAGAGGGGGGTCCTGTTCAAATATGGAGCAATTCTAGATACCCATTAGGGAAGCACCAATCTGGAAGCCTGGTCAACTAAGCTGAATGATGGGCATGACAAGAGTCTTGTACTGGACGCAGTGTTCGTATCAGGAATGTGGAATGCTGCTGGTTTTTCATATTCCATGGAATCTCTGGAGCTCGTCATCGAGTGTGCCTAGAATTATAATCCTCAGACAAGGCAAGTGGTGAAGCATGGGAGGATATATGCAGACCTCTCCATCAAGGGTCTTTCCCGGACATTTGGATTACCACTGGGCAATAAAGTTAAGAGCGTGGACCTAAGGAAGGCAGAAAAAGAGTATGAGGCCAACAAGAAATCAGCTAGGAAGAACATGTATCAATGGCGTGCTAAGAACAGCACCTATCCTGTAGCAGCCAAACATCCTGTGCACATGTTCAAGTATGATTTCAGTGAGGAGTACCAATACATGATTGCACTCCTGAATAGAGTAACAGGCCAACCTGATGCTGGTAGTTTCAGAGATTGGATGTATGGAATAATCATGATGTGTCTATATTCAGACATCAAGCCACTATGGGGCCAGATAATAAGTGATGCTCTGCATGAGCAGCTGATGAACCTGGGAGGTTCAAATTGTGCATTTTATATGACATCTTACATTGTTTATTCTTGTGCTTACAAAGGCACTTTTGATGCCTTAGTTACAGATGGAAAGCTCACAGGCACAAATGCAGCATACATATGGGATCATCATCCCCAGCTGTAGAGAATCAATTACTTCAATGATTACAAACTGGTCAATGATGCATTCTCCATGCATCTGGTGAGGACCATGGAAGAAGATAGAACAAAGAGATTGAGCATGGAAGCTCAAGAGGTAGTTTATAGGCATGGGGCTTGGTACATATAGTTTGCAACCTTTTCATACATAAGGGTTGAAGGTTTTGAGGGACATCCCCTGATGCTGCCGAGGTACCCTACTGATGCAGTAGCACTAATGAAATTTATCAGGCAGGGCTCCACAATGATAAAGATGTACAAGGACGCCAGGAAGCTACCACCAATTTTGTTCCCAGTCAGCATAGGTTGCTATATGTGCCCTGATTCTGACAATATAAAAAAGGTGATGGTCACCCTAAATAAAATGAATCTGCAGCCTTTTCCACTAACACGACCATATGATCCTTATGGTAGAATACAGAAGATACTAGGAAAGCCTATTCATCAGAGGTACCTAGAGGATTTTTGGACCGACTGTGAAGATGAGGCAGAGGCTAGGAGAAGAAGGTATCAGAGGTTAACTCTGAACCAAGTTAGAACTTTTGATTGCATCTCCCTTCCCCAACAATTGAAGAAGGATGATGGCAGGATAATGGCAGATGAATATGAACAAAAGAAGATATACAATGACACCATCTCTGCACCTGACCTCACCATGTAGGAAGACATATCCTTGGACCCATTCATTGCCAGGACCATACAACTAACTCAAGCTTGGGTTGATGAGCAGGTGGAGGCATTGAAAAAGAAAGGTGTTGCCATTATGGTGGACAACAAAAAGAAGGGACAGGATATCCCTAGGGATGAGTATGATGACTTCCTGATTGAGAAGAGGAAGACCAAGGGAGATAGAATCCCTCCACCACAGCAACAGAGCAAAAGACCCCCAAGGGGCAAGAAGGTGGATAAGGAACCCAAAGGGGTTATAATTGAAAGGGCAGTACTTGAAGTTGAGGAGGTAGCAGGATCAGGATCAGAATCAGCATCCCCTCCAAAGAAAGAAAAGCCCAAAAAGAGTAAGATAGCAGAGGCTGGAATTATTGAAACCCTAGAAGTGGGTCAATCCTCAAGGAAACATGATACAGAGGATATCATCATGGAGGAGGAGCCTGAAGAAGAAGAGGCTACATTAATAATAAAGAGAAAGAGGAGAGTTCCATAGGTGCTGGTGTCCACCACACCCAAGAAACAAAGAACCTCTATGAGAGGTGAAATAAAACAACCCCCTATAATTGTACCAGAGGTAGGTAGTGAAGTACCAAAGGAACTTCAGCATAATGTTCCACTTCCTACCATCGTCAAGTTCAAAACTGAACATGCAGAGGAACAAATGAAAGAAACTGATCAGACACAAGCAGAAAGGCATGTCTCACTAGATGAGACAATAAATCTGTCTGATGACGAAGTTGTGCAGGATGTGGCTACATAGAATATGGAGACACTCGCTGCTGATATAAGTATGACTCCTCACAAACCTCCACCAGTTCAAACTGTGCTTGAGGAGATGAAGCAAGTGGAAGAAGAGCAAGAAAAGAGCCCAGAGCAGGTAGCTTAGGAAATAGGGCTGGAAGTATTAATTACAGAGGTGACAAGTCCTGTAGTGGTAGACCTGATAGAGAAATAGGATGCAAGTCCTAAACAGCCAGCAGGATCACCTGATAAGGAACACCCAGCAGAAGAAATAGAGATGGCAGAATTAGAGGGCCATACTCTGGAATTAGGCCAACAAGGTCCACAGGATACATCAGCGGAACCTACTATAGTAGAGGTTCAAGAAATAAAGGCTGATGAAAAGGAGGAAGCACTAGAGGATCCAGCTGTCAAAATACAAGAAGTTGATAGTGTAGGTGCAGAACAAATAATGGCTGCAGAACAACCTCCAGCACTCCAGGCAGAATCCCCAGTATCTAGTGCAGTAGATAAACAACAAGGGGAAGAAATAAAAATAGATGAAATAATGATGGAGAAAGATCATGATCATCATGATCAACATACAGATGTACCACAGGGTTCCCCACATCAAGAAGACGCCCCTCCGGAGAAAGAGATTCCTCAACAAGAGGAGGTACCGCAAGATCAACCACAAGGTGAGCATCGGGAAGAAGAAATGGAAAAATCACCATCTCCACAACACTTGCTAACAAAAACGGGAGATACGGGTGAACATCATGATGATGCTGAAAAACAGGATCAGGTGCCTTCGTGGTTGGCAAAAGAAGTAAATATAGAGGAAGAGCTTGAAATTCAAGAATTCGATGTCTCCACCTTGTTCTCTGCGGATATGATGAAACCTAGGAGGAAGGCCAGAATGACTTCGGCCATCAAGAGAGATCCGGCAACTGGGAGGAGGACTGCACAAATCGCCATACCTGCGGTGGAGAAAGAAAAAGGTAAAATTACTATTGATGAATTTCAAATCAGCACAGTAGATTTGGGTTTTGCCAATGAGGACCAAGAGGGTCAAGAGGGCAAAGACATTATTGACTCTCTAATTCAAAAGGTGAAAAGAGAGAAGGAGAAGAATAAGCAACATAAAGAGTACATTGCTCAGTTGCATGCCTACATCAAGGGGCTGACCAATCCTGATGATACCACAACTGAACATGCAGTCCCATTGACTGCCATTTCTCAGGAGGAGGTAAATAAATTAGACCTCATGAAGCATGAGGTGTCTATAATAAGGAAATGGATGTCATCCACATTGGATGATGCTGTTGAAATAATGAAGGCCTCTTTGAAGAGGTGGAGCATTCTAAGTGACTCCAAGACCAAGGTAGATAAATTGCAAATGCAGACTGGGAAAAGGTCTTATAAACTAGAAAGGGTCCTGAGCTTTTTGGGAGAAATAAAGAGGATAAATCCTCAACTGCTTATCAGTAAGCAGGTGCTAAACAGTAATACTACATTGTTGATAGATATATGGTACAAGGACATTCAATTTGAATGTGGAGTCCTCAAAAGATGCAATAATAAGCTGAGAGATATCAGCATGAGGCTACATGATTTAATGGCTGAAGAGGCAGTGATATTAGAAACATTGGAAGGCAAGGTGGAAGGTAAAATAGAAAATCAAGATGAAGAGTCTGCCATCAAAGCTGTACACAGTAACTTCCAATTAGAGGTAGACGGTCCACCTGTCCACTTGACAGAGGAACTTATAGACAAAATAATGAGGATCAAGGTCAAGATGGAGAAATATAATGAAACACTGCAGGATAGGAAAAATAAGCTTGATAACAGTAGAGATAAGTATGAAGCACATAAGCACACCATCATCAAAGCAAAGACTCAAGATGGCAGAGGAATAGATCAAGTTGTGCATTCATATGAGCAGATCAGGAGCAGTATGCAGCCCCATATGCGGCATCATCATCATCAGGATAGCGAAAGTTCAGGAAGTGATGCACATGATGATGATCCACATGAATCAGTTGAGGAGCATGATGAAGATACATCATAAAGGGGATATAAGCATAAGTAATATAGATAGTTGCCAGCTGGCAACTTGTGCCACTTTTGTAAAGATTGACAAAGTCAAGAAATGATGACCGTAGATTTACATTGATGAATCAAGGTCGTAAATCTTTTGTAATGGATTCCTCGCCTTATTCTATAAAAGGTGGTGGAATGCCTTATTGTAAACATTGGAAACTTAATTGAAATCCGTCTGTTGAAACATTTAGGGCTCATTTCAAAGTTTTTTGTATACATTTATATTTTTGCATGCTTAATGAATGAGAAGACTGTGTCGATTACAATTCATAGTAAATCTTGAGTAATTAGTGTATGATTTCTAGATATATGTGGTGATTTGCTACATCCCTTGGAGTGCATGTCTATTTACATGTGTTGTCTTCATACAAATTCCTTTGAAGTTAGCATCAACTATATCTAGCTGTGGAATGTCCTGGTGAAAATATGGTTTGGTTTTCTTCTCTTCATGATAGTATCTAATATACATGTGGTTCAAAAGCTGAAGGTTCACTTTAATTAGAAGTATTTCTTCATTTTCTTTTAAATTTGAGAACATCATCTCCATAATTGCAAATAATTGATGATCTTAAGCAAATGACACAAATATGCGGACATCTCGTAGATAATTGTAAATATTTAGCATATTTTGAATACAGAGCCTACACAATTGAAAACATCATGCAAAGATTGAGGTATATCTGCATCTTTTCACCAAATAATTGTATAATGTGACTTCTCTGTAAAGAATTTCTGCAGGAGTGTCATGATGACGTTGAACTTTCACGTAAGGCCCCAAAATGGAAACAACAACTCACATTAACCTCTGAGTAACTTCAGACGATTAAGACCTAATCACCGGAGACTTGGGATCATGAATTCTTTGAATTCATAGTATCTTTCAAGATGAATAAAAGTTAATGTGTACTTTTATTCTATGCTTGTTTGTGACTAACATCATGACCAACATAAATTGGCGCTAGAAGGAGGGCACTGATCTAGAAAACTATGCTCATCACCATTATTTTCAGGTTTGATGATGCAGAGAGTATGGTAACCTCAGAACGTCTGTGAATTTCAAATATTACACAAATATTTACTATAAAAGGCTCGTATATGCTCATTCTGTGTAAAGATTTCTAGATCTCACATAAATATTGCAAGCTTTATAGTAGATTATTCTGAATTCACAAATATTGGCCAAAGATACCTAAATTTGTTCTAGCTTTGAAGAACTTATGCCTTAGAAACTTGAGATCTTTTGCTAGAAGTTATTGTACCTCAAATATCCTTGCATATTTGCACTATCTTTACAAATATTTCATAAATATCTAGTCTGATCAGCCATCTGACTGCAAATATCACCTCATCCAGTGAAATCCAGCCAATATTTGCAAAGTTTTAGCCAATTTGCCTCAAAATTGAGAAATCCTGGCTCACAGGATAAATACCAGGTCCACACCTAGTGGAATTTTTGAAGAATTGCCTGTTAGAGGTTTCAGACCTAGAACTATAGACATTCATCATACTCCAGGGTCTAGTGCATCAAGGGCTACACCAGAGCCTCCTCTTGTAACTCCTGTTGGTTTACAAATACCTTCTGGGATATCTGTGACACCTCCTGTTTAGCCTCAGGGTGTACCTTTAGTTCAACCTCAGCCAGCTGCACCACTAGCTCAACCTCCTCTGGTTGCGATGTCTTTCTTTGCAGCGGAGTCACCTTTGACCTTTATTGCATATCATGAGTTACCAAAGAATCCGGATAAACTTTGTCCAAAATATCATCCTTATCAAGATGCTGAAGATCATATCAAGACTTTTAAGGAAGCTTGCTGCAGAGCTAGAATAGAACATCAAGATGTGGTGTGCAGATTATTTCCCTTTTCTTTAGGAGAAGAAGCTTATAATTGGTTCATTAGTCTTGGTCAGGGTTCTGTTGATTCCTGGGCCTTATTAGAGAAAGCTTTTCTTGATAGATTCAAGGTTCCAGTCGATCCCTCAATAAACTATCATCTATTCACCACTATCAAGAGATTTGAGTATGAGCCTATTGCCAATTTCAATGCTAGGTTTCAGAAAATGTTGTCCAGAGTGGTCACTCCTTATACTGTGTCTGACGAAGCTGCAAGGAGCATTTATTATTCAGCTTTAGATCCTTTGACTTCCATGTTCATAAGGAGAACACATCCCCGAATCACAACGTTAGCCTTAGCTTTTTAAGAAGCTATACAGGTAAATTAGTAATTAATACCTGCTCCTACTCCAAATATGGTATTTCCTACCTTGCCTGGCATGCATCCACAATATCTTGTATCATATTCTACACAATATCCTGCACAATATCCTAATGGAGCATTGATACCCCCAGTAGTCATGCCTGCACCTTTGCAAGTACCTCCACTGAGCATCATGCCCCCTCCTATTGGAAATGACTAATTGCCACAATATCCCACACAAGTTCAGACACCTCAGGGTGCTGATCTGTCCAATAATAACCATGGATCCTCTTTCTTTAAGCCTCAGAATGAAAATGTGGTGGCCAAAGCTCAAGAAGAAAAGGAGGAAATCAAAGAAATTTTTGCTCAATTGAGAAATCAGGGTTTCTATTCCCAGTCAAACCAGAATAGAAATTATCCCAATGATAGATCAAATTATCCTGACAAAGGATATAACACCAATAATTTCAACAATAATGGTGGTGGAAATAACAATAATCCCCAAAGACAGCCCAGAGTATGGAACTCCAGGCCAAATAATGGCTCATTACCATCACCCCTGGACAATCAGCCTCCTAGTGAAGCGAAGCAGACTACTAGAGTCAATCTTGCTAAGGCAGCCGTTACTAATTGGTGTAGGATCCACAATACAAATGCACATGCAGAGTTAGACTGTCCACAATTTAGAATTGCTGCTAGCATCTTTCAGACTGAAGTGTCTAATACTTCTGGAAATCTAGCTCATGTAGAAGGAAATGAGATTGTTCCATGTGGATATGACTTAGCTTTTGTGCTAGAAGCCTATACTAATCAACCTCATTAGAGTCACAACCTGGTATGTGAAGAATCTACTTTAACTTTTGAAACAAATTATGTTTTCCCCTTTGAGGACAAAAATGAGCCTGCAAGAGAACATGAGGAAATACATGCATATCAGCAGCAATATCCTGGTAAGCATAATTATAACTTGAGGAGTAATGCCAACAGACCGACTGGCCCATTGACATCATCTCTACCTCCAAATAACTTCAACACACCCCCTGCTCCTAAAGCTAGCAATAACCCTGGGTTCCCCAAGGTAAATGCTCAGTACTTGTCGCCTCAGAGCACAGGATCAAAAGTTGTAAATGCACATCATGAACCTGACAAGTTAATCACTTATCTCGCTGATGAGATGAAGAAAATTAAGATCAGTCTGTCCTTGTCTGAGTTACTAAAAACTCCTGCCATCAAAAAAGAATTCATGAAGTCACTAGATGATCCTGCTCCTAAATAGGATGGCCATCTTTCAAGTTAATCCAGTGGCAAAGATCATGTTGCCAGGGATAATACCGTTAAGCCTAAAGTGTCAGCTACAGTCCAAGCTGCAGAAACCTCCCACATGACCTTGTACAAGGATAAAACTGAATCACCTCCGTTCCTCCTCACCATAAGAATGTTCAGCAAGAACCTGCACAACTGTCTGGTTGATTCAGGGGCCTCCACGAATGTTATGCCCCTGTCAATATGTAACGCTTTAGGACTACATCCTGCTAAATCCCTAAAGAAGGTGACACAATTGGACAAAACAGAGGTAAGTGTAGTAGGAGAGTTAACTCATATCCACATGCAACTAGCATCTGATCCTAGGATCCAGTATTACATTGACATTCAGGTAGTTGACATACCTGATACTTATGGGATGTTGCTTAGCTGAGACTGGTCCAAGATGCTTAATGGATATATGTCCATAGATTTCAGTCACATGTGGTTACCATGGAGGGGTATACCAAACCAGATCAGGATTGATGCTGAGCCGAGAATGAAGCATATGATTATTGAGTACAACCGAACAAATGAGATCATGTACGTAGATGTAGAACCTAGAGTTTACTACATCAGGCCACAAAGTATCAAAATAGAAGAGATCCTGATGCTTGACCTTCATCATCATCATGATGATGATCATCAGGAGGATATGCCAATTGTACAACCTGATAATAATCCTGATAATGAGAATGAAATAGATCGCTTCAGAGACTTCAGGATGCATCTGTCTAACCAGGTAAGGCATTTTCAATTGTTAAATATACCTGCTAATGATATTTTGATTGATGGATGGTGCAAGTTACACGATGAAGCACACTCAGAAAAAACTTGTGAAGCATGTTTAGATATGATGATGCTGGAGCGGACATGTAGTGAGGCATCATCATCATATTCCGAGGTAAGTGCTACATCTGATGATGATGATGATACTAATCCTTATCTGTCTTCTGCAGGAACTGAAGAACTGACAGATCATGATGAAGATCATATCTTGGAAACAAAAGAAGTCCTGGTTTCTGACCAGATGAATGATGAAATGAAAGAAAAGATCACCCCTGGGAGTGATTGTTTTATGGAACCAGATTATGAATTATCTGATGAAGACAAAGGTAGTGACCTGACCAAGTTTGAAGAATTTCTAATAAAAGAAATAGAAAAGATGACACGTCAGTATAAATCTCCCCACGAGGTTTTAATTAAAGATTGGTGTAGGTTGCACGAGGCACCTCACTCAGAAACAACTTGCTCATTGTGTTTACATATTTTGAAAAAGCATGCAGCCGCAGATCCAGAAAATCATCCTCCTACTGAAGTGAAAGAGAAAATAGAAAAGCCATCAGGCTCACGAGAAAAAGGAAAGAAGAAACTTGAGGATGATGACGTCCCTAAGTTAAAATGGATATCAGGTAGAGCAACAGCCAGAGCTGCAAAGAGAAAAGAAAGTTCAGCTAAATGTCCTGCTGAAGATAAACCTTGGATCCTGAGGTTTGATGGGTCCAAATCCAAACAAGGTGTTGGGGTAGGAATTGATCTGATTGATCCAACTGGAAAATCCTATCTGGTAGCTTACAGATTACAGTTCCCCTACACTAACAATGTAGCAGAATATGAGGCTCTGATTCATGGGATATTGTTTGCTCATAAGAAGAAAGTAAAGATCTTGCATGTCTTCAGAGATTCAGAGCTAGTTGTGAGGCAAGTAAGAGGAATCTACTCATGTAACTATAGAAAGCTGTCCAACTACAGACATCGAGTGTGGGACCTAATTGAGGATTTTGACGCCTTTAATATCACTCATGTACCAAGAGAACAAAACCATAGAGCAGATGCACTTGCCCAATCTGCCAGTACATTAGAGCCACTATCTATATCTGGTCTGAAAAGATTTTTAGTAGAACTGGTGTCAGTACCTTTAGTACTTGATAATGTGACTAACCTCCAAGTGTTTGATGATGATCAGCACATTCGGGACTTCATCTCAAACAGAGACATATTTGAAGTTCAGATTATAGATGAGAATGGTATGGAGGGTCATGTCTGGGAAGAAGATGAGATATTAGAGCTGCCTAGCAACAGGATCCCCAAAGGTATGATTGAATTAGAAAGAGCTTTTGATTTGGATAATATGCTTAAACAGAAGGATCTGCCCAAGGAAGATGGAGGTCAGTATTCACAAGTGAATATTGGACAAGATGAAGATAAGAAAAATGTACTGATAGGTAAAGTTTGCACATTAGAAGAGTTAGAAAGAATAACTCAGGCACTCAAGGATTATATCCATGTAATTGCATGGACTTATGATGAACTGAAGACATATGACACCTCTATCATAACTCATACTATACCTCTCAAGCTAGATGCTAAACCTTTCAGACAGAAGCAAAGGCCAGTCAATGCCTTGCTCGAACCAATAATTCTCGAAGAGGTCAAGAAATTGTTAAATGCCAGGATAATATTTCCTGTGAGGCACTCCACTTGGGTGGCAAATCTCGTGCCAGTCAGAAAGAAGAATGGAGACATCAGGTTATGTGTGGATTTCAGAAACCTGAACAAAGCATCAGAAAAGGACAATTATCCTTTACCCTCATTGGATGAAGTTTTATAAATTGTAAATGGTGCCAAAATGATGTCTTTCTTGGATGGATTTTCACCATACAACCAAGTGATGGTTGATAAAATTGACAGATTGAAAACTGCCTTCACTACAAAGTGGGGGATATTTGCATATAGATGTATGCCATTCAGCCTCATAAATGCTGGAGCTACATTCCAGCGAGCAATGGACATAGCCTTCAGAGGCTTAATAGGAAAATGTATAGTCACTTACATGGATGACTTGACAGTGTTCTCCAAGGAAAGGGGAAATCATGTCGCTGATCTCAGAAGTGTACTGAAGAAATGCGAAGAGTATGGAATATCTTTGAATCCCAAGAAGTGCATATTTGGGGTGACAACAGGAAAGTTACTAGGCCACCTGATCACAGAAGATGGAATTATCATTGATCCTGACAGGGTGGAATCTATCATGAAGTTACAATTTCTAGGAAGCAAAAAGGAACTCAAGTCTTACTTTGGTAAGATAAACTTTGTGAGGAAGTTCATCACCAGCTTTGCTGAGATTGTCAGACCACTAAATGCTATGTTAAAAAAAGATGCACAAATTGAGTGGACACTAGAGGCCAAAGTTGCATTTGAAGATATAAAGAAAGCCATATCGGATGCTCCTATCCTTATCAGTCCAGATTACACCAAAGATTTCTACATCTATTTATTTGCTTCAGAACATACCTCTGCAACAGTGTTAACTCAAAGGAATGAAGAGAAAGAAGAGAAACCAATTGCTTTCATGAGCTGTCCGTTCAGGGATGCCGAATTGAGGTACGTAGATGTTGAGAGATAGACACTTGCATTAGTCAGAGCAGTAAAGAAATTTAGACATTACATATTGAGAAGCAAAGTAATTGCTGTAGTACCAGATGCAGCAGTGAAGATGCTACTGATGCAAAGTGAACCTGGTGAGAAAAGAGCCAAATGGATTACTGTATTACAAGAGTATGATATAGAAATTACACCAATGAAGCTGGTAAGAGGACAAGCTTTGAGTCAAATGATATCTAAAATTGATCCAAACATCACTAGTCAGCAGTATGTGATCAATGAGAAAGACAATAGAGAATGGTATGCAGATATTAGGCATATCCTGATCACTGGAAGATGCCCATCAAGAATGTAGGCTTCACAAAGAAGAGCCTTAAAGATAATATCCCAAAAGTACATGATGAAGGGAGGAACCCTATTCAAAAAGAATTACAAAGGAATATACCTGAGATGCTTAGAAAAGCCAGAAGCAAATAAGGTCCTGTCAGAACTACATGACAAGTTTGGAACGGCACATGGATCAGTGTTAGCCACAACACATGCAATCCTCAGAGCAGGGTATTACTGGCCTACAATTTTTAAAGACATAGCTGATCATGTTAAATGTTGTCATGTTTGCCAGGTTGCTGCCAATAGAGAGAAATATGCTGCACAACCCTTGCAGCCAGTAATGGAAAATCGCCCATTTGCACAGTGGGGCATGGACTTCATAGGACCAATCAATCCTCCATCCTCCTCAGGTCATAGGTATGTCTTAACAATTACTGACTATTGTACTAGATGGACTGAGGCTATTAGTAGCAAGACTTGTATTGCAGATGATGTTATTAAATTTCTAGAGAGCAATATTGTCACCAGGTATGGAACTCCTTATGCGTTGGTAAGTGATAATGGTTCTGCTTTCACTTCAACCGAGTTATCAAGTTGGGCTTTTGATCATGGGATCATACTCAAGTTTTCATCCAACTATTATCCCCAAGGGAATGGATTAGCAGAATCCACCAATAAAAATCTATTGAATATCATAAGAAAACTGATAGAGAAAAACCCTAGAGAATGGAACTCATTTCTAAAGTATGCCTTATGGGTTGACAGAACTAGAATGAAAACTGCATTAGGAAACTCACCTTTCCAACTAGTATATGGGGTGGATCCCATCCTCACTGTAAACTTAAAAATTCCTACTCTGCAATTTGCCCAAGAATACCTAGGCATAGACAATAAGCAAGAAGTCAGGTTGCTTCAGTTGATGCACCTGGAAGAAAAAAGGAGTCAAGCAATTGACCAATTTGCAAAACATCAGGCTGTTGTCAAATGCTGGTTTGACAAGAGAGCCAAAGTTAAAGATTTCAGGATATCTGATTTGGTCCTGATGTGGGATAAAGCCCATGAGAAGAAAGGTGACCATGGTAAGTTTGATAGACTATGGATAGGTCCCTTTCAAATTTCTGAGATACTAGGAGACAATACTTATAGGCTTAAGAACCTGACAGGTGAGGATGTCCCATTGCCAGTCAATGGACAGTTCCTCAAGCATTATTTCCAGGCCTAAATGACTTCGTGACAGTCATATGTATCATATTGTATATTTTGTATAGTTGTTTGTACAGTTGGTTTGTTTTGTTTGTTTTGTTTGTTGGTTGAGACCTTGTTCTGGTAAGTCAGGATGATGCACTTCATCACCCCAGAAAATAACTTAATTGTTAAGATTCAAGTGATGAGATTACATTTAGACATAGGTTATGATTCATTCTAAGAAGTATTCATGATCAAGTTTGTGATATCCATTCATCAAGGTGCCTTTTCTTATTCAAAGCGAATCAATCGCAATGAAACACCTAACAGCCTTGGGTTTGTTGAACACACAAGTATAGGTGTTAAGTGAAAAATCTAAAGGGACTCCCTTGCTACCAATACAATCTCCAACCTAAAGCTACAAGTGACTGTACCTTGTACAAATGAGCTGACATGATGATATCAGATACAAATTTTAAAGGGAAAATTAGAAAAGAAATAAAATTAGGCCATCTAAGTAACTCTACCGAGGCTATAGACGCCTGCTGGCAGTGGGGCTCTACTTAGGGGATTGTATAGATAACCTTGCCGGGGCTATGAACACCTGCTGGTAACAAGGCTCTATCCAGGTTGGCTATGAGGGATGATCTCCAACTATGTAGTTTAACACTAGTTACTTATGTTTTCAACTTGCTTCCAAGATGAGGATAATTAATCATACGCACACACCTGATCCTTTGTTAGCATTGTCACCATGATGAATCTCATCATTTAGGAGATCATGATGCATATGCTTAGATGGAATTAGAATACTATAGATGAATGTGATCACATCACTTGAACCATTGGAATTTGTTTGTTTTCTTTGGTGGCAAGTTGTTGTGTGGTTACACAACACGCGCCATTTTCACTTGGCAAAATAGGGACCCAACTTTTTGGCTTGGCTTGTGTTGTCTGCTTTCTGGCGGTTTGGTAAAAGTAAGTCATGTGCATCATCATGTAGAGTCAGGATGAGGTAAGTCATCATTATGAGGTCGGTTTGTCAAAATTCGTATTTCTTTCCTGTGGCCTCATAGTTTGAAAGAGCATTAAAATTCATGCCAGTTTGCCTTTTACATCACTCTGATATTCCTCAGGATGTGAAAGTTATGAATAGTTAAAGTTTTGGTCAAACCTGATATTCCCAAGAGGAGGATCATATTTTATAACCTCAGTCATGTTGTCGAAGATCATCCTGATCTTGGTACATCACCCGACAAGTAATGCGGCTCAAATATCCGGATGTCAACTTTAAGTAGTAGTAAATCTTTCCCCGTCAAACAGTCTTATATATCGTGAGCGTCATGTTTTCGAATGTACCCCGATATTTCTTAATATCCTCCTACCGTGAAATATCACCCTAAGCTAATATTCTGATAACATCATCCAAATCAGATAAACGAAAAAATAAACATGACGATGACATCATCATCACATTTACATTTCGACAGGATATTTGCTAAACATGATCATGTTCGCATAAGATGACGATGATGTCATGATGCCTTTTCGATACAAAGAGCGAATATCAGGATGATGTCATCTTGATATTCTGAAAGAGAGACAAGTAAGTTTGTCTCGTCATCATCATCTTTGAAACATCACCCGATACATCGAAATATCCTCCTGATGTACTAAACATAACCAAAAGGGTGCTTTTGTCACTCGAATCTTGTCGCGATAACAATTTCAATATGAGGGAGGAGGATGATATTGAAACTTGACTCGATATTTGTGAATATCATCCTACCCTCATGATATCCTATTATATGGATATCCCCCCGCTTCCATTGCCGTCATTATCATTTAATGCGTGCAGACATGGTAGGTGGTTCCCGCCGACCCCGGAACCCAATGAAACACATGGCGAGATCTTGTGTTTTCGCACGAATAACCAAGGAATATAATCTAATTTGTCAGAGTTGCCCTAAATTTACCCTAATTGCAAGTTTAAAAGGTAATTCAACCATCATTTTCACATTGACCTTGTGATAAAATTGTTTAACAGAGTACTAGCTTCCATACCTGCGTACAGGCAATTGTTGCATGAGTTGAGCTCACAGACAGAAGGAAGGAAGTGATCATCGGCTGAATTAAGAGCGTCGTTAGCAATTTACTGGTATAAAAGAGAAATCTGCATAACCAAGTAAGTGAATGAATCCCTCATCATGTTATTGTTGTTCAGGTATGATGGTATAAGTTCTGGTTTATGCATCCATATGATTAAGTAATATTGAAAAAGATACAGTAGGCATGGTAAGGTTAATTGCAATATGCATGCATATGTATACCCATTGTGAGATAGGATTTTGTTAATTGCAGGTACTCATGGCTGACAAGCGGTTTGTTAAGTGTCAAGAGGAATTTAGTAGGCCCATGTTCTCTTCTCAGAGGGGGGTCCTGTTCAAATATGGAGTAATTATAGATACCCATCAGGGAAGCACCAATCTGGAAGCCTGGTCAGCTAAGCTGAATGATGGGCATGACAAGAGTCATGTGCTGGACGCAGTGTTCATATCAGGAATGTGGAACACTGCTAGTTTTCCATATTCCATGGAATCTCCGGAGCTTGTCATTGAGTGTGCCTGGAATTATAATCCTCAGACAAGGCAAGTGGTGAAGCATGGGAGGCTATATGCAGACCTCTCCATCAAGGGTCTTTCTCAGACATTTGGATTACCGCTGGGCAATAAAGTTAAGAGCGTGGACCTAAGGAAGGCAGAAAAAGAGTATGAGGCCAACAAGAAAACAACCAGGAAGAACATGTATCAATGGCGTGCTGAGAATAGCACCTGTCCTGTAGCAGCCAAACTTCCTGTGCACATGTTCAAGTATGATTTCAGTGAGGAGTACCAATACATGATTGCACTCCTGAATAGAGTAACAGGCCAGCCTAATGCTGGTAGTTTCAGAGATTGGATGTATGGAATAATCATGATGTGTCTATATTCAAACATCAAGCCACTATGGGGCCATATAATAAGTGATGCTCTGCATGAGCAGCTGATGAACCTGGGAGGTTCAAATTGTGCATTTTATATGACATCTTACATTGTTTATTCTTGTGCTTACAAAGGCACTTTTGACACCTTAGTTACAGATGGAAAGCTCACAGGCACAAATGCAGCATATATCTGGGATCATCATCCCCAGCTGCAGAGAATCAATTACTTCAATGATTACAAACTGGTCAATGATGCATTCTCCATGCATCTGGTGAGGACCATGGAAGAAGATAGAACAAAGAAATTGAGCATGGAAGCTCAAGAGGTAGTTTACAGGCATGGGGCCTGGTACATACAGTTTGCAACCTTTTCGTACATAAGGGTTGAAGGTTTTGAGGGACATCCCCAGATGCTGCCGAGGTACCCTACTCATGTAGTAGCACTAATGGAATTTATCAGGCAGGGCTCCACAATGATAAATATGTACAAGGACGCCAAGAAGCTGCCACCAATTTTGTTCCCAGTTAGCATAGGTTGCTATATGTGCCCTAATTCTAACAATATAAGGAAGGTGATGGTCACCCTAAATAAAATGAATCTGCAGCCTTTTCCACTAACACAACCATATGATCCTTACAACAGAATACAGAAGATACTAGGAAAGCATATTCATCACAGGCACCTAGAGGATTTTTGGGCCGACTGTGAAGATGAGGCAGAGGCTAGGAGAAGAAGGTATTAGAGGTTAACTATAAACCAAGTTAGAACTTTTGATTGCATCTCCCTTCCCCAACAATTGAAGAAGGATGATGGCAGGATAATGGTAGATGAATATGAACAAAAGAAGATATACAATGACACCATCTCTGCACCTGACCTCACCATGCACAAAGACATATCCTTGGACCCATTCATTGCCAGGACCATACAACTAACTCAAGCTTGGGTTGATGAGCAGGTGGAGGCATTGAAAAAGAAAGGTGTTGCCATTACGGTGGACAACAAAAAGAAGGGACAGGATATCCCTGGGGATGAGTATGATGACTTCCTGATTGAGAAGAGGAAGACCAAGGGAGATAGAATCCCTCCACCACAGCAACAGAGCAAAAGACCCCCAAGGGGCAAGAAGGTGGATAAAGAACCCAAAGGGGTTATAATTGAAAGGGCAGTATTTGAAGCTGAGGACGCAGCAGGATCAGGATCAGGATCAGAATCAACATCCCCTCCAAAGAAAGAAAAGCCCAAAAAGAGTAAGATAGTAGAGGCTGGAATTACTGAGACCCTAGAAGTGGGTCAATCCTCAAGGAAACATGATACAGAGGATATCCTCACGGAGGAGGAGCCTGAAGAAGAAGAGGCTCCATTAATAATGAAGAGAAAGAGGAGAGCTCCACAGGTGTTGCTGTCAACCACACCCAAGAAACAAAGAACCTCTATGAGAGGTGAAATAAAACAACCCCCTACAATTGTACAAGGGGCAGGTAGTGAAGTACCAAAGGAACTTCAGCATAATGTTCCACTTCCTATCATTGTCAAGTTCAAAACTGAACTTACAGAGGAACAAACGAAAGAAATTGATCAGACACAAGCAGAAAGGCATGTCTTGCTAGATGAGACAATAAATCTATTTGATGACGAAGTCGTGCAGGATGTGGCTACACAGAATATGGAGACACTTGCTGCTGATATAAGTATGACTCCTCACAAACCTCCATCAGTTCAAACTGTGCTTGAGGAGATGAAGCAAGTGGAAGAAGAGCAAGAAAAGAGCCCAGAGCAGGTAGCTCAGGAAATAGGGCTGGAAGCATTAATTACAGAGGTGACAAGTCCTGTAGTGGTAGACCTGACAGAGAAACAGGATGCAAGTCCTGAACAGCCAGTAGAATCACCTGATAAGGAACACCCAGCAGAAGAAATAGAGATGGCGGATCAGAGGGCCATACTCTGGAATTGGACCAACAAGGTCCACATGATACATCAGTGGAACCTACTATAGTAGAGGTTCAAGAAATAAAGGCTGATGAAAAGGAGGAAGCACTAGAGGATCCAGCTGCCAAAATACAAGAAGTTGATAGTGCAAGTGCAGAACAAACAATGGCTGTAGAACAACCACCAGCACTCTAGGCAGAATCCCCAGTATCTAGTACAGTAGATAAACAACAAGGGGAAGAAATAAAAACAAATGAAATAATGATGGAGAAAGATCATGATCATCATGATCAACATACAAATGTACCACAGGGTTCCCCAATCAAGAAGATGCCCCTCCGGAGAAAGAGATTCCTCAATAGGAGGAGGTACCCAAGATCAACCACAAGGTGAGCATCGAGAAGAAGAAATGGAAAAATCACCATCTCCACAGCACTTGCTAACAGAAATAGGAGATACGGGTGAACATCATGATGATGCTGAAAAACATGATCAGGTGCCTTCGTGGTTGGCAAAAGAAGTAATTATAGAGGAAGAGCTTGAAATTCAAGAATTCGATGTCTCCACCTTGTTCTCCGCGGATATAATGAAACCTAGGAGGAAGGCCAGAATGACTTTAGCCATCAAGAGAGATCTGGCAACTAGGAGGAGGACCGCACAAATCGCCATACCTGCGGTGGAGAAAGAAAAAGGCAAAATTACTATTGATGAATTTCAAATCAGCACAGTAGATTTGGGTTTTGCCAATGAGGACCAAGAGGATCAAGAGGGCAAAGACATTATTGACTCTAATTCAAAAGGTGAAAAGAGAGAAGGAGAAGAATAAGCAACATAAAGAGCACATTGCTCAGTTGCATGCCTACATCAAGGGGCTGACCAATCCTGATGATACCACAACTGAACATGCAGTCCCATTGACTGCCATTTCTCAGGAGGAGGTAAATAAATTAGACCTCATGAAGCATGAGGCATCTATAATAAGGAAATGGATATCATCCACATTGGATGATGCTATTGAAATAATGAAGGCCTCTTTGAAGAGGTGGAGCATTCTAAGTGACTCCAAGACCAAGGTAGATAAATTGCAAATGCAGACTAGGAAAAGGTCTTATAAACTGGAAAGGGTCCTAAGCTTTTTGGGAGAAATAAAGAGGATAAATCCTCTACTACTTATTAGTAAGTAGGTGCTAAATAGTAATATGACATTGTTGATAGATATCTGGTACAAGGACATTTAGTTTGAATGTGGAGTCCTCAAAAGATGCAATAATAAGCTGAGAGATATTAGCATGAGGCTACATGATTTAATGACTGAAGAGGCAGTGATATTAGAAACATTGGAAGGCAAGGTGGAACGTAAAATAGAAAATCAAGATGAAGAGTCTGCCATCAAAGCTGTACATAGTAACTTCTAATTAGAGGTAGACGGTCCACCTGTCCACTTGACAGAGGAACTTATAGACAAAATAATGAGGATCAAGGTCAAGATGGAGAAATATAATGAAACACTGCAGGACAGGAAAAATAAGCTGGATAATAGCAAAGATAAGTATGAAGCACATAAGCACGCCATCATCAAAGCAAAGACTCAAGATGGCAGAGGAATAGATCAAGTTGTGCATTCATATGAGCAGATCAGGAGTAGTATGCAGCCCCATATGCGGCATCATCATCATCAGGATAGCGAAAGTTCAGGAAGTGATGCACATGATGATGATCCACATGAATCAGCTGAGGAGCATGATGAAGATACATCATAAAGGGGATATAAGCATAAGTAATATAGATAGTTGCCAGCTGGCAACTTGTGCCACTTTTGTAAAGATTGACAAAGTCAAGAAATGATGACCGTAGATTTACATTGATGAATCAAGGTCGTAGATCTTTTGTAATGGATTCCTCACCTTATTCTATAAAAGGTGGTGGAATGCCTTATTGTAAACATTGGAAACTTAATTGAAATCTGTCTGCTGAAACATTCAGGGCTCATTTCAATGTTTTTTGTATACATTTATATTTTTGCATGCTTAATGAATGAGAAGACTATGTCAATTACAATTCATAGTAAATCTTGAGTAATCAGTGTATGATTTCTAGATATATGTGGTGATTTGCTACATCCCTTGGAGTGCATGTCTACTTACATGTGTTGTCTTCATACAAATTCCTTTGAAGTTAGCATCAACTATATCTAGTTGTGGAATGTCCTGGTGAAAATATGGTTTGGTTTTCTTCTCTTCATGACAGTATCTAATATACATGTGGCTCAAAAGCTGAAGGTTCACTTTAATTAGAAGTATTTCTTCATTTTCTTTTAAATTTCAGAACATCATCTCCATAATTGCAAATAATTGATGATCTTAAGCAAATGACACAAATATGCGGACATCTCGTAGATAATTGTAAATATTTAGCATATTTTGAATACAGAGCCTGCACAATTGAAAATATCACGCAAAGATTGATGTATATCTGCATCTTTTCACCAAATAACTGTATAATGTGACTTCTCTATAAAGAATTTCTGCAGGAGTGTCATGATGACGTTGAACTTTCACGTAAGGCCCCAAAATGGAAACAGCAACTCACATTAACCTCTGAGTAACTTCAAACGATTAAGACCTAATCATCGGAGACTTGGGATCATGAATTCTTTGAATTCATAGTATCTTTCAAGATGAATAAAGGTTAATGTGTACTTTTATTCTATGCTTGTTTGTGACTAACATCATGACCAACAACTCTGTCAGATGTTACAAATGTAGAAGTTAAAATCAGGCCTGTAGTACCAGAAAATATATGCAGTTGGCAAGTGTTTAATGATGATAGGTACTTGTTAAAATTTTTGCACTACATAGATGAATATGAGAATCAAGAAATTGATGTCCAAGCTTTTGTAGAAACTATAGATGGAAAAGAAACTCTTGTGGGGAAAGAGATAATTCAGTTGAAGACTAATAAAATCCCTAGAGGGTTTGTAGCTTTGGAAAGAGCTTTTGATAGTAGAGACTAGTTGGTCACAAAGACATCTCGCACAAACAAAGAAGATTTAGAAGAGATAAATTTGGGGACATCTCAGGCCCCCAAGAAGGTATACATTGGTAAGCAGCTCAAACCACACATTAGGAGTATGCTGATTGCATTACTAAGAAGGTATAAACATGTTTTTGCTTGGTCATATGAGGACCTAAAGGCCTATAGAGAAGACTTATTCTAGCATGAGATCCCATTGAACCCTGGAGCTATGCCATTTAGACAAAGGCAAAGACCTATTAATCCTACCTTAGCTCCAAAGATGCAAGAAGAATTCAAAAAGCTTAGGGAAGCTAGAATAATTGTGCCAATCAGACATTCAACTTGGGTGTCTAACCTTGTCCCAGTAAGAAAAAAGAATGGTGATATTAGGCTTTGTGTTGACTTTAGGAACTTGAATGTATCCTCTTTAAAGGATAATTATCCACTGCCTAATATGGAAGCTATGTTGCAAAAAGTGACTGGTTGTGAACTCTTGTCCATGATGGATGGATTTTCAGGTTATAATCAGGTGAAGGTAAAGGAATCAAAATAGTATAAGACTACCTTCACCACTCCATGGGGAACTTATGTATATGTTAGAATGCCATTTGGACTAACAAATGTAGGTGCTACATTTCAAAGAGCAATGGGTGTTGCTTTTGCAGGGTTGATTGATTCAATCCTGGCTATATATCAAGATGATCTGACTACTTATTCAAAGAAGGAAGAGCAGCATTGTTTGCATCTAGAGTAGATTTTCATAAGAGCACTAGAATATGGTATTTCTTTAAATCCAAAGAAGTGTGCCTTTAGGGTAGTTGAAGGAAAACTCCTAGGGCACATTGTTTCCAAGGATGGAGTTAGGATAGATCCAGAGAGAGTGGCTACTATTGACAGAATTCAAATGCCAAAAACTGTAAAAGGAGTTTAGTCCTTCTTTGGATAGATAAATTTTGTTAGGAGATTTGTTCTCAACTTTGCAGAAACCACAAGGAACATTTCTAAGATGATGAAGAAGGATGCAACTATCCACTGGGAAAGTGAAGCAATTGAATCATTTCAGAGTATCAAAGAGGCAATCAAGATGGCCCCTATTCTTAAATCTCCTGATTTTTCTAGGCCATTCCAATTGTTTTCATTTGCTTCCTTTCACTGTTGCTGCATGTTTGCTACAGAAAAATGAGGATGGATTTGAACAACCCATAGCTTTCTTCAGTATGTCCTTGCAGGCTGTTGAGTTGAAATATGATATCATGGAAAAACAGGCATATGCACTAGTCAAAGCCATCAAAAGTTTCAGACCATACCTGGTAGGATCACATATAATTGCATATGTACCCCATGCAGCAGTCAAAAACATATTCACTCAACAGGAGGTGACTGGAAGAAGGTGTAGATGGATAAACAAATTGCAAGAGTTCAACATAGAGATACAAATTACCAAGTTGGTAAGAGGACAAGGATTAACCAAAATGGTGGCACAGTCAAACTTGGAAGCATGCCAAGTTAATGTAGTCCAAAATGAGAGTACAGATGTATCAAGATCTGAATGGTACAAGGATATTATATACTACTTGCAAAATCTGAATTGTCCTTCCCATTTCAGTGACAGTCAAAAGAGGACTTTAAAGTTACATGCAATTAGGTATGTTATTGTTCAAGGTGAGCTATACTGGAAAAACCATGATGGTGTGCTGCTGAGGTGTTTGGATGAAGATGTGGCTAACAATATTCTAATTGACATGCATAAATGATTATGTGGTGGACATTATACTGCCCAAACAACAGCTCATAAGATTCTCAGAGCAGGATATTGGTGGCCCACCCTCTTTTCAGATGCACAGAGGTTAGTGAGGAAGTGTGACCCTTGCCAAAGATTCTCAGGAAAGTTGAGATATGATGGTGCTTTACCCCTCAGAACTATAACTGTGGATGCTCCATTTCAGCAATGGGGAATTGACTTCATAGGGGAAATTGCAGACAAGTCAAGTGGGGGACACAGTTGGATTTTGGTGGCAACTAATTACTTTACCAAATGGATTGAGGCCATTCCAACTAAGAGAGCTACAAGTAAGGTGGTGACGGATTTCATAATGGAAAATGTTATCATCAGGTTTGGAGTACCATTCAAGATAGTCACTGATTATGCTATGTGCTTCAAATCAGGTGAATTTGTTGATTTTTGCAACAGGTATGGGATAAATCTATCATATGCATCACCATACCACCCACAAGGAAATGGTCAAGCAGAATCAAACAATAAAAGCATCATGAAAATTATCAAGAGGATATTGGACACGAACAAGAGACCTTGGGACTCAAAATTAAAGTTAGCAATATGGGCTGATAGGGTGATAGTAAAAAAGGCTATTGGGATGTTGCCCTTTGAAATAGTATATGGTGCATCAGCCAGATTGCCCATAAACAATCTCCTACCAGTTTATAGATTTATCCAGGATAATGATGAGGAGATTGAAGACTCCATGACAAAAAGAGTGAATCAGCTGGTTGCACTGGATGAGAACAGAAGGAAAGCACACCAGATTAACCTTAAGAGACAACAAGATGTGAAATATCAGTTTGACAGGAGAGCTACAAAAAGGAAGTTTCAAGTCAATGATCTGGTGCTCATCTGGAATGCAAAAAATCAGGACAAGGGTAGACATGGTAAGTTTGAACCCTTATGGATGGGCCCATATCAAATTTGCAGCATTCATGGGGAGGATTCTTATTTTCTCCAGGCCCTAGATGGTGAAGCTTTGGAATTTCCTATGCATGGTCAGTTCCTCAAGTTTTATTTTGCATGATGGCCCATCTTTGTGCACATGTGTAAAAAATATGTATATATTGTAAATGTTCTATACATGTTCGTGCTTTTTTGGTTTTTGCCTGGTCTGCCCGGAGATCTGGTTCTCGCTGCAGGCTTTTCACCTGCACGTCCCCATTCGGAGCCAATGTTGGCACTAATTTTGGTCTGGATCTGAGCGTAGATGTTGGAGTGCTTTTTCCTTTTAAGCCCTAAGTCTTTTTGTTCATCGGAGTACTTGGCATTCTGGTGAAAGTTCTTTTTGAAGTGCTCTGATTGTGTGTTGAACCACCGCATTGAACCATCAGATTGAACCGGTTCAATTGTTCAATGCTTTATGATTTTGGGCCTTATCGGAGTGAGTGGTGCTATCGGCGAGCGTCATTTTTGTTATGCCGATGGTCTATGTCTTGCTGAGGAAGGTAAGGTTGCCAAGGGACCATCGGGGTGACTTGTGTGGTCGGTGTAGGTGTTTTGTGGCTTGCTGATGAGGATTTTGGAGTGCTATCGCCAAGACTTTGGCTATCGGATGAGCGGACAAGTGTTGGCCTGATGGTTTTTTCTCTGGCCGATGGAAGGTTAGCGGTTTGCAAGGTTGGTTTTGGTGTGACATGGGCTATATCAGGCTAACTATTGGAGGGTTCACCGATATGATTGGTCTGGCCGATGAGAGCTTGGAAGGTTTGTGTGGTCTTCGGTGTGACTTGTGTTATCGGCGAGGATGGATTGCGTTGGGCTGACAGTGGAGGGTCTGGCCGACGAAGGGGCAAAGTCTAGCTTGCTGGTCATCGGTGAGAGTTTGGTCTATCGGCAGAGGGATTTTTTGCTTGGCCGACGGTATTGGTTTGGCCGACAGGGGATTGCGGTGGCTTCATCGGTGTAACTAATGAGATCGGCGAAGGTTTAGAAGGTTGGCCCGATGGTGCATCTCTGGCCAATGGAAGGGATTGTAATGTAGCGATCGGCCAGACTATTGATGTCGGTAGGAAGATTTTCGGCAGGGCCAATGGCTTAGGTCTGAGCGATGGGTTTTGGAGAAGGAGCATGCGTCGAGTGCGGCAAAAGCACTCGACACTTAGTATGTTGGTGGCCATGTTTTTAAGATGCTAAAGGAGTCTCCGCACTATGCATGTGGGATTAATCTCCCTACATTATTTGAACCTGCGAAGAAGCGTTTTGGCAGGAAATCCCTTTTTGAATGTTGCGATAGTTTTCAAGCGGCTGCGGGTGGTTGAGCCATCAATGGTGACTGTAGCAGGGGTATGGGTGATGGTACAAGCAATTAAACTACCTAATTGTGAATGAAGACTTCCAGATGGCAGCGCAAGGCTCGAGGCCTCTCTTGTCTATTGCAGCAATAACTTCTGAGCGCCATTCCTTTGTAGGATCTGTATCTGGTAGATTTTTTGTCAAACCATGTAATTAATTGCTAGAGGTACACTTTCTGGCTGATATAGGTAGACTGTGTTACCATTTTTTGTGGTTGTTGAAAGTTGAACATTTGGCTCTGTAATACAATACAGTTGGTTTTGGTTGCTCTGTGCAGCAAAACTTGTGAGTTTATGTATCTCCTGTTGTATGTTTTTTGCATGAATCCACTGATTTCATGGTTAATCTTATATGAATAATGCTATGTTTGCATGTGTTGTGCTAATTCTGTCTCCAGTGTTGCATGTATCTTTCTTCTGAGTCTAGGTATTCAAGGAATGTCTAAGATTCTAGAACATAGAATTCCTGTGTTGAATGTTTAATCTCTTAACTTCTGCTCAAGGGGTAGATTAAATTATTCTCAGATTGAATATTGGGAAGGATATACTACAGTAGGGATGCCATAAGTATAGATAGCTTAACACTCTGTATTGGGAGATATCTGTAAGGCAGATATCACATGTGTCCCCCTGAAATCCAGTTTTAGTTGTTCATGCTGATCATTCACAGGTGTATGTCTACTGACTCCAAGCCCTGGATAGGCACCGATCTAGCTTTGTGTTTGTGTTACATACCATGTCCAGCTTTGTATCCAAATATAAAATTAAAATCAAAACTCCAAAACAACCATTAGGACATTCGAATTAGTTTTAGGATCCAAGTCCTCTGTCTACAACTGCAAATAGGCCCAAAGCCAGCCCCTTTGCTCTTATCTTACAGTTTTGGTGTACTTACAGGAGGACTTATTTGCTTTCTATCAGCATCCCAGCCTTTGTATGCATATCCTCATGGATGTTGAGTAGGGAATACCCCCCTAGGTTTTGCAGAGCCTGAAGAAGAAGAGGAGATAAAATATAGAGTCTATCTCCTACACTGTTGGCCCCTGGCCCAGAGATCCTGTTGATCATTGATGGCTAGCTTGTAGGGAAATCTGGGAGTAAGCATCTATTCTAGGAAAAAACCAATAGTAGGTATATTTCAAATAGGGCTCGAACAAATCAACATGGAAGGGAGGTCCGTTATCATACTCAAGTGGTACTAAGTTTCCATTTCTCTAGGCTTGTGTAATGGCAATCTCTAGCCTTTGTAGGTGGTGTCCATTCTCTAGTACTCTTTTTCAAAATCCTCATGGACAATAGGTTCATTACATGTGTCATTTAGGTCGAAAACTTCACACAGTGCATTTTTAGATACATGTATGAAAGGTTCTCCTTGCGGGTTGCAAATGGCTTTAAGGTTCAGGTTATAATGATTAGCCAAGAGTTTTATAAGATCTAGATTTACAAAGACATCAGTAGCAACTAGCTTCACCAAATTGAAATTCTAGGGGTTACAAACTAGTTCAAATCTATTTCTTTGACAGTAATGAAACATGACAATTCATATCCCCTAATGGGGGTCCACACATTTCCTATGTGTTTGTATTTGTCTTCTAATCTCTCCACATCTACCCTCAATTGTCCAGACCTCCTAACTTTTGGCCCGAAACCAAGCAATTGATTGATGAGGTCTTGATTCAATTTTCATTCCTGTACTTTGACCTCCCGCCCTGTTTCGGTTTTTTACTTTTTATTTTTGGATTGACTAGTTTCACCTTGTTCTTTTCTATTTTTTGTTTTCACAAAAATTTCCATTCTATATCTCCACAAGATAACAAAATTGAATTATAATCTATTAGTTGTAGGGATGTCTTGTATGCTTACTTGTATGTTTCAGGCACACTGAATTCCTTGATGTTTGCTCAATACCCTGTTTTCTTTGCTGCAACACTTGAAAATTCCTTTTGCTTCAATCCTTTTTTGATCAGAAACGTTCATATAAGTTTTGTTAATGTGGCCATTAATGCCCGCCATTGGAAATGAATGCAAGGGGTTTTTCAAAATTTGAAATGTTAGAGTGATACAATGAAACTCTTCTAGTCTCAGGCTAATCTATTTGTTTCATTTAGCACCATCTTTTGTTTATACGTTCATAACTGATCGCCAAGACCAATTGAATGTCTTTTTGATATGAAGTGTCACTTTAATTCTTTTATTCAGTCAGGAAGATATTTTAATACTCTTACTGATATTGCCTTTTATTTTACTTTTCGATTCAATTTTTTAGATTCATGAAGTCTACCCGATATCAGGGTGATCTGGACTGTTAGAAATCCCTTTAGGCATCGCCTGGTGTCTTATCGACAAATAATCATCACTTATATCATCATCAAGATGACATGTATCATCATTAAGAAAATAGGATGCCTTCTCGATATATCTAGTCTCCCCGATATGCTTCTTCTATAGCTTTGTTCATTAGGATACATCGGTGAGACTTTCCTTAAAAACTTTTCAGTTCTTTCTTATCGGAGTGACCTATATAGTCGGTGAGATATGGAAAACCCACTCTGATCATACATGTCACTTTGACACAACTATTGTCTTGACTTATCAGTGAGAGTATATATGTCTCTCACCGAAAATATATCCATCGGTATGACGTCCAAGATCGGTATGATTTAAAAATTTCATTCCGACTTTCTTTCTTTTGCCAATGATTTTTTCATTGGCAAAATATTATGTAATGTTTTCCTGATTATACACACTTATTATCTTTTGAAAATTTTGATCACTATAACTTTATTTTTGTCTTCCCAATATGCATAAAATGTTCAATAGAGAACTATATCTTATTGATCAGAAAGACATGCACATGATCTTCTCGATAAATATCAATTTCTCTTTAAAGTTCTCTGCTCAACTGTAATCAAGGAAATGCTTATCTCATGGTTCAATTGGGATTGGAAGTTCAACTAGACCATGATCATCAAGTCTTACAAGGCAGAATAACTCAGAAAACTTCTTCACCTATTGAGGACTAAGCTCGACTTAAATTTGTTCTTTCCTAGTTCATTGTTATTTTTTATTGCTTTCTTAAAATGTCTTCACCTAATGGTAAGCAGTCTATGTGAACCTATGCAGGAAATTTGCCCTCTTTAAAAGCATCTAGTTGCAAGTTCATAGTTCTTGTAGATGAATCCTTGTATATTCCATACATCATTCTCAAATCAAAATCAAACAAAACAGCTTCATCCCTTTCAAAGAGATCTTTCTTATCTGGAAGCAAGCCAAAGTCATGGCAATAGAAAAAACCCTACTTGGTTTTAGAGTTGCACATGAAAATTAGCCTAGCAAGCTTGTTCTTTCTTTATTTTCTTCTTTCTTTCCTTGCTGAAATTTATTACTTGGGGAACCTAAATTTTTTGCAAGTTTTGGTGTAAAATTTTAGGTCCTAACAGTGGCTCTATCTAGGGGTATATGCCCCTTGTGGGTATAGCAATAATCTAGGTCTTTGGGGAAGCAGACCAAATGTCTTATTTATTTGGTATGGAAGTTGAAGTGGATTTAGGAACTTGAAGTGGGAGTTGGTATGGATGAGAAATGGAAGTAAATTGGAATCCTATACTACTGTGCATGGAAAATTTATTTTAAGAGGTTTGTCAAGAATTGTCCATGCAGTGGAAATTCTTGTTCCTCTTTATGATCTTTAAGAAAAGAAGTTTTTTAAGAACTGTCCATGTACTGGAAATTCTTGTTCTTGTCCTGTCATGTTCTTCAGGTAATATGAATCTTCACTAGCCTTGCCAACAATGACAAATGGTCCTAACCATAGAGCTTCAAATTTCCCATGCTTTCCTTTGTCTTGGCTCCTAGCATTCCACATGAGAATGATGTCATTTACTTCAAATTTTCTATTTTTAGCTCTTTTGTCATATAAGTACTCCATTTGTAATTACCTATTTTTATTATGTTGTTGAGCTTGCTCCCTTATCTCATCAAGTTCCATTAACTCTTCCATTCTCTCTTACATAGGTTCAGGAACATCCAAATCTTCTTGCAAGATGAACTTACATATTGGTAATAGATTATGCAAAGGAAGCCTATCTTGAGTCCCATACACAAGTTCAAAAGGTGATTTTCCAATGGCCTTCTTCACAGTGATTCTATCTACCCATAAGGCTAATTTTAACTTGGAATCCCAGGCCTTTTTGTTATTATCCAGCATCCTTTTTATGATCTTTAGGATGCTCTTATTACTGGATTCAACCTGCCCATTTGCCTGTGGATGATATGGTGAAGAATATGAGATTACTATACCATAGGATTGGCCAAAATCCCTTAAATTCATCTGACCTAAAGCACATCCCATTATTAGTTATAATTCTTGTTGGTACCCTGAATTTGGTGATAATATTTTCTAATAAAATGTTTTTCATAACCTTACTAGTTGCCTGTTTGGTAGGTATAGCTTCTACCCATTTCGTGAAGTAGTCTGTGGCCACCAATATCCACCTGTGTCTTCCACTAGATTTTTCTTCAATTTCTCCTATGAAATCAATCCCCCACTAGTGAAATGGAGCCTCAACTTGCAAAGGTCTTAAAGGCAATGCCCCTTGATACTTTAATTTCCCAAAAAATTTAGACATGCTTCACATTTCCTAGTATAATCATAGGCATCATTGAAAACCTTAGGCAAATAGTAACCTACCCTTAGCACCTTATGTGTAGTAGTCTTTGCCAAGAAATTTCCTCCACACACTCCTTCATGCATTTCCTTCAAAACATGCCTTGATTGGTTTTAATCTAGGCACAACAAAAGAACACCATCCCTGTTTTTCCAATAGAGGTCTCCTTTCATGAATACATATTTTGAGGCCTGTAATTTGAGTGTCCTCTTTTTGTTATCATCAAAACCTTAAGGACATTTCATATGTTTAAGATAATACACGATATCAATGTACCATGATGTGTGCTAAATACTAGTAATCATGTTATCTTCATTATTGCACACTTGGGCAACTTCAATATTTGTTTCAGCCATTAATTTAGCAAGACCTTGTCCTCTTACTATCGTAGTGATTTGGATCTCTATGTCAAACTCTTGGATCTTATTTATCGATCTGCACCTACGGCTTGTCACTTCAGTTTGTACAAACACATTTTTTATTGCAACATTAGGTACATAGGCTAATATTTTTGCTCCCACCAGATATGATCTAAATTCTTTGACAACTTTTACTAATGCATATGCCTATTTTTCTACAATGTCATATTTTAATTCTACATCTTGGAGGGATTTGATAAAGAACGAAATAGGCTGCTCATACCCCTCATCACTATTTTGTAACATCACTGTTGCAATTATGTGATATGACATAAATGAAAAGATAATGAATGGTTTATTAAAATCGGAGGATTTTAAGACCAGGGCTTCTTTAATTGCTCTTTTGATGGATATGAATGCATATACAGCCTTAGCTATCCAATCAATCTTTGTACCCTTCTTTAACATCTTTGATATTAGATTCACTATCTTAGAAAAGTTCAATATAAATCTCCTCACAAAATTAATTTGCCAAGAGAAGGACTGAATGGCTTTGACTGTCTTAGGAATAGGAATCTTATATATGGCTTCCACCCTTTCTGGATCAATCCTAACTCCATCCTTGGACACTATATTCTTTTAAGGTGTGCAACGTGATCTTCTGCTTTCTTGGAATATTACTGAGATTGTCCTGGTACACCACCATTATTACATTAATTAGATTAGCAAAGGCCACATCCATTGCTCTCTAGAAAGTTGCAAAGTCCAAATGATATCCTGACATATACATATGTTCCCCATGGTGTGGTGAAAGATGTTTTGTATTGTTCATGTGAGGGGAAAATTTGGTTATTCAAATCAATGAAAAATAATCCCAAACATCTACAGAATAATAAAGATAAAAGAGATTTAAAATAAAGAATAGACAATACCTTCACCTTTTACCTTTTTGCCTTCTGTAGTTCACCTATCTTCGTTCGATCTTGATTGTGAAGCCCTCAGAAGCTGTTGCTTGCTTGCTTGTTTGAAGATGACAAATGAAGAATGGCTAGGATACTTTGGTATTTGAAGATGAGTTTCAAATACAGAAATAGAGGATGCTATGAAGTGCTCAAATATAATGAGGGTGCCAAAGGCGCGCTTAGATTCCTGCTGCATAAGTTTACACAAACTCCAGATATTGAAATGAAGAGAAGGAGGTTATATTTATAGAAGAGAGTGAGGGAAGATCAATGGTTGAGAAGAAAAGAATGAATCAACGGAGGAGGATTGTTGAGGAACGTGCAACAAATGGAAGAAAGACATGTGTCATTCAAAAAGAAGCTTTGTTGAGTTAAAAGCTTTCTTGATGAGTTTTCATTTTCTTTAAATTAGAATTTATTTTTCTAATTTAAGAGCAAAGTTGCTTTAACTCAGCTTTTACTTTTGTATGACAAGAGGAATTTATTTTTAGAAGATATTGAAGATAAGAAAAAGAATTAAATAAATAAATTTATTTAATTCATTTTTAGAAGATTTGGAAGATAAGAAAGCAAATTAAATAAATAATTTTATTTAATTTAGAAGATAAGAAAACAAATTAAATAAATAAATTTATTTAATTCATTTTTAGAAGATTTGGAAGATAAGAAAGCAAATTAAATAAATAAATTTATTTAATTTATTTTTAGAAGATTTGGAAGATAAGAAAGCAAATTAAATAAATAAATTTATTTAATTTATTTTTAGAAGATTTGGAAGATAAGAAAGCAAATTAAATAAATAAATTTATTTAATTTATTTTTAGAAGATTTGGAAGATAAGAAAGCAAAATAAATAAATTTATTTAATTTACTTGCACATGATTTTGGAAGAATAAATAAAATATTTAATTATATTTTATTTTTGGGGATTTTAATTTAAATAAATTTGCATTTTATTTAAATTAAGAAGAATGAAAGATTTAATTAAATAATTAAAATTATTTAATTACTTAGAAGAATGGATGTTTTAATTAAATAATTGAAATTATTTAATTATTTAGAAGAATAAAGTTAATGTAGATGAAATTAATTAAATAAACGAAATTTATTTAATTAAATGGGAGGAAGTGAATCAAATAAATAAATAAATTTATTTATTTATTGATAGAGGAATATGATGATGAAATAAATATTTAAAATATTTATTTAAGTAGAGTCATGTCAATTTTAGGTGTATACATTTTGCCCCTCTTTAATGCAATGTGTTTTATCACGTTGTTTCAAAGAATAAGATTTTCGATAGTGATACATGCCCTAGTTTGTCCCTGGTACAAGTTTAATGACATGATGCCCCCTCGGGAGATTGGATGGGGAGACGGTAGAAAGGTGTGAGATGGACAATCTCACGATGAAGAAGAGGAGAAACAGGAGAAGAAATGGTTGGATGTAGAAGAAAGATGGTGAATGAGATGTGATGCAAGATAAAATGATGACACACACAAGCAAGCAAGCAAGAATGCACAAATGATACAAGAACAAACAAGGTATTGCCCCTGTCGAGCGGTAAACCAAGGATATAGATTGATGATGTCTGGTTTCAAGAATGAAACATGTCGTATAAGACTCCGGGTCTGGTTTCGACAATGCAACATCCTGTCTAAGACACTATGATATGATAACGATATACGATAGTGTTGTCATGGCGGGGAACGATATATCCCTAGAGCAAGACGAAGGATAGTTACGACTGATTGATATGGTTTACGACAAGATTAGGATCAAGACCACTGAGTGTGATTGGATCATTCGACAAGATTGGCTTGACTCGATTGGTATGGATTAAGGATAGACTTGCATTTTGATCACTGCTCAGATTGACAGGTAGAACTATTGATGAGTGATATGAGGACAAATAGAAATTTGATTGATAGAAGAATGACCCGATAGAAGAAATTTGATTGAAGGACTGACAAGCTGCTGCAGGATTTTCTTATTGCATGGGATATGGATATGGATATGGAATGGAATTGGATACGGTATGGATATGGATATGGAATGGAATGGAATTGGATATGGTATGGATATGGATATGGAATGTATGTGGATTTGTCATCATGATATTTGCAAGGCTTTTTGCTTTCATCATTGGGCGCTTTTTGGTATTTTTCACTTTTTGAAATGTGGTAAGAAGATACAAGCATCTAGGTATAATTAGACCGAGATGACCTGAGTATCACTTACCTAGATTTGGATATAGCAAGTGAATACAAGCATCTAGTCAAACTTGAATTTAGATGACCTGAGTATTTCTTGCATTTCAACAGACAAGGATTTCCCCTTTTCATGTTTAGACCTCAGAGTCCTCAATGATCTTTTGCTGATCATGTCATTAGACAAAAGTCGTCACATTACTAAAGTTTAATCCACAAGCAGCAGACAAGAAAAATTATGCCCCCATCATAGCATCTCTAGCTTTTGGCATCCTTGAGTAGCATAGGAAGACATAATGACAAAAATCCAAGACCTTGTAAATTAACCCATTGACAAAACTTCTTTGCATTAGATGTGTCTTTTGCCATAATTGATACAGAATTAGTCTCAGTGTCTTTGGTATTGTGCTGCGCTTTGGACAGGTGGATGTTTTGAGTCAAGGACCTTTGTTTAAGGAATGCGTTGTGTTGCACTTGCTTGCCTGGTGAAAGGTATCACAATCCTTATTGGTATCCTCTTAGAACAGTGGCATTCAAGAATCCAAATCCGCAACTAGGTGAAGGAGTTACCCCCAGTTTAGACAAGGATCGACTTATTGTGAGTGAGACGATAGACAAACACGGAGAGACGGACCCTAAGGGACTGACCTAGTGCCTCGGGGGCTCATTGCTAAATGGCCTTGCCTACGTGACGACGCAGAGGCAACGTAGTTCGGGGTAAACCCTAGCGGACCTAAGACCTAGGCGATGGCAAAGGACTCAAATTGACAGAAGGACTAGATATGGGACTGATAGGACAGTGGAGTGGAGAGAAGAGGAGCGAAGTGAAGTGAAGCAAAGCCTCGGGGGCGCATTGAGAATGGCCTTGCCTACGTGATAACTCAGAGGTGACATAGTTCAACAATGGTTCGGAGGACGGGGTCAAGACGGATGATATGATGGACACAAGAGATATGAAGTTAGAACGGATGGAGGAAGTGGTTTGTCGCAGATAGCGCATGTTTACCAGGTTTTCACCACTTGCTTTTATTTGCACAAGAAGCTAAAAGTACACATGATGCCTGTTTGCTATGTTTTCACCATGGTACCTATCCTAGGCACCTGTTTGCCAAGTTTTTACCGTAGGACGATTTTTTTTTTTTTTTTTTGCTATTTTCTCACTTTTTTTATTTTTTTGGATTTTTTTAGGACTCCCTTACACTGGGGTTTTCAGGCATAGAACTTGCGAAGGTGCATGCTGTTGATAGGATCATCAAATAGTTCACCTTCGGATGTAGCCAATTGATATGCCCCCAATCCATAAGCTATGATGACGACATAGGGACCCAGCCAGTTAGGTTCAAACTTTCCTTTCTTTTCTCTGTCTTGCTGATTTCTAGGATTTTCTCTTAGGACTAGGTCACCGACTTGGAATATCTAGGGCTTAACTTTATGATTATAGCTTCTGGACATGTGTTACTGATATGCTTTCAAGTGATTGAAGGCCTGTTGCCTTCTCTCTTCAAGCAGCTCTAATTCTTGGAGTCTGGTTACTCTGTACTCTTCATCTGATATGAGGCCTTTTAATGAGACTCGCAATGATGGGATCTCAACTTCAATGGGCAAGATAGCTTCAGATCCATAAACTAGGGAGTATGGTGTTGCACCTATGGGTGTGCGGATGCTTGTGCGGTAGGCCCACAGTGCAGGATTTAGTTGGACATGCCAGTCACGACCAACATCATTGACAGTTTTCTTCAAGATTTTTAGAATAATTTTATTTGATGCCTCAGCTTGGCCATTACCTTCTGGGTAGTAAGGAGTGGAGAAGCGGTGCTGAATGTGGAATTTATTGCATAGTTCCTTGACATCTTGATTTTTGAAGGGTCATCCATTATCCGTGATAATGGACGAAGGGACACCATAACGACAAATGATATAGTTCAGGATAAATGAGGCAATCTGTTTGCCTGTGATGTTGGCTAGAGGCACGGCTTCAATCCACTTTGTGAAGTACTCTGTGGCAATGATAATGAATTTATGGCCGCTTGAGGAAGAAGGGTGGATCTTGCCCACTAAGTCGAGTCCCCACTGATAGAAAGGCCAAGGAGTCGTCAATGGTTGTAGCTCTTGTGCTGGCGCATGTATCAGGTTCCCATGGATTTGGCACTTTTTGCATTTCTTGACAAACTGATAGGAGTCTTGTTCCATTGTTGGCCAATAGTATCCCATGCGTATGAGTTTATTGGCCAGGGTAGGGCCACTAGAGTGAGCCCCACATATTCCATCGTGTATTTCACTTAGAGCGGTTTGATATTCCTCTCTATCTAGACACCTAAGGAGAGTACCATCTAGACCTCAGCAATATAGGGTGTTAGCGATAATGGCATACCGGGATGCCTACCGGATGAAGGTTCTTTTCTGGTTATGGGAGAGGTTGGGTGGGAGGGTATTCTCTTTTAGATAAGCAAAGGTTTTACCATAGAGAGGGGAATCGGTTCCTACGATGTGGCATATGATATGGGAATCTGGAGTGTCATAAGCAGGACAGGAGACTGGCTCTACTAAGAACTCATATCGTGTTTGATTGCTTGGAATGTCGAGAAGAGATGCGATTGTAGCCATTGCATCTGCAGCTTTATTCTCGATCCTTGGTATCTGTGTAAATGATATCTTGATGAAATACTCCTTGAAGTCATCTACCATGCGTTTATAAGGAATCAGTTTCTCATCCTTCGTTTGGTAGTCATCATTTACTTGGTTGATGACCAGTTGTGAGTCACCATAGACTTGAAGTTCCTTGATGTTCCACTCAACTGCTAGTTTGATGCCGATGACCAGAGCCTCGTATTCTGCTACGTTGTTAGTGCATGGGAACATTAATCTGTATGACTTTGGAATAGTGTCACCATTGGGTGTGATTAATAAGATACCTGCCCCCGATCCATGTTGAGTGTAGGAGCCATCGAAGTACATTTTCCAATTTGCTGTGTTAAAGTGAAAGATAGACTCATCTAGAAATTCAAAGCTCAGGGGGTTGTCATCTATTAAAGGTGCCTCTGTTAGTTGATATGCAAGCACTTGTCCTTTTATTGCTTTTCTATCCACATATTCTATGTCGAACTCACTGAGAAGCATGACCCATTTTGATAATCTACCTGTTAAGGCAGCCTTGTTGAGTAAGTATTTTAGTGGGTCAATCTTTGCCACTAGTTTAACAGAGTGTGACAGCATGTAATGTCTCCATTTTTGCGAGGCAAATACAATAGCTAGACATGCTCTTTCTATTGGTGTGTATTGCAATTCATATCCGATGAGTGTTCGACTAATGTAGTAGATAGCCTGTTCTTTTCCATCATAGTTTTGTTGAGCAAGGAGAGCTCCCAAAGCCGTTGGTGTAGCTGAGAAATATAATAATAGAGGCTTGCCCTGAATTGGTGGCATTAATACTGGTGGCTTCATTAGGTATTCCTTTAGTTGCTGAAATGCCTGTTCGCATGACTCGTTCCATTTGAAGGGTACATTTTTGTGTAGTAGATGAGAGAATGGGTGGCACTTGTCTGCTAGTTGGGAAATGAACCGTCTTATAGACTATAGTTTGCCCTGTAGGGATCTCAATTGAGTCAAATTTTTAGGAGGTGGCATCTCCATTATGGCCTTCACCTTAGTAGGATCAACTTCAATACCATTTGCAGATACTATGTAGCCCAGTAGTTTTCTTGATGTAACTCCGAACACACACTTTTTTGGATTAAGTCGCACATTGAACTGTTCTAGTATGTTAAAGATCTTGTCTAGTACTGCTAGATGCCCTTCTCTTGTGAGAGACTTTGCTAGAATGTCATCGACGTAGTCTTCCATTATAGTATGCATCATATCGTGGAAGATCATTGTCATGGCTCTCTGATATGTTGCCCCAGCATTTTTCAGACCAAATAGCATAACACACCAGCCGTAAGTGCCCCAAGGACATGTGAAGGTAGTTTTGTGTTGGTCCTCAGGTGCTATCTTTATTTGGTTATATCCCGAGAATCCGTCCATGAGTGATAGCATAGTGTGTCCTGCCATAAGATCGACAATCATGTCTATGTTGGGCAAGGGGAAGTCATCTTTGGGACAAGCCTTGTTCAAGTCTCTGAAATCATTGCATATTCTGACCCTACCATCTGGTTTAACCACCGGTACTATATTCAAAACCCATTCAGGATAGTCTATAGGTCTGATAAATCTGACGTCTAATAGCTTCTTTAGTTCCTCTTTTACCATGAGGGCCACATGCGGATGCATCTTTCTAAGTTTTTGTTTGACCGGTTTAGCTCCCAGAGCTAGAGATAAATGATGCATGATAAGATTTGGATCTAGTCCTGGCATGTCAGCGTATGTCCATGCAGATTTGATCTATTTTCTTTTGAAGAAATCTGTAAATGTTGGTTTTTCATGTTCTGTTAGAGCCTTGGCCATGTGAACCATCCTCAGATTATCACCTGTGTTGACATTGATTGCTTCTGCTGGTTCGATCAAGATCGACGATCTCTCCTGATGTGTAAGATTGGGGAGAGGGTCAAGCCTTCCATCCTTCGGTGCCTCAGAGAGGTTTTCACCATTGGATACATCTTTATTTTTACTATTTTGATGATCTAACACTGCCGCGGAGTGGTTTTCATTGTTAGATCATTCTTTCATTTTGATGTTTTTATGACTGAAAGGCTTGGCACTCTCTCCAAAATAGGCCTTCTCATTGAGTTCAATAGCATATCCAGCTCTGTGGTCACCTGTAGGTATGTGATCTCTAATCTCAAGGTAATCGATGATCGCGTCATCATTTTCGAAGGTGTCAAGTTCAGGGGTGGTACCTTCTAGGTCCCAGTCGATAAGTTCAGGGTGTACTAAAGGTAAGGGATCATTAGGTTGGTCTGGTTCAGTGGCATTGATGGTTAGGACAGAGTTATTGAGGAAGTGGACAAATTCTACGACGGTACTCTCTATTAGTGGGTCCGTCAAGGGGGGAAACATTCCTTCCTCATGATTTTCACTATTGTTGCTATGCAGGTCAGACTCTAATGGCCTAGCCCTTGGACCTTGTCCCTCGTTGTCATGGGTTGGGTCGTACTTGTGGACAACGTCAATATCCTTTTCATCACAAAACATTTCAGAGAGGCTATCCCATTCATACTCGTTAGAATCAGTTTCGCTCCCCATTTGTATTCTCTGAATTTGTTCAACCAGGTTGCTAGTGGATGCCTCTGTTTGTTTGCCTTTGTTCTTGTTGGTTCCGTTGTTTCTTGGGGCTCCAGTGTAGCCTAGCCCTGTAGTGTCTCAGGCTATTAAGGTATGAGGTTGGATGGGCTTAGTGATGCCATCCTTTCTTAACCCGAGAGGACCATGTCCTTCATATCCCATTCTCTGTAACATTTGGAAGCCTTGACCGTATTGTGCTGTTTGTATAATGGGATGGTCATGTTGCGTTGAGGAGCTAGCTTCATCCTTGTATAGCCACTGTAGGATATCTTTTTCGTCACTTTCATCTTCTAGGCTTCCCCATTTCACAAATGGCTTGTTGGTTGGCTTCTCTGCTGTTGGTGTTTTTAAGATAGGTCTCCCATAGGATCGAGGAGATAGAGGCAGTTGTGCCAAGCAAAGGGATTGGGATATCGTGTATTCACCCAAGCCTTTATCTTTGAGTTGGAGTTTAGGTTGAGAGGCCCCTGAAGAAGAAGCAAGTGTAGCTGGGTCAACATGAGAGGAGGAAGAAGCAGAGGCACGGTTATTGGGGATCACAACTTCTGGTTTGGGATGAATAGAGTTGCAGTATTGATAGGGGTTAGGATCACCTTGGATGGTGATCTCTTGTCCTTCATGTGGGAACTTGATACATTGATGGTATGTAGAAGGTACTGCTTTCAAAGCGTGGATCCATGGTCGTCCAAGAAGAATGTTGTACGCTAGCTCCATGTCAAGGACTTGACAAGCTACATCTTTCACTATGGGGCCCACCCTAATTGGTAAGGTAACAATTCCTTTAGACGTTCTTTCTTCCTCATCATAGGCTTTTATGGTGATCTTTCTTTTCGGATCTATAGCCTTCTCTGAAAACCCCAATGTAAGGATTAGTTTCAATGTACAAATATTCAAACCAGCCCCTCCATCTATTAGGACTCTTTTGATCTTGTGCTTGTGTACGAAAGCTTCAATGTGAAGGGAGGCATTATGGGGTTGAGTGATAGACATATCATCCTTCTCAGTGAATGATAGGGAGTGTGGTGATGTGATGTGACCGACCATAGTTTGGAATTGCTCTTCAGCTAGGTTCGTGGGAACGGAGGTTTCTACTAAGGCTTTGTCAAGTATGGACCTATGAGAAGGAGACAGACACAAAAGTTCTAACATGGAGATGTGTGTAGGTGTTTTGTGGAGTTGATCCATGAGACTATATTGACTGGACAGGGGAGCGGAAGCTCCTCTAAGGGTGACCTTGTTACTATGGGTAGTAACGTTGCAATTCGGATCCTTGTTGATAGTGATCACATTAATGTGTGAATCACCTTCTGAGATATGGTTAACAACATAGTCAAAGCTGACATTTTGTGTAGTTCACGTTGTTAGAGCATTGTTATTTCTATTGGAAGGTCCTCCCTGCTCGTAGTTAGGAAGAGGATCCTTGAATGCCCGATGATCACTGTTGGAAGTGTGTCCGTGAGATTGTCTGTTAACGGATATTTTGTTTTGCTCTATTAAGTCTTGGATTATATGCTTGAGTGCAATACAATCATTTGTCTTGTGCCCCCTATTTCGGTGGTATTCGCAAAAATCATTGTCATTCCACCAACGAGGTTTGACCTTTGGTTTGTACTCTCATGCTGAGGGAAGCATTATGAGATTGTTGGTGATTAGCTTCCATAGGGCAGTTTCTAGTGACTCATCCAAAGGTGTGAATGTTCTCCTAGGTTGAAAGTTGGTAAACCTAGATTCGGTATTACGTGGTTTATCTTGTGGGGGGTTATTTTGAGGTGTTGATAGATTGAAAATTGGTTGCTTAGGTGCCGCATTTTTGGCATCCACCACCCCGTCATTCACAACATTCTTGTTTTTCATCCAGAATCTAGGTTTTTCATTGTTGGAGTTGGTATTGGGAGAGTCTTTATAGAGCTTGATTTGACCTTTTGCGATTAGGGCTTTTTCTATGATGAGGCCCATTTCAATGACCTTGATAAAAGATGTAGGACATTGGATTTGGATTTGGTAACTTAGGTCCATTTGCAGATTGTGGACAAACATTTCTAGCATCTGTTTCTCTGGTATTTGGTGTGGGCACTTGCTTGCCAGTTGTCTCCATCTCTGTAAGAAGGCAGTGAAAGATTCTCCTCCTTTCTGTTTGGTGTTACAGAGATCTAATATTGAGATGTCGTGCTCAATATTGTATGAGAAGTGGGTGACAAATTGGTTGACAAGTTCATTGAATGTTTTAATACTAGTTGGTAGTCTAGAGAACCAATCCATGGCTTGTCCTCCCAAGCTCCGTGGAAATAGTCGCATAAGGTAAGTATCGTTATGTGCGACCTCTAGACAAGTAGCATTAAACTCTCTGATATGATCTCTTGGATCGCCCTTCCCTCAATATTTATCAAATTTAGGCACCTCAAATCTTGAGGGGAAGGGAATCATGATTAAGGACCTATCAAAAGGATACGGTGAAATATCCTCTAGGGTGTAGTTTTTAGTCGATGTTCCTGTTTTCATGTCTGACATTTGTTGTTGGAGAGCTTTGACTTTTTGGTTTATTAGGCTTAGGGCATCCAAGGAGTCAATTGTTGTTTTGCTCTTATCCATGGGTATTTCACCTTGTCTACTTCCTTCAGGGATTCTCTCTTCATCAGTTTCTTTGAGAGCCTCCACGTCATAATCCTTAGGGAGTTTGGCTCCTAGACTTGCTAGATGTAAAATGTACTTTGATGGGTCTTGGGCAAGCACCCCTTCTAATAGGCATAGAAATTTTGGGTCATGCTGCATTTGGAGGATCTCATCTATGGAAGGTTCTTCGTTATTTTCATGACCGTCAAAAATACTTTTCTCTGCCATTTCTAACTACTTTTGTTTTTGTAATCTTGTCAAGACCATGCAAGGTAGTAAAGAGATGGGATGAGGTGAGATTGGAAGATTTTGAACAAAGTGCTAGGGTGAAACAAGGTTTTAGCAAGGTTCTTCTTAGATCTAGGTGGTATCAAACAAAGTGGGATATACAAAAGTGATAGTCAAAAGATAGGATGTTAGGAATCTGTTGCTTGATGTTGACTAGCGTTTGCACAACCCCCTAGTGGAGTTCCAAAAGGATAAGTAACCCTTGATATGGGAGCCTCACTAGGTTTTTGCTTGAGATTTGATTTTGATCAAGAATAATTTGGCTATAACCTTGTTGGAAACTTGGAAGAAGGTGGTGAGATTTTGGATGGACAAACAACTATGGTGCAGATAAGGAAGAAGTGGTTGATCTTGCAATGTCTTTGATCAGATTTTGAAAACTAGAACAGGTTTCAACTAGTTTTTGAAAAGGTACTGACAAATTTTGCTCTTTGGAAGATACGGTTTTGTTCTCTGGTTCAAATGTGCAACAATTTGAATGCACAACAAGAGGAGTCAAATGCGCAATTCTAGCTTTTTTCTTGGTTTTTACAGAATTTTGGAAATTTTGGATCGTTTTTAGGATTTTTTTTAGTGTTTTTGGTTTGAAAAACTTGGTGTTTCTAATGATGTTGATGTTCAATTATGGCAAAAGCATAGCAAACACATAGAAGTTTTCCATGATTTTTATCCTTTTTTATGTTTTTTTGTGTTTTTGAACTATTATGACTCAAAGACAAGTACAACCTAGGCAAGATGGGACAATATCCGTTGAATCCTCTAGCTGTGCCACTTAAAGCATGTAGCTCCAGAATCTGGTAGCACCAGCTCCCCTCCATGGCACTCACTTCTCACGCATACTAGATTCAGGTTTCCTTAGGCTCGTCCCCACACCGAACCTTAGGATTGTCCCTGCTACCTCTACTAAGAGTCACTTGAATTGAGGCCGCTTCAAGAGCTCCACCCTTTGCATCAACGAATAGGGGTTTTTAGCTTACTACACAATTGGTTCTTAGATAGGGCAACCGTTCGAGTGGTTACACATGTGGCGGCGCTACTCTCCGTTATGGAGTCTCCTAGCCTCAAAGGGTTACGCCTATGAGGGTTTTGGGGGAGGTTGGCCGTCGGTGTAACACAGCAGCACTCGTTGCTTGAGGTTTTCACCCCAAGCACAATTTATTTTAAGTGCCTTGGTAGGGCTTGGCTTTAGCCTGTTACCACTCAGGGTCGTTCCCACTTGGACAGGCGTGCATCCAAGGGCAGGCCCCCCCTAAAGGTTTGACAATAAGAATGACAAGTCTGGCACTTTGATCACCCAGTTAAGGGGAGAGCATAAGCCTATTGTCATTCACAAGCACAGAGTACAGTGGTTAATCCAACCTAGTTAAAATAGAAAAACTAAATGGGCTAAGCTAATTTGTGCACTCACACGATTGTTAACTTGACAAGTGATTAATCATAGCATTATTCATTTCCCATTTGTTAACTTTGAAAGTGATTAATCATAGCATTGTTCATTTTCCGTTTGTAAAAAAAAGCAATGATTAAACTAAAAAATAAATCCACAATGCAAGATAGCAAATTGGTCCAATTTCTTCCTTCCTAGTTAGGGACTATGTGTAGTTTGTCATGAAATGCATTTGATTACTTCACCCCTAGTTAGGCTAGATGAACCAAGCAAAATATCTAGATGTTAGCTCCAGCATGCAAAAGTCAAAGAAACCCAAAACAGAAATCAGAAGACAGATGCGCAACACTGCTGCCTGAATGCGCAGAAACAGGGAGTGTGCAGCTTTTTGAACAGAAGCGCAAATACAAAGATCAAATGCACAAAAGAATGAGGTACAGGTGCAAAAATAGTAGATGCACAAAAGGATGAGGTGAATGTACAAATTGAGAGTTCAGATGTGCCAGTTCGTCAGATGCATCATTTTGGAAGGCAAATGCGTTGTTTCAGAAGTTGAATGTGCAAAACTGGCTTTGTCAGAAACCTATTCGTCAGCTGTATGGACCTGTCTTCAAGAAAACTCAAATTTTTTTTATTAGTAGAGGGGCAAGGGCCCCACGGTGGGCGCCAAAATGTGAGGGGGAAATTTGGTTATTCAAATCAATGAAAAATAATCCCAAACATCTACAGAATAATAAAGATAAAAGAGATTTAAAATAAAGAATAGACAATACCTTCACCTTTTACCTTTTTGCCTTCTGTAGTTCACCTATCTTCGTTCGATCTTGATTGTGAAGCCCTCAGAAGCTGTTACTTGCTTGCTTGTTTGAAAATGACAAATGAAGAATGGCTAGGATATGTTGGTATTTGAAGATGAGCTTCAAATACAGAAATGGAGGATGCTATGAAGTGCTCAAATATAATGGGGGTGCCAAAGGCGCGCTTAGATTCCTGCAGCATAAGTTTACACAAACTCCAGATATTGAAATGAAGAGAAGAAGGTTATATTTATAGAAGAGAGTGAGGGAAGATCAATGGTTGAGAAGAAAAGAATGAATCAACGGAGGAGGATTGTTGAGGAATGTGCAACAAATGGAAGAAAGACATGTGTCATTCCAAAAGAAGCTTTGTTGAGTTAAAAGCTTTCTTGATGAGTTTTCATTTTCTTTAAATTAGAATTTATTTTTCTAATTTAAGAGCAAAGTTGTTTTAACTCAGCTTTTACTTTTGTATGACAAGAGGAATTTATTTTTAGAAGATATTGAAGATAAGAAAAAGAATTAAATAAATAAATTTATTTAATTCATTTTTAGAAGATTTGGAAGATAAGAAAGCAAATTAAATAAATAATTTTATTTAATTTAGAAGATAAGAAAACAAATTAAATAAATAAATTTATTTAATTCATTTTTAGAAGATTTGGAAGATAAGAAAGAAAATTAAATAAATAAATTTATTTAATTTATTTTTAGAAGATTTGGAAGATAAGAAAGCAAATTAAATAAATAAATTTATTTAATTTATTTTTAGAAGATTTGGAAGATAAGAAAGCAAATTGAATAAATAAATTTATTTAATTTATTTTTAGAAGATTTGGAAGACAAGAAAGCAAAATAAATAAATTTATTTAATTTACTTGCACATGATTTTGGAAGAATAAATAAAATATTTAATTATATTTTATTTTTGGGGATTTTAATTTAAATAAATTTGCATTTTATTTAAATTAGGAAGAATGAAAGATTTAATTAAATAATTAAAATTATTTAATTACTTAGAAGAATGGATGTTTTAATTAAATAATTGAAATTATTTAATTATTTAGAAGAATAAAGTTAATGTAGATGAAATTAATTAAATAAACGAAATTTATTTAATTAAATGAGAGGAAGTGAATAAAATAAATAAATAAATTTATTTATTTATTGATAGAGAAATATGATGATGCAATAAATATTTAAAATATTTATTTAAGTAGAGTCATGTCAATTTTAGGTGTATACAGTTCTGATTCCTTAACTGTCACTTGGTTATAACCTAAAAACCCATCCATCGTAGATAGTAACTCACATCCCATGACCCTTTGTAACAAAGCCTCCATGATTGGGAGTGGGTAATTATCCTTAAGAGAGGATACATTCAAATTTTAGAAGTCCACACAAAGCCTTATTTCTCCATTTTTCTTTCTGACAGGTACTAAATTAGAAACCCAAGACGAATGTCTGATAGGCTTGATAATACCCCCTTCCCTAAGCTTCATTAGTTCCTCATGCATTTTAGGTTCTAAGGTAGGATTTATAGGTCTCTATTTTTGTCTGAAGGCTTTTGCATCAGGTTTGAGTGGAATTTCATGTTGGAACAAATCTTCTCTGTATGCGTTGAGATCATCATAAGACCAAGCAAAGACATGCTTATACTTCCTTAATAATGCAATCAACATCCTTCTGATTGTAGGTCTTATCCTTTTCCCAATGTATACCTTTTCTAGTGCCAATTCACTACCCAAGTTAATTTCCTCAACATCTTCCCTTTTTACTGGTGTTTGTTTCATAAGAGCTAGATCATTTCCATCAAACACCCTTTCTAATGCCACATGTCCCTTCAGAATCTTGTTAGTCTTGAGCTACACAACTTCCTTTCCAAATAGAGTTTGCTTGCCATCTACTTCCTCCATGAATGCATTTAAATCAATTTCTGGAGCCTCATATTGATCTACATAGTGTAGGAATTTAATCAAGTCATTGTCATCTTCAAATACTTGCCAATTATATATGTTGTCAGGGATGGCAGGTCTGGTTTTAAATTCAACTTTAGTAATGCTTGCCACAGTAATACCATCCCTTTTTAGGGCTATGTTTGCCAGGAAGTCTGACATTATGTTCTTGGATTTGTCCACCCAATTTATAGAGAATGCATCAAATAACTCAATATCATCCTAGACAACATTTCTATATTGATTTAATCTTTTGTTCTTCGATGAATACTTTCTTTTGATTTGAGATATAATCAATTCTAAATCCCCATACATAGCGAGGCATTTTATTTTATGTTTTATGCCAATGTTCAATCCGATGAGTAGCACCTCATATTCTGTTATGTTCTTGGTGCATTCAAATGTTAGCAGGAATGAATATTTGAAAGTCTTACCATTTAGTGATATAAATAATATCCCTGCTCCATTATCGACCTTACTACATGCACCATCAAAGTACATCTTCCACACATCATACTCATCAAGTTAGGCTTCTTGATGTATGGGATCAGTGTTCTGTAGCTCTGGTTGACCTTTTTCAATTCTAAATGTACCAAGGTCTGTATTACAGAAAAAATTTATTTGATTCTGATCAATGTGTTCTATGGTATTCTCATACCTTGGCTCTCTGTAAAGCTTAACTTCTTTTCCTCCTATTGGTATGGTGGCATAAGATATATCTAATTGGACATTTCCTCCAATTGTTGTAGTCCACTATCTAGATAATAGCATTCCATAATATGGTGGGATGTGCACTACAGTGATGTCAATCTTATACACTACCTCAAGGTAGGCAGGTAGCCTTATTTCCACATCCCACATAATGCCCACAACTGGGATGGCTCTGTTGTCCATTGCATAATATTTTCCATATGCAGTGTCAACCCACATACCTAGCTCCTTCATGACTGCTATTTGCATGATATTCATAGTTGCCCCTGAATCAATCATACAATTCCTCACTAGTTTGTTTTTTTATCAGTAGAGTGTTGTAAAAAGGATCTACCTGAGAGGGATATTTTGTCAAGGTATCACCTAGATATAATTCAAGAGTTTTAGCAACATCTTGTTGAAAACTATTTATTTTGATTTCAGGTCTTTCTTGCTTCTTTTTTGATATATCTGAAATCATCTTGACCACTGTATCTCTATATTGATCTATCTTCATTATTTCAAGAAGTGGTACTGATATCTTTACTTGGGATACTGCTTGGACTATGTCAAACGAGGTGGTCATTGTTTGATCAGTTTTTTTCGTTTTGATATGTCCCTTTTCTTCAGCTGGTATTTTATCCTTGGTCTTACCCTGTTCAATCTTTGTTGGCTCTTTAGGTGCATATTTCATATTATCTTTATTATGACTTTGATCTTTTACAAATGCACTCCTAGGTGTTCCTTGGTCAACATTAACTATTTTGTTTCTCAAATTATAGTTTTTTTTTCCTGTGCCACTACACCCATTGTAAGGGCCTTCCTTTCTTCCTCAATTGGTTTTCTTAATTAGTTATGTGGTGGCACATTATGGCTATAAACAGTTTCATCATAGTTATCCTCCTAATCTAAAAATATCTCCTGTCTTCCCATATTAATGTTATATCTTTGGTCTCCCACATCATATTCATATCCATCCTTGTCTGTAAATGAATATTCTTCATCAATCTGGTGAGGTCTGATTGCTAGCATATTTATGGTATGGTATCTCTTTCCTGACCATAAGATGTTTCCTCTTCTTGTATTAATAATGCCACCACACAATAGTCAGGTGAGTGGAGCAGATTACATGCTAGGCACCATGGGTTATTTTCCACTACATGTGTCCCATTTCTTTTTAGGGGATCAAGAGTATCCTTCCCATAATTATGCTTTCTGTTATTTTCCAAAGGCTTTCCATCTTTCCAATTGGTGTTATAAGGCATGTCATGTAACCTTGGCCTATCATTTTTATAATAATTATGCTATTTTTCTTGATTATTATTTAGAGTTGGTACAATCTTTAGATTTTGTCTTTTCCCAAACTTTCTAGCTGCTCTCCTATTGTTTTCAATACTAATGGTTGCCTTTTGAGGTTTTGCCAATGTCATAGGAGCTTTGTTTTTGAGCTCATATCTAGTTTTAGGATCAAAAGCATTTAAGTACAAAACCAAGGCCATACGATCTTGAGGCTTCAACTCTAATGGGATCTTATGATATATCTTTGAAAACATCTGATTGAAATCAACCACAGATTCATTGTAATTCTTCTGAATACTTGTCAATTCATGGACAACAAAATTTGGATCAAATTGCCTCCCATATTGTTCTTTAAATTGGTTCTTAAAATCTTCATAAGAACAAATTGATGCATCATGCATATTCATGCAGCAATCCCTAGCATCTCCAATAAGAGATAGCATGAATAATTTCATCAAAACATCTTCATATTGTACTTCAAAATTATCCATGATTGTTTCAAAACTTCTAATGTGCTCTTCTACAGAGATGGCATTGTTTTCAGCAAATTTTGGGAGAGCATTCCTTAGATCATTATCAATAGGGTCAGGACATACTTGATATCTAGACAAGTCCAACTGTCTATATCTATTGATATTAAGGGGCCCTTGTAGTCATTGGTTTGGTTGGTACTAATTATGAGGTTGTTGGCTTGGTTGGTATTGGTTATGAGGAGGATGTTGTTGTGCATTTAGATGTGGGTTCACATTTTGATGTTTAGGTATAACATATCATTGGATAGGTGGTGGGTATGGATTAACTATATGTTGAGAAGTGTTATGGGTGATGGGTGGTCTCAAATTTCTTGGAGGAATATTTTGTTGGACATAGCTTCTAGGTTGTGGTTGTGGATTGGATGAGTTACTTGCATTCTGATGCATATTTTGTTGTACATTCCTTGAAACATACCCTCCATGTTTGTGTGAAGGTACATATTTTTGGTTAGCTGCTTTAGTTCTATCTTTTATCTATTGTATCTCATGTTTCAACCGACTCTCAGCCTCCCTTAACTTAACAAGTTCAAGTTCCTCTTATAATTTGAGCATATTCTATTGCATCTCATCCTTATTCCTCATATCTTGTGGGGAGTTGTTATTCATTTGTATAAGAGTTTCTTGATTTATGAATTCCTATTGAACTCCTTCACCCTGTTGTAATGACATCTTGTAGTCATATTCTACCTACTTTTGGTCTATTTCCCTCATAACTTGTGCTTCGTATTCAAGTTGTCTTTGGGGATCAGGCCTATATTGGGCTAAAAAATCATCAGATAATCCATAATTCTGGGATAGAGTCTCATTTGATTCATGCAAAGGAGTAAAACTATTATGGGTTATGATAGGTTGTTCTAAAGTATTATCCTGGTTGTTTTGATTATGGTTCTATTGAGATTAGTTTGATAACCCAATTTTCTTTGAAGGAGCTCTTAAGGGTGGGGATGATTGTAGTTTTCTACCATCAGTTTTAGATCTCCTACCATCCATGTTAAGAGATTATTATATTTCAGGTCGTTAAATGATTTGTACTCTAAATAGAGTCACCACCTCACTTAAGAGGATTAATTACTTTCTGGGTTCTCCTTGACCAGCAGAGTTATGCTTTCTAACTTTTTGACTCTAAGGGTATGGTCTGCTACTAGGTTTTCTTATGTGTTGTCCAAAGTAGAGTCACCAATTTGTTGGGTCTCAAGAATGCAAGTTTTTAGAGCACAAGAGGGTGCTAGTCTCTTGATACATTTTTGGCCCACAAAACAAGGTTTATGCAATTGGAAACCCCCTACTATTTAGGTTCTGCTAGACCTAGGTGGGTGTACCTAAATGATAAAGTAGATTTAAAAATCTAAATGGATTCTGATATGAGTAATCTACTCACTATGGCACACAGGTGTGAGGTAGATGTAGAGCTTACTTACTAATTCCTAATGAGAGTGCTTGAATTATTAAGAATGTGTATTGGATTTGTATAAAATGTTCTAAAGTTGATCAGTGCCTAATATATTGGGTGGATGGAGTCAATGGATGAATGATGATTATGGAGGTAGATATGTAGGATAGGTGAATCTTTTTTACAACCTAACTCTAACTTGTTGGGCACTTGGAATGTTTGTACCTTGTACAAACATGCAGGTTTGTAAGTTAATGTACTCTTCTTTAATAATCCAAATGATATTCTCCCAAATTATTGTGATCTCCGTAAAGGAATTTTAATTCTTAGCTTGAGGGAAACCAATCACAAAAATCATTTCAAAAGGATTTTAATCCTTGGCAGGAACCAATCAAAATAACCACACACCAAAAACAAATGTGTTGAGACAAATTTTGTGAATTTGAATAATTTAAGAGAACCACTTTGGAGACAACACAACAACATTAAAAAAAAATGAAAATCAACACAACAGTTGAACACTGAAATAGATCACCATTTAAGAATAATCTGCTCCATTATATTACTTCATAGTCTATATATTAATTGCATAAGTTTCTGAAATGTGAGAATAGATAGGTGGAATGGATGAAATTATATATTAATATTGATTTCTTTTTCTTCTATTGCCTACTACTGATGATTCTTGAATCGCTACATTTTTGACTTATATAGAAATATCTTGAAGAGGGTGTACCTCTTCATAAGTGTCTTTTGGAACTTTAACAACAATAAACAAATATTAACATTAAGCTCTAATGAGACACAAATGAACTTGGGTGATATGATCCAAATACTTCTGACTCAAGTATGTGTCAGCAAACTCCACAGCATTCCTCACCATGATTTCCATAGTGATAATATTTTCCAAGAGTTCACAGGCCTCTCCTAGTGTTGGATCTTCATCTTTAGCTACTTCTAAGGTTCCTTGCAGTATCAGATCACATTCTTTTATCCTTTCATTTTGACTTTTTAGATCTTTATTATCACAGAACAGTGTAGGCACACCCTCTTTTGAGGCATCAATGAACTCTTTAACATCTGCTCGAAGTTCGTCATAATAACTTTTATGTGTTTTCATTAGATCTTCAATAGTGGTAAGGGCCCTAGTATCAAAAGTGTTCATGTTTTGTATTTCTTGAAGCTTTTCATGAAGCCTATCATTTATCCTTTTATGCTCAAGGATAACAGTGTGATTCTTAGAATGAGTAACCCAGAACTTGTCCATCCAGATCATCATATTAGTATATCTCCTTTTGAATACTGTAGACAGTGCATCAAATCTAGCTTGGATTATTTGAGAGTTCATCTGTAATACCTCGTTCTTGTCCTTTATTTGGGAGCTTTCTCCTTGAGTCAACATTTTGGTGGGTTCTTTGAAGGCATCCTTAACTGTATCTCTCAGAAAATGATTTTCCTTACTCATCCTTTCACTATTCAATTTGTGCATGTCTCATTCTTTAATCAACATCTCAATCTGAGCCTTGTTTAATTTGGCTACATTAATGCCAATAACTGCTGTGACCACAGGATGAGTTTCACCCACTCTTAGTGTCATCACATGACCAAATGCTTTTTTCTGTATCAATAACTGCAAGCTTCTTTTGTGGGGGGTATAAGGCCTAGATCATGAGAGAATTCTCATCAGGATTATACCTTGACCCAATGTATACCTCTATTACCCCTTCTGGACTGATCTTGTGTTTGGAATCATTATTGTGTAAAAAATTATCAAAAACTAAAGCAGAGCTTAAATCCAAACTAGGAAAGATCATCACACCAGACTCCTCTAATAATTTTCTTCCCCTCTCTGGAGTCATGTTCTTCATTTCATTTTCTACATCCATTTTCAATGTGTTCAAAAATTGCCTTTAATTGCTTGGTGCGGTATTTGCAACTGATTCTCTTATTTCTTTTCCTTTGTGTTTATACAAGAAAGATTTAAATTTAGGAGACTGGATGAAATGGTCATCTGAAACAAAAGATTTATAAGCCAATTGCCTAGCATCTATATCAGATGGTTCCCCAACTTCTTGTTCTCTGGTTGGAGGCTGGTATTCCTCAATCCTCAGCTTGGGGATTTTATTAGGTTGGCCTTGGGGTTTACTTTCATCAGAAGATCCATCACTATCAGAGGATAACACCTCTATTTCATGTATCTCCCTCATTTTCTGTTCAACTCCTTGATTATACTCATCACTTACCAAATCATCCTTTGTTTCTTCCAGGTTCCTGATGATATCATCATGAGGATATGGCGTATGAACATATCCACTCAAATTCTAATTCTTTCTTGCAAAGTCAATAAAACCTTCAGGATCAAATCCTTTCTTAGTGTTTCTCTCTTCATATTGAAGTGTGACAATTTATCCAAAATAAGATCATATCCTTCTTTTGAAACTACAGTAATATCCCCAAAACACAATGTGCTGGGCATGAATGACTATTTGTCATAAGCACTTAGATTCATGACATTGGAATAATCCATTTTTCTGACAATCTCTAGATATGCAATTCTCTCTAGCATAGTCTTGGGCAATAGAAAAGGTGTATCTTCAAAACTATAAACTTTGATCATAGTGGAATTGGCATGCCCATATTTTCCACATTGTCATGATGTGCTACCCATGTGTCATGTTCACATTAGTCATGTGGTCATGACATGAAATATCAAAAAAAATTCTACACGACTCTACAAACCCCCTCGCATGCCACTAGCATGATCGGTGACATACACACGCAACGTAGTTGCATCTGCAACCAACGTTAGGCACGTCACCCAAAGACAAGGAAGTGACTCACAAACATGATAATGCGAACTCATTTCGCAATCCCTATGAGATAATAGCCACTAAGGGGGTCTGCGTCGCAAGGAGCGATGCTAAGAGGGTTGGTTTCTGCTTTAGAATCTAACCATATGGTTTACTAGGTGAGGTGGTAAGATTTAGATATGATTTGAAATCTGACCCTAGAAGAACTATTAACATAAATAAAACATTAAATACATTAACTACACCAATAATTAATGCACTAACAATTAATAAACTGTAAGGTAAAACAAGGATTAAATTATTTAAGTAACCCCTTCTCTAGTCTAGGAAAAATTCAACAACATAACGCCATCTCATCACTATGGGAGGAGAGAAAATTAAATAAAAATAAAAACTTTCACTACAACCTTTTTAAATTTTTGAAAATTTATTGATTACATAAAGTAAATCAAAATAAATCCATTCACTATTAATCCCTTTCTAAAATTAAACGAAATTAAATAAATACATGAAATAAATTCAATATGGCCGCTATACAAATAAAATATTTAAAATAATCTAATTGACCAACACACTAATTAAAACTAAGATATTTTTAAAACAAAATTAAATTTAATAATATGATCCATCCAAGGTATTCACCAGAGGTTTTCCATATAAACAAATTTAATCAAATGATTTAAACATCCAAAGGGATTAATTAATTAATTATGATGCACAAACAAAAAAAAACCCACACATAAATAACAATTAAAACCACCCACTCTCTAAGTGGGGATTAAAGAAAATAAGGCAAGTTTGAAGTTGCTAAACATCCTCCTAAATTTTAGGGCACCCAACCCTAAAATAAGGATTATAAAAGCAATCCCATTTCCTATTTGCACTCACAACTAACTTTGTTTTCTATTGGGTGTAGGGTGCAAAAAAACAAGGGAGATGGGAGAGTTTTTTTTCCCAAGTGGGGAGGATTTTCTGAAAAAGAAGATTTTTACAGCTTTCTAACATATTTATTTTCTCAAGTTTTCTACATGTTTATCTATTTCTTCTAACCCCATTTTTTTTCTAACTTTTGTCTTCCATTTTTGCACAGGGTTCAAAAATCTTCTCAATATTCTCCATTATCATTTTCTATTGTTTCCTCTAACCTTTGTTTCCAAGCATCTATTTTTTTTATGTTTAAATAAGTTTTCCGGGAACCCTACTCTTTTTTTTTAAGGAATAAAACACACAGCAATGATATTTTTCATGCACATATATATATAAGGAATAAAACACACAGGAAGAATTTTTTTCATGCACAGAGATATTATATATATATTGAAAGAATAAAACACATAGTAATAATTTTTTTTTCATGCATCTATATATATATATAATCTTTTTATCTTGCAGCAACAATAAATTAAAAAGACATAGTGAACAAAAAAATGCTCATATGGAAAAAATTTTAACACAGTGAATATGTAACAGTGATTATAAAAATATTATATATAAATATATATATAATGTTGCAGACCTAAATGAACTAGGGCCAAATGGAAAGCAGACTGCGTTAAGATTTTGAAAGGATTAGAGTTGAAAACGTTTAAAAAAAAACAAAGTGTTCAATACGCAGGGGACTTTATCCCCAAGATTCGGTGCCCTTCGCGGCCATGGCCACCCTAACTGCATTCTTTACATTCTTTCAAATGTAAAAAAAAACACAATACCTAAAATGAAACACCATAAGCATAAACCCTAATCTCGTTTCATTAGCTACTTTGATAGTATGGAATCTCTCATTTAAAAAGAATAAAACCTCATAACTTAAAAAATGTAATATATATATATATATATATATATATATATATATATATATATTTTGTGGAAAATTACTGTGACAGTGAGCTAATAAAACAAACAACAAGCTCTTTTATATATATATATAAAACAATTTACAATAACCTAGGGGTTATATATATAATATTTGAAGCATAAATAAATTAGCTAACATTTACCACCAGCAGTTAAAAGAAAATTATATATATTATAACCAAAACACAATATACATTATTTCTCTATCAAAGCATAATATAACTATTTTCTCCTTTTAAAAAAAAAAAATATTAATTAACTTGCTACAACAACAAAATGGAGAGAGAGACAGATAGAGAGATTCTTTTCACACAAGGGACAAAAATAGAGGAAACTTTAGTTATACATTATTGAAAATTCATGACCAATATTATTACAAAAGATTTAAACTACAAGAAAGACTCTTAAGAGAGAGATTCTCTCATGTCCGCAACAAAACTAATACAAGGCACCATAGGCCAAGGCAACATAATGCCTTCATTTTTACATTAAATTTAAACCACTAAGCTCATAGTTTCTTCCCAACTTCCAAACTCCTCCAAAGCCACCAAGAAACCTACAAAACACAAAATAGTTCACCATGCCCATTGGAAGCTCTCCTCCCAACCTAGGCCTACAAGTAGGCCACCCCCAAGCTAGGAGGCCTTCCAACAACCAAGTTTTTTTCAAACCACATAGAATCCAACACTCACACCAAGCACATTTACACCTATCCCAAGGTTTAACACAAAAACTAACCCATCTTAGAAATGGATTTGAAGGGTGAGAGTGGACTCACTCTACTCAAGGAGACCCACACTCTTAACACACAAAAATACTCATTATTCACTTGGCCTCTTGTCATACTTATCATTTCACAAAACCAAGGCACTCATGCCATATCCCAAACTCCTCAAAACTTCAAATAAAGGCCCTTGGCCACAAATCCATACCAAAAATGAGGGGAAACCGAGGAGGTTCACATCCTCTCTCACCCAATACAAAGGTGAGCCCTCCCACAAGGAGAGATCACCCAAACAACCCTTAAGACCCACAACACATAAAAACTAACATAACATAAGCATAACACATGCATAAACACATTGCATAAGTAAAACAAATAAGCAAATGACTTGAAGCCTTGAGAAATATCTCTCAAGCTTTGAGAATGGAGTGTGTTTAGTGAAGAGCTTCCACAAGTTCTCCCAAAATCTCCAAGTCCTTCCCTCTCCCAACACAAGTCTAAAATTTCCCCAAAAGAAATGAAAAAAAGAACCCCCCTCTCATCAAAATGAGAGAGATAGAAAGACAAGGCTCGCAAACCCTAATGGATGAGAAGGTGACACTTGTCACCCTCTCCTCCATCCACATAACCCTCCCCACAACCCCTACAAGAATGTGGAGGTGACACTTGTCACCTCCCCATTCCACAAAGCTACACATTCTCCCACAAGTGTTGTGTGAGAGCATAGGGAGATGTGAGCACACAAGGGAAGCTTCTATGACTGAGGAGGTGACACTTGTAACCTTCTCATTCATCTAAGCTACACTCTTTCCCACAAGTGCTCTCAGACATGTGTGAGAGATTAGGGAAGAGGTTCACACATGTGAGAAGCGTCTAAAGCATGAGAAGCAAGGGTAACCTTACCCAAGTGGGTGAGGTTGGGGTTAAGTGAGATGGTGACCATCCAACCACCCCTCACACTTCCCAAACTCGTCACTTGACTTCAAGGTCAAGTTTGGATGACTATAAAAGGTCCAAATCAAGTTTAAACAAGCTAGGAATGGTCCTAGACCCTAGGGGTATGACCTAGGGTCAATATTTGACCATAAGCAACACTTAGAAAGACATAAAATCACTTAGAAAGGGCTTCAAACATTTAGCATTAGAAATTGTACAAACTCATCATTACACTTTTTACAACACATCGAAAGGTAATTAGAAAAGGGTAAACCATACAAAATGTCATAAATCAATTACAACAAAATCAACATTCTCCAACACATACAAACTTAGTCCTACTTAGGACTAGGTCAGCTGAACAGGTGTATAACATATGGTTGTTGTCTGACCTCTAATTTTCCATGGGCATGGAAAGTAACCTGTACACTTCCACAAACCCATTAATAGCACATGGTAAAATAGATGAAGCAAGGTGAACAACATACATCACACACATGATCGCATATAGCAACAATAATAACCACATGCTAATATATATGTCTCTCAAGTCATTCACTTTCACAAGTATAATCAGGATCTCATAATGCAAGATAACTTATCAAATTCACCATCAATTCACATACTATTAATCATCAATGAAATCATAGCATCTAAACATCATATCATTGAATGAAATCTAACCAGAGATCTAATCATCCATAAAGCATAAACCATCTTTCTAACCAACATAAGATAAAGTAATAAAGGTCTAAGAATGGGATAAATAGTCCCCAATATCCCCATGTCCATAATAAAATCCATCACAAATATATCATAAGATAAAGTATAAGGTGAGGTAAAAGTAGGCCTCACACCACAAAATCACTACATTGACCCAAGATAGGGCCTCAATACCATAGATCGAACCCTTAGCTAGGGTGAAGAAAAACATCATGGTCTAATAGAGAAACTAATTCTAGTCACACAAGGGTGGGCCTCACATTCTCCTATCCTAGAGCTAAACTTCCTCCTAGAAGTTAACATGGAGGTACCGTAGAGCAACCCACCTACAAGCTGTCCTAACACGACAGTGATCCTTGATGGATTTCTTAAAAAAAACATAAATAGGAACTTAATAAGTAATTCATGTAACAATACCCTCAAAGATATCCTCCTTTGACTAGGAAGAACCAAGTATCTATCAACTACTCATACCCAAACACTTTACAAGCATAAAAAAACTCAAGTGCATTAGGTGGTCTAAGATAGAACTCTTTGAAATTCAGTGCCAAGAAGGATGGGGACACACCAAGATGGTTGGCCCCATGAGAGGCCCTTCAAAACACTAACTTAACTGAACATACTCCTAGCCTTCTTTAGCCAACCATAAACCTAACTAACAAAAAGTAACCCAAAGGAAGCTTGGCCAAGCAACTAGCCTCAGAACCACCGATCAAGCTCAAACTCACATCCTACTCAACTTACCATTGATGCAAAGCTAAAACACATAAGACTTCAAGCAAAAGGCACAAGACTTTCAAGTCCTCAGCTATCCCTTCTATCAACAAATCCCCACTAGACTGCCTAGAATGAACTTCTCGAATAGGTAAGAACCAAACACGCCGAGCATCCTTAGCATCAAGGAATGAACTAAATACCTTTGCCACTACAAAACTTGTGGTTCCACCCAAAAGATTGGACAACATGTAGCCACTTAAATGAGGGAGCCAATTTCATGAGGATAGTGGTTCCACACAACAACAAGAGGATCTCAAGGTTTTCTCAACCTATTTGCTCCTTCGAACCTCTCTATCATTCATCTCATGCTACTTAAAGATTCAGCTTCCCAAAGTGGAAATGCTCCAACACAATACTCAACAGGGCACAAGGTCAACAAGGAAATCTTGAACTACTACTATCAATCCTCTAAACAACCTCAACTCACGACATCAATCCAAGGCCGGGTATTCCCATTCTCCTGTCACCAAGTACCCTTTATGGGTAGGTTAGATTACATAATTCACATTACTACACAAGTACTAGCAGTACTAACAATAAGATAATCTTTAAAAATAAAAAGCTTGCAAAGTCAAGTTTAAATAAGCTCTAAAGAAATACAATTCAAAGGATCAATATCCAAGAGATAGACAAAATTTAAAAGATAAGTCCAAATCAAAAATGGTGCTAAAGTGCAACATTCAAAATTTAAGTTGAAATACGATTTAACAAGTCCTTGAGGTAAGAGGACTATAAGAAAGTAAGTCAGCTAAGTAGCCCAAGTAAAGAAACTCAATACTGCTAGGGTGCAAAATAGCCAAATTCAAACCAAAATTAAATAATTATCCACAACTTGCACATTATAACATCGTATACATATAACATAGTCACAAAAAAGGGAGAAGAGGAATAGTGGTCACATTCTCAACTAAGGTCACAACCAACTCAACTGATGATTCCCTGCATACTCTAGGCAACCTAGGACATGCTTGGAAAGGTTTACCAAGAGTCATGTATCCCTCGAGTCACCTACAAAGTGGGATCACTTCATGATTCCTAGCAAGGAACACATACCTACATCTTCATGGATACTACCAAGCCCAACTAAAACCACTAACTATCTTTCAAAGATTTATAACCACACAACGCAATGCAGAATTGCAACAAATAAACTTGCCCAAGGTACCAAGATACTAGAGTGGGGGTTAAGCCAACCAACCCTAGTTGTGACTAACATCACGTCAACTATCCTAGCACCAAGTTCAATACAACAAGGTTGGAGAACCCCAAACAAGGTGTTCACAACTAAACTCAAGTTCAAATCCATTGCCTTAATAACACCCAAAAATGACCTGATAGAAGCATCTATGTCAATCACATGTGTCGATCACATTACTTAACCACTAACAACCAAAAAGGTATCACAATAAGCTTACTATTCCTTCCAAAATGAACTCAACTTCCTAATGTATCCACGCAATCCCAACCATTTCCAAGATGCCCATACAAGTGACTATCTGCATACATTACCCCATAGCAAGGTGTGTGAGTCATTAGTCAATTCAACGTTTAGAATATTACATTCTTTGAAATAAAATCTTTCTTTTCATTAGGGTGTTCTTTGTGAGAATCATGTAACCAGTTGCACAAGGGACTCACCTTAAGAATACCAAGATCCACAACTATAATGCTTCAAAATAGGAGAGTTGACACTCCAACTATCTCGTTGCATCAACTATGCATTCACCTTAAGCATCACATGCGTTCTATCCTACTAAAAGATAAGAAGGCACCAAGAGGGTTTTCACAATAACCCAAGAGGACAAGTATAAAACATAACTTTCCTCACTACAACCCGACACAAGGCTTCACTATACCCTTCTATGCACAAAGACATACATTACTACCAACGGAAACCCGTCACCCTAACAAGACATAACGGTAACTAAACTCCCAAGAACAAGGTGGCAAGGAAAGAATCAAGTCACACTTAGGTTATAATAGTAACAACTAGGATTCACACCTACAACTAGTTCTTATTCTAAGACTAACATAATAGGTTTCAACATCAAGCACTTATACCACCTTTAAGCCCTCAAATGACAAGGTGACATACCATAAGTGAAACAATCACATCACTAATTATTGTGAAGGCAGAGTATAGTCTAAAAACCCACTAGAAACCAACAAGCTACAAGGGAATAAACACGACGTGGCACAACAAGTGTCACAAGATTTGCAACCACAATGCCATCCACCAAGCCACTACTTATCCTTTCATCTAACCAAAAGGCTTACAAAAGAAGATAACAAAGAAAGGTCTTACACACCAACTCTTCTAACATCCTCTACTCCATCCTCAAGATGAGGGTACCAAGTGACCCTAACAAGAGAATATATCATTTTATCCTCTTTTCACTCTTTGGGTGACAACTACCCATTAGAGTAACTTAGTCCTATAACAAGGTGAAGCATAACTATAGACCTACATCCTCTTCACATCCTGGACAAGGGTCTTTTAAACAAGACACAACTTACCCCAAGATACAAAGATTACTGAGTATCACAAGGTAGAGAATAAATGAAATAGGGTACATAAGTCCTTGTTCAAGATTAGTGTACATTATTAATACATTTCCTTCCTCCAACATGGTAGGATAAACACAACTTAACGTTCTTAGAAAGTCAAGTCTCAAACGATGTAAAGGCACTCATGACCTACAACGTGCCACTCAACACTCACTAGGGCAAACCTACAAGGTAGCCAAAAGAGAATATCTTTACCACAATAACACCTTTCCAAGGTGCAACCTACCACAAAATGATATGACCCCCAAAGAAGGATCAAAAGGCACCATCCACTAGGACAAGGAGCAAGGATTGGCTAGAATGAAACACTTACCAAAACTCAGCCAAGAACATCCTTTTAGGATATCATTAGTAGAAGGGGTAGATTAACTCTCGAATTCAGGACTTGCATGGTCCTTCAATCTCCTACTTAACAAAAATACACACCCCAAGTACCTATGACACCATGCCATACGTGGGGGTTAGTGGAAGCAAAATTTAGAGAACAAATAATTCCCACGCAAGGTGTCTTATGAACTTGTTGCTACATAAGCTAGAGTCAGACACATAAAATAAGTATGCACGATCTACCATCAGCCCAACTCAACAATAAATCCACACCCTGAGATCCCAGTGTTTGGAACATGGGCTCTGATACCAAATGTCATGCCCACATAAATCAAGAAAATAGTACCAATCACCCCAATTATGAGTTACAGTTGATGGTCCATTGAAATCTTTAGGCCTTAAGAATCTTTTGATCTCAGTAGATAATGAATAATCACAAGGGTGACCATAAAATCTGTACAACATCTTGACAAAGTATTCTTCGAAATGAACATAATTAGAATTGACAAATCTACTGTCCCAAATTGAGGTCCACAATTGTATTGGTAGTGGCTGACCCTCTTTATCCAATTGTGTAATTCTCAATTCTTCTAGCCACATTCCTATCTCTTGTACATAGTACAATATCATGTGCATAAGAGAGGAATAATGTTTGAACCACATTGTGGGAGAACCATTCTTGATAGCCATCAACCCTAAGTCAATCCCTCTAGAAATGTATCTAGCATAATCAAAAGCTCTTGCATTGTGACATTGTACATCTGCAGCAATTACCATTGGCCCTATAGACATAAATTCAGGGATCTCTATTCCCATTACTTGACCTACTGAGTAGTAGGTATATTTCAAATAAGGCTCGAACAAATCAACATGGAAGGGAGGTCCATTATCATCCTCAAGTGGTACTAAGTTTCTATTTTCTCTAGGCCTGTGTAATGGCAATCTCTAGCCTTTGTAGGTGGTGTTCATTCTCTAGTACTCTTTTTCTAAATCCTCATGGACAATAGGTTCATCACATGTGTCATTTAGGACGAAAACTTCACACAATGCATTTTTAGATACATGTATGAAAGGTTCTCCTTGTGGGTTGTAAATGGCTTTAAGGTTTGGGTTATAATGATTGGCCAAAGTTTTATAAGATCCAAATTTATGAAGACATCAGTAACAACTAGCTTCCCCAAATTGAAATTCCAAGGGTTACAAACTAGTTCAAATCTATTTCTCCGATAATAATGAAACATGAACAATTCATATCCCCTAATGGGGGTCCACACATTTCCTATATGTTTGTATTTGTCTTCTAATCTCTCCACATCTATCCTTAATTGTGCAAACCTCCTAGCTTTTGGCCCCAAACTAGGCAATTGATCGATGAGGTCTTGATTCAATTTTCATTCTTGTACTTTGACCTCCCACCCTATTTTGATTTTTTACTTTATATTTTTGGATTGACTAGTTTCACCTTGTTTTTTATTTTTTGTTTTCACAGAATTTTCCATTCTATCTCTCCACAAGATAACAGAATTGAATTATAATCTATCAGTTGTAGGGTTTTCTTGTATGCTTACTTGTATGTTTCAGGTGCACTGAGTTCCTCAACTTTCTCTCAATACCCCATTTTCTTTGCTGCAACTCTTGAAAATTCCTTTTGGTTCAATCCTTTTTCGATCAGAATTGTTCATATAAGGTTTGTTCATGCGGCCATTAATGCCTACCACTGGAAATGAATGCAATAGGTTTTTCAAATTTCAAAATGTCAGAGAGATATAATGCCATTGTATCAATGAAACTCTTCTAGTCTCAAGCTGATCTGTGTGTTTCATTTAGTGCCATCTTTTGTTTATACGTTCATAACTGATCACCAAGACCAACTGAATGTCTTTTTGATATGAAGCGTCGCTTTAATTCTTTTATTCAGTCGGGAAGATATTTTAATACTCTTACCGATATTGCTTTTTATCTTACTTTTTGATTAAGTTTTTTGGAGAGAACATCATGAAGTCCACCCAATATCAGGGTGATCTGGACTGTTAGAAATCCCTTTAGGCATTGCCCAGTGTCTTATCGACAAATAATCGTCACTTATATCATCATCGGGCTAACATGTATCATCGCCAAGAAAATAGGATGCCTTCTCGATATATCTAGTCTCCCCGATATGTTTCTTCTATAGCTTCATTCGTTAGGGTACATTAGTGGGACTTTCACCGAAAACTTTTCAGTTCTTTCTTATTGGAGTGACCTATATTGTCGACAAGATATGGAAAACCCACTCCAATCATACATGTCACTCCGACACAACTATTGTCTTGACTTATCGATGTCTCTCACCGAAAATATATCCATCAGTATGACGCCCAAGATCGGTATGATTTAAAAATTTTATTCCGACTTTCTTTCTTTTGTCGATGAGTTTTTCATCGACAAAATATTATGTAATGTTTTCCCAATTATACGCACTTGTTATCTTTTGAAACTTTTGATCGATGTAACTTTATTTATGTCTTCCCGATATGCATAAAATGTTCAATAGAGAACTATAGCTCATTGATTAGAAAGACATGCACATGATCTTCTTGATAAAGATCAATTGCTCTTTAAAGTTTTTTTCTCAACTATGATCAAGGAAATGCTTATCTCATGGTTCAATTGGGATTGGAAGATCAACTAGACCATGATCATCAAGTCTTACAAGGCGGAATAAATCAGAAAACTTCTTCACCTATTGAGGACTAAGCTCGACTTAAATTTGTTCTTGCTTGGTTCATAGTTATTTTTGATTGCTTTCTTAAAATATCTTCACCTAATGGTAAGCAGTCTTTGTGAACCTGTGCAGGAAATTTACCCTCTTTAAAAGCATTTGGCTACAAGTTCATAGCTATTGTAGATGAAGCCTTGTATATGCCATACATCATTCTCAAATCAAAATCAAACAAAAGAGCTTCATCCCTGGCTTAACCTTTTCAAATAGATCTTTCTTGTCTAGAGGCAAGCTAAAGTCATGGCAATAGAAACAACCCTGCTTCGATTTAGAGTTGCACATGAAAATTAGCCCAGCAATCTTGTTCTTTTTCTATTTTCTTCTTTCTTTCCTTGCTGAAATTTATTACTAGGGGAACCTAAAATTTTTGCAATATTTGGTGTGAAATTTTAGGTCCTAACCAGAACCATAGATTCCTCCATGTCGGCCAAGGATAATTACAAACTCTGATGAAGAGTTGTAGTGTGTGTACATGGATAGGTCAGGCTTCAATGAATAGAGTTCTTTCACAAATGAATGGAATGGTGTGCGGATCTTGGGGAAGGTCGACCATGAACCAAAGATCATTGAATGATGTGTCATTAGGCTTTCCAAATTGGGAAATGCTCCGCAAGTCTTTTCCCTTAGCCAATTGTTTGAGGGTGTCAGGATGCTCTATGCTGAGAAAACAATTAATCTTATGATGGTGATATCTTTCCAGTACCTTAACCAAATGCTCTAAGTTCTAGATATGATGTAGATGAACATGTCTAGATGCTAAGTCTGGCTCCACAAGGTCTGAAATGCAACTGCATCAGAATGCAGACCAAAATATAGAAACTACTACAAACTAAATTTCCTGAAATGAGCTGGAAAAAGAAAAGAATCAAACTAAACTACAATGAAACTGAAATGTAAATGTTTTTGGTTGATGCAAGATTTCTCTTGAGCCAAGGATGCTTCTGCATCAGACATTTGTGGTTATTGAAAAAGTGAGTCCCTCACATTGTTGGGGCTAGAGGAAAACCAAGATGGTCCACCTGAGCCTGAGAAATCCATGATGAATCTTCTTTCGGTCTGCCTTTCCACTTCACAAGATATTCTTTGTACTATCTTCCTCTGGTGTTTCATGCAATTTTGCTATCTAAAATGTCTTCAATCTGCTTCGGTGGTTGTTGTGATAATTGCTTCTTCAAGTCTTTTTCAATGTTGTCACTTAACTCTACTTCGCGATACTGATATAGGTCTACAATGTTGAAAATAGGTGATATGCCCAATGTCTCTAGTAATTCCACTTCATATGCATTTTCTGAATCAAACTTTTTGAGTATCCTACAAGGTCCAAACTTCTTGATCTTCAACTTGTTATATGTTCCAACTAGAAATCTTTCTTTTCTCAAGTATACCATCACTTCATCTCCAACTGCAAATTCCTTGTCTTTTCTTCTCATCTGCTTGTTCCTTAATTTCATGTTCATATCCTCCAAATGCTTCTTCAACTAATTATACACTATCTCCATATGTTCTACAAATTCTTCTTCTTCTGCACTTCTCTTTTCTGCCATACTGGTATCTCTCAACTCTGCAACTCCTCTAGGGTTTACTCTGGTAACAATCTCAAAAGGTGTTCTTCTGGTACTTCTATTCACTAAATTATTATAAACTCTGCTTGTGAAAGAATCAAATCCCAACTTCATGTCTTCTTTCCAACCAAACATCTCAAGAAGTTTCCCAAACTCCTATTCACTACTTCCATCTATCCATCAATCTGTGGGTGAAATGCTGAACTGAACTTCAAATCTATTTTCATCTTCTTCCAAAGTGTCTTCCAAAAGTATCCAACAAACTTTGTATCTCTATCTAAAACTATACTCTTAGGTAATCCATGCAATCTCACAATCTCCTTGAAAAATAGGTTAGCTACATGCACTGCATCATCTATCTTCTTACAAAGTATGAAGTGTGCCATCTTTGAAAATATGTCTACCACTACAAATGTTAAATCATGTCCTCTCCGTGTCTTAGGCAATCCCATTACAAAATCCATTCTTATGCCTTCCCAAGGTCTCTCCAGTACTCTCAAAGGTTTATACAATCCAGTATTCTAACTACTTCCTTTTGCAACTTGACAAACTCTATAACTTTGCACAAAAGTTCTAGCATACTTATGTATCTGAGGCCAAAAGTAGTTTTCACTCACCAAAGCCACTGTCTTATCAATGCCAAAATGTCCTACCAATCCACCACTATGTTTCTCCTTGATCAAATTGTCTCTCATGGAACTTCTAGGTACGCACAATTGATTTCCTCTGAACAACATATCCACCTAAATGAAATAATCCAACCACTTACTCCTATCTGTCACAACAGGTTCATTTCATGCTTTCCAAAGTTCTACAAAATCAATGTCTCCCTCATACATGTTCTTCAGTTCATCAAATACTATCACTTCAACTCTCATCTCTATTAGCAAGTTTCTTCTCCTACTCAATGCATCTGTAACTTTGTTTGATTTTCCACTCCTATGCTTCAACACAAATGTATAACTCTGTATGGACTCTACCCATCTCATATGTCTCTGATTCAACTACCTTGACTATTCAAATATTGCAAAGCTTGATGATCTGTATACAACACAAACTCCTTAGGCAACAAGTAATGTCTCCACTTCTTCAAGGCTTAAATTATGGCATAGAACTCTTGATCATAAACTGAATATCTCCTCCTTGCATCATTCAACTTCTCACTGAGATATGCTACAGGTCTACCTTCTTGACTTAACACTGCTCCTATTGCATTCCCACTTGCATCACAATCTACTTGAAATATCTTATTGAAATCTGGTAATGCCAAAACAGGTTGCTCTACCACTTTTTGTTTCAACAATCCAGAACTCTTATCTACTCCTAATGTCCACTTGAAATCTTTTCTATCACCTCTCATTGTCTCTATCATAGGGTTACAAATTGAACTGAAATTTCTAATGAACTTCCGGTAGAAACTAGCTAATCCATAAAATGATCTGACTTCTCCAATGCTCTCTGGTGTAGGCCATTCAATAATTTCTCTCACTTTCTTAGGGTCCATCTTCAATCCTTCCACAGAAATCACAAATCCCAAGTATACCAATTCTTCCTTCATGAAACTACATTTCTTGATGTTTATCATCAATTTATCTTCTCCCAATCTCTACAATACTTGTCTCAAATGTTGCAAATGTTCCTCTTTTGTCTTACTGAAAATCAAAATGTCATCCAGATATACAATAACAAACTTACCCAAGAATTTCTTCAAAACTTCATTCATCAATCTCATGAAAGTACTAGGTGCATTTGTTAATCCAAAGGCAACACTAACCACTCATACAATCCCTTATTTGTCTTAAAAACACTCTTCCATTCATCTCCTTCTTTGATTCTGATATGATGGTATCCACTCTTCAAGTCTATCTTTGTGAAATATCTTGCTCCACTCAAATAATCCATAATATCATCCATCCTAGGTAAAGGAAATCTATACTTAACTGTGATCTTGTTTATTTCTCTACAGTCTATACACATTCTCCATTCTCCATCTTTCTTAGGTGCTAACACTGCAGGAACTGCACAAGGGCTCAAACTTTCTCTAATCAAACCTTTCCTCAACATTTCTTGTATCTGTCTATTCAATTCTTCATTCTCTACTAGTGTCATTCTATGTGCTACTTTGTTAGGCAAACTAGCTCCCAGTATAAGATCCATGTGATGACTGATACTCCTTAAAGGTGGCAATCCTTTAGGCACATTATCTAATATGATGTCTTCATACTCTGTCAGCAACTCTTTTATCTCCTCTGATTGTACTTATTCATTCTCCTTCTTCAATGTTCCAGGCTTCTTAGGGATCAAAGCATAACACATATTCTCATGTCTCAAACCATCTAGAAATTTTCTTCCATCTACCAAACAAATTCTAGCATTCCCACATACTTCGCTCGTAGGATCATCTTCCAAAGGAATCAAAGTAATTATCCTTTCATTTTTTGTTATAGTGTATGTATTCTTTCTCCCATCATGTATAGCTTTTCTATCATACTACCAATGTCTACCCAACAAGATATGACAAACATCCATAGGCATAATATCACACAATACTTCATCATGATATGATCCAATATGAAATTTCACCAAACATTGTTCACTCACTAGTACCTCATGATCATCCTGAATCCATGCTATCTGATAGGGCTTAGGTTGTTTCAATCTTTCCAACTTCAGCTTAGTCACCATCTCCTTTGAAACTAGGTTATCTGAACTACCACTATCCATAACAACTTTACAACATTTAATGCCTAATTTGCATCTAGTTCTGAATAAACTTTTCCTCTGTGGTGGTTCCTTATTTGCCTCTACTTGAAATAGTACTCTCCTCATCACAAGTGATTCTCCTTTCTCATGTTTACCAACCAAACTAGGTGATCCTATAGGCTCTTCTTCAACATAGGCTGCTCTTCCACTATTCTCTGTCTTCTTGCTTGTACTCCCTTGATTACATTCAAATGCTCTATGTCCTTCACCTATCAGGTCCTCTTCCTTCTCTTCTATATCCTTTGCTCTGGTATGGACTAGGGTTTTCTTCTGCAAAAATTTTTTTTGCCATCTTTCTAGTATGCAGGGCTGATGCAAGAATTTGGGTCCACGAAAAGCTCAAAAAGTGGAAGTGTTTTTGCTGTTTTTCAGAATTTGTCACACTTGGACTGAAATTTTGAAGCACTTACACAATGAATCTTAAAAAAAGTCAAGAATATGAAATTTAGTATTTTAAATCTAGTTTCCAAATATGTAATTTATTCAAATACCCAGATGACAGAAATTAAATTTTGATAAGCATGTATAAAAACCACTTTTTAAGTCATTTTTTTATACCATGCACGTGTATGAACACTGTTGGCAAAAGACACTATATGGATTCATGAATGTTGTCATTGATGGCAACAAAGTTCATCCCACACATCTGTAGGACATGGTATGTCTATACCGGAAGTCAGAGTGAAGAATGTTGTGGTCTGGTAAATAAGAACAGAGCATGTGGCAAGGTGTGATAGTCAGGTCTAGATCTCTCAGAGGAAGTATCTTGGTGAAGTGTGGATTTCAGGAAGTCAAGAGGACTACCTTGAGTGATAGATTCCAAGGATTTAGCCTCCGGTGATAGATGAAGAAAAAGATATGAATACTTGAGTATCGGGTTCCTGATTGGCAGTGTGACAGAGGAAGAACTGACTGGCAGAACATCAGACATTATTCCGGATGTGTTACTGATGATGGTAAAAATTCTTAAGGCATAAGTTATGATTGGCTAACATGATTGATGACCTCTACAAGTATATCCTTGATCCGCATTACTTGGTAAGCAAGGATTCAACCGACAAATCAGAGTTTGTGGAAAATATTGACTATTCCGGGTGCCGACTAGAAAGGTGATGAAATCACTTATGCGCATATATATACAAGATGGATTTAGTTGTGAGAGGTGTCATGGTTTTTGGTGATGTGTGAAGAAAAGAAGTAGAGTCGGATAAAAGCAGAAAGGAAGGTCCAGTATGTGAAAGGAGAGCAGCACAAAAGAAGAGGAAATATGAAGTGCAGCAGATCAGTGTACAGAGCCTAACCAGAACTGAACTCCAGCATATGTTGATGCTCCTTATCACTTCAAGTATTGTATTACACTCTTTATAAATTGTAGACAGTGTGTCTCTTGTAGGCAGTGTGCCTCTTGTGAGCAGTGTGCTCGGGCAGTAAGCCCTAATTGGAAAGTGCCATTTTGTATTTCCATTCTTCTAATAGAGAATACAATCTTAGGTTAATCACCCCATGGTTTTTTCCCTTAACAGGGTTTCCACATCAAAAATATTGTGTCATGTGTATTTCCATTTCATGGTTATGTTTGCTTATTTGAATTAATGCTGCATTGATTATAAAGAAAGTTCAAAAAGTAGAAATAATTAGGATAACTGATTCACCGCCCCTCTCAGTTATCAACAATTGGTATCAAAGCCAAGTTCCTCCTAACAGAGTCTAATAGCTTGAGGAAGATCTAGGAATTCAAATGGATGTATATGGTTTAAGGGAGCAACTCAAGACTGCCCTTGATGATCTTAAGCAGTCAAACTCTGAAGTTAATGAATTAAAGCAAAGACTCAAACAGGTTGATGATTTCACAAGAGAACTGAAAGACAAATTAAGTCTCTCTATGAAAAAGAGAAAGGAGCTAATTCAGCAATTGGCAAGTCAAGGTGAAGCCAATGATACAAATGAAGATCTGAAGGAGAAAAACAAGTTATGTGAAAAGTTATAAAAATAAATCATTATGGTAAGACATGAAATGGAATTAGGAGTTATGAAGTTTACCCAAGAGGTTCAAGAGAAAAGAAAAACTGAAGATAATCTAAGACAATCTCTCAAGGAGAAATCAGAAGATTGCCACAAGATGGATAAAATTATTAGACATCATGAATCTAATCTTGAAGATGCTAAAGATAATGAAGAAAAACTTGAGGATCAAATTGTCTCTCTCAAAAGGGATCTTCAAACAGCAAATGAATATAAAGAGAAATTCAAGATAAGTTCTGCTCAACTTGAAGTTCTTTTTGAAAGTCAAAAGAGGGTAGATGACATGTGTGGTTTGGGATATGAGAAAGGAGAAAGCTCCGGATCCGATCAGAAGAATTTTGGATCAGAAAATCCAAGGAACAGGTCTAGAAGACCTCTGATAAGGTAGCCTAATGCTCAAAGATATCCATCCTTTAATGGATACTACCACAACTACAATAACTTTGGTCATAAAGCTAATTAGTGCAGAAAGAGAATGAATCAGACCAATACATCCTTCTCTGGACAGTGTTTCAATTGCAAAAGGTATGTTTACAAATCTCATGAATGCAGAAATATGCAAATAAACAATTCATTCAATGGTAGATGCTTTGCATGCAATAGAATAGGTCATATGGCTAATAAATGCAGATCAAGAGGATATCAATCAAATATGCAAAGAAGTATTGTTTGTCAAATTTACAATAGATCCGGTCATATTGCAAAATTCTATAGAAGCAAGAATCAGGACAAAAGAGGTCTGGAATATCATAATCAGAATCAAGATAAGGGAAACAAAAAGTGAATGCGGATGAAGTTTGTTGGCATCATTTTTGAATCGTCAGAAGTTAACCTTTTGCATTGAAAACTTTGGCAAATTAACCCTTTGCCAAGTCATCCATTTGGTTACAATTTGTCAATGTCGTACTTCCTATGTCCATCATGTCAATAACTTGTTAATGAGACATCATGTTTTGTCTTGTTCATATTACCACTTTGTATAGCAATATTATTTCAAGTCAAAATTTAAATGGCTTAGAAACATTATTTTTATGCCAACTTTTATTTTTTGCTAAGCTTATGCCGACTTCTATTTTCCGCAAAGTTCGCGTCAATTTTTATTTTTCAAAGTCTGCATCAACTTTTGCTTCTTGTAAACCTCGTGTAAACTTTTGATCTCCACTAAGTTTTGTGTTAACTTTCGAATTCGGCTAAGTTTATGTTCACTTTCACTTTTGGCTAACCAATTTAACAAAAGGCACAATTTTCAAGTTTTTGACTCCACTTACACTTCCGCCGAAGTGAGATTCCACTACTCCACATCCACTGAACTCTCCCATAATCAAGTAAATCTCCTTCTTTTTCTCATGTGCAATGTGAAACATAGCTATTGGAAGTTAAAGGAGTTGAAGTCTCATTGCTAAATAAGGAAATCTATGCGATAAATAAAGAAGGTGGAGGCATAAAAATAGGCATGCAAATAGTTAGATAAGTTAGTTAAAGCCAGCCAAGTGTGCACAAAGCGTATCAATCAGTTTGATTGTAAAAACATAATATTTCTGCTACACATTGGAGGAGAGCATGGACAAAGTGGATTTTTACCAAGATTAAATGCAAATTATTGGAGCATAGACAAAGGTGAATTGCAGTGATGGGTTTGTTGGAAATGTTTTATAAACTTTCAAGTAAATGCAATTCGCAGATGAGAAATCGAGTTCCACGACCTTTGTCAACATCTTCCTAACCTGTGCCACAATGGGAGCTTTCGAATAGGGTATGGACATCTGAGAAGCCACCCTTGGGAAGTATAGCTTCACAATGCTGAGCTTTTATCCAGACATCTCTATATAAAGAGTAGTTTCTACCACAAATGGTGAGGGCAAACACTCACTAATTACCAACGGTTGCTTCTAGACAAGCACTATAACTTGTATGTCAAAGAATATGGTGGTTGATGAACAAACCCCCATGTTAAGAAGTCCACGTGGCGATGATCTGGCAGAATGCATAGCTGCACATTTCCTTAATCCATCTATAAAAAACTCCAATCACTATAGGCATTGCTGGTGGATGTAATGAGGAAGTGACCAGTCTTATGAATAAGATAGAAGCTCCTCTGCTCCTCGCAACTGCTCAAGCTGCACAGATAAATAGAGCCCCAAGTGAAAAATCTATAAGAATCGAGAAGGGGGTTGCCAAGTTCTTGGCCAAACAAAATCCAAGAGAATACAAAGAAGAAAAACTGATAGAGTCACTGGTCCAATTTTTGAAGGAATATCGACTAGAATATGAAGCCATTTACAAATCTTTGGCATGCATCAATTTGAAATAGCTGGTGAAAAGATCCAGAGGAGAAAACATCAGAAATTGCTAGGGTTCTAACTATAAATTTCAGTGATCGGGATTACCAAGGAAAGCTCGAACATTGCTAAGTTCTGGCAGTTGAGATAACAAAAGAAATCGAGGTGTCTATGACTCAAGCCCAGAGGCTGAGCAGTCAGTGGTGACGTGCTCCGAGAGAAAATAATCAAAGCTCTCATAGCAAATTTGATTTCCTTTTGCTTGCTATAGTATTTGTGGTGTTCTGAATACTCTTTGTAGCATGGATGTTTCTAGACAGGGTTAATATCACCTAGTGGAAAAAGCTAAAATATGGATCTATACCCACAAACTGTTTGACAGAATGCCTCAGATTTTATCCAATGGGCTTTATCTATTATAGTGCTTAGAAAATAGTCTCACACCATAAAGATTCACAATGAAAAACTTTCTAAACCTATTGCTTGTTCCTAACAGTGTATTCCTTGAATCTCCTACAGGCGCAAGTGCTATGACAGACATGTATGCAAATTTTGGAAAGATAAATAAAGCTTGTGCATTGTCTAACAAAATGTCTTAAAAGATGTAATCTCATGGATTTGTCGAAAAGGCCTTTGGAAACTTTCAAGAAAGTGCAATTGGCGGGTGCAAAGCCAAATTCCACAGCAAACTATATGATTTAGAAACATGCATTAAAGTAATGTAGTTTTGTGGACTACAATGACGACATGATACTCATGAAATGGGTTTGTAAGCTTTTGAATTGGTGGTATAAAACTAGATTCTTCAACCTTTTCCAGCATACTCCTAGCCCAGGCCAAAATGAGAAATTTGTAGCATCGATCAAGTTATAATGAAATGGAGGTTTTTGTCATATATTATAGTTTGAAATGCTCTAGCGGGCATGCATATGAAATGTGGAAGCATATGCAAGGCACACTCCTGACATAACTCTTCTTCACTATCTGGAGGCACCCGGATCAAATCAGATCTCTGTGCATTCTGTAGAAGGGATCTGTGATTTTTCTTTTCTTCTTCTTGTTCAACCATGGCACTCCTTCCGGAGAAGACTGTGACAGGGAAAGAGTACAAGGTGAAAAACTTGTCGCATGCCAATTTCAAGATGAATGGAACTAGATCTGGCTGAAGTTGAAATGCTTGGCCTCATGGCCTGCAGGGCTGAGTTTGGTCCTTCACAGCCATTTAAGGGAGCCTGAATCACATGATCTCTTCATATGACCATCCAGACGGTAGTTTTTCAGAGCTGAGGTCAGATGGTGCTCTTGCAATATTTTCTCTACTCAGGACCATGCTACCACAACCATTGCCCATGACAGTGTGGTTGTGCTTGCTTGGAAGGAAGAGACACTCCAGGAATACTGGTGGTGTACAGAGAGGGTTTGGAGTGCGGTCCTGGTGCTGACGTAGATTTGATTATTGATGATGGAGGGGATGCCACCCTACTAATTTGTGAGGGAGTCAAGGCTAAGGAAGAGTATACCAAGACTGGGAAGATTCCAGATCCTACTTCAACTACCAATCCCGAGTTTCAGATTGTTTTGGAATTGATCAAGGATAGTCTTGAGGAAGACCCCTTGAAGTATCACAAGATGAAGGATAGGTTGGTTGATGTATCTAAGGAAACCACTACAGGGGTGCACAGACTATATCAGATGCAGGCCAATGGCTCTCTACTGTTTTCTGCCATTAATGATAATGATTCTATTACGAAAAGAAAGTTTGATAATTTGTATGGATGCAGGCACTCTCTTCCAGATGGTCTGATGAGAGCCACTGATGTGAAGATTTCTGTTGCATGTGAGACATTGAGCACAAGAGTATCAAAAGGTTTGCCGAAGAGGTTTTTAAGTAAATGCAATGTATTGTGAAATTGTTCCACAATTTGTGCCAGTATCCTCCTTACCTTCACCCATATGGGAGCTTCTAGATAGGGTATTGACATTTATCAAAGTATAATGGAATGAAGGATTCATCAGATATTATTGTTGTAAATGCTCTAGTGGACATACATGCATAAGGCGTAGACAATGGATAGCATGCCACGAAATGTGGTTTCATGGAAAGCAATAATTACATAATATGTATAAAATGGTTTTGTTAAAGACATCTTTCAAGCACATGCAATTGCTAAGTGTAAATCCATCCCTTAAACTCCACCCATCCGCTTTTAGTCCATTGTAGTTGAAATGCTTTGAATACATACAAGAGGGATCTGTTGTGAAGATAAAGTATAGTGGATGATGGTTGTAAGTTCTTCAATGCCTTGAGTCACTCTTATTGCATTATGCCTACAATGGAGCAGTATGCATGTATGGTAAACTTTCTTCACTCTAAAGTTCATAATCAAAATGCCATCGAAACCTATGGTGGTTTGGTGGATGTGTACGCTTGGTGCTTGTCAATTACATAAGAATTCAAAGCTCAGAGTATTTACAACAATTTCTTGTAGAAATCATCATTAAAGATGAAAACACCAGAGTATTTGCAATATCCAAAAATATGCATTAAACAATGAGGAGAAGGAGGAAAAAGTATTATCCGATGGACACCAAATTTCATCATAGTGAAGAATGTGCCAAAACGTACTCTTATGATTGGAAGAGTCATGGTGGGATCAAGAATTGAATGCAATTATTGGATACTTTGTGATTGTTGGGTTGAATATTACTTGTATCATCCATGAGCCCACTTCTGCAGCAATTGCTTATGGTTTGGATAAAAAGGAAGATGAAATAGTTTGATATGTACACGAAGGTACAACTCTTCAAAATAAATACAATCCAATGACAACATATGCATTTGATAAAACGTTTAGATATGCAACTACCACACGACATATCTATGATGTAGCTGCACAACAAATCCTATTGGTGGTCATTACAACCATGCAAAAATAGTTAATGATAACTTGATGATGAGTGGTGATCCTGGAGTTTTATCATTTCTAGAGGCAGCATCACTATGGAGCAATCAAGAAGAATTTAAGAAGAATATGCTAAAGAATTATGAAGAGAAATCAAAACTCAACTTCTTCCCACTATCAATTGGATAGATCCAGATGTTAGAGATGTTAGAGAAAGAACCAATTTTGTACTCAAGAAGTCAAAAGCTTGGATTAGAAAGAAAGATGCTCATCAGATGCAGTGTGAAGTTGCCAACATGAAGCGAATGGAGATAGAAAATGACTTAGTCGAATTCATAACTTGAAAGTTGTATTTTTCAAAACTACCATTTTGGAAAAGTGACTTGTTTCACTTATTGTAATTAAAGGTTCAAAATTAGGTTTTCTTTCAAAAAAAAGGTGGTTACTTGAAGTGGTTACAAGTTAGTTACAAGTTGGTTATCAGGTGGTTATGGGAAAAAGCCTATAAATACAAGGCCATTTCATATGTAAAAGAGGGGGGGAACTTATGGAGAAGCTTTTCAAAGACTTTTGATGTAATACTTTGTACATGAAGGCTTTCTGAAGTTGTATAATTTCATGAATGAATAATAAAGAATGCATTTGGTCTGTGTGTTCCAATGTTACTTTTGCATTATTGTTACTAATTTTCGTATGTTAGATTAGTAATATTTTTGTATCATTGTGTTGATCATAGGTCATTCATTGAAACATTTTTACTGTGAAATTGATGTAGTGAAGCACACTCGTTTCTTTGTATCTTGATATGAATGTGTTTGGGTAACCTATCGCTTCGTATGTCGAGACCTATGTGTTATCCTTCTCTCATCATTGTTGCATGTTAAGACATTAGCTGTGAAGTTCATCATATTTGTTCAGGAACGTAGTTTCTATCTTTTGTGGTGAAGTCCCCTCATATCTTGTCTTGACTTTATGAAATCCGAACCAGTATTTCGTATGTCTACTACTAGGGTTTCTGTTAATCATCCTTATTGTTAGTTTTTCTTTTTCTCCTTTTTGTACTTTTAGGTTAAAAGTACACAAAAACCACAAATACCCCTATCATACGAGGGAGCTACCCCTCTCAAACACAGAGGAAAGTTGCTAGTCCAGTAACAACTTCTCCAACTGTTGGGACTATTTAGTCACTGCTCTAAGGGCAACGAGTCATTGTCAAAGGTTATTTCGCGGTGACAAATCTGTTTACCAACAAAGTTCAAAGTGAGATGAACAAGATTTGGGTAAAGAAAAGTATAGAGAATGTAGAGGATGGATCCGCACCAGACTTTGGTGCTGATATTCCTTTCAAAAATTAAAAAGTGAGCTCTGGCTCAGGGGGAGACACAAAGAAAACCTTGTTCCCTGAGCTAGTCAATTGGTGCCGGAACTGTCACAAGACGAGTTGCAGATTAAAGGTTTCTTAAGAGAAACATCCAAATAAACTATGGTTAAGATTTGGAAGATCCGCAAGATGTTTAAGATCAAGATTGATTTGGTTCCTCAAGTCATCCGAATAAGGCAAACCAGAATGACTTAGGTCAAGCATTTATTGCAACCTAACATTAGGGTTTGCGAAGTAATATAAGGGTTTTCTCACTAAGCATTTGCTCATTCTGTATTCAAGAAGAAATGAAAAGAGAAGCTCTGCAACAAAATTCCTCAAGCTCATCCAAGATCATTTGCAGAAGTCAATTCATCCAGAAATTGATCCGGCTAACTCTGTGAAACTGAAAGGTGCAAAAGGTATTCTCCTTTATCAAATATCTCTCTGTAAATCCTTGAATGATGGGCACTCCAAACATTGTGAAGATCTCTGATAGGCCTCACCCCAAATTAAAGAAACATCCATACAAATCCTTGGAAGTAGATCCCCTAGGAGCTTTTTCCAGTGTTCCGCATGGTGTCCTGCATATAGAAGATATTAAGGTTTACATTCATGCAAAAATTGAAGAATTTGGAGAGTCCAAATTAATGGATATCTATCACAAGCAGTTATTAGATGATTCTTTTGAGATCAAACCTCAGTTTAAAGCCATCTGGGATAAGCATTTTGCACAGTGCATTCATTTCCCCTGTTTTCTGGAAGATGAATGGGTCCGGTATATCCTGAGCAGAATACATGATAAATTCATATGGTTGAATAGACCATTCAAGCTCACAAAAGATGCCATTAGGGTAGTTACCGGATTGCACTCATCCGGTGGGATACCTATTCTAAAATCTGTCAAAAATCAAACGGTGACTGAGGCTACCAGATCAAAGTTTGATAAGAGGGCAATGACAATTGGGGATATCACTAATCCGGATATCAAGTTTGCATCCATGATCATCGGATACAAAATATATCACTCTAGCAGGGAAAACTTAGTACCTGGAACTGCAATATATACTACCTATGAAATGTTAAGAAAGAATGCTGACTATGATCTCTGTGAGCTACTTCTAAACCAACTTCTGGAAAATCTGCAAAAGATAAAGAAAGACAAGAAGAACTCCTTCAAATACGATGGCTTGATACTATGTCTGTTCTTCTATTATATGAATGAGCTACCTGGATCTAGTGGTTGGATATGGCAAAATGATAGACCAGTTGCCATACAAATCAGGGATTATTTGCATGGACTTGGTGATGTTAAGGCATAGAATACAGCACTCTGGGGCTATTTCAAGAACTTTCAGAGTATGATGCAAGCAAGAGAGAGAATCCCCAAAGCTCTAGTTGAGAAGTATAAGGATACTATTTGCTTCATGGTAGAAACTGATCAGTGCCTTATGGAGGCAGTGGAACCAAGAATAGTATGGATCATGCCGATGGGGTATGAAGTTGATGAGAAAATTGTTGAGCTACATATTGAACACATGTTAAGTCAACCAAAAGATCCCAAGGCAGAAAGGTTTGGAACCTTTGAGGAGCTAAGTGTAAAGATTCATGTGGAACTCAGACAACCAAAGATCAAGAGGAAGGTAAGAAAAGAAGTTGAAGATGTTGCAAAAGGCTTTGGCATATCAAAGGAGGCACTTGATGCCAATAGGGAAAAGATGGAAAGGGCTGAGGAAGAGAAGAAAAAGGCAGAAAAGAAAAGTAAGGAAAGTGCTCCGATAGAATCTTCCACCCAGACAAGATCATCAAAGAGATCAGCACCTGTCATAGCCAAAAGCTCAAGGACATCAAAACCGGAAGCAAAATCATCTGACAAAGGAGAGAAAAGAACAAAAACAAAGGCCTTAAGGTCTTATTGTAGTCAGAAGGATGATGAAGAAACTAAATCAGATGAGGAGATAAAGAAAATGAAGAAGCAAAAGAAGAAAACATCTGGTGAACCTTCTACTGATCAAGGTGAAGAAGAAAAGGTAGAAGATTTTGTAGAAAAGCCCACTCTGTCCTTAGATAGTGTCATCAAATCAGTCACTGTGGATGGAAACCTTCAGCCAATGGCTGAATTCTATGATGATTACAATTAAGCAGACCAAAAAATCTTGCAAGAAGCAGCAGTTAAGTATCTGAACATATATAACAAGGCTTTCATTGAAATTATATCTCTTATTCCCAAAAGCCTAGAAAAAGAGTTAGAAATAAGAAAGAATAATGCCATGGCAAAAGACCTTGAGATCCGAGAGCAGATAGCTATTTAGCTATATCCTTCAATCACCTCAAAGCAGATTAATATGATCTTCAAAGATTGTAAGGATGAATTCTGGAGCAAAGCCAGAATGAATCAGCTCATGCTTGGTGAAACTGACAAGGTAGCCAAGGAAACAGAAGAGATCCTTCGAAATGCCTTTAAAAGATTCAATCTTCCTGTCATAGAGGACTTGGGTGCTGATCCCTCGGACACAAGTGTTGGAGAGGAATCGACTGAGAAAATGGCAGAAGAAGTCATGGACACTGGTGCAGAAAAGGATAAGGACTTGGAATCCTCTACTCCAGAAGAGGTGGCTCATGAACAAACAAATAGCTCTCCTCCAGTTTCCCCTACAATCTCTGGATCTAAAGGAGAAGAAAGAATACAGGAGAAAGAAGCAGAGGTGAAGGAAAAAGAAGATGACAGTACCAAGGTTGTGGAAGGAGAGAAAGCTCCAAAAGATAGTTTTGTGACTGCAGAAGAAAAGAAGAGTCTATCTCCGACAAGAGACACTACAGAATCTGTCAAGGACTTCTTGACAAAAGAAACTAATGAGATGGATAAACTGGAATTACTAAAAGGGCCATTAGATTTTGACTCTCTATTTCCAATACAAACAATGAAGATAGCTTCATTTGCAAATGCGAAGGCCAAAGAGAAACTACTGAAATCTCACATGGAAGACTGTGAGCTTATAGAGGTAGCATCCGAAGTGTTGGAAAAGATCATGCCATCTTTTCAAAAGGATCCCATAGCCTCTTCCTCCGGTAATCTCAAAACTCTAGTCAATAGTGTTAGCAAACATTTTAATTCTCTAGAGAAATCAGCTGAGGAGAAGGTCAAGAAAGAATTTCTGGATAAGAGATTCTCATAGCTACAAGGGTTAATATCAAATGACAGAAGAGTTATGGGTATTGGGATGAAAAGTTTGGAAAATGCCCTTAAGGATGGAGGTGATGTATACAAATTTTGTATAGCCTGGTCTAAAACAACAGTGGAGATTGACAAGAAAATGAAAGAATAGGAGGATAAACTGATAAAACTTTCTCAAAATTTTGATTCACTCACTACATCCATAATAAATCAAGAATGTCAAATGGTTGCAGTTTTGAATGAAATTAAGAAGCTTGAAAAAGAGAAGAAAAACAAAATCAGTAGGTTGAGTGAGCTCAGAGGGATAATTATCCCTAAGTTAGAGGCCATGCATGAGGCCATAAAAGAAGCCCAGACACAGCCCAGACTAGTGATCCGACAAATCTAAAAAGGGCAGATGCATTTGCATTCTTGTTAAGCGGTCATATATCAATTTTGGTTAGAATGAAGCAAAGTTGGGCAACATAATTTGTCCAATTGAAGACAACTTTTACAGACATTCTTCAGTTTATGTGAGTATGTTATATGCGACTAAGTATAGTTAAATTTTTTAAAATTTTGATGCGCGGTTCCCACCCTTTGCCATTGATGTCAAAGGGTGAGTGAAGAGCAGTGAAAAATGTTGTATCCAACTAAGGGGGAGCTCCAAAAAATGTACATAAAAATAGAGCATCAGCCAAGGGGGAGCATAGTGTAAACACTTAGTCATTTTTCACTAAGTGTTGCCATCAATGCCAAAGGGGGAGATTGTTGGCAAAAGACACTATATGGATTCATGAATGTTGTCATTGATGGCAACAAAGTTCATCCCACACATCCGCAGGACATGGTATGTCTATACAGGAAGTCAGAGTGAAGAATGTTGTGGTCCGATAAATAAGAACAGAGCATGTGGCGAGGTCCGACAGTCAAGTTTGGATCTCTTAAAGGAAATATCTTGGTGAAGTGCTAATTTAGGGAAGTCAAGAGGACTACCTTAAGTGATAGATTCCAAGGATTTAGCCTCCGGTGATAGATGAAGAAAAAGATATGAATACTTGAGTATCGGGTTCCTGATTGGCAGTGTGACAGAGGAAGAATTGACTGGCAAAACATCAGATATTATTCCGGATGTGTTACTGATGATGGTAAAGATTCTTAAGGCATAAGTTATGATTGGCCAACATGATTGATGACTTCTACAAGTATATCCTTGATCCGCATTACTTGGTAAGCAAGGATTCAGCCGACAGATCAGAGTTTGTGGAAAGTATTGACTATTCCGGGTGCCAACTAGAAAGGTGATGAAATCACTTGTGCGCATATTTATACAAGATGGATTTAGTTGTGAGAGGTGTTGTGGTTTTTGGTGATGTACGAAGAAAAGCAGTAGAGCCGAATAAAAGTAGAAAGGAAGGTCCAGTATGTGAAAGGAGAGCAGCATAAAAGAAGAGGAAATATGAAGTGTAGCAGATCAGTGTATAGAGCCTAACCAGAACTGAACTCCAGCATATGTTGATGCTCCTTATCAATTCAAGTATTGTATTACACTCTTTATAAATTGTAGATAGTGTGTCTCTTGTAGGCAGTGTGCCTCTTGTGAGCAGTGTGCTCAGGCAGTAAGCCCTAATTGGCAAGTGCCATTTTGTATTTCCATTCTTCTAACAGAGAATACAATATTGGGTTAATCACCCTATGGTTTTTTCCCTTAACAGGTTTTCCACGTCAAAAATATTGTGTCATGTGTATTTCCATTTCATGGTTATGTTTGCTTATTTGAATTAATGCTGCATTGATTATAAAAAAAGTTCAGAAAGTAGAAATAATTAGGATAACTGATTCACCCCCCCCCCCCCCCCCCCTCTCAGTTATCAACAAACACCACTTTTTGACCTAAATAAAAGTATTTTTCTAATTCCTTTTGCAAAAAAATATCTAACATAAAGATTGATGAGGAAATTTTTTATAACTTTTTTCGAATATTTTTTGAACTGAATTTTTATTGGCCCTAATTGTTGTTTTTAAAAATCAACGTGTACGAACAACATAATTAGACCTAAACTAAACATTTTTTGAATTTTTTTTCGTTGTGTAGAGAATTGTCTGAAGATTGATGTCATATAATTTTTTTAACAAAAAAAATAACCAAAAAAAAGTTATTAAAAAACAAAAAAAGTCTGATATTTCATGTTTATGGACCAGTTTGCTTAGAAATTAATTAAAAAATAAAAAAACATAATTCAATATTAACAAAAATTATATATTTGGAAACTAGAAACCATGTTCTATAATCAGTTTTAATTTTATAGATTAATTCAAAAAGAAAAGTCCATCATCTATATTGCCAAATTTGGACATTTTGCTTGAACCTGCTTTAATTTTTTAGTTGTTGGTCAAAGGCTAAGGGTTGTGTTGCCAAGCCTTTCCCAAGCCTCAAAACTAAATGTGTATGCGTTATATAATGCGTACGCATTATGTATTTTGCCCATTTGAATACCTTTAAGAAACACATACGCATTATAAAATGTGTATGCATTATAACGTATATGTGTTTTATAACACATATGCATTTTATAACACGTATGTGTTTCTTGTTATATAATGTGTATGCATTTTATAACACATATAATTTTTAGGATCAAGTACCCATAGCTAAGCGCATACACATTTTTTCAATAATGCATATGCGTTTCTTACAAGATTTTTTTTGCCTGAAATGTCCCCTCTTCGTGGACCCAACTTCTTGTTTTTACCCTACATTATTATCTTTGTCCTCCTTCTTGAATGTGTTCTCTTGTCTATTCTATTCTGCATATGATCTATCTCATCCAGAAAATGTTCTACCTCTCTAAAATTTACCTTCTCTGCCTCTCTGTCTCTGATCATGCCTCTTGTTCAACTTCTCTTCAACTTTCAGGGCAAACTGATATGCTTCCTCCAAAGATGTCATTCTTACCAAGCTTAGTTCCTCTTGAATGTTCAATCTCAGTCCATTGATGTATCTAGCTACTTTCTCCTTTCTTGCTTCACTATGTCTTGTCCTTATGATCATCTTATGAAATTTTTTAGTATACTCCTTCACAGATTTCTCCTTTTGTTTTAGGTTTTGCAATCTCTTCAATAATTCCAACTCATAGTCAGCAGGTACAAACTAATTCTTCAATTTTGTCACCATTCTATCCCACTTTGTAATCTTTTCTTTTCCTCTTCTATTTCTATCCAACTGAACTTCTTTCCACCATATAGTAGCATGTCCTTCCAACTTTGTCTTTGCAAATTTCACCTTCTCCGGATCTTCAGCTTCTTCATACTCAAAGTATTCTTCCATGCCATTTATCTAGTCAATCAACTCTTCAGGGTTCAAATTGCTAGTATAGTTCAGTACATCAACTCTAGGTCTCTTTCCAATCTTTGAAATAGCTTGCAACATCTTGATTTGGTCTGATTCTTCTTCTTCTTTACCTCCTAGGGTTTTGCCTATTTGATCAACAAATTGAAATTCTTCTTCATAATCACTTTCGACATTAGGTCTAGGTGTCAATCCTCTTCACCGATCTTCCTCAACAACATCCAATTGAATTCTCATTGTTTTCATCATTCCATCATCTCATCCATTCTACCAGCCATTGTTCCAACATCAGGGATTCTCCTCAAGTGCAAACTGCCTCAATTCAGTGATTAGGCTACAAGGTGATAACTGCCTCACAATTGGTGATTGGTTGCAACATGAGTAACCTACCTCAGATTGACGATTTGTCCATAGCATTATCTTATAGAATTCCTTCGCCAACTTGGCTCAATTCGTAACACAAGTAACCTGGCTCTGATACCACTTGGTGTAGTCACAGTAGGAGGGTTCACAGAATGAACTGTCCAGGTCGTGCAACAAGAGTAAACACAACAGAAAAAACTCAAAGATATGAAACAAATGTAGATTTAGTCATTCAGTATATCATAGAATTCAAATACAATTTGGCCTGCAACATGTGGGCTTACAATTAGGGCTCATAGGTGTGATTATAGAATATATGAATAAGCACACGATATAGCTTTTAAGCTCCTTCACACAAAATCTAAACTATCTATCTTCTGAATTATCTAGACTGCTTTCCTAAGGATCTTTTACATCAATTTATATCATCTTTAGAACCATATATTCCTCCACATTGGCCAAGGATCATTACAAACTCTGATGAAGAGTTGTAATGTGTGTACACAGATAGGTCAAGCTTAAATGAATAGAGTTCTTCTGCAAATGAATGGAATGGTGTACAGATCTTGGGGAAGGTTCACCATGAACCAAAGATCATCGAATGATGTGTCATTAGGCTTTGTAGATCAAGAAATGCTCCACAAGTCTTCTCCCTTCGCTGATTGTCTGAGGGTGCCAAGATACTCTGTTCTGAGAAAATAGTTGATCTTCTGATGGAGATATATTTTTGGTACCTTAACCAAATGCTCTAAATTTTGGATATGATGTAGATGAACATGTCTAGATGCTAAGTCTGGCTCTGCAAGGTCTAAAATGCAACTGTGGTAGAGTGCAGACCAAAATACAGAAACTGCTACTGATTGAACTACCTGAACTAAACTGCAAACAAATTGCAATGCAAATGTTTTTGATTGATGCAAGATTGCTCTTGAACCAGGGATGCTCCTGCATCAAATAGGGAAATCACTTTTGATATAATACTATAGATAGTGATTGCTTCTATATCATGTTTTTAAAATACTTGGCACAATTATCCTTTTTGGATATTAAACTTGGTACTCTTTCTTGATCTCTTACAAAAAGAAGTGTATTACTTTTAGTAGATAAAAACATTTATAAGGAAAAATTGCAAATAAAATTATTTAATGCTTGTGCAGCTACAAATACTTCACAACCATTCTTTATTGTATATCTATTTTGTGAAAAGTTGTTTTTCTATATTGTTCATTGTGGCTAGGATAATTATCTTTACAAAAAATTAACCACTTTATTAAAATCTATGTTGCATTTGACGAAATAGATTCAGGAGTTCCTCAAAATGCCCATTCTATGCATACCTTGAAATCAATGTTGTCTATATAACAACATTCCTTGGTCTAACTTTAAATTTATTTTTCTTTAAATTTAATTTTAGCTAAAACCCTTGTATTAGGTTAGTTGTATTGTGATACCAAAAAAATTGAGTCCATATGGATTATTTTTCCATTTAGTTAGATTTATAATTTTCTTATTTTAGGTAAAAAGCTATCAAAATAATGGTCCACATTAGAGAAGGTGAAGTGATTACTCACAAAATGTAAAAATTAATGTAGAATAGAAAATGGGAAATAGGAGGAATCATTATGTTAGATGGCACCAAGGTACTCTTTGTAGGTAGCCTACTTGATAATACTATAGTACACACTAATTTTGAGTCTAGTTTTGTTGTGAAGCTTGTGTTCATCCTAAACATGTTTTGTTTATTAAATTGGACAAGGAGCTTGTGGGTCTCTTTCAAGGGAGATTTATAATACATAGGTTCATGGTGTTTTTCAAGCTAGTGATGGACAAGTAGTGTTTTTAGTGGACACCCAAGAACAATTTGCCCATCTTGACATGGTATTTATTTTAATTACAATAATACAATAGATGTTGTTGTAGTGGCAGATCATGTCATGGAGGATAATAAGGAAAAAATATTATGGGACCCTATGATGATTTTGTTAAAGGCAATGATGAACATCTACATGAAGAAGGGAAAATCTCATATAATCATGTTGAAGATTTTGATAAACATCAGAATTTGATGGATACAAAAGACTAATTATTTTGGGAAGGAGATGGAGCAAGATGTTTATGACAATTCTAGGAATGAGATGGAGCAAGACAATTACACACACCATTTACATTCAAATACGAATTCTATTAGTCCATATTGTGTAGTCCATCCTTACTAAAGTCAAAAGACAAAGATTGTTTATAGTGACCATAGATGAACATTTATTATATACAATAACTCTCAAAAATGTAAATGTGTAGTGCTTGGGTAAAAGGACTATAATTAATTGTACATATCAACTATTTGATAACACCTAAATAGGTGGTATTACTAATTAATCATGTACATAACTTTACTTAAACATTGTTTTTAAGGATAGATTATCAACTTTTATTTTGTAATTATAATAAAAACGGTAGTCATTTTATTAAAGAAAAAAAAAAGGATAGAAAGGGAAAGATGTTTAAACATAACTTTACTGAACCATAGAGGAATTTTTTCTCCAACTTTATTTATAAACGATATTTCTCTTTATTGAAGTAGTTTATAGAACTATTTTAAAACAAATCTTTTAAGAAATATTATTTGAAAACATGACACAGCTTAAAAGCTAAGCTACAGCAATGGGTCCCTTAAATTGAAAAAGTAAAAAAATGAAAACTAACCAGAAAAAAAAATGTACAATAAGTACACAACTTTTCCAAATTAATCTGTTTTACAGTGTCTAAACTTATATTTAAAGGAATCAAGAGGCTATGTTACAAACAAGTAATTTCCAACTCAGGATTTCTCAGATTTTCCCAAATACTATCCAGTCCAATATCATTGTTAAAGAGAATATACAATAAGAAAGCATGGCAGAAACGCTCTATGGTCAGACACCAAAACTTCTCTTGTCTTACAATTGTTGGCACTCTCTGAAGAGACTTTCCGAAAAGAATCATGGCTATTCAGAAGTTTGTGAACATGCCCTCCTATCACTCTACAAAGTAACATAACCCTCTTTACAGAAATGGTGGAAACTGCATTGTTATGACTAGAGTCATGAGCCAGCCCACTGCTGGCTGTGGTGTATATCCCACTTAAACTACTGCTACGTTTGTAAACAAATACAGTTCTAAGAATATCACAAACATTGCAACCCTCTAATGAACATACCTTAATCACTCCATTAAACACATCCAGAGAACACATGCTTGTGGTGCCATGGAATCTCAACATTTCATTTCCATCAGCCATACAACGGCTGCATGTTTTACAAGCTTTTCTTTTCACTGTTTCTCTGTATTCTTCAAATTTGCAGAGAATGTCTTCCGTGTGATTTATCTTGATAACTCTTTCAAAATTGACATCTTTCATTCCAGGCTTCAGCCAGCTTGACTTGAATATCATCTCTACTATTTTGCGAGTTGAATTGCCTTGAGGGAGCTCTTTTACTGTCACTGCAAAGGAAGGATTCATTGAGCATTATTAAACTGCATAGTACCAAAGATATTTGGTTTAACATTACACTTCCTATTGAAGTCTCATTTTTTATACAAACTACAAAAGCTTCACTGTCTTACCAGCATGATAAATTTTGAGACCTTGCATACTAGTGTTGTTGTAAACGTTCTGACAAACTTTTTCTTCTGAGAAATCCTTATCCTGTGATCTGCACTGCTTCCATGATAATCTACTAAGAAAATCGCACAAAGCCTTCTGCATTTCTACAATTTTAACCACAGACCATACAATCATCTCAACACTTAATCAACTCGGAAGGCTGCACAATATGGACTGACAAAGCCTGCTCTTACAATCACCTCCACTCCCCTCTTTAGGGACTTAAACCAACTTTTTCCCATGCCTACACCAAATAATGCCAAGAAGCTTTGCCATTTTGTATTTAGTCATTTGTTGCAAAGGGTCCCTACACCAAATAAGGCCAAGAAATTTAAGGACAATAAGCTTTGCCATTTTGTATTTAGTCATTTGTTTCAAAAGGTGAGTTTGCAGAGAGAGTAATGGTAGTGTGTACAAAGGAATTTAAGGAGCACATAATATGCCACAATAGGCATTTGAGTCATGCCAAGATAAGGGAGGGTGTGAAAACCACCGTTCTGAAAAAGTAGAACGTGGCAGAGTACCCATCTCTTCCATACATCCTTACATCCTTAAATGAGCACCTATTATTGAATGTACCTGAAAATTAAAATTAATGGGATAGCAAGGAAAATAATTTTTTAATTTAAAATTTGTAAAAAAAAAATCATAATTAATGAGTTTATTTGCATCTCTATCAAAGTTGAGATTTTTTTTAAAAACTGAATATTAATATAAAGAGTTGTGTTGATGACTTTTAATAATATAGACACCATGTTGAATCATCTATCTAATGAATAGAGCTACATATCTTTCATCTTAATAATAAGTAATATCATGTAGAGAGCCATGATTTTATCTAAAGAGACAATAAAACCTATCACATATCTCATAATACACTAGACACCTAAATACATAATGCTCTTTTGATTCTAGTTCATTATTGCAATCTACAAATGCACTCTACTTAAATATCATCCACTTCAATGGTCAAACAATCAATAGAAACTTTACACCTCATTTACAATAAAAAGTGTTAAATATTTGTCCTATTTTTATTGGCCAAAATTGACCTTTGACTATTGAAGTGGATGATTTTTAAGAACAGCCCTACAAATGTGCTAAGTATCTCAGTATAAAGTGCTTTGACTCCATGTAAAATTTATGAGAGAAAACCCACAATTGGTTTGAAGGAAACCTCAAACCAAAAGCAAGGGTAGCATACTTGGAAGGAATAATGCCTCCATCTCCTATATGAATATAGTTCTTCAAGTAATGCTACATTTTTGTTTAAAATGGTTCTACCCATTCTACCCAAGTTGGTTTTACTTAGGCTTTATAGATGTCATTCCTAATGCCTCTATGAATATATATTTTCAACATGTGAGGAGCATTGATGTAAAATATATTAGGAGGAAGATAATTTATATCAATACCAATTCAATGTAGGAAACCAATACATTCAACATACCAAGTGTTCTTGATCCCTTGTTCACATAACTTCATAGATGATTGAAGGTCCTTGAATGCATATCTATTATACCCAATTGTTAAATCTACTGTACATCTTAATATGTGAAGCTACATCTTTTCATGAAAAAAAACTAAAATGTGAAGAGGATGGATGTTAAATTTAGAGAAAATAATTACATGTGGAACTAATTATTTTTCCCACAAAGTTTGGGATAACATAGAAATAAAAAACATTGTCAAATCAAACCTAATTGGTACTACAAAGTCTAAGTCCCCAAATCTCCCAACCATACAAGATGCACAATTTTGTTGGTGATACTAAAGTTTGGAAGATGCACAATTTTGTTTTTGGCATCTTGAAACTAGAGTTGAAAATTTACTATCTCTCAAGTGTATTCAGTGTGAGAAAACCCTTGCATAATCTCTCTTTTGCAGTAGGTATTAAAGGGAGGTCTCAATAAGTCACACCAATGTAAGTATAGGAACAAAATGCTTCAACTAGATTTCCTTTCTAAATAAGAATAGTTACCTATTCTTCTTTCTTAGTTGTGTTGGAAACCATGATCTTATTTTTACTCAAGTTCATTGTATTATTATAACATTGTGTGACATGAGAATAATGTTATTTGTAAATAATAAAATAGTGATGATTATACCATAAGCAATACAACAATCATTTGTTTTTCCTGAATGTGTAATGATCTCTAATTCATCTATGTAGAGACCAAACAAAGTAGGTGAAAATGGGCAACCATGGCACTATTAATATCCTTTGTAAACCCAATTGGAGTTCAAACCTAGCAAACCAAGCTCTCATAAATTACCACATGACAAAAAAACAAATGTTTTAGAATTTGCAAGTCTCAAACTTATTATATAAGAAGCTATATAGGAATAGTGTCAAATGGTATTTAGAAGACAACAAAATAATAGTAAACCTTACATTTATGAGCTCTTCCTTGTCCAATTACAACTCTCTAAGCATCAATATGTGATTTATTGTTTGATGATTCTTTCTAAACCATTCTTATTCTTTTGCTCAAAGTTTTTTAAAAATTGTAAGTATAGAAATTAAATCATCAAACACTATAAAAAATAGCTTATTCAAGGTGTTCCCATCCATGATTATGGTTGTATATATCTATTTTGATCTTACTGGTCTTTTTATTTAAACATTGGATCAATGATATGATATATCCATGCAACTGGCAATCCAAGAGAAGCAACCTCATTGAAGAGATCAACAATATGTGTTGTTAGGAGAGATGGACTATGATGAAAAAATTCTACTCCTAGGTTCTTTGTATTAGCTACTTTAACTACCTTGAGTTTGAAGAGAGGTTGTAGTACCATACAATCTATGAACAAACACTCACTCTACAACCTATTGCCCTTTGAAATCAAAACTTGGTTTAGAATTTTGTAAAGAGAAGATGTATAATTGGATCAAGTATCTTTGTCAAAAATGGCACAAGAGGGTTTCTTTGGAAGGAATTTTTTACAAAAGGATTTACCAGTGAATTTGAGCACATTGAGTCTCTTATTGTATTTTTCAAATATAGTTTCTTCCTTTCGCTATGGAAACAATGATAAAAAATTTGACTAGATAGGATATATGCTTATAATGTGAATTATAAGCTTATAAAGAGATCTAAAAATACTATCAAACGAAGCATTACAAAGCTAATGACCAAATATTGGGCCAATGGAATTTCGAGAGTGCAAAGGAGTTTGTCGAGAGTGGTCAAACCCCTACTTTGGTATTTCTACCTCCACAAGTAGTCAGATGATGAAGAAGGATTGGAATATGTGTACACCTAATTCTAAGTGTGTCTAGGAACTAATAAACAATGACAAAGTGCAATAGGAGCAGCACCTTGGTCTACAAGGAGAATGCTAGGCCTAGATTTGTAGATAGTAAGGGTGATAAATAGGAATCAAGATCAGGATAAAAGAGGAAAATATAGTTTTTGTAGTGATTATGTAGCCACGGAAATGCTCGATGGAGAAATGGAATTTATCCACGGGTTCACTTTTAATGCTTTCAATGAAATAGATTCAAGAATTCAAAATCCTTTAGAAATCTTTATTCTTGCAATACATGAAAGAAATATATTAGAGAGCATACAAGTGTAAGCTACTTATTGAAATTCTTTTACAAGTGATTGTAATACGTTAGAGATGAAGGAAAGTAACTTAGGAGAATCTTCACGAGCAATTCCTAGCTTTAAGTTTCTCAAATGAGTTATTATGTCCTTGTGCTAAAACTTGTAGAATGGGATATAAAAAGAGAGTCTACAATAGCAATGCAAAAATATCTAAAACAATGCACAAACTATGCTCTCAATGATACAAGATTAGCATATGCTATCATTCATGGAAGAATGCTCAGAAATTTTGTATTTTCCTAAGTCTACCATGCTATATGTTACTCCCTTAGAAGATGTAGAAGATTGTTCAAAAGATCTTCTTAATCCTCCTTGATTCAATTCTGGGAAAGTTGCTAAGAATATCTTGGTGTGTCCTTGTGAGGAGTTACAATAGATAGTGATCATGATGATGGTGGCTACATGCAAAGGAAACGTACATAACATGGTGTTGTATAGCACAGGATGTCAACATGTTGCACAGATATCTATGCAGCATGCCTTGTCTGAGGGAAACGGGCCCAAAATTGCCATGGAAGCTCATGCTAACAATTAGAACAACTCTCCAAAATAGTTTCTAGAGATGACATGATTTAGGGGAGATTATTTTAAATCAAGATACATGAAGGGACCTAGAGAGGGGATGCAAGACATAACATGAAATTGTAGGGTATGCAATTTGTGACATTACACACCCTTTTCAACTTCTTGTGTTTTTTTGTGGAATATGAATGAATTGCCTTATTTTTCCTAGTTCTCTTATTTCCCATATTTTTCTTTAGATAAATGTGTCACAATAATCATATCCTTTGAAAAAATAACTTTTAAACCACTTCTCAAGTGTGAAAAAAATAACCCAAAAAGTTCTTATTTCAAAATATACAAAGGAAAATATTTTTCAGAAAAAACTATTTGATTTAGAACAATACACATCTCTTTGTTTATATATTTCAATAGCTTGATTTAATATTTTAATGTATCTAATACTTTAATACATTCAAATAAAGGTAAGGTGCTTGGATGGACCATGTTTCCTTACATAATTTTTGGAGAGATTTTTTGTTTCAAACTAGGGTTTGGACCATCAAAAGGAGTCACCATGACATGAAATTTTGTAGGATCATAGGCCTCAAAGTAAGCTTTCCAAAAAGTATAAGGGTATGTGCAAGATCATCATGGACCAAACTATAACTCTAAGTGACAATGAAAATATGAAAAATTAGACTTAATCAAGTTCATGTGAAAATTTGAATGGATTATCTACACAATTTGAAAAAGATGTAAGAACAAAATTTGTAGAGAATTGAATCTAGTTTATGGGCTACTATTTTTTGAAAAAAACTAAATTTACTTAGTGAAAAATGAATATTTCAATGAACAACTATTAAATTTTTTAGAAAAAAATAAAAAGTGGGTGTTATTCCAGCCAACCTAACTATGAGTAAAATAAATTTTTTTTGAACTTTCAAAAAAGTAGAGGACTCATGCCTGGATGTGACGCATATTTTTTTGAAATTTTTTTCCAATAAAATAATTAGTTATGATCTTTTTACTGTGACTTTTTTAAAAAACTAAAAAGTAATTTTCCAACCAACCTAACTCAATCAAAAACATTAGAATTCCAATTTTTTTAACCTATAGCCAAAAAAGCATAGAGTGTGATGCAACTTTCTGATCTCAAAATGGTGAAACGGTTTGGACGTTATGGATATTTTCAATCAGTGTGTTCATTAGGATTTCAGACACACACTATATAGAAAATTATTAATAATTAGTTAGTAAAATGATAACCAAACAAATCTTATATTTTTAGAAAGCTGACAATTTTTTCTATAAACCCTTTTCGTTTTATCAATTTTGCATAAAGGGTGAAGTTCGAACAAGAGAGTGAAAGCTGCAAAAATGTTGGAATTGAGGGAAAGTCAACTAGGACAGTCTCAAGCCTACATACAAGGCAAAAGTGAAGCAAAATGGATATCTTTTATTAATAGATGTCCATTTTTCTTTGGTAAAAAATAGAGATCCATTTTAGGTTGCCCAAAATGGATATCCATTTTTCTTTACCCTATTCTTTTCATTATTTTTAGTTTGTTACTAACTATCAATAGTTTTTTACTAACTATAGTCAATGTATTCATGTCTTCTTATATAACCACCACTACCAACCATAAGCTTGTGGTAACACATACAACTATCTAACCAATTCTTTCAACTTGTAGTATTGTAGAACATTCTCTTAACATAACCAAGCCTCTAGATTGTTCCACATGAACTTCACCTCTACTACAAGTGCACCTGCATTATTATTTATGCTTCTACTAGCACAATTAAATATGTAGTTGTGAGTACTTCTGCAAATGCCTCATGGTTAAATTTCCATAGCATCACCACATGTAGACATATCTCCATGCTATATTGCAACATCTAAAACTTGCCACATCCTACCACATTACATTTTATCATTATTCAATAGTTTCCATATAAACTCTCTCTCTCTCGAAAAACCCTAAATAATGCCCCAAAACCCTAACCCCTAAACCCAAGCAACCCTAAACCTCTATCTCCCTATCTCTATCATCCCTCTATCTCTCAATCCTTCTCCCTATCTCTCTAGACATCTCGCTCACTCTCTATCTCCTTGTCTCACCCCTCTGTCTCCTCTATCTCTCCATATATGTCTCATCCCTCTCTCTCTCTCTCTATCTCTTGACTCTCTCTCCCCTATCATTCCTCTATCTCCCTATCTCTCCCCTCTATCTCTCCCTCTCCCTTATTGATGAAGGAAATGAAACAAGAAAACTAGGACTATCTTTCTATCTCTCTCTCTCTCTCTCCTAGGGAAATTGGAAAGGAAAATAGAAACTAGGAAAGCTAGGAAAATGATTTAACTGTAGGTAGATAAGTCAGAGAGAGAGAGTTTCTTGGGGTTAGGGGTTAGGGTTTAGGGGCAATGTTTAGGGTTTATGAGTTTAGAATTGCTTAAGTTTAGGATTTAGGGGAATTATTTAGGGTTTAGTGGTTTAGGGTTTAGAGATAGGGAGATATAAGAGTGATAGGGGGAGAGAGGCAAGAGATAGAGAGAGAGAGTTGTATTGTTTGTCAAGTTTTATTGTGTTCAAGTTGTATTGTTTGTCAAGTTTTTAGTAGATAATTGTTAGTCTTAGCTCTCATGGTTATTAAAATGTTAGTATAGTTATATTTATCCTTAGGTAAAATTAATTTACAAATTGTTGCACAAACAACCACACCAAAAAATAAACTTAACTAATTAAGGTTAACCTTTAAGGTTCTTTCATTTGGTGAGCCTAACAAATCCAACTATTTCAATCTTCTTATAATCCATGCTTAGCCTTCCAAGAGAGTTCATGCCATGTTAACTTTGCATTATGTCCTCACTTTCCTCTTGCTAGTTGTAGTTATCTTTTCATCTAATCCTATCCCTATATCATACTATTGTTGTTGACTTTTCTTTCCATCTTCATCATCATTGTCCTAGTTATCCTATTTTGAGCCTACCATTTATCCTTATCCATGTCTTGTACTTCTTCTATTCATGTCAATTTTAACGACCTCCAAATTTTCCATAAATTCTTCTCCACCAAACCCTAGACCCTCACCCAAATCCTTACTTTCCTAAGAAAAACCCTTCCCCAAATATCATTTGATCATGTGGCTCCTTCCATCACTAGACAGGTGCCCCTACTTTTCATTATTCATCTAATACAATCCCAATACATTCCCACACCTACATTCATAGACTCCATTCCCCCCATCAACACCATCATTGGTAATCATTTTAAGGAGTCTCCCTTGAATAATCATTAAACCATGGATTATCCCATATCCCCATCTTACACTTTCCTCACCTTTGAACACTTAGAAGATGACATTTAGCTTTCCCCACCATTACCAATCACACTTTCTAGCAATCCCACATTAGACACCTTACCCATCACTTTACCTAGGTCATCACCAATTAAATCACCTCAATAGTCAATAGGAAATCCCACATAAGACACTTAGGTCATCACTTTATAGGTTTTTGGTGAGGAAAACAAAATGGATATCCATTTTGTAGAAGTGATAGCCATTGCTAGATATCTATTGCCTAAATAATTGGGCTTTTAGAAACAAATATCTATTTTGAAAATGGATATCCATTTTGTAAATGCTAAAAAAAAGACAAAAGGAATGTTGTTGGGCCCAACAACCTTTCCCATAGACCACCTGCTATCGAAAAACCAGTGATTTCTACCTGTTATAGTCAAAAAAACATTTTTATGCACTTTTGGAGACACAATTTTCTTGTTACAATCATAAGGGTGATATTTTTGTTCCCCTAATGGGTAGCAATAGTCATCATAAATAAAAAAGGAGGAAAGTTACATTGGAGGAAATTGAAGCATTTAGGGAAAAGGATAGGGGAAGGAAGAGGATTGGAAGACCGTGTTTGGTAGATGCTCATCAAGGTGAAGCTTCTTCTTTACCATCTAATGATATGCAAATTGAAGATGTTAATTTTGAGGGTAATGAAATGTTAGATAAGAATGAAATTTACCATGATATTGAAAATAAAAATGTTGCAAAATGTTATGAAACACCTATTTATAAGAGCAATACCATGGACAAAGAAGAAGAAGAAAGACAAAGACATGTGCTTGAAGAACGTGGATATGAACCTCATGACGTTGAATTTGCAATCCATAATCTATTTGTTGATAAAATTGATGAGGTTGATAACATGAATGAAACAATGAAAAATAATGTATCTCCAAATTACATAAGAAGAGAGGACATTTGTCAACATGATGAAATTGGAAAACATCCAAGAACCCCAAAATGGTTACTTGAAATTGATCAGAACATAATGGAAAAACTTGAAGGCAAGATATCATCATGAATGGTTTGGTTGTGGGCTTCAAAACTCTTCAATGAATACTTTGAGAATAAAATATTAACTAAACAATGCCAACTTTTTGTGTAATTACTAAAGATGTACAAAATGAGACCTTTACTAAAGAAATTAAACATTCAGTTAAACAAAGTGTCTGATCGGAATGAAAGTATTGTTAGAAGCCTTTTCAATACATTCAATTCTATTAGAAATACTAGCAAGGAGAAATATAAAAGAGTTGTTCATAGAGTAATAACAACCTCAATGGTAGCAAACAATTAAAAAAGGCTCGATTACTGAGGCAAACTTGTGTTGACTTAAGATTGAATCGTAAAACATTGTCAAAAGCACTAGCATTAAGATCAAGACTAGATAACCCTCTTGGAAATGATACTTGGGCTTTTAGTGGTAGGCTTCCATGAGTTGACAAGAAGCTAATCAATAGCACAAAGGAAGACATTGAACAATTTTGGCACACTAACTCTAGGGTATCACTGAATGCAAAAGAGTTTTAAAATTAAGAATTGGTGATAAAGACTGCACACCACATCCTAAAGATTACTTAGAATGTAGCCAAACAATATTGTGAAACACACCTAGGTATGACAATCTCACAAAGAGCATTTAATATCTTAAGCCATTATATTGTGTTCCTCTTAAAGTTCGTAACACATGTTGCAAATACCATGTAGATTTTTCTATGTACCATGAATTATTATGCAATATTCATTCTACTTTGCATACTAACGAAATGTTACAAGAGTGTGGTACAATTCAACTACCAAAGTCATCTAGGGACTTATTGGATTTATTTCTATGTGTTAGAGATGACGGTTGCATTTTCTATAAGAATGATTGTTTAAATGAAAAGTGTTTACAATGTAGTGGCCTATCAAAGTTTGTATCATGTTTTCATGAGGGCAACGAGCATGATTTTGGAAAGACAATGGTTGAGAAAAAGAGATATGAGACAATGAAATACAATTTGAAAACTGGAGATGAACGTTCTAAATGTGAGTTGATTGTAAGAGAGGTAAGTATTGCTAGTTTTATTGATGATTTTAAGAAAAATCTTTTCTACAAGTATGTCAGACACAGCCACAGGTCTCGATGGTTAGATCAATAGTTCAAGATGTGTAAAGACTTTTTTTCGATTGGAACTATTGTCACTGTAGTTGATTTTGTAGAAAACTACACAATGCAACCCCAAAATCATGTTCAATCCCAGTACAACAATTCTATTCAGATTGCTATTTTTGTTCACATCACATACAGACATGGCCCTGATAGTATAGAAGAGAATAGGAAGATTGTTAGAGAATACCATTTTTACATGAGTGATAGTCAATCTCATTCATTAGAGTATGTGCAATATTTTTTTCAACAATTTTATGGCTTCTTGCAAGAAAAAGATATTAGAATGGATCAACATCTCATTTGGTTAGATAATTGCACTAGTCAATTCAAGAATGCTCGTATATTCTATTGGTTGAGCAGAAAGTATGTAGAGAGGGGTATACCTCATATTTGGAATTTTTTTGAAGTTAGGCATAGAAAAGGTGAACATGATGGAGTAGATGCATGCATGAAGAGAGCTATTTTTAAAGAACAACTAAAGATTAAGGTGGTGCTACATTCAGTGATGCAAATTGTATTGTTAAGTGGTGTAGCTATACATTGTCACAAGAAGTGGATCTTGATTCAGAAGTGTGCAGGTTCTTTTGGTTGGTTGATGACAAGATAGTGAGAGAGAAATTGGATTGTCATAGAATTAGTGAATTGTCAAAGATGCATTCATTTCAAAGCTCAGATGCAAGTGCATGGACTATTTGGACATGAGAATTATCTTGTTTTTATTAGACTTGTATTAAATGTGATTGGGATAATTGCGAGTCAAGTGAGTGGGTAGATGCATGGATTCCATGATATTTAACCCCTTTATCTCAAGGTCAGTCATCTTTAGTCAATGACATGGAGAGCTCATTTGAATAGGAACATCTTTTAGACCTTGTACAGCCAGGTCATATTTATGCAGTCGTTGCACCACATGGAAGTGAAGAGAGATTAGACTATTGGTTGGCACAATGTGTGCAGGGAAAACAAAAGATAACACAACCTATGACAGATGATGATGGGTTCACATATCCTATAGGATCAGTTGTTATTGCTAGGATTGCACCTAGTTGTAGCAACAAATGTTAAGTTACTAAGGCATCATGCAAAATAAAAAACAAAACAACTACGGACAATTAGTAATACTGATCATGAAGCAATATTGGATACTTTGAAGGTAAGATATGACCCCTTAGGTACACTTGACTAGCATTTACACTTCTAGATGGATAGGTATGACAATTTTTATCTTAACTTGTTCTTGTTTTTTCTATTTTTTAGATTTGTTGTATTAAAAATTTCGTTCTTTAAGTATAATGCACATTTTTTACTATATAGGATTACAAATGAGGTTATTTTGCATGGCATTGTAGATTTTTTGCATGGCATCATAGTTTTAATTTTAATTTCTTAATATTTTGCTTTCTAGCATTTTCTACATACTAATTTCTTCCTATGCTTCCTCACTTTGCATTCATGTCTCCTAGGCTAATTGCAACTACAACATCTAACAAATTTCACATATCCCTCATGCAATCTCATATGGTATATTTCATATGGTATATGGAAATCTCTACTTTCCTTGTGTTTTGGATAAATGGTTTCAATGACACCTTGACCACGTTCAAGCAAGTAGGTATGACAAATGAAATCAAATTACACACTTTTCTATGTTTCCACACTTTACTTTACACCCGCCAATTTCATTTTCTTGAAATTTTGTAAAGAAATAAATCCATTTTGCATATATCTTGCAATCATAGTATAACAGCCCTATAATAGTCCTATATAATAGTCCTAGTAAAAGGTTGTGGAATTTGGCTTTACACCCACCAAATGCATTTTCTTGGAAGTTTGTATAGCCTCATGAAGAAATCCATTTTTTCATATCTTGTAATCATTGTATTCCATGAGATGACATCTATTTGAGGTGTTATGTCAAACAATTCACATGCCTTGTCTATCCTTCCACACTTTGCATACATGTCTACTAGGGTAGTTGCAACTACATAGTCTAACAAAATCCCTCTTTATGTTTTGATGGATGTCCATGTATCATGTTCCAAAGATCCCATTTGCCAATGATAACCTTGTCAAAATCTCATGGCAATTTCATATGGTATATTTCATAAATCCATTTTGAATATATCTTGCAATCATAGTATAGCGGTCCAATAACAGTCCTATATAATAGTCCTGGTATAATAGTCCTATATCATGCAATCATGGAATTCTATTAGACCACATTTCTTTGAGGTATTCCACCAAACAGTTCATGTGCCTTGCCTATGCTTCCTCACTTTGCATTCATGTCTCCTAGGGTATTTGCAACTACAACATCTAACACTTAGGAAGGCTACACTTACTCATGACAATCTTGAAGGAATGAAACTATTTATGTACATCACTCCACTATGACTATCATAGTATTACAATCTTTTGGAAACCTTCCTTCAAACTTTCCTCTAGACTATCTTACCCTCATACCCTCATGACTATCATAGGGCAGAGTATGACTATTTTTTACAAATCAAGACAACTATGGCCCTCTAGACTATCTTAAGGTTTATAATTGTTTACGACAACCTAGGTATAATAGTCTCCTATGCCTTAGTAAATATAGCTTCCATAATTTAACTATAACATTCAAGAAAGGAGGGTTGAGATTGTGCACAAAGTCTTAGCAAATAGTTCACGTGGCTTGTCTATGTTTCCACACTTTGCTTTACACCCGCCAATTGTATTTTCTTGAAATTTTGTAAAGCAATAAATCCATTTTGTGCATATCTTGCAATCATTGCATTCCATCAAACAACATCTCTTCTCCCAAGGTAGTTGCAACTACAACATGTAATAAAATTACCATATCCTTTATGCTTTTATGGATGTCCATACACTATTCCACATATTACATTTTAGCATAGGACGGGATGATGTTAAAAAAAGGTTGTGGAATTTTGCTTTACACCCACCAATTACATTTCCTTAAAAGTTTATAAAGCCTTATCAACAAATCTATTTTGTGCATATCTTGCAATCATTACATTCCATCGAACAATATCTCTTGCAATCATTGTATTCCATAAAACAACAACTATGTTAATATGGACTAGTATAACAATCCAATTGATCACCATGACCATGCTCATATGGACTAGTATAACAGTCCTATAACTGATTTTCTTAAAATTTTCTAAAGCAACAAATCTATTTTGTGCATATCTTGCAATCATTGCATTCCATCAGACAACATTTCTTTGAGTTGTTTTGTCAAATAGTTATAAATGCAGGTGTTTTAAGTTTTTTTTACTTGACAAATTTTCATATACAAATGCAGGTGTTTTGGGGAATAGAGCAATTGTAAATTCTAGTTAAGGAATTTAGCTTTCATTTTGGAGACATTCGATAGAATTCCTAAGGTGACATATAAGACATCTTTCATCAAACTTCTTATAAAAAAAATTAAGTTAGTTGTACTTGATGGTGTTTACTTTTCTTAACAATTTTTTAACTTATAAATGTAGGTGTTTTCGACTATAAAGCTATTGTATCCAAGGGATTGAGATCAGTGGTTAAAGTATTTAGCTTCCATTATGGAGACATTTTTTATATTTTATATTTGTATTACTTATCCTCTTAGTGTTTCACCAAGGGATTGAGATCAGTGGTTAAACAATATTGTATCCAAGGGATGGAGATTAGTGACCTTAAACAATATAATAGTTTTTCCATCTTACATATATCCTCCTACTATTTCTTCACATCTGGTGCTAATAATTGACAACTATTTCATGTGATTTTAGTAGTACACTCTTAAAGGTGTGTTTTTTCATTATGTTTAATACTAAATTTGATGGTTATATATGCAGTGATTGGATGTCATGAATATTTTAACAATAAACTAGTATATCTCTTCAAATTAGTCATTGGATGTCATATTTAAGTATAAAACAGTATATCTCTTCAAATAAGTCATTTGATGGTTATATATGTAGTGATTAGATGTCATGAATATGTAGTGATTGGATGTCATGAATATTTTGTAGTCATTAAGCTGTTTCAAGGTAATTTTTTTGTCAAGCATGGATAAATGAACTATATCAAGTAAATGAAGTTAAAATCATGAAGATCACAACACCATACAATCCTCAAGTTGTTAGGAGATCAAAGACTAGAATGGCCTCATGCTTAAACCTTCATTGGGTTGTTAAAATGTACAAAACAATCATACAAGACAATCATGAAGTTATCATCGTGAACAAGGGGATTATATCAAAGTGACATGTATAATAGAGTTTTCAAGGTCATGAAATAATAATAAAGTGAAACTATCATCTGGAAGTGAATAGAACAATACATGCAATTGTGAAAAGAACACATTTGATACAAGGGTTCCAACATTGCCTATTGTTGTCACAATTAAACAATAGTGTTATGAGGTCTTTCATTCATAAAATTACTATACAAAGAGGGTTTACAAATTTCATTAGGGTTTGTATAAATGATCTAATGGATTTATAAGGTTGTCAAACACCAAAATGGATGATTTATTTGAGTTTTGGGACTATCACAGTCCATGTACAACTTGTTGTCCTCATTGATTGTTATTAGAGTTTTCAATGTTTTTACTCAATAAATACATGATCCTTTGTCATGGAACATCGAGAGGATGAATATAGACACAATTATGACAAGTGGATTTCATGAAATTCATAAAGGGCTACCAAACCAATTCTAGGATTGTTCTAATAAAACAAGAGAGGTCTTCCAAATACATAGTGGTTGTCCCAACACTTATATGACTATCATAACAATCCATAAACACCACTTGTCCTCATGATCAATCAAAGATACCATTAATGACATGAAGGTAATCTAATTTATAGGTTCAAAACAAGAAGGAGGAGGTGGTATAAAGGTCCAAATGCAAAGGAATGATTGTTAAAAAGATATACATGGCTGTCCAAAACTGTCCTTTATGACTATCCTAAAACAACATCGTGTATATGGTCATAAAATACATCAAATTTTGAGAATAAACTTGTTACTAGATAAGGAGTTGAAGGATAAAGTTTCTAGGTATCCTATATGAAAAATACAATCATTGTTTCACCTAAAACAATCAAAAATCAATCCCAAATTGCTGATGAACAGTCATGTACAATTAGGACAACCATGACCATATTTTAAGTTTGAACTACATGCTTATGAAAAATTAATGAAGATGAAAAATGTGGTCAAAGGGAAGATGGAATGGTGGAGGTAAATTATATAAACTAGATAAGTGACACAAACTTGTGAAGTTACGACATTGCAACAAATTTGACAAGAGACAAGAATTATAGTAGCATGTTGCCTTAAAACCTAGTCAAGAAATTTTTTGTTTTTGATGCAATTCCCAAAAAACCTTCTACAAAATTTCCCCAAAACCTCTTAAAACCACATGTATCCTCTTATGAAAACTAAGGTCTTTGTCGATACATTGTTCCCTAAGAGCAAAGTCACTTAAGATCCTAAGAGCAAAAACCTTGCCAAGTGCCATATTTTTTGTTATGTTTGTTGTGGGGCCAAATAGACTACGCTAATGCATTAGGGTGGGTGGGTAAATGCCAGGGGAGGTCTTTTTTTGTGCACCAAGCATCCCAATCATTGTAGACAATAGCCTACCGGCAAAGAGCCTTAAGATCCCTAATACCAAAAAACTACCAAAATTTGACGGAGCAGTTCTCAGAATTCATCGTAGCTAGGAATGTTCCATTTGGATCTATAGGTGCATGTGGAGTCCATCCAAAATAACCTCTCTCAGTTTTAGTCAACTCTAGTTTGTTTGACCATGTCAAAATCAAATGCATTCTTGCAAAATGCTTTAGTTTCATGCAGTGGAAAGGTGCTAGGAGTGACATTTTGCATTCCATAGCTCCTAGGGCTGAACAAAATATGCTAATGCATCAGGGTGGGTAGGTAAATGCCAAGGGAGGTCGTATTTCATGTGCCAAGTGTCCCAGTCATTCCAGGCAATAGATTACGAGGAAAGTCACTTAAGATGCTAAGAGCAAAAATAGCCAAACTTTGACGGAGCAGTTTTCATAATTTGTGGTAGCTGGGAATGCTCTGTTTGGACCTATAGGTGCATGTTGGGTACATCAACAATAACCTCTCTCAGGTTTGGTCAAATCTAGTTTGTTTGACTGTGGTGAAATCAAATGCATTCTTGCAAAATGCTTTAGTTTTATGCAACACAATGTTGCCAGGTGCCATATTTTTTGTTCTACTCATCATGGGGCCAAACCAACTATGCCAACACATTGGGGTGGGTAGTTAAATGTTAGGGGATGTCTCATTTTGTGTTCCAAGGGTCCTAGTCATTCTGGGCTATAAGCTGCTAACAAAGTCACTTTATCGATAGCTTGCAGGTCAGAACGACTGGTGTGCTTGGTACATGAAACGAGACCTTCCCTAACATTTACCCACCCACCCCAATGTGTTGGCATAGTTGGTTCAGCCACGATGCGCATATCAAAAAATAAGGCACCTGGCAAGGTTGTGCTGCATGAAACCAAAGCATTTTAGAAGAATGCATTTGATTTTGGCACGGTAAAACATACAGGAGTTGACCAAAATTGACAGAGGTTATTATGGATGGATGCCACGTGCACCTATAGGTATAAACAAAATATTCCTAGTTACCACAAATTCTGAGAACTACTCTATCAAAGTTTGGTAGTTTTTTCTCTTAAGATCTTAAGTGACTTTGTCAGTAGCCTGTTGCCCAGAACGACTGGGATGCTTCACGCAAGACCTCCCCTAGCATTTACTGACCTACCCTAATGCATTGGCATAATCCATTTGGCCCCACAACCTATAGAATGCAAAATGTCACTCCTAGCACCTTTCCATTGCATGAAACTGAAGCATTTTGCAAGAATGTGTTTGATTTCGACATGGTCAAATGGACTAGAGTTGACTAAAACTGAGAGAGGTTATTCTGGATGGATCCCAAGTGCACCTGTAGGTCTAAATGGAATGTTTCCATCTACCATGAATTCTGAGAACTGCTCCATCAAAGTTTGGTAGTTTTTTCATTTTAGGGATCTTAAGGGACTTTGCCAATAGCCTATTGCCTGGAACAACTGGGACACTTGACGCATGAAACAAGACCTCCTTTGGCATTTACTCACCCACCCTAATACATTGGCACAGTTCGTTTGGCCTCACAAGCTATGGAATACAAAATATCACCCCTAGCACCTTTCCACTGCATGAAACTAAAGCATTTTGCAAGAATGTGTTTGATTTCAACACGGTCAAATAGATTGGAGTTGACTGAAATAGAGAGAGGTTATTGTGGATGGGCTCATGTGCACCTATAGGTCCAAATAGAACGTTCCTAGCTACCATGAATTCTGATAACTGCTATGTCAAAGTTTGGCAATTTTTTGGTCTTATGGATCTTAAGGGACTTTGTCGGTAGCCTATTGCCTAGAATGACTGGGACTCTTGGCGCATGAAACGAGACCTCCCCTGGCATTTACCTGCCCACCCTAACATGTTGGTGCAATTTGTTTGGCTCCACGATGAGCAAAACAAAAAATATGGCACTTGGAAAGGTTTTTGCACTTAGGATCTTAAGTGAGTTTGCTCTTAGGGAACAATGTACAGACAAAGACCCTAGTTTTCATAAGGGGAGATGTGATTTTAAGAGGTTTTTGGGAATGGCATCAAAAACAAAAAATTTCTTGACTAGGTTTTAAGGTAGCAGGCTATTATAATTCTTGTCTCTTGTCAAATTTGTTGCAATGTTGTAACTTCACAAGTTTGTGTCACTTATCTAGATTATATAATTTACCTCCACCATTCCATATTCCCTTTTCACCCCATTCTTCATCTTCATCATGTTTTCATAAGCATGCAGTTCAAACTCAAAATATGGGCATGGTTGTCCCAATTGTACATGACTATTCATGAGTAGTTTGAGATTGATTTTTGATTGTTTTAGGTGAAACTATGATTGAATTTTTCATATAGGATACTTAGAAACTTTTTTGGGGAGTAAAAAATATGAATGGTTAATGTTTTATTAAGTTTGAATCCTCCTTTTCACAAAACATTCCAAGGGATTTTCAACTGAGTGTCTTGCCTATCAAGAGGAAAGTCAGCTATCAGATTTGAGTTGCCACTTGGTTTTCTACTGGGAAATTTAGATGTGATCACACAAGTTTGCCAATTAATGCATTTATGTCCTTCAAACCCTAATTTAAGTAAAATAGTAATTAAATCTACAAATTGTGATAAATTCTATAGTAAATAGACAGAGGGCAGATAACCTTAACTCATTATTTTTCGCAGACAGAAAACAAAGAAATCTGGGACAACAGTGATGGCTCTCTATTCCAATGCACAACTTTTTCTGCACAGTCCCGAACTCCTTCCAACACTAATCTCTTCTATGTGTTCTATTTCTCATGATTTGAAAACAGAGGACAAGGTTGATGGTGCTCTTGTCCTGAAAAGTTAAACAGTGTCAGCTTCTTCTTAGATCTGGAATCTTCAATGTCTGCCTTCCTGCTCTGCATCTCCACTTTCTCCAGATTTGACACCTGTAACCAACAATCACAAGGAGTGTGGGAGGGGGTTGTGATGTTTAGAGGCTTTCCTCAGTCAAGCCCCGGGGAGACATTCAAGTCTTTCAAACACTGTTATCAAAGAGAATGTGTGCCCTTGGGAGGCAGAGGCAAAAACCAAATGATAATGATTGATAAAGCACAATAAATGATACCTTGATTATGAAGCTCTCATGGAAGGAAGGAGATCTTCAATACCATGAGGAGAAGATGTAATCCAACCTACAAACAAACACAATAACAATGCTATGCTCTACAACACAATGAAAATCATAAGTATGCCAATAGTACACAATCATAAAGCTTTCTAATGATCTAGTTTCTAAATGATAACCTAATCATTCTTATATATGCAATCACTAAGATTCCCACCAAGAATTTTGTATTTGAAACTTATGATGTTGGCTTGGAGACCAAATAACGGTCACAAAACTAACATTTCAAATTAGGGCAGACCTAAAATAGGGCTGGACTAGGGTGCTAGCACCCTTGTCCACCCCCCTATCTTTGCTCAAGATTCATTAAATTACAGCCCCCTAGGTCCTATTTTCCACAAGACCCATGGGTTTTCTCATCGGGAGTCTGATTTAACATGCAAAATGCTCTAAATGCAAACCTAAAGACTTGGGAGCTAAACCTTTAGGGAAAAGTCCCCAAGGGTGCATTTTTCTAACATAACATTTAGCCCCCACTTTAATGTATGCATTACATGCAAGGCCAATACATGCATTAAAGTAGGTCCACAAACACAACAAACACACAAAACACGGAGAATACAACATTGAAGACACGTAGAGCACAGAGAATACAATGAATATAGTGATTATTTTATTTTTGATTTTTCCATATGAAATGCATAATGCAAGTATAAGGAAAGTGAACAAACAAATCCCAGAAAGTATAGAGGAGTTGTTCACCACCAGTCTTGCACTTTTTGAGAATAAACATGCCAAACAAAATCCCAAGGTGTAGAGGAGTTGTTCACCACTAGTCTTTAGAGAACAAACACACCAAACAAATCCCAAAGTGTAGAGGAACTCATCGCCATCAGCCTTGCACTTTGAGAAAAAGAACGCCATACACACACACACGCTGAAGACACAGAGAAAACATGACAGACAAACAATGGAGTGTTCCTATTGCTAGGCTCATCACCATCTCAAGCACATTACAGCCTGCACACATCGATGATTGGGCTTCACCACAAAAACCACCAAAAACATGCTTAAGGGTTGAGTCAGTCATAAAATTGTTCCCCACCTTGCAATGAGGACTTTTGAAAATGACAAGATAATGCAATATGCTTTGTGAAATACACCACCCCCGCCTCGCAATGAGGGCTTAAGATAAAATGATATGCTCGATATCCCACCTCCACAAAGGACTTAAATGATTGATTTGATTTTTAGGTTGTTCAAACATGCTTTACTATGATCTAAAGTAGACATCACCTTAAGGTAGTTGATATCACGTACTGTTATCATGCACGTTAAGGTAGGAAGAAAACACACAAGGGAACATGAGCTCTTGCAAGGCCCATGCACCCCAGAGATGACATGTACTTTACGATCGTCAAATGTTCCCACAAAAACATCCCTGCTAGAAAAGTGTTAGTGTCCAAATAATCATAATAAACAACAATGCATATGATCAACTACATGAAAGAGCCAAGCAACGCAATATTCATGATAAACAAAGTGCACAGAGCAATAGTATTGTTAAAGTGTTGTCGGCAAGATAAGATAACATTGACATCAACATCAAGATAGAGAAATCATGAAGTGATTCCACTAGCCAAGAGTCAGATAATTTGTTACAACCCCATCATCATATATGGACTAGGTCCATTTTTTTAATGCTCTTGAAACGGACACTAGGTCTGCATCAGTGTAAATATTTTTCATCATCCACCCGCTAGATGGAAACACTAGAGGAAGGTAAACAATAAATCATAGATGAGAACAAGTGTCTTAGGGACAGTCATGTAGGAGGGTGCCCCCAATTCACCAACCATAATGCTATGTCCGTAAGACACAACACACAACAATGAAATCAAAGGAGAGGAGATATAGAAGAATGATGATACAAATAGAAGAAGGTCATGATTGAGGTAGTCTCCTAGTATCCTTGACCTTACAAGAGAATCAAAGGTCATCCGAGGAGGTTTAACAACACATAGCACATCATGGGGGAAACACAGTATGAAGAGATAAAGGATTAGAGATACTTACCTATAGGGGCTGTCAGGATAGAAGTCATCGTTGAGGAGTTCATCACCGTCCTCCCAATCTTGAATGCTATATGAAAGTGGTGTGTAAGGTACCAAATCCCAATTGTTGTTGTCATTTTCAACTTGGTCATCTTGATTTGTTTCAATGTTAGGTTTAATGTTTTCTTGTTCATTTGCAATCCATTGGACATAAGCTTGTCTTCTCCTCCTTTTTTTTGCTAGTCTGTTTCTTTTCATCTTGTTGCTTATCTGATCATGTTTTTCCATTGTTTGCATAGTAGAGGAGGAAGCACCATGTTCAAATCTCGTTGGTCTAGGTGGGATATTTTGTTGTCGATGAAAGCCTCCTGATCCATTGAAGGATGACAAGGAAGGAACCTCAACATAGATACCATCTCTTGATGGATGAGGTGGGTCATGAGACCTTTCTTTATTCACATTCCTTTTGTTAGAAATTTCCTCAAAGCCATAATAGTCTTGTTTAATACTTCTTTGTTTTTCTCTTATTGGATGCAAAGGGGAGCTAGCCACTCGAGCTAGTTTGTTTTCTTTGTATTTTCTATATTCTACAAAATTTCTATCTCTTCATGACTCAGGATCTATCTCAGGTTATGGCAAACAATAATCAAGAATAAAGATTTTGTCCTTAGCTGGAGGTTGATAATCATTACGATGGATAGTACGAATCTCTCCATGCAAAGGAAATTTAATGCATTTATGAATAATTGAAGGAACAACATTCATAGCTTTAAGCCAAGGATATCTAAGTTTTACACGGAAGTTGTTAGATAAGGGGATTATATCAAATGATTTATCCATGACTTTATCATAGACTGAGACCATTAGAGCTATCTTTCCAATCGATTTCATGAAAGCTCCATTATGTGTTTTAATTCTCAAATCCGATAATTCATAAGATTCTTGTGCCATTCCGTGTTTAAGAAGGAAATATTTTGTGACCATATTTGTCATGAAATTAGGATATATGAGTGTTTCATGCATAGTTTGTTCCATTATCTTTACTGTTATATAAAGAGGCCTTTCGATATTTACCATTTCTTTGTCATGAGGTGTGAATGTTATTTCAAGCTCAGGGGCTCATCTTTTCAAATGAGGCCTAGGAACAAACCTAGCATTATTATTATGTTGAGAAGAAATTTGTAAGTTTTCAAAGGAGTGTCAAAACAGATTTTCAAGATCTTCCAAAACTTATGCAACAACAAAATGCAAAAGTGATGTCAAATATGCTCTAAAATGCTTGATTTTTTGACTTTTCTCAATGCAAACAAGTGAAAGAAGAGGTGTTGTAAATATTTTAAAGAGGGACAGAAATTTATATGTCTAAAATAGGTATACTAGTGCAATAATACCTTTCACAACACACTTTTGAAGCAACTCTAGAAAGTCGATAAACCAAAACCTAGTGAAAATAGGCCAAAATATGCAAATTTTCACCAAATCTTAATGCAAAAGGCTAAGGAAGCGAGTTTTGTATGGAAAATGATGATTGATGGAAACTTATAACAGTATTAACAGCCACATAATGCTAAAAAGTCTGTTACAAAATGCCTATAGTACCTCTCTAGACCAAACCCTAGTGCAAAGATAGCAAAAATATATCAATTTCTCCAAAATTTGAATGCAAAGGCTCGAAATAAAGGTTATTGTAAGGAAATTGAGAAGGGTAATAAATATATAATTCTAATGACAGCCAATTAGTGCAATGAAATCCCTTAGAACACGCTTGTAGTGCAAATCTAGCATGACGATAGGCCCAAATCTAGTGAAAAATGTAAGCTTTCAAACCCTAGGCATGAAATTTCACAAGAAGGCCACTATAATGCAACACTACAATAAAATATCAGACCTAATGAGTGTTTTGAAAAGGTAGTAAAATCTGAGACAAGATTTTGACTACAACCCTAGTTCATGCAAAACTAGGTTTTCACAAAAAATGCAAGATTTCAAGCAAATTTCGATAAATCAAGCATGCAAATGAAATGCAAATGAATTGTAAATCATGAATTTATGTATTTTGGATCAGATATAATATAAATGACAAAAATTAATTTAAATTAGATGCCAATTAATTCAAATTTCACAAAAATGCAAGCCTAATATGCCAATTTTTGCAATTTTTTTAATTTTTTTGTAATTTTTCAAATGCAATATTGGAAATGATGAATTGAATGATGATGAAATTTAGATATGATGTAATAATTAGAGAATTAATTAAATTCAATTGAATGAATGCAAACTATGTTAGAAATCAATCCCTAGAATGTAATTTTTTTCAAATTTTCCAAATATATCAATTTTTTTGTAAGTTTTCCAATGCAGTAGAATGAATGAATGCAAATTTGTCAAACAACAATCAAAAAGGTGCCCAAAAGTTCCAAACATGGGTTCACCAAAATGTTTTGGGGTAAAAAGGATGAAGGGTTAATGTTTTCTTTAGTTTGAATCCTCCTTTCTGTAAAACATTCCAAGGGATTTTTAACTGAGTGTCTCTCCTATCAAGAGGAGAGTTAGCTATCAGATTTGAGTTGCCACTTGGTTTTTGACTTGGAAATTTAGATGTGATCACACAAGTTTTTCAAATAATGCCTTTATGTCCTTGAAACCCTAATTTAAGTAAAACAGTAATCAAATCTGTGAATTATGACAAATGCTATAGGAAATAGATAGAGGGTAGAGAACCTGAACTCACTATTTTTTGCAGACAGAAAATGGGGAAATCTGGGACAATGGTGATGGTGCCCTAGTCCAATGTACAACTTTTTCTACACAATCTTGATCTCCTTCTGACACTGATATCTGATATATCTTCTATTTCCTGTGATCTAAAAATGGAGGACAAGGTCGATGGCACCTTTGTCTTGAAAAGTTAAACAATGTCTGCTTCGTTTTAGATCCAGAATCTTCAATGTCTGCCTTCCTACTCTATAACTCCACTTTCTCCAGATCTGACACTTGTAACCTACAATCACAAGGAGTGTGGGAGGGGGTTGTGGTGTTTAGAGGCTTGCCTCAGTCAAGCCCCAGAAAGACATTCAAGTCTTCCAAACACCGTTGTCAAAGAGAGCGCGTTCCCTTGGGAGGCAGAGACAAACACCAAATGATAATTATTGATAAAGCACATTAAATGATACATTGATTATGAATCTCTCATGGAATGAAGAAGCTCTTCAATGCCATGAGGAGAAGATGTAATCCAACCTACAAACAAACACAATAACAATGTTATGCTCTGCAACACAATGAAAATCACAAGTATGCCAATAGTTCACAATCATAAAGCTTGCTAATGATCTTCTAGTTTCTAAATGATAACATAATCATGCTTATATATGCAATCACTAAGATTCCTGGGAAGAATTTCATATTTGAAACTTATGATGTCAGCCTAGAGACCAAATAATGGTCACAACTGACATTTCAAATTAGGGCAGACCCAAAATAGGGCTAGACTAGGGTACTAGCGCCCTTGCCCACCCCCTGTCTTTGCTCAAGATTCATTAAATTGCAGCCTCCTAGGACCTATTTGCCACAAGACCCATGGGTTTTCTCATCGAGAGTCTAATTTAACATGCAAAATGCTCTAAATGTAAATCAAAAGACCTAGGAGCTAAACATTTAGGAAAAAGCCCCCAAGGGTGTATGTTTCTAACATAACAACTTTATCCTTCAACTCCTTATCCAATGAAAAGTTTATTCTCAAAGTTTGATGTCTTTTATGACCATACACATGATGTTGTTTTAGGACAGTCATAAAGGGCAGTTTTGGACAGCCATGTGTATCTTTTTAACAAACAATCATTCCTTTACATTTGGACCTTTATACCACCTCCTTATTTTGAACCTATAAATTAGATTATATTCATGTTATTAATGGTATATTTGATTGATCATGAGGACAAGTGGTGTTTATGGACTATTATGATAGTTATATAAGTGTTGGGACAACCACTATGTATTTGACAATCCTCTCTTGTTTTATTAGAACAGTCCTAGATTTGGTTTGGTAGCCCCTTATGAATTTCATGAAATCCACTTGTCATAAGTGTGTCTATATTTGTCCTCTTTATGTTCCATGACAAAAGATCACAGATTTATTAAGTAAAATCATTAAAAAATCTAATAGCAGTCAATGAGGACAACAAGTTGTACATGGACTGTGACAGTCCCAAAACTCATATAAATCATCCATTTTGGTGTTTGACAACCTTATAAATTCATTAGATCATTTATACAAACCCTAATGAAACTTATTGATGAGGGGGGTAAATCATAAAACACACAACAATAGAAATTGCATGCAAAAAATAAAACTTTCTTTTATTGATTTGGACAAATTATTACATTACAGAAGCTCAATTACAATCAGAGGAATCAATCCTCCACAGGTTACAACACATTACAGCTTCCTATCAGAAGACTCTGGAATCATCTACCTTATGTAATCCCAAATTAGCTAGGGTTTTTGTTTTCCCGCCTTTTCTTGATTCTACGCTTTTCCCCTTAACTCTACTATTGCCCAGGGTTCCCAAAAATGGATATTAATAGCCTTTTTGGCAGCCAACAACCTAATTTTGAAATTTGCATCTCCCTCCAAAAATAGGTCAACTTTCGAGAGCCATAACTTTTGATCTGGGTGTCTGATTGACAAATTGTTTTATGCGTCAGAAATCTCACAGAGTGCTCTATATGCTAAGAACCTGCTCTGTCGATTTCAACCATTTTTGGGCGTGTACAGGGCTGTTTAGTACCTCAAACCTAAGTTTGAATAATTTTTAGGCATTTTTTAGGAAACAGAAACTTTAATATATTTCAACTCACAAATGATCTTTGTGTGATTCCTTCGCCAAAGGTCTTATTTTTTAGTTATGACGTTTCTTGTAAATTTTCACTTCATTTTGTGCCCAAATGCAAACTTTCTAAAAATAACAGGTTGCTATTTTTAGCAATTTAGAAAAACTAAAAGTTCTACATCATTATTCAAGTGATTATGGAACCAGAACCACAAATTTTGAAAAGAAATGGAAATAACATCAACAATTCTGAAACACATCTTTTTTTAAGTGATGCAAGATTGCCCTTACACCATTGGATGCTCCTACATCAGACACCCAGGGTAATTTGAGAAGTGACCCTGTCATGTCTTAGGTGTTTGTGTGAGGAAAACCCAAATAGTCAACCTCTACCTTAGACAACCAAGAAGAATCTTCAACAGGCCTTCCTTTCCATTTCACCAGGTATTCTTCATATTGCCTGTTATGAGTACTTCTTCCCACACGGCTATCCAAGATCTCTTCTATCTCCTCTATTGAAGTAGATGTCAGAATACTCCACTGTTCTTCCATTGGTGCATCTTTTGTTCCACCTTCATGATATTCTGATAAATCAACAATGTTGAAAATAGGCAAAATGTTGATCCCACTCAGTAGCTCTACCTCATATGCATTTCCTGAATCATGTTTCTTCAAAATTCTACATGGTCCAAATTTCTTCATTTTCATCTTATTGTATGTTCCAATTGGGAACCTTTCTTTTCTTAAGTGAACCATGACTTCATCTCCTACCTAGAACTCCTTATATCTCCTATTCTGATCTGCCTTAGCCTTATACTGAATATTCATCTTATTAATGTGCTTTTTCACCTCTTCATGCAAATTCTTCATGTGTTCTGTAAAGTCTTCAGCCTCGGCACTTGTCTTTTCTCCTTTGTCCAGATTCCTAAATTCTGAAGCATTTCTTGGACTATTCCCGTATACAATATGGAATGGTGATTTACCAGTACTCCTATAGATAGAATTTTTGTAAGAAAATTTTGCCTATGGTAAAATCAAATCCCATCCCTTGGGCTTATCTCCTACTAAGCATCGTAGCAAGTTACCCAAACTCCTATTCACCACTTCGGTCTGTCTATCAGTTTGTGGATGGTGTGCAGAACTAAACTTCAAATCTGTCTTCAATTTTTTCCACAATGTCCTCCAGAAATAACCAACAAACTTAGAATCTTGATCTGAAACTATGCTCTTTGGTAGACCGTGTAATCTCACCACCTCTCTGAAAAATAATTCAGCAATATGAATAGCATCATTAGTCTTCTTGCAAGGAATTAAATGTTCCATCTTCAAGAATCTATCCACCACCACAAAAATAGAATCATGTCCTCTCTATGTCCTTGGTAAACCAAGAATAAAATCCATACTAATAGCATCCCATGGCTTCTCTGGTATAGGTAGTGGCTGATATAGACCTGTGTTCTGACTTGCTCCTTTTGCCATTTGACATACTCTGCAACTCTGCAAAAATTTCCTCACATCGTGCTACAACTGTGGCCAATAATAATTTTCACCAACAATAGCAATGGTCTTATCTCGGCCAAAGTGTCCAACCAAACCTCCACTATGCTTCTCCTTAATCATGTTCTCTCTCATGGAACTCCTCAGAATACACAACTGGCTTCCTATAAACAACATGCCATCTTGGATTATGAAATCCAACCATTTTGTCCTGTCCAAAGTAACAGGTTCCAAACAAGCTTTCCAAGCCTTTGCAAAATCTGGATCTTTTGGATACAAACTCTTGAGCTCATCAAACCTAACAACCTCTATCTTTATTTCTGTCAACAAATTTTACCTTCTACTCAAGGCATCTGCAACTCTGTTGGACTTCCCACTCCTGTGCTTCAAAACAAAAGTTTAGCTCTACAAAAACTCAACCCATTTTAAGTGTCTCTGGTTCAACTTTCCTTGACTACTAAGATATTGCAAAGCCTGATGATCAGTATATAAAACAAACTCCTTTGGCAACAGTTAATATCTCCATTTCTTCAAAGCCTGAACTATTGCATAAAACTCCTGATCATAAACAAAATATTTTTCTTGGCATCATTAAGCTTCTCACTAAAATAGGCAATGGGCTTACCTTCTTGACTCAAAATAGCTCCTATACCACTGCCACTAGCATCACAATATACCTGAAACACCTTATTGAAATTTGGAAGTACCAAAACATGTTGTTCTATGACTTTCTGCTTCAATGTATCAAAGCTTTTGTTTGCTCCTTTAGTCCATCTAAACTCTTTTCTATCCCCTCTCATTGTCTTAGTTAGGGGTGCACAAATGCCACTAAAATTTCTGATAAACTTTCTATAAAAACTTGCCTAACCATGAAAAGATCTTACCTCGGAAGCACTCCTTGGCATAGGCCATTCAATGATAGCCCTTACTTTTTTTAGGTCCATCTTAAGTTCTTTCTCTGGGACAACAAATCCTAGGTATACCAACTCCTTTGTAAAACTACATTTCTTCAGATTAATCAACAACTTCTCCTCCCTCAACTTCTCTACAACTCTTCTGATATGCATCAAATGCTCATCCCAAGTCTTACTGAAAATTAAAATATCATCCAAATAAACAATAACAAAACATCCCAAAAATTCTTTCAGTACCTCATTCATGAGCCGCATGAATGTGCTCAGTGCACTGGTTAGCCCAAATGGCATGACTAACTACTCGTACAAACCTTCTTTGATTTTGAAGGTTATCTTCCACTTGTCTCCTTCTCTGATACGGATCTGGTGATACCCACTCTTCAGGTCAATCTTCATGAAGTAATTGGCTCCACTCAAATAGTCCATTATGTCATCCATTCTAGGCAATGGAAATCTATACTTGATCATGATCTTATTGATGGCTTGAGAGTTTGTACACATTCTCCACTCTCCATCTTTCTTTGGTGCTAGTACTGTAGGTACTGCACATGGACTTAGGCTCTCTCTTATGAATCCCTTCCTCAACAACTCTTGAACTTGTCTATTCAACTCTTCACTCTCTACTAGAGTCATTCTATGGGCTGCCTTATTCAGCAAACTAGCTCCTGGTATCAAATCCATTTGATGACTTATCTTCCTCACTAGTGGTAACCCTTCTGGTACATTATCAGAGACAATATCTTGAAATTTTTCCAACATTTTTGAGACTTCTACTAGTACATATTCACATTTCTCTTGACTAATCTTAGGTATCAATGCAAAGCAATGATGCTCATACTTCATATCCTCCAAAAAAATTCTACCATCTACCAAGCAAATTCTAGCAATACTACATACCTTTTCTTTCACCTCCTTCAAGGGCTTCAACTTATGATGAACTCCATCTTTTGTTAGGGAGTATGTGTTTGTATAGCCATCATGGACAGTGCTGCTATCATACTGCCATGGCCTCCCCAATAATATATGACATGCATCCATCGGTATGATGTCATACAACACCTCATCATGGTAGTCACCAATCTTGAACTTCACTAAACACTGCTCATTGACTAAAGCTCTATGGTCTTTCTACAACCATGCAATTTGATATGGATGCGGATGCTTTCTTCTTGTCAACTTCAACTTGTCAACCATCTCCTCTGAAACAAGATTATCAGTGCTTCCACTATCAATAATAATATCATAACTTACCTTCACATTTGCACCTTGTGTGGAATAAACTCTTCCTCTGATTGGGTTCTTTCTCCTCATTCAACAAAGTTCTTCTAACAACTACAGTTTCTCCCTTTTTAGCATCTTCAGAGCACTCAGTTTGCACATCTTCATCGGCATGTGCAACTTGCCTATTACCTTCAGGTCTTCTATTTGTCCTTCCTTGATGTTGTGGACACTTGTATGCTTGATGTCCTTCTTCTCCACATTGGAAATAGGTTCCTCTGAAACCTCCTCTTCCAGGTCCTTACCTAGGTCTGCCTCTTCCTCTTCCTCTTTATTCACCATTGTTATGGTCACGAGGGTGGTAGGTATTATCTCCTCTCTGAATTCGATCAGTACCGTCTTCTTCACTTTTCTTTGAATCTTCATTTCACCCTCCATAGGGTCTTCCACCAGTCCTTCCACCTTGACCTCTTCCCCTTTGCTTGCTGTCAAATCTTTTATTCAACTTCTCTTCCACCTTCAGGGAAAATTGGTATGCATCTTCTATTGTGATCATTCTGACCAAGCTCGGTTCCTCCTGAATACTTGGCCTCAACCCATTAATGTAATGAGATACCTTCTCCTTGTTGGGCTCTACATGGCCTGTCCTAATAGTAATTTTATAAAACTCTTCTGTATACTCCTTAGCAGACTTTCTACCTTGCTTCAGTGCTTGTAGCTTCTTCAACAACTCCATCTCATAGTCCACAGGAATGAACTGCTTCTTTAGTTTCTCCACCATCTGATCCCGTCTAGTGATCTTTCCTTCTCCTCTTATGTTCCTCTCTAATTTGACCTCCTTCCACCAAATACTGGCATGGCCCTTCAACTTTGTTTTTGCAAACTTGACCCAATCTGGGTTTTCCACATTTTCATACTTGAAATATTCCACCATGTCATTGATCCAATCAATAAGTTGTTCCGGATTCAAATCTCCAAAATATGTAGAAACTTTGATCCTAGACCTCTTTTTGATCTTTGAAATGACCCTCAACAACCTAACTTATGCAGGATCTCTTGCAGCTTCTTGTTCTTCCTCAGATAGCTCTTCTTCAGCTTCATCCTCACTTTCTTCTCTTGTTCTTGGATCAAACCCTCTTCGTAGCTCCTCTCGTAATGCATCAATTTGCCTTTGTAGGGCTCTAAAACCCTCTTTCATCAAAGCATTCCTCCCAATACGATTTCTTCATGGAGGCATCTTGATCTCCATATCAAACCCACAACCTTAGGTCTTGGTGCAAACTACCTCATGGTCAGCGACCTGTCTACACACTCAGGAACCCTTTCTCTGATACCACTTGATGAAGGGGGTAAATCATAAAATACACAATAACATAAATTGCATGTAGAAAATAAAACTTTATTTTATTGATTTGGACAACTTATTACATTACAAAAGCTTAATTGCAATTAGAGGAATCAATCCTCCACAGGCTGCAACACATTACAGCTTCCTATCACAAGACTCTGAAATCATCTACCTTTTGTAATCCCAAATCAACTAGGGTTTCTAGTTTCCTACCTATTCTTGATTCTACACTTTTCCCCTTAACTCTACTACTGCCCAGGATTCCCAAAAATGGTTATTAATAGCCTTTTTGGTGGCCAACAACCTAATTTTGAAATTTGCATCTCCCTCCAAAAATAGGTCAACTTCCGGGAGCCATAACTTTTGATCCAGATGTCCAATTGACAAATCGTTTTATGCGTCAAAACTAGTTCTACCAATTCTGGAAATTTTTGGGCCCGTACGGGGCTGTTTAGTGCCTCAAACCTAAGTTTGAATAATTTTTAGGCATTTTTCATAAAATAGAAACTTTAATATCTTTCAACTCGCAAATGATCTTTGCGTGATTCTTTCACCAAAGGTCTTATTTTTTAGTTATGAAGCTTCCTGTAAATTTTCTCTTCATTCCATGCCCAAATGCAATCTTTCTAAAAATAGTAGTTTGTTATTTTTAGCAGTTTGGAAAAACTGAAAGTTCTACATCATTATTCAAGCGATTATGGAACTAGAACTGCAAATTTTGAAAAGAAATGGAAAGAACATCAACAATTTTGAAACACATCTTTTTTTGGGTGATGCAAGATTTCCCTTACACCATTGGATGCTCCTGCATCACTTATAAACCATCTGTGCATAGTAATTTCATAAATGAAAGACCTCATAACATTGTTGGTTGACTGTGACAATAGTAGGCAATGTTGGAACCCTTGTATGAAATGTGTTCTTTTCACAGTTGCATGGATTGTTCTATTCACTTCCATATGATATTTTCACTTTTTTATTATTTCATGACCTTGATAACTCTATTATACATGTCACTTTGACATAATCCCCTTGTTCATGATGATAACTTCATGACTATCTTGTATGATTGTTTTGTGCATTTTAACAGCTCAATGAAGGTTTGAGCATGAGGCCACTCTAGTCATTGATCTCCTAACAACTTGAGGATTGTATGGTGTTGTGATCTTCATGATTTTAACTTCATATACTTGATATAGTTCATTTAGCCATGCTTGACAAAAAAATTACCTTGAAACAACTTAATGACTACAAAATCCACACAATGTCATCACAAATAAAACCAAATTCACCCTCAAAATTTTGTCATAAGATTAGAACAAAGGTATATGGATAATATCACAAAAGTATACCTCATCATGTAATAACCACACATGTATATCTCACAATGATAACATGCAAACTAATAAGTCCAAAAACTCAAGACATAACTATGGGAATAGAACCATACTCAACCAAGACCTCCTAAAGCAATAATAACTTAAGCCTATCATACCCATGTAACCAAAAGGATCATGAAAAACCAACTGCATTATGAACTAACCAAGACTCCACAATCAAAAGCATGTCAAACCTTAACCAATGGACACACAAGCAAACCATAGAATTGACTCAAATGAGATATGTGGAAACAAACAAGTGCATCCAAAGCATACAAGTCATCTAGGACCTCAACGAGCATCCAAATGCATCTAAGACCATGCTAAGCAACCAATATCCAAAAATCATTAAAATATGTCAAACTATTACAGATGCATGAAGAAATTTGTTGTTAGTGTAACACTACTCATGGATGCTCTCTTGGGATGGCTAAAAATTTAAAATACACATGGGTCAATGACACAAAAATAATTCTAACATATAATATATCATAGAATTTGGAGGCAAGAAGAAGGGAATAGAGGGAGTGAAATAAATAAAGAGTAAAATAAATGAAAGTTCTTCAATACAATAAATTTTTGGCTCTTTATTTAATCTAATCCCTCTTTCTTTTTACTATGGTGTTTGAAATTTGTATTGTGTTCTTAACTAACATCTACAAAAGTGTGTTTTGACTATTACTTTTTTTGCAAAGGGCAGATCACATCCCTAGAAACTAGAGGCTTCACAACAAATCTCCAATTGTGGAAATCTCTAGAATATTCTCCAAAGTCAACCAAGTGTAGTTATAGGACATTCATAAAGAGTTTTATCCTAATTTGCATAATTGAAGGAAGGAGTGATTTCAAACTCCTAATTTGCTATACTAGCCATGAAACAAATTGATTTTCAGACCTATATCACTATTGTACCTGCATAATCATATCTAGAAATGGTCAAAGATGAAGGGATCAAGGTCTTGGACCTGAACGAAAATGAACTTTATAATCATATATGAGAATTATAGCCTTAAATATGATTGTTGCATCCTTCCATGAGGTAACAAATTGTTGTTCTAGATTGCCAATGTCCTAAATAAGACTGAAAATGGATAAAACACGAAGAAAGGAGGCTAGAAATGAAGTTTTGATGGTGAAATTAGTTATCTAAAACTGCTTTTTGATGTTTGTACTTGAAAAATGAAGAGTTGCAACTACATATGGAGGAGATAAAAGTATTCTATAGCTCTGCCCATATGTGAGCCATTCAAATTTGTCATTTCATGAAAATCCTATATATAACTAAAACTACAATCACGTGGAAACTAAGATCAAGTTATGTCTTGAGGTATGAAACAACATATATCATCTTTCTACCCAAAAAAACAATCATATATAACAAGAAATCAATCTATAACATGTTATTGATGAAAACTCAACCATTGTAAATTGATTATACATAAAACTTTTAAGTTTTGAAGTAGGAATACATGCACATAAGGAATTTAAATTATATTGTATATCAAGGTGTATATATATTAAAATCTAGTCCATAATGGTAGACATATACAAAAATTTGGCAAATATGCCAACTCAAAACATTTTTAACAAAATGTGGCATATGCCATGTCTCAAAATCTATATACAATCTGTTGGTGCCTGAATTCACTGTCGGTTATTTTAGCAATTTTCATGCAGGCACCTTCCCAAGAAATCTAAAAAGGTTCTGAGTCTTTGGGCCTCCTCAGCATGTTTTAACATCAGCATCATATTTTCTTTGGAGGAGGTCATCATCATCATGTTTCCAGACATCACCCTGATGTTGCTTACGAGGGTCATCATATTTTCTATCAGCATGATCTTTCGCTGGGGTGATATTCTAACATCGGGTGATCTTACTTAAGATCATCCTGATGATGTTGCTGCAAAGTCCTAAGTATGATCCGATCTTCATCAGGGTCATCATATTTGAACATCGGGTGATCTTAGTCAAGATCATCCTGATGTTGTTTTATCACTTCATGTTCGTTGTTTTATCACCCTGATGATGCTGACGTCATTCTTATGTCAGGGTGATATCCATTTTTCTACCTGTCTGCATCATGATATTTCTGAAGGGAGATATTCGCCTGTCGGCTTCATGCATTGTCCAATGGGGGTGATCATTTCAAATATCAGTCACATATTCATATATCACCCCGATCTTATAGTGGAGCTACAGTGCAGCATGATATGTGTGCATCAGGATGATATTTTCAAATATCTAGTTATCTTCCGAATATCATCCTGATGCCGATGTATTGTGACATCATCAAGGTCCGGGGGGGTCATATTTCTAACACCGATCATCTTGTGGAGATCCCCCGATATTTGCAAACATGACAATGACATCATCTGGATATGAGGAGGTGCGCAATAGGCAGATATGCTGATGACGTCAGCAGGATATGACGGTGATGTCATCAGGATGTTCATCGGCCAGACATTTAGTATCGGCTAAGCAGGAGGATCTTCCTCCGATGCATCAGGTTGTGCCGATGAAGGTGATTATCATGTAGGTGATATTACGATGATGATGCTGACGTCAGGGTGATATTTCAAGCAACAGGATATCATGCTGTTGGAGGATGATGATGAAGGCTTATACTAGTGTCATCGGGAGCAAAAGCACCGACATCATATATGCTCGTGGCCTAGTATATAAAGTGTTGAAAAGGCTGCCGCGGGGTTCATGTGGGATAATTGATATCCTGCATATTTTGAAATATCACGATGAGGTATTTTGGCGGGAAATGGTTGCGATGCACTGTTTGATGTTTTCCCAATGGGCCGCTGGTGGTTGAGCCATTAATGGCGAAGGTTGCAGAGGTATGGACGGATCTGGTACCTGATTGAAGGTGTACATCAACAGACAGTGGCGCAGGGCTCGAGGTTTCTTCCTGTCTCCTCCCCTACCTACTGCATTCATGTTTGGGCGCCAATCTGGTAATGCGTTAAGCGCCATTTTTCTGATACTGTGTATCTGGCGGGATTTTTTTGTCAGCCATGTAATTAATTGCTTATGGTACACTACCTGGTTGTTATAAGTAGGAAGTGTTACTCATTTTTGGTTGTTGAAGGTTGAACATTTTGGCTCTGTAATAAGATACAACTGATTTTGGTTGCTCTGTGCAGCTAAACTTGTGAGTTTATGTATCTCCTGTTGTACAATTTGGCATGAATCCACTGATTTCATGGTTAATCTTATATGAATAATGCTATGTTTGCATGTGTTATGCTGATTCTGTCTCCAGTTTTGCATGTATCTTTCTTACTGCAATAGGGATGCCATAAGTATCGACAGCTTAACACTCTGTATTGGGAGATATCTGTAAGGCAGGTATCATGTGTATCCCCCTGAAATCCAGTTTTAGCTATTCATGCTGATCATTCACAGGTGTATGTCTACCGACTCCAAGCCTTGGATAGGCACCAATCTAGCTCTGTGTTGAGGTTATACACCATGTCCAGCTTTGCATCCAAACACCATTTCAAACCATCTCATCCTTCCACCTATTAGTTATAGGATTAGAAGTAGGAACCCCTGCATGCTCTCATACCTAACCAGACATATATGTCCAAGAACGTTGCCCACCTTGTGATCTATCATACAGATCTTGGTCCATACATGAGAGTATTCTGCCTGTCGTTGTCAAGTTATATCTTTCTATCTTTGAGCTAGTCAAGGTTACATCTTGAGTTATAGGGATACCCCCCTTGGTGCGGCAGAACCAGAAGTGAAGGGGAGGAGCTCACGCAACCTCCTGTATTCAGTTGGCTGAATCTGCCTGTGCATTAGAACTGGCAACCCCTAATGCTGATTCAGAAGAAAAGCCAACACAATCTACATGTCGAATAGCTACATCAAATACTAAAGGTCCACTTGACCCTATGTCTTTGGTGAATCCTCAATCTGTGATGGATCCTCAAAAAGTGTCCTCTTCGTACCATGATGTCTATTAGTTAATGGAGGTAAAGTTGACTGCATTAACAAGTCAAACCACAAATTTGATCAATCTCTTCAATGGTAAATAAAAATAAGTTAGAGTTAGTATATAGAATCTTATAAACTATAAGACCGCTATAAACTATCAATTATTTAGAAAAACTTAATTCAATTACCTTGACTCTTTCTTGTCATTTAGATAATAATTCTGCAGATGACTTTCTCTTAAGATGATCAAGTGTCCTACTGAAGTGTGATGGCAAAGGTGGCACATCATTGATATTCTCAAGAGACTATAAAAGTAAAGTAACATTGAAATAAATTTTACTATATAATTATTAAACAAAAAAGGAAATGCATACTTTAAAAAAGGTTAGATGTGTCACACATAAACAATCCAGAGTGTACTACACACAAAATTATCTACCAGAAAACAAGCACATACCACCATTGAAGCCTCCTGCATCGATTGAGAAGGACTCATCATGGATGAACCAACTAATATCTCATGTATAAAAATGACAAGAATGTAAGACTCTATGTATACAAATAATCATAATAATTTTTAAATTATTATTTATCTAAATGACTATAATCAAATATTTAAGTTTTCTAAATTATCAATTAAAGTACATTTCAATTGAATTACTTCCACCCTTTGTTGGCGTTTAGAAAGTTGTTCCATGAATGATAGTCCCTTGGGTCGATCAAGAGTTTGAGTAAAGACCATTGGTAAAGATGCCACATCATTCACATTTTAGATTGACTATAGAATTAAATTAACATCAAGATATAAATTAATATGTAATTACTCACAAAGAAATAAATACATACAAAAAAAGTTGATGTGTAGAACAAATTATACAGGCAAGTCAAAGCCAAATTGGATGGTAGACAAAGTTACATGATGAACTTCTATCAACTCCTCCTCTATCATCAATTGTTATCCCCCTTAGATATATTAGTACTAATAAATTTGTTTATATTATTCAAATGGAATACACCATGAAATTTAACTTTAAATTTTACCTGCATAAAAGATTGGCCATGCTCTTCTCCTTCTCTATGGTCCACTGATGGTTGTGCTTTTGCTCTTGTCGCTGACCCCTCAACTTGAGTTCTGGACCCCACTACCTCATCTCATGAATGGACATCATAGTTTGAAGTGTTCAAAGGTGGCTCACTACTCTCCATAATAGGACCTAAGCACAACTGATTGCAAAAAATGCAATGATGGGTAACATAAACATGTATGGACAAGGAGGATCAAGTAAAATCAAGTGATCCAATATCATCACCAACATCATGTGGTTGTGCAAATTGAGAAGTCTGTATAATCAAGTGCTTAGTCAAAGAGTGTATTGCATTAAGGCCCTACTGTGTTATATTTGTAACAATGTCTACGTGCTGAATTGGGGGTGGAGAAGGGATAGCAACAGGGGGAATATAGGGACCTTGTACTTGTCTCATTTCCCCAGGTCTATCTTGAGGCATTCCCTTACCTACTCCCTGAAACTCTCTAAAATCAAAATAATTAACATGGTGACCCATGACGAACTCTACATAGAGTTTACGAAGGAAATACAAAGGTACATCTAAATTGTTGTTGGGTGGTTTATCAAAAACCATCCACCAATGATCCCAAAAATTCTAACTAATGCCCTCATGTGTACACTATTTGACTGAATACTTGGCTTACAAACATCAACATGCAAGCTAGTTTTAGGATGACAAAATTTTGGGATAACATACCTTTCGTAATGTCTAACTCTTTCACTTGATCATATGATAAACTGTCAGCATATTCTACCTTCTTGGTTTCTCGCCATTGCCTAAATGATTCGTGTTGGCTTGATAGGGTTTGAACATGACTAATAATTCCCTCTAAATTTGATGTCATTGTGGACAATCGAGGGTGGCAGTGATACATTTCTACAATCCTACTTATTTGATCAATGTTTCTTTGAATTTTCTCTTCAATTGTTGGAGGGGGGAGGGTTTGGTGGTGGAGGGTTTGGGTTTTCATTTTGTTCATCCATTTTACCTATTTAAAATATAAAATATACCTATTTAGCATAAAAAACCAAAAAAACTTGCTTGAATATACAAAACAAACAAAAAATACAAATTTACTAACCTCTTTGGATCAGATACCGTTCTTGAGCTCGAATATTGGTTTTACGAGAGGTTTGTGTTTTGCAAGCTGTAGGTTTGCAAAACATGACCTCTTTTTCCCTTTTTTATGTTTTGAAAAATGGATATCTATTTTCTGAAATGAATATCCATTTTAGGTTTCCCAAAATGGATATCCATTTTTCTTTACCCAATTATTTTCATTGTTTTTTAGTTTTTTGTCTTAGATTAACTAATATGATAGAGTAACTTAAATATACTATATGGAGTAACTTAAATATACTATATTATTTTTTAGTTTGTTGTCTTTTCATTATTCTTTTCATTATAAATGATAGAGGAGTAACTTAAATAATATGATCAAAGACAATGATACAAATGTATTATCTATCTAGTAACATTTAAGAAATCTCATGTGATTGTATATAAAACCAAAAGAAACAATTTGGGACACTAGATTTTATGTTAGAAACCCTTAGGCGAGAAAACCTAGTAGTAAAAGATAGTTAAACCATTATATTATTTAGAATCCATTGATTTAATAGAAGAATTATTTTGATAGAGTTGATATCTACATGCTTATAACATACTTTTCTTCTATGTTTCTCACATCCAACACCTAACTAATCACAATCCAACCATTCTCCATTCACATGCGTAGATAGGTATATGCATCATCATAGAATACCAATTGTCTAACTATCCAACGAACCAATGGAATACCAATAGTCACAAAGCTATATGTTGACCATATCATAAAATCTATCTATAACATATATCACCAAACATGATGCCTCCATGTGGATAACCATTATAGATGACTATATGTTACATTGCACATTAAATATCAATAGTTTAAATTACTAACTATAGTCAATGTATTCATGTCTTCTTCTATAACCACCACTACCAACCATAATCTTGTGGTAACACATACAACCATCTAACCAATTCTTTCAACTTGTAGTATTGTAGAACATTCTCTTAACATAACCAAGCCTCTTGATTGTTCCACAGGAACTTCAAGTCTGTTGCAAGTCCACATGCATTATTATTTATGCTTCTACTAGCACAATTAAATATGTAGTTGTGAGTACTTCTTCAAATGACTCATGGTTAAATTTCCATAGCATCACCACATGTAGACATATCTCCATTCTATATCACATCTAAAACTCACCACATCCTACCACATTACATTTTATGATTGTTCAATAGTTGATGGACATATAAACTCAGGAACTCTCCACAGGTGAATTATACATACAAGAAGAGGACATCAAAGAGAAAATCATTAGAGGACACTTTGATTTGTAAAAGACAAGAAATAATCTAATCTACATCATCATATAGGCCATATGCATGTCTATGTATGTTGCCTTTAATATCTATCTCAACATCATTAATCTTTCTCCCCAAAAGGTTTGACCTAGTTGAACCCATTCACCTATCAAGTCAACAAACTCCTAAATGTTTCCCTAAACACCACCAAGTGACAAATTCAACTATTAATAAGGCAAAAGCAATTAGTTTTCATGTAAATTCTAATGAATCATTTCACTTAGTACATATTAGATGATATTTGTGTCAACAATTGAGATCAAACTTGTGACACTCGGGATCGACGTCCATCATTTTTCTATGCCTATTTAAATTCCAAGACAATCATTGGATTTATGTCATTTATTTTCTAGAGGTGGAAAATCAATTTAGCACATCCTCAACATCATTCTTCTATCATCAATTCTAGATCAAAGTACTAATATCCCTCACCTTTAAGTTTTGTATTTATTGCAATTATTTGTCCCAACTTTGATTAATCTATATATCTATGTTAATTCATGTTTAAATGATTACATTTTATAAATTACCATAGATTTATGTAAAAAGGATTTTATTCCTGTACATTTTTGGTCAACTTGATGTCCCTACACAACTCAAGGTTTATTATTCCTTCCTTGATAGGGTTTTCAAATTTGATTTTTTAAATTGCATAATCTTATTTCTAGATCTCATTAGGGTTTATCATTTGGATTCCCTTTTTTCTTACATGCCTCATAAATGTCTTCCTTTAGGTTTTTGTGATCCATTGTGTGCTATTGTTTCACCAATCATACCCATCCTTCCTTTTTTCCTTTAGGATTTCATTTGCTAATTTATTCTCATAGATAAGTGCTTCATATTTTTTGATTTTATATTAATACTTACATTCTTTTATATTAGCTTTATTTCTAGGGTTTGAATCCATGCTTTATTTATGTGTCATTAATTTATCTTTATTAGGGTTTGGACCTTTATTATATCATCTTTTCTTGATTCATACCCAAACACCCTTGTTTATGCTTCATTGATACATTTTTTTTTGTCATGGCTTGTCATATTACATTATTTTTAGCCTCTATTCATGTCATTATTACATAATTTGATATTTTTATACACTTTGTGATATTTGATCCCACTATCCTTGATTCACTCATGTCCTTTTATCACATACATGGCCTTATATTGTCAATGAAGGTCTTCTTCCATCATGTGTGTGCCTCTTCCTCCATTCACTTAGTTATTGTCCTTCCTTCCCTTGTATACCCCCATTTAACTTATCGACAAACCTCATGTTGTTTCTATTTCTCTTATGGATAAAGCTTATAATGTGCTTGAGCGTAGTGATAATTTATCTTTGACCAATTTTCCTTCATATATGATTTGATTCATGATACATGGTTTGAGAAGGATACACATGATATATACCCTTACCCTCTAGCGATAAAATTATGAATGATACTGTATATGGTGAAGTTACACCTTTTTTAATCCTTCATGACATTGTTATGCCTTGTGATGATGATGATCCTTCACGTGATGATGGTATATGTAGTGAACATATCCCTTATGCATCTCATGATAGATTTCCTTGTTCACATATGGATTTTCCTACTTGTGTCTCTCTTGCTTCTATTGGAGCAATCAACCACTAGGATCAAATCTGTGATGTAGCACACAACATATACTTAATACAATTTTGCCATTAATCATGTGAGAGCCAAAGATTTGAAGACTGGAACATAAAAAAAACTTCTATTCATCAACTCTACTGCTACAATGAGAGAGAACTCTCTTATATCCAAGAAAATAAAAAAATCAAAAAATTACCTTTTTTGGTAGATTTTGACAATTGTCAAATTTTGCCATTTTAGGTAATTTTACAATCATATCTTGAGAATCCAGTTTTTTCCCAAAAACTTCCTAAAGATAAGGTTGGATGAAAAGCCAACTAACATCCTAAATTCGAAACATGAGTTTTGAGTTATTAAAAAAAGTGACTTAAAAAACTAGAAAAAACACTAAATTGTCATTTTGAGGGCCAAGATAAAAGTTTCAAACCCCGAAAAAGTACTAAGACGAGGTCCAACTGACTAGGGTCCATTGGGAAACCACTGGCCACCTCATAATGCATCCACCTGTAAAATTTCATAGAAAATCCACATCCGAGTCAAAAGTTATGACCTCAAAACTAAATAACCTTCCACACAAGAGAGACAAGCAAAAGAATACTATGTTTCCATTATACAACAATGTACTAGATTACATAATGTATAATGAGGCCTTGGTTATAAAGACGAAGGTGAAATACAAGATGTTGTAGTCATGTGACAAGTGTCTTAATCCTATGACATATGACAACTATCAACAACAACTATCAACAACTAGTCAAACTAGAAACATCTAGAAGAAAACTAGAATCCTTCCTAAGTCAACTTAAGATGTGAACATGTGTGTGAGTATTATTTAACTAATAAATAGTTAAATAATATGAATTATCCACACAACAAAGGTTAAACCGGATAGGTAATACCCCTGTTCACACCAACACCCCCCCTTAAGTGCAACTTAGGGAGGAACAAACAAATGCAAAGATGGGTCTTGGAAACAAGGCCATGTTAGGTACCCATGTACAAACAATCTCTCACAAGCAGAGAAAAGGAGAAAACCTCATGGGAAAAAACTCCTCTCCAAAAGAGAAAAACATGCAAAGAAAAAAATATGAAAAAGTGAAGGAAGGAGGACTCAAGAAGACCCCCCAAGGAAAAATTCCTTCACCCCAAGCATCGATCACAACTGGACATAACGAGGCAATACCAAAGAGTAGTGGGATGATCTAGAGGAAATCCAAACTCACTCATCAACTCTCAAAACAAGGAACCTCCTGGATAGCCAAAACTGCACCTCGATACTCAGCCTCTATCGATGATAATGCAATAGCTATCTACTTCTTGCAAGACCATGCAATCATACTAGAACCAAGCTAAAAAAAAAGCCAGAAGTGGAATTCTGATCATTAACATCACCAACCCAATCTGAGTTAGTGAAACCCATAATCGAAGAAGCTCATGATGTGTAATGAATGCCAAAGTGTGATGTGCCTTGAATATACCTCAAGATGCATTTGGTTGCCTTCTAATGACTCTCATGTGGTTCCTGAGAGAATCGGGAGACAAGTCCAACCACAAAGGAAATATCAGGACAACTATGTGTCAAGTACAAAAGACTTCCAATCAACTGCTGATACAATGTACCATCAACTATGGGAGTAGTGTAACTGGTAGAGAGTATAACACCTGACTAAAATGGTGTAGGGGTAGGCTTACAATCAGCCATGCCAAATCTATGAAGCAAATCAAGAGCATACTTCTACTGAAAAATGAAGATCCCCTCAGTAGTCTGGAAAACCTAAAGACCAAGGAAGTAGTACAGAAGACCAAGATCTGTCATATCAAAGTGCTCCATAAATGCTTGTTGAATACTCTAGATCATGGAGGTAGAACTGATTGTGAGAATCAAATCATCCACATAAAGCACAAGGATCGAAAGATCATTTCCACGTCTCTGAGTGTAAACTGTAGGGTTAGAATGGCATCATGTGAAACTTGAAGCAAGTAGGAAACTATCCATCTTCTCATACCAAGCCCTAGGGGCTTGTTTGAGACCATATAATGAATGACAAGGCCTACAAACAAGTGAAGAGTCCTACATAAAACTTGGAGGCTGCTCCATGTAAATCTCCTCATGAAGATCATCATGCAAGAAGGCAGTCTTCACATCCATCTGATACACTGACCATACTTGAGATGCAGCAAGAGAAAGTACATGATGAATGGAATCCATCTTGGTGACAGGAGCAAAGGTCTTGGAGTAGTTAATACCCTCAACCTGAGAAAACCCCTTAGCAACAAGATGAGCCTTGTACTTATCTATAGAACCATCAGCTGCATATTTGGTGTAGTAAACCCACTTGTACCGAACCAATTTTCTTCCCTTATGAAGAGGAACAAGATCCCAAGTATGATTCTTCATTAAAGAAGAATACTCCTCAACCATTGCACTATCCCACTCTAGAATAGCTACGACATCTGAAAACTTCTGAGGATCTGTGGAAATGGCATGAGTCAAAAGACCAACACTTGCTATCTGTGAATGAGTGCGGTGAGTATCTATGGGATCACCAATAAGAGGACCAGCCTCCTCAAGAGTAGTGTGGGTCCATCGGGGCAAAATGGATGCTACAAGAGGTGGTGGAGTAGGACCTTCATCAGTATCATCATGAAGAATCAAACTATCCTCAAATGATGATGAAGAAGGCAGAGTATGTAGTGAGGAAGAAGAAGTGGAGGAGGAATCCACTTATGTGAAGGACTCATCAAAATGGACATCTCTATGAAAGTAGACATCCTGAGTAATAGGATCAAACAACCTGTAAGCCTTCACATCCTCACAATAGCCAAGAAAAATCAAAGGTTGACTCTTCTTCTCCATAGCCTTACATACATCATTCAAAATGAATGCCCAAGCCTCACTACTGAATACTCTGAAGAAGGATACCTTAGGCTTGACATGGGACCAAGCCTCCCTAGGAGTCATATTCTTCACTGCCTTGTGAGCCATATGATTCTGAATATAGTTATCTCAATTGACTACTTCAGCCCAAAAAGTGGGAACCATAGACCTAGACTGAATCATGAAATTTTCCATCTCCCTTAAAGTCATGTTCTTTCTCTCAACCACACCATTCTACTGAGGAGTGTAAGGAATTGAAAATTGATGCTAAATTCCATGCTTACTACAGAAATCCTAAAAAGCTTGGTTCACATATTCCCCCCCATTATCTATGCACATTCGTCGAACAGAAAGACTTGACTGCTTCTCCACAAATTCCTTATATGTCCTGAATGCATCAAAAACATCACTTTTGTACTTAAGAAAGTACACCCATGTGCATCGTGAGAAATCATCAATGAAAATGAGCACATACTTGGCCCCTAAAAATGAAGGAGTTGGAAAAGACATGAGATCACTATGAACCAACTCCAAGGGTGCCGAAGCTCATGTGGCCTGACCCTTAGGAAAGGGATCCTGGTGATGTTTGCCAAGTACACAACCCAGACAAACTCCCTCTCTACAAGAAATATTAGGTAGACCAACAACCAACTTCTTTGTGCTCATCTATTGAAGATAACTGTAATTCAAATGTCCAAACCTCTCATGCCAAAGCTTGCTCAAGGCATCGGCATGTGCTATAAGAGATGATCCTGATGAAGACTCAAATCCATCAAATCTGTATAGTCATGATGCATGATCCACTCTCCCTGTAGCAATAACTGTGTTAGGATCCTGTAGCTATCTAATAACCACATTGTGAGGAGTAAACTCAACTTTCTTCCCATCCCTAGAAAGATAAATTTGATATATGGATAGAAGATTTGTAGAAATATTAGGAACAAAAAGAACATCCTCAATGCAACCATCTTGCATTTGAACGGTGCCTGTCCCCATGACAAAAATCTATGAAGAGTTCCCCACTGCAATCTGAGAAGTGCTAGTATCAAAAATAGTCCCAAGTAGATCAAGTGAATTGGTCATATGATGTGAAGCACCTGAATCAAGTATCCAGCTATCTGAAGATGCAAGAAAGCCATGTGCTAAAAGAGAATGGCCTTTTCCTATAGAGGAGGGCTTGGGAAGAGAAATCTTGTGCTTCTTCATAGCTTCCTCCAAAACCTCTAACCTCTTAAACAATGAGACTCATCATGACCTGTTATGCCACAAAAAGAACAAGTGCCACCTTTCTTGTTCTTTGTCTTGGAGGAAGACTCACTAGATTTGGAAGGATTAGGTGGAGGAGTGGGCTTTTGATCATTCTTTGGCTTTGGTTTGAAGGGAGACTCACTACCAAAAGGAGATTCTATCTTGGGCTTCTTCTTATTCTTACCTTTACCCTTGGAGGATGAGGCTATCAAAGCTTGACTCTTAGAACTAGGAAGTGCATCCATTTGAATTAACTTGGTTTGCTCCTTAGTAAGACACTCACAAAATAGCTCAAAGCTAGGCATCTTAAAGTCTTTCCCAAAGGCATCCATTGTAGAATAGAAGGTAGATGAAAACACCTGAAATGGGCCCTTCAACTTTGACAAAATCAAGAAGATACATTCCTTTTCAGTTTTATCATGCCCACATCCTTTCAATTGTGACAAGATCATCTTGAATTTCTCTAGAAAATTTTGGATAGTAGGAAAACTATTTGCAGAGAGTGAGGTCAATTTTGCCTCTAGTTGCAAGATTTGGAACTCATTGATGGTACCATACAATTCTTTAAGTTTATCCCAAATTTGCTTAGGTGTTTTACACTCCACAATATGAAACAACAAGTTGTCTAATACATGCAATCTTATGATTCCAATAGCTTCATATAATTTGTTCTTATAAGCAAATCTTTCAAACTCCTTAGTGAAACCAGGTGGATTATTCTCTAGCATTTGCCAAAGTCCCTTAGATTGCAGCAATTGTTTCATTTTTAACTTCCATGTGTGATAATTATGTGGAGTGAGTGGTTTTATAGACACAATTTCTGCCATGTGTAGCAGAAAAAACACCAAGAACCAAAGACACAAGGGCAGTTAAATCGTGCCTTTCACCTCCCCAAAATGTATTTACAATGTAATTGTAACCCCCCTAGCAAAATACAATGAAAGAATTTGTACAATCGACAAGCTTAAATCAACCGTTTATAACACACGGTGATTTTTACATTTTTTGAGAAAACAATGCTTGTCAAGAAAAACAAAAGTTATAATCAGCTTCCTTGCAATTTTCTGAGCAATTTCAAAAAAAATTTCACCAGATTTTGATGTCGTATGCAAAAGATATGTCAGTTGCAAGAAAAACACAAACTATACCTTCAAGCTGAAAAAATAGAAAAAAATGACGAAATCTAAAAAAATCACCTGCACCATAGGGAAGCTTACTAAACCACCTTTTTGATGACTATGAGAATGCAAAAATCCACCTCCTAGTTTGTAGGATATGGCAAAAAGAAAAAATCCCCCTCTTTGTCAAAATTTTCAAAAAAATGGTCAACCTCAACTTCATGCAACAAGATCAACACATTGTATGATAGTCAATGGAATCAACAACAAAGGTGGAAAAATATTAGGTTTCTTATTAGGGGGTATTGGCCTCCTACCAAACCGGGCCTCAATCACCGTTCTTCAACAAGCGGAGATAATGTATAAAGCTCTTATGCAATTCCACAATAACAACTAAAGTACGATGATCAGATTTACCTTTGACTGGAGTTACTAAGCATCAAATTAAGATCATTAGAAGCTATCTCCCTGCCGCACTCCACATGGGTGCATTCAAATAAGACTAGGTCCAAAGCACAAATAAGTGGCTAGATATCAGAAACAAGCTCGAATGTTTAAGAGGCCATGTGGAAGAGTCCACGAAATAGGTCAAAATTATAGGAGTGATGGCCAAAGTCAAGAGTTGTGATCACCTTGTATGGATCAAACAATCAAAGAGCACCACTCTATCAAGAACTTGAAATAGTCGTACAATAATCGATAGGGAAAACCAAAACTAAGAGTCAAATCAATGTTTGAAGCAATAACATGATTGATCTCTTTGTAACAGAACCTGTCGATGAGTGGAAATGTGGCTTGACATCTGCAATGAGTTTGGAAAACTGCCTACCTGAGATCTATAACTGGGCATCATCAACCAAAAGAAGTGACCCTTGAGGCATGAAAGGGCTTCTCAACAAATGTCGACACTAATCAAAACATTGATTCAAGATCTCCCCACAATAATACATGTGGTTGACGGTCAACACTATTTGGTCACTGTTGTGCTGAGCGTGGTGTCTGTGATCAAGACACGAGCTTGAAGAAGTCTCCAGCTAGAATCAAAAACTTCACCAAATATTTGGAAGCCTCTGATGATCATGGACAATGATCCTTCATCCAAACGCGACTGCAGAGGCTAAATGCTGGATTTGAACACTATTTTGGGGGGTCAATTAGAATGTCAATGCCAAAAAAATGGCCGAGTGGGTGAATGTTATACCTCATGCCACAATCAAACCATGACCTCGATATGCCGAAGATGACTCTCCAGGGGCAGCATGACCAAAATGTAGGTAACTCTATCAAGAAAAAAATTGATCAATGCAAAGAGACAGCTAGGGAATTCATTTTAGAAGTAGCTGTTAGCTGCAATACATAGGCCGCTAGGGTTTGTTGAATGTCACCCAACTTATGTGCAAAGACCAAGATCTTTGCAACCAACAAGGAAGTCATGTACTTAGATTTGTGAGGTCACCAAACAAATGGGACTTGACTCACGGGCCCGAACTCAGAAGATCTGTAACACAGAACCACAATCTAGAAACGATCTGCCAGGTAGCACCAGATCTAGAGGATCTGGGGAAGGATCATGCCTCAAAACTTTTGCAGAATGAGCCTAAACTGAATGAAAAAAATTACACACCTCAAACCAGAGGGCCCAATAAGGGCAAAATCAACCTAGAATCAGGTCGATCTTGGCAAAGAAGAAACCTGCACACCGTAATTGTCAACCTAAAACAATAGAAAATGACCTACAAAGGCCAGATCTTAACGAAATCTCCAAAAATAGGCAAAATCTATTGAATCTATTTTGTTTCACAGCAAATGATGCAGAAAATGCCAGGGGCAGAATGGCCCTCTGCTTAAAAAAATTTTCCTTTTCGACAAAATTTTTTTGCAAAAATGCATATAATAACCCAAAAAAATTGAAAAATTACCTATGTCCAAAATCAAGTTTTGGATAGTTGATCCTTACTTATTTGGGCAATTTGAACTCAAAGGTGAACTCTGTTTTAAGCCAAGACACACCAGCAAAAAGTTGACAGCAAAATCTATCAACAAAAAATTGGAAGGGGCTTGCAGGATCAAAGCTCTGATACCATGTTGGAGCAATCAACCACCAGGATCAAATCTACAAAACCAAATAACCTTCCACACAAGAGAGACAAGCAAAAGAATGCTATATTGCCATGATACAACAATGTACTAGATTACATAATGTACAATGAGGCCTTGGTTATAAAGGCCAAGGTGAAACACAAGATGTTGTAGTCATGTGACAAGTGTCTTAATCCTATGACAGATGACAACTATAGGATAAGATGACAACTATAAAAAACTAGACAAACTAGAAACACCTAGAAGACAACTAGAATGCTTCCTAAGTCAACTTAAGATGTGAAATGTGTGTGAGTATTATTTAACTAATAAATAGTTAAATAATATGAATTATCCACACAACAAAGGTTAAACTGGATAGGTAATAACCTTGTTCACACCAACAGCTTCATCTTGCCTTGAGGATCCTAATGATAAATTGATACACATGTTCCACCTTCACATGAGGTTACTAGTACATCTTAGCTATCTTGTGGCTCATGGCTTATTATTGATATGTATTGTGATGAACATGATGAATTTTTTATCTTCCCACAATAAATTTTATGACTCTTTGTATCACATACACTCTATTGGCCCTTCCTTAATGGATTCCATTGATTTTTCTATGCATCATGTGATGATATACAACTTTTGGATGGAGACCCTTCTTTTGATACTTTTATACTTTTTATTATGTATCCATAAGTGATTATGGAATATATTCTTCTGCATCTTCTATTGAACAAACATATGGTTTAGGCATACCTAAGGATGACAAACATTTAAATCTTTTACAATTTTTACTTGGTATATGTGAGCATAATGTGCCATTAGATGATGATACATCTTTCACATGTCCTCCACCACTATTATGTAGGAGTACACACAACACTTAGAGGGGGGGTGAATCAGTGCAGTTAAAATATTTATCACCTTTCAAACTTTTAATGAACTTTGATTTCACAATTATAAAATTTTCAAACAGATATGAAAATATGCAGAACATCAACACATAAGATTTTGACACAAAATATTCCCGAGTGGAAAACCATCCAGGGGTATAAAAACCACTCAAACTACCTCACTAGCTTAAATGAAAAACTTTAGGTTTACAACTGTCTCACTAACATATACAATTTTGCCTCATTGGCATATTATCTTTTACCACAAGTCTCACTGACTTTCCATATCAAAAATTCAATGAACAAGACAAATCAGGGGGTTTCCCTGTTTCAATCAATCTCAACACCTTATCTCTCCTATTCAAAATTTTAACAAGTGTACATTTTCTTCAAATTAATAGAATCAAGCTTCAATTGACATCTTCACATTATCAATACTTTGTTTGCAATAAGCATCATCTCCAAAAACATTTAATCAATTTGATCTTCAAAATTATATCATACCTCTATAACTCAATCCTTAAAAAAAACTATTCATTTCATATCTACAGTTTGATATTTCTTCCCTTCAATTTTGATATGCTTCCTCTCTGCAATATTGAACCGATACCATCCTTCTCTAAAAAAATATTATCCTTCTCTGAAAAAAATATTATCCTTCTCTAAACATCAAACTCTCCATCTTTCACTTCATCATATCACACAAAAAAGAACTTCACAATTCTTATCCTCAAGAAATGATTTTATATCACACAAACCATATATATATTTTTTTAATTTTCAACTCTCGAGCCACATGTATTCACAAATAAAAAACTTATCAACTTTCTATATTCCACACTTTCTATCTTCAAACCTTTCTAACTTCAAAGACTCTTCAACTTCGGTGTAAAAAATAGAAACATGCATGATTTGTCACTTTTGTAGCATAGAGCATGTTAAATTTTATGACGTGGCACGATCGTTGCTCACTTTTTCCTTTTTGAATCTTATCCATATGATTGAAGCTTCGCGCCACCTTCCCTTTTAAACTTTGCTATTCAATACACATTTGCCGCTCAATCCACTTTAGTAACCTGTGATGACCTGTTGACTAGGTATGAAGGGGCCGGTTCATAAATGACTTGAAACCCTTAAAAAATGACTTAAGTTATCTACAACCTTTTAAACCGGTCAACACCCAAATAGACATAAAGTGTATGATGTTTAGTTAAGGGTTCTTAGAATATGTTTTATGATTTTCTATTAGGATTTTTGTGAGCTAAACTTGACTTATTTGAGCAAGAATATTTTGCCCTCACATAAATCTGTGAAGAATAACTATGCAACTGATAAAAAGAACATATGACAACAAATTTCAAATGTAAATCTTCTATAAAAGTATACTCTGTGCAAGCCTTTCACTATACATCTCATGACATGAAGATTTGTTTTGCACACATATTCAATCTTTTGTTTGAGATTACTACAACAAATATCATTAATGAAAACCACTCTAATTTTCCTAAATAACACAATGATAAGCAAGATTCCACTGTCATGATGCCAATTCGATGATACATATTAAGCCTTGTCATGTGATACAAGCTCTTAACCATAAAACCAAGAAACTTTTCCCTGATACAATGAAGATCAAATATCATTGAAGACTATGGCACTGTGATTTACTAAAATGACTAAGCTATTGCAACTTCACTGAAATGACTAAGCCACTACAACTTCACAAAACTGTGTCACTGAAAATGTGAGAGATCACCACCATGTTAACCCATGTCACTGAAAGATCTAAGAGATCACAACCAAGATCATCAACATTTTGACATCAATGAAAAGACAACAATACTCAAGATAGAAGCACTACAAAACTCCCCCTTTGTCTTTGACATTGATGGCAAAACCATGACTCACTTCACTCCTCCCCCTTTTTGACATAAAATGTCAAAGGCAAAAATTATGTACCATAACCAATAAAGTCCTATTCTCTTAAATGCAATCCTTTTCCATCTAAAAGTAACCTCAGTCAAAACCATACTGCACTTTACAATAAACAAATACACAATACTATAACACTGTCAACCACAAATGAAATCTCCCATACACTTATCTTTTTTACAAATATGTACAAAAACTATATACAAACTATGTACAAATGTCATGATAAGATTCAAATGAGATTCAGGACATCATAAGGATATAGAAGACAACTCCCCCTGAATCCAATATCCTTGTAACTTATTGAAGAGAGACAAAAGATAGAACTCCTAATCTCTATCTCAGAGATTAAAATATCTCCTTTGGCAAAGGTTTTGTGAGGATATCAGCCAATTGATCATTTGTATGCACATATTCCAAAGAAACTTCATTTTCAATCACCTTCTCCCTTAGAAAATGATATCTGATAGCAATGTGCTTAGTTCTTGAATGCATTATAGGATTTTTTGACATATTGATAGAACTAGTGTTATCACAAAGAATAGATACAGGCTTTTTTACCTCAACCTTGATATCAAGAAGTGATTGTACCATCCAAAGTACCTATGTGCAACATTAAGAAGCAACAATATACTCAGCTTTAGCTGTAGATAGAGAAACACAATCTTGTTTCTTACTATGCCATGCAACCAATCTACCACCTAGAAAGAAAGCTGCCCCACTTGTACTTTTTCTGTCATCAAGACATCCAGCCCAATCTGCATCTGTATAGGCAAGAAGTGTAAAAGCATTGTGTTTAGGATACCATAAACCAAAATCAAGTGTACCCTTAACATATCTAAAGATTCTCTTAACAGCATTCAAATGCGATTGTTTAGGACAAGCTTGAAATCTTGCAACCAAACAGACAGCCTGCATAATATCAGGCCTAGAAGTAGTGAGATATAAAAGGCTGCCAATCATAGATCTATATAAAGATTGTTCTACTTCAAGTGATTCATCATTTTTACTTAGCTTATGCCTTGTTTCCATAGGAGTACCCAAAGGTTTGCAATCATCCATTTGAAATCTCTTCAACATCTCTTTGGCATATTTATTTTGTGAGATAAATATTCCCTTTTCAAGCTGAGTTACCTGAAGACCAAGAAAGAAAGACAACTCTCCCAACATAGACATTTTAAATTCTGATTTCATGATGTTAGGAAATGAATGATTCATATCATCATTGTTACTACCAAAAATGATATCATGAACATAAATTTCAACAACCAGAATATCCTCACCTTTGATTAGGTAGTACAAATTACTATCCACACCTCCTTTTGTGAACCCCTGTTCTTGCAGAAACTTATCCAGTCTATAATACCAAGCCCTTGGAGCTTGCTTTAACCCATATAAGGCTTTTTTCAACCTATAAACATGATTTGATTTGTCTTTATTCACAAAACCTTCTAGTTGCTCCATGTAAACCTCTTCTTCAAGATCACCATTTAGAAAGGCTTATTTGACATCCATTTGGTATACCTTGAAATTTTTATAAACTGAAAAAGCTAAAAACATCCTTATGGCTTCTAATCTAGCAACAAGTGCAAAAGTCTCATCAAAGTCAATTCCTTCAATTTGTGAATACCCTTTGCAAACTAGTCTAGCTTTGTTTCTATCAACTTTACCTTTATCATCAAGCTTATTCCTAAATACTCATTTTGATCCAATGACATTCTTACCTTCTGGTCTTGGTACAAGTTCCCATGTTTTGTTCTTTTCTATTTGGCTTAACTCCTCTTCCATGGCTTTAATCTAGGCTTCATCTTTGTTGGCCTCAACATAACTCTTTGGGTCCATTTCTAATATCAAACACTCATGTGCTTGATTATTTGCAACAGGAAGCTTTCTTCTTGTTAACACACCATTGTCCTTGTCCCCAATGATCAACTCATGAGGATGATCTCTTTGATATGCCTTTGAAGGAGTCTTTGTCTTAATTTCAACTTATTTTTCAGGAGCTTCTTCCTCTTCCTGGATTTCTTCTTCCTTTTGTGAATGATGATCATCTTCCTTGTCATGAATCAGCTGCATACAAGGCTGCAAATTCTCATCCACCTTAACATTAGTACTTTCAATTATTCTTTTGAGTCTTTTGTTAAAGCATTTATATGCTTTTCTATGTGTAGAATAACCCAGAAATATACCTTCATCACATCTAGACTCAAAACTACTCAAGGTAGCATTATCTTTCTTGATGTAACACTTACTTCCAAAAATTTTAAAGTAACCAACATTAGCTTACTTACCATACCAAAGTTCATAGGGAGTATAATTTGACTTTACCCTTAATTGAACTCTATTTAAAGTATATACAGCTGTATGAACAACTTCTCTCCAATAGATGTTAGGCAAATTTGCATCATGTAGTAAGGTTCTTGCCATTTCTTTTACAATCTTGTTCTTTCTTTCAGCTACTCCATTTTGTTGTGGAGTTTTAAGAGTTCAAAATTGCCTTCTTATCCCATGTTTTTCACAATACTCCTCAAATTTCGTTGAAGTATATTCTCCTCCATTGTCTGACCTTAAACATTTTAGCTTGAAATTAGATTTCTTTTCAACCATCTTTTTGGAGATTTTGAATCTATCAAAAGCCTCTGATTTATGCCTTAAGAATGTTACCCATGTTATCCTTGAAAAATCATCAATGGAAAGCATAAAATATTTTTCACCTCCTAATGGTTTAGTCTTTGTAGGACCACACAAATCTGAATGCACAAGCTGCAGAGGTTTTGAAGTGAAATACTCCTTAGGTTTGAAACTAACCTTGGTTTGCTTACCCAGCTGACACTCTTTGCATGTAGTATTGCTTGGTTTTGAAATATGAGGCATGTTTCTTACATTGTGATTCCTGTTGATTCTCACAAGATTGTCAAAATTCACATGACCAAGTCTTCTATGCCACAACCATCTTTCTTCAATTTGACCCATGAAACAAATATGGCTATCAACACTTTTAGTTTCAGATTTATGAAGATTGTAGATGTTACCACTAGTCCTTAGACCTGTTGCAATAACTTTACCTAATTTATTTTTTATCTCACATCCATGTGCATCAAAAACAACATTAAAGCCATTATCACATATTTGACTAACACTTAACAAGTTATGCTTCAGCCCCTCAACAAAATACACATCATTTAGTAGTGTTTCATCATCAAGAAGAATTGTACATTTGCCTTTGATCATGATGCAATTATTATTCCCAAACATAACAGATCCTTCATCAATGTCTTCAAATTTAACAAACTTATCTTTGTCTCCTATCATGTGGTTAGAACAACCACTATCATTCACCCACTATTCCTTCTTTTTGGCATGAAAAGCAACTTGTGCAATCATGACATCAAAGCTCTTATTGATCACCTTAGGTTTCCAAACAAGTAACTTCTTATCAGGACTTAAGGAAGACAATCTCGGAATGGTATTCCTTGTACTTTGCTGCATTTGCAAAGAAAGTCTACAAAATTTGGCAATATGCCCAAAATTTTTACAATTGTAACACTTCAAACTTCTTAAAAACATGAATGGGTTTCTTGGAAATAAATGCATTCCTCTTTTGACTCCAAATCTGCATTCACTGGCTTTATGTCCAAACCTATTGCAACAAAAGAAATATCCAGTAAAATGAGCACTATACCTAAAAGTTTCATTCCTTTTGTAGTTTGTTGTCCTTATGATTGATTTATCATTTGCATTAGCCTTTTAAGAACTTTGTCCCTCTTCAAATTCAAGACCTAATTTATCTTTGAATCCTTTTTCTCTATCAAGAAGATCACCAAGTTTATCACTACTTCTGCAAATATCAAGTCTTCTTCTGAGATCCACAATTTCAACTTCAAGTGTATGACATTCCTTGTCCTTTTTATTCAACTCTTTACTCTTAACATCAATAATTCTCTTACTTTCTTCAAGAGATAGTTTTAGATCAGTAATATGCTTCTCATAATCAGTTAATTTATTATTCATGATTTCATTATCCTTTTGAAACTGACTTCTTTGTGCAATAATTTCCTTTTTAAGCTTCTTGACTTGAATTAATGCACACTTCAATTCTCCTTCAAAATCAATAACAACTTCAGAATTATTTGATTGTTTTTCACATTTTTCATTTTGCACTTCCTTTAGAATAGCCATAAACAAAGTCTCTGCATCTTCTTCAAGAAAATCATCTGAATCACTTTCAGTCACATCAGCATTTTTAATGAACAAACTTCTTTTCTTTCTAAAATTGTTTTTCCTTCTAGAAACAAACTATTTATTTTTGAATTGCTTCTTATTTTCATCTTCATCACTATCTAAGTCCTTGTAAGGACACTTAGCTTCATAGTGTCCAATCTTTGCACATTTGAATGGAAGCTTACCTTTGTACTTACCAACAGATCCCTTTTTTAATTTGCTTGCAAGGGATATTTCTTGATCTTCATCCAACTCCTCTGATTCAAAAATCTCTTTTTCCTTTCTGACTAATTTGAAAGTAGCTTCTTTGCTTGAAGGTATATCATTACTGAATCTCATCTCATAAGCTGTGAAAGTGCCATGAAGTTCATCAAAGGTTACTTTTCTTAAATCTCTTTCCTCAACTGCAAACACTTTCGACTCATATTTTGAATTTAAAGTCCTTAAGACTTTTGTAACAACTGTCTTTTCTTCTAGTGTATCACCCAATCCTCTTATAGCATTTACAATTTCTTGAACTCTTAGAAGATATTCTGCCACATTCTCATCATCACTCATCTTGAGACTTTCAAATTTGGCTCTATAGGATTGTAATTTTGCTTCTTTGATTTTATCATCTCCTTGATAAATATTGGACAGCTTGTCCCATATTGCCTTAGTTGTCTTACACTTCATGATTTTGACAAGTATATCATTGGTTAGGCCACAACATATTGCATTTTTAGCCTTAGCATTATTTTCATATACCCTTTTCTCATCAACTATAGTAGGAGGATTTGTAGCAGTATATGCAGTTTCAATGGCAACATACACATCATACCCCAAAGATGACAAATATGACTCCATCCTGAACTTCCAAAATGCATAGTTAGACCCATCAAACATAGGTGCTTTGTCGTTTGAATAACCTTCTTCACTTGCCATGGCAAGTACTCCAAATATATGATCTACCCAAGTTGATTAAGCCTTTACAGGGAACCAGGCTCTGATACCAATTGTAGGAGTACACACAACACTGAGACGGGGGGGTGAATCAGTGTAGTTAAAATTTTTTCACCTTTCAAACTTTTAATGAACATTGATTTCATAATTACAAAATTTTCAAACAGATATGAAAATGTGTAGAACATCAACACATAAGATTTAGACACAAAATATTCCTGAGTGGAAAACCCTCTAGCGGTATAAAAACCACTCAAATTGCCTCATTGGCTTAAATGAAAAACTTTAGGTTTACAACTATCTCACTGACATATACAATTTTGCCTCACTGGCATATTGTCTTTTACCACAAGTCTCACTGACTTTCAATATCAAAAATTCAATGAACAATACATATCATGGGGTTTCCCTATTTCAATCAATCTCAACACCTTATCTCTCCTATTCAAAATTTTAACAAGTGTATATTTTCTGCAAATTAATAGAATCAAGCTTCAACTGACATCTTCACATTATCAATACTTTTTTTTTCAATAAGCATCATCTCCAAAAACATTAAATCAATTTGATCTTCAAAATTATATCATACCTCTATAACTCAATCCTTAAAAAAAAGTATTCATTTCATATCTACAGTTTGATATTTCTTCCCTTCAATTTTGATATGCTTCCTCTCTTTAATACTTAACTGATATCATCCTTCTCTAAAAAAATATTATCCTTCTCTGAAAAAAATATTATCCTTCTCTGAACATCAAACTCTCCATCCTTCACTTCACCATATCACACAAAAAAGAACTTCACAATTCTTATCTTCAAGAAATGATTTTATATCACACAAACCATATATATTTTTTTTCTATTTTCAACTCTTGAGCCACATGTATTCACAAATAAAAAACTTATCAACTTTCTATCTTCCACACTTTCTATCTTCAATCCTTTCTAACTTCAAAGACGCTTCAACTTCGGTGTAAAAAATAGAAACATGCATGATTTGTGGCTTTTGTAGCACAAAGCACGTCAAATTATACGATGTGGCATGACCATTGCTCACTTTTGCCTTTTTAAATCTTATCCATACGATTGAAGCTTCGCACCACCTTCCCTTTTAAACTTTGCCATTTGATACACATTTGCCACTCGATCCACTTTAGTAACCTGCGATGACCTGTTGACTAGGTATTAAGGGGCTGGTTCACAAACGACTTGAAACCCTTAAAAAATGACTTAAGTTGTATACAACCTTTTAAACCGGTCAAGACCCAAATAGACATAAAGTGTATGACGTTTAGTTAAGGGCTCTTAGAATATGTTTTATGATTTTCTATTTGGAGTTTTGTGAGCTCAACTTGACTTATTTGAGCAAGAATATTTTGCCCTCACATAAATCTATGAAGAATAACTATGCAACTGATAAAAAGAACATATGAAAACAAATTTCAAACATAAATCTTCTGCAAAAGTATACTCTCTACGAGCCTTTCACTATACATTTCATGACATGAAGCTTTGTTTTGCACACATATTCAATCCTATTTTTGAGATTACTACAACAAAGATCATTAATGAAAACCACTCTAATTTTCTTGAATAACACAATGATAAGCAAGATTCCACTGTCATGATGCCAATTAGGTGATACATATTAACCCTTTTCATGTGATACAAGCTCTTAACCATAAAACCAAGAAACTTTGCCCTGATTCAACACTTGATACAATGAAGATCAAATGTCATTGAAGACTATGGCACTGTGATTTACTGAAATGACTAAGCCACTACAACTTCACTGAAATGACTAAGCCACTACAACTTCACAAAATTGTGTCACTGAAAATGTGAGAGATCACGACCATGTTAACCCTTGTCACTAAAAGATCTAAGAGATCACAACCAAGATCATCAAAATTTTGACATTAATGAAAAGACAACAATACTCAAGATAGAAGCACTACATATTACACATGAAAATATGCAAACACGCATGAATATGCTACATATTGATAATGATACTTCACCTTATATAAACTACCTCATCACTAGGATTGACCATCAAGAATGGTATATTTATTCTTATGTGCAAAGATCTAAACCACAAGATGATACTAGAAAAATATTTAATAATCCTTTGGCATATAAAATTTTAACTTATTCTTCACCAACTGGATTCGTGGTACCTTTTTTTACAAAGTGTGATGGTAAAGGTGATCCAATTATAAATCTAAGGACTTTCACTACTAGATTTTCTTATTTTCGTGAGGACTTAATACTTGCCAAATTATTTCCAACAAGCTTAAGTGGTCATGATTTTAGATTGTTTTGTTCTCTACCTTATGCTTCTATCAATTCTTTTGGGGAGTTGGATACTACTTTTGTCAAGCATATTCATTACAATATTGAGCCTGAGACATCTATCACATAATTCATGCAATATAAGCAATAAGAACATGAACCAATTAGAGATTATATCATGAGATTTGATTCTTTGATTACTAATATGAGATCTTTGTTATGGGATGTAGAACAAAAATCTCATAAAATCTAACATTGTTGAATGACATCGATGTAGAACAAAAATCATTAAGTAACAAATAAACAAACTACTATGTTGCAAAAAATGGATATCCGTTTTGAAATGGATATCCATTTTAAAACGGATATCTATCTCAAAATGGATATCCATTTTGGACTGAACCAAAATGGATATCCATTTTGAAACTTGGCCAAGTCACGAATTTGGCTAAGTAAAAATGCGATTTTTTTTCTATTGCCAATGTTTGGCCTACGATGATCCTGCACATACCCATAATTTGTAATAGACTTTATTTAATTGTAATATTTTTTTCTATGTTTTAGTTAACATATGTTTTTCACCAAACATAAGGGTCTCTATTTGACACAAGTGGAATTTTTTTTAAAAGGTAGAAAAAATTCTAAAAATTATTTGTACACTTTGTATTGATATCCTTTGTTTAATAAAAATAATTAAAAATTTTGATAAGTACAAAAAATGTTGTGTTATGGTATAAAATCACTCTAAATTATAATTATTGTGAATTAAAAAAATAATAAATAAAATATGCAAAAAAAAATTATTAAAAAAAAAATGTTTGCATTAGATAACTTTATTAGTGATTTGTGTTTAAAAATTTATGATTTTATCTTATTTTTAATAAAAGTTGTGCATTATGGAATAAATGTGTCTAATTAAAAATACTATAAAGTATAAAAATTATTAAAAACTACCTAAAAATGACACAAATGATTTTTTAGATTTTTAAAAAATTATATTTAGACTCTACACACAAAATCTAAAAAATCACTAGTTTAGGCTATCTTCAAATTTTTAATAGTTTGATTGCTATAATTTACATAAAGTGAAATTTTGGCCTTAAATACTTATTTCAATGTCCCACTTAGGCCAAAAAGTGGGACACACTATTGTGGGATCACCCACCAACATACAAGCCTTTCGATAATGTGGTAAAATAATCAAAAGTTCAAGTACAACTATTGAATCTTAATAGCTAAGTACAAACACATGAGCTACCATTTAATTCCAAACATCCGTGACATCATATTCAAATCATATTATATTCAATAAGACACTTCTCAACATTGAATGAAATCAAGGCCTAAGCACATATAATCAAGACTTCACAATACATGAGATTTTTATTGCAAAGCATGATACAAATTAAATTCAAGTAACCATTACCAAGTGCCTATAGCATAGTGTTTACATCCAAACATGAATGGAACATCATCAAATAGAAATATGATTCAAGTATACAAATTTTATAACTTTATTAAGTTTGAAAATGATCTCCATTCACAAACTTTTAGTTTTACAAATCCATGAAAAGCTACAATTGACACACACCACTCATGAGAACTTGGCATAAACTCCATGATGCACTACCATGGTTCCAATGCAAAAACCAATGGAGGTGAATTATTTACCACCCAACCAATGTGGCACCCTAAGGCTCACCCCACTATATTATGAGACAAACACCATGGTTATCAAGTACAAACATAGAAAACAATATTGCCCTCAAACACACAATAAACAAAAATTATTTTTTGTTCACATAATTAGAGGCAATCTATCCAATTAACATAAAGGAGGAAGATATTTTATAAAGTAAAGGAGTGACACCATAACTCCCATAATAATATGAAGAGACAACTTTAACAAATTTTAAGGTTCTAGTTATCATGTGAGATTCCCAAACATTAACCCTTCAAAAATTCACTACATTTTTTTTGTTCCTACATTTGGTTTAAGTGTTGATTTAACATACTCAGGTATCTCTAGCCAAACGGGGTAGCCCTTTGTCCAAAAGGGACAAGCATCTATCCAAACTAGATAGGTAAACTTTCATCCATATGGTATGGGCATCTATCCAAACAGGATTGGTAAACTTCCATCCATATGGGACATGCATCTATCCAAATTGAATAGGTATGTGCTTTGACCAAAGTCTTAAGCCCATCTGGGTCTAACATATCCTAGGTTTCTCTCTGAAGACTACACTCCCTCCGAGGTGCACCAAGGTCTGTCTTTAGGAGTTAAACTATTCAAGTATTGTTGCTTGAGTCTCGCCTCAGAATTCAGCCCTAGGCCTTGGGGAGTCAAGTAAACGAGGATTCTTCTGAGTATTTAAATATGGATTTTCCTTTTCATAATTTTAATTTGGGTTGTTTGGAGGTCTCAACTTCTTGGGGTGCTTCCTAAGTCATTAACAAGTTGCATTGATCCTTATGTGGGAAACTAAGATTTCCAACCCCCAAAACCTCGTGCCTAAATCATGTGCATTGGGAATATCCTTCATTCCCCAGGCTTCCTACATACCCACTTCCGAATGCAATCAATGAATAAAATATGTAGTTTTGTTTTCTACTCTAGGTTTCATTTGAACTATTTATGTGGGTATGCAACCCTTTGTAGGGCCCATTCTCCCCAGATAGTTCATTTGCTACTACTACTCACAAGGGGGAGCAAGAGAAGTAATTGATCTTTCTTGACCAACACTTTAGTTTACTAAGACTTCACTACTTATTAGTCTTATAAGTTTTTGACTACGCATCTCGAATTGTCTCTCTTTCTTTCATCCCTACTATTTGTATTCCCTTGCTAAAGGTTGAAGGAATAACAACACCACTATACAACCCTAGACTCTTACTAGGCAGCAATAACAACTACATTACTTTGATTCTAAAGAAAAATTGCAACAAAATAATAGTTGTCTAATCTATTACATACATAAAATAATTTGATAGATCCACAATGAACAAAATTTGTCATAGTTACGTGCATCTAACTTAAGTAAAAGGGAATGATTACTTTGTGAGAGTTCCTAAAATATTGAATTGAGCACATTGTAGTAGAGATTCCTATCTAACATTTATGGATTTAGCCCATAGTAGTAGTAGGTGAACTTATTTATGTTCATTTATAACCCTTACTACTTAGTTGTGATTTGAATTAGTTTGTCCATTTACCCTATATTAGAAATTGTAGCTATACCTAATTAATTTTGTTGATTAAAATTGAAATATGGTTCATTTAATCCTTAAAAGTTAGATGAGATTGCATGTTGGAGATGAATTTGCTTTGATGAAAAATTGTAAAAAAAAGTAAATTTGTCTAAATGGTTTGCCTTCTAACTCACTATCGAATTCCCAAATTCTTGTTAATTAATCCCCCGTTAAGTCTAGTTAGTTTTGATATGAATGACCTATTCATTGAAATCCTTTCATTTGTGAGTGGTTTTAAAATCCCTTTGGACTTGATCCGTAAATAGATATAACTTACTTTATAAAACATAAATTTTGTCAACTCTTTTATTGAAGAAAAATTAGCTTGGGATTCAAATAATTAAATTGATGGTTGAATAACCAAGTAGATACAGTTAACTAATTAATCTGATTACAAATTGGAATACATTCCTCCAACCTAATAGTTCATTTACAACTTAGATTACATATTAAACTTGTTTGACCATGATTGCATATTTATTTGATCCAGGAGCATCTTAGGTGAATGAGCTATCCTGTGTCAACCAAAAAGATGTTATTTCAGTTTTTGATTGAGTTGTCATATTTTGGTATTTCAGTTTGGTTGCCTTGTCTCAGATGTCTTCATGTTTGGTGAATTGAAACTTCATGACAATTGTTTGACGAAATGTAGTGACCTACCTGATGCACTTCTTCAAGCTTGTGAAATGAGATTGTGAAGGAAAGACATATGCAATTGACTGTTATTTGAAGTTACTTGTGAGGTTGTGCCATATTTATGGTACCAGAAGAGACGTTAAGAGGTTACAGATAGAGCTTCACATGATCAAATACTAAATGAAATATGGATGTGAACTTTGGAGCAATAGCTTGTCAAGGATTTATTTGAGATGGGTAGGCGTTGCTGACACTAGAGGAGACTATCCATTTAGCCATCATAAGCTTATAGTTCAATATTTTGAAACTAGTACAACACAAGGCAGGAAACTAGAAGGCTTGGTTCGTACAACAATTCAAGAGCTTTGGACGGCACTACCTAATGAGTTGACTCTCCTTTTGACATAGGGAATTGATTCAGCTCACTTGAAGCCCCACTTCTGCATGCACTTGATTTGGAAGTAGTGATCCATGCTATGTTGAAGCTTACCGCCTGATAGATGCAAATGATTAAAGATTAACATTGCATTTGAAGGTTATGAATTTAATAGAGCAAGATCTGAATGGAGTGGATATATGAGTTGAATTAATTGGTGCACTACATTTTATGGATGGATTCCCTCCAAGTGTCCAACAACTACAGCATCTTGTTTCCTAGTATTCTATAATGTACAATGTAACTTTAGGTGTATCACAGTTTGAGTGGTGTGCCTCTGGGAATCAGTGCTCTATTATCCTTTCCATGAAACTCAACTAGTGTCGTGACATTTACTATAGTAGGTATGTATTCAAGGACGTTGTCACAACAATGGTTGCAGTTTTCCTCTTGATTACTTCATGATTATTGGATTGGTTGTTAACATTTTTGGAGTATTGAATCGATGCCTCATCTCTTGTCACTAGGAAGAGTGGAGATTTTTGTGCAAAGGGAGAGATCCAACACAAAACTAAGACATTAAATCTATTTTTTTATGTTTTACACAGCCATCATGGATGGGCAAAATGCCCCATTGAGTCAGTTTCAACAAAGATATCAATTGAGGAAGATAATATGCCAATGATGGAGTGTGTACATGTTATTTTTGAAGTAACTCACATTTTGGCATAGCATAAGACTGAATGCCACATATTAAAAGGTGAACGAATGTTCTATGCTATAATACTCAAGGGGGGTTGATCAAAGGCATCGAAACTTGACGCCATGAAAGAGGCCATGGGTAGTTTTATAGGAAAGTCATTTAACTTCCTTTATACTTTCTTTGTTCTGAGTCCCTTTATGTTCCATGGTATGCGAGGAGATGAAACATCTTTTACTAATGATAAAAGCTTTGTTGCAAGATAATGCACCTGAGGGTACAATGAGAAGAGAGAGATAGTAAGCCTTGTGAGGAGATACAAGTGTATTGTAGATTGAGGAGAGTATGCTGAAGGTTGTATGAGAGATAGGTTGTAGAGTGCAGATTGAAGGTTGAAGAGATGAGACTTGGTAGAGAGAATGACACTTGAAAGCCAAGTTTTGTAAATCTTGTAATAATGGTTTGTTTTTCATTACAATTATGTATCTTGTTGAAGTTGAAATTTTAATTTGAATGAAGAGTATCTTGTCCTATACAATTTTGTACTTGTGTGAGTTTGTTTTGTTAGAGGGAGATTTTGTTCTACATCAAATGGTATCAAAGCTGGAGTTCCTGAGTGCATAGGAGAGTGTCGAATGTTAGGCAGTCTATGCCAGGAACTGCAGGTAGAGGAAGAGAGTGAAGCAATTGTGAAGAGTTCAAAAGATTGTACAAGGTAGAGAGGAGTCATGAGCAAGTTAGAGATGGAAAACCATGAAAGAATTGTCTTTGTAGATTGAGGTGAGATTGTAGAAGTGACATGCAATGGGGATATTGTTGAGGAAGAGGCTCGTGATATGGGAGGGTTGGATGGAGTATGAGAAGAGGAATATTTTTATAATGGTGATTTACATTAATACGAGAGTGAATATATTGGAAGCATGGCAGCATGAACAAATTATCAAGCATGATAAAGGTATGAGTAATGAGGTCACTGCGAAGAAGGAGGATGAGAAAGAAGAAGTACATGTAGTAGTAATGGCTGAAAATGACAAAGAGGATGTATGTGTAGAGATTGTAGCTATTGGTGAGATTGTAGTTGTTATAGTAGTGGAATGTAAAGAAGATGTGGATGATGAAGATAATTTGTTGATGAAGATGTTGGTGATCAAAGAGGAAAGGATGGAAAATATTTTCGTTGCAATGAAGGGAAAACAACAAAAAGTTGCAGCTAACAAGGATGTGAAAGATGTCATAGCGGAAATTGATTTTGCAGTTGAGGTAAATTTGTTTTATGATGATGATATTTTGTTTTTAGATAAAATGGTAAAAGAAGAGAGAAATAGAGAACAAAAATATGTTGTAGATGCTACACATTTGCTTGTAGAGAATGTGGAAGATGTTGCAAGGTTTTGGTGGAGGTGGTTGGTCTGCATGAAGGTGATGGAGGAAAAGAGAGGAGTGAGAATTTGGAGGTGAAGGAGAGTGAGCCTTTGGCAGAGGAGGACGGATGATGATGTGAAAACAAAGCTGACATATAATGGGTGGAGGAGGATGGTGTCTTTCCCAGCCAAGTGTTGGAAGAGACGGAAGAAGTTTTCTATGCCTAAATCAATGATGGAGTTTGATGCAGGTTGTCTACAACCTGAAAGAGTAGTTCTACTACTCCACTCAATTTTGTGAGTTCTACTCACAATATCTTTCTACCTGGCATGTATGATGTAGGGGAATCCAGGGTGAATAGGCTATCCTGTGTCAACCAAAAATATGTAATTTTAGTTTTTGATTGAGTTGTCACATTTTGCTATTTCAATTTAGTTTTCTTGTCTCAGATGTCTTCAAGTTTGGTGAATTGAAGCTTCATGACAATTGTTCAAAGAAATGTAGTGACCTACCTGCTAGGCTTCTTCAAGATTGTGAAATGGGATTGTGAAGGAAAGACATATGCAATGGTCTATTATTTGAAGTTACTTGTGAGGTTATGCCATATTTGTGATACCAGAAGAGGCATTAAGAGGTTACAGATAGAGCTTCATAGGATCAAATACTGAATGAAATATGGTTGCATACTTTGTAACAGTAGCTTGTCAAGGATAAATATCTGAGTTGGGTAGGTGCTACTGACACTAGAGGAGACTATCTATTTAGCTACCACAAGCTTACAGTTCAATATTCTAAAACTACTACAACACAAGACAGGAAACTAGAAGGCTTGGTTCGTATAGCAATTCAAGAGCTTTGGAGGCCACTACCTAATGAATTGACTCTCCTTTTGACAAAGGGAATTGATTCATCTCACTTAAAGCCCCACCTTCTGCATGCACTCAATTTGGAAGCAGTGGTCCATGCTATGTTGAAGCTTACCACCTGACATATGCAAATGATGGATGATTAACATTGCATTTGAAGGTTATGAATTTGATAGAGCAAGATCTAAATGGAGTGGATATATGAGTTGGAGTAATTGGTGCACTATATTTTATGGATGGATTCCCTCTGGTTGTTCATCAACTACTGCATCTTGTTTCCCAGTATTCTATAATGTGAAGTGTAACTTTAGGTGTATCATAGTTTGAGTGGTGTGCCTCTGGGAACCAATGCTCTATTATCCTTTCCATGGAACTCAACTAGTGTCGTGACATTTACTATAGTAGGCATAGTCAAGGACATTGTCACAATAATGGTTACAGTTTTCTTCTTGATTTCACAATAATTGGACTAGATGTTATCATTATCGGAGTATTGAATCGATGCCTCATCTCATGTCATCAGGAAGAGTAAAGATTTCTATGCAAAGGGAGAGAGCCAACACAAAACTAAGACATTAAATCTATTTGTTTATGTTTTACACAACCAGCATGGATGGGGAAAATGCCTCATTGAGTTAGTTTCAACAAAGATATTGATTGAGGAAGATAATACGCTAATGATGGAGTGTCTATGTGTCATTTTTGAAGTAACTCACATTCTGGCATAGCATAAGACTGAACACCACATATTAAAAGGTGAAGGAATGTTCTACGCTACATACTCGAGGCGGGTTCGATCAAAGGCATCGAAACTTGACTCCATGAAAGAGGCCATGGGTAGTTTTAGAGGGAAGTCATTTAACTTCCTTTATGTTTTCTTTGTTCTGAGTCCCTTTGTGTTCCATGGTATATGAGGGGATGAAACATCTCTTACTAATGATAAAAGCTTTGTTGTTGGAAGGTGAAGGCGTCGGCCATTGAGAGAAAATAGAGGTTCAACCAGAGAATGCAAGTTAATGCACTTAAGGGTATAGTGAGAAGAGAGGGATAGGAAGCCTTGTGAGGTGATACAAGTGTATTGTAGATTGAGGAGAGTATGGTGAAGGTTGTATGAGAGATAAGTTGTAGAGTGCAGATTGGAGGTTGAAGAGATGAGACTTTGTAGAGAGAATGACACTTGAAAGCCAAGTTTTGTAAATCTTGTAATAATGGTTTGTTTTTCATTACAATTATGTATCTTGTTAAAGTTGAAATTTCAATTTGAATGAAGAATATCTTGGCATGTACAATTCTATGCTTCTGTAAGTTTGTTTTGTTAGAGGGAGATTTTGTTCTACATCATTATTGTTGACATTTTTTGCCTTTTGGGTTCGATTAGTCATAAGAGTTTTCCTGAGAGGTGTTGAAGGTCTTAAGATCTTGTTCATAGGTCCCCAAAGGTTTTAGAAGAGTTTTTCAATGCAAACAAATAAGCAAAATGTATTACTTTGTTGCAACCTTTGATGCATTTTAGTTAAAGGGTCCTTAAAGGGAGTTTGGAGGGTCTTTGTTCACCTTAAACTTTATCAAAACCCTCCCATACAAAGTGTCTTATTCATGTTGCATATGAAGTATAAAAGGGGAAATGTTTATTTTTCACGTCCAAGCTAAGGTTTCAACGTTGCATGACCAAGAGAGGTGAGGTTGTATCACGTACCAAACTTTATTCTCCTCAAAAGCTTGTATGCATGTTGTGGAGGGAAATTTTTAAACATATTTTAAGGTTTGGGACTATTCAACCACTATTTGGAACTAGGGTTAGATTAGTTTGTGGTTGACTCTTGTTCTAGGGTTAGGTTTCCCGTTGGCTCTAGTTTCCTTTCTCTATGGTTCAAGCCCTGTGATACGCTTTCCTCCATGCTTTCTCCCTAGTTTTGACATGTTGTTGCAGGTTGTCATCTTTGGAAGGCATTAAAGTAGAAGTTATGAAGGATTTGATCTTCAAGGAACATATAAACTCATTAGGGGACAGTGTTTTCCAAGGAGACATGGCTTTTATGCACAGGGTAGTGAAGATCCATTATGCAGAAATACAAATGCAAAGATGACAGAAAACTAGGTAAGAGGTCAACCAACAATGCCTAACAGACAAGAAGAAGGTTTTAATGCAAACAAAAATAAATCATCAAGAGGACAACATAAAAGGAGGCAACATTGAGAGGTTTAAATAGATATCAAATAACATCCAAGGGACAGTTATAACAACAAGAGGTAGTCATTGTTGAGGATCTAATAAGGTGCAGCAAGAAATGTTGAGTCTTCTCCTCTAGCTTCCATGCCTTAGTTACTAGGTTTTCATTAATAAGTGGTGTAGTTTGCAAGTTTAGTCCTCAAAGTCCTAAGACATTGTACATGCCCTTGTCAAGTAATTAAAACTTCATGCAAGCCAAGGAACCAAAGGGCAAATCTCCTTCTTCAAGTAGAATCCAATGGTTGTGTTTTGAGGATATCAAACAAGACAATGGATGTAGTGCAAGGTGCACACATATGTTTTTCACTATGAAGATCATTAACCCTTCTCAAGGATATCACAAGTCTACTACATGACTGTGATAGTTTGTTTCAAGGTCTATACAATTGTTTCATGATCTCTGTTAACCCTAAAAGGTTGTGAGAATAGTGATAGGTTGGTATAAATGATTTTATATCTTATGACCCTTAAATGATTATCCAAAGAGTATCTACTATGGGTTATAGCATCTCTGCTCATACGTTTGATATACCTTATGAAGAAGATCTACAAGTCTCTAGTTAGTGCAAAACCCATAAAAATGTTTGAAATGCATGAAGGTTCTTCTTAAACCCCTGCACAAAACACCATTGTTGGTGTGAGATATTTGTAAGGTATAAAAGAAGAGGATTGTATGCATATTTTTTATAAAGTTTGTATTGACCAAAGAAGCTATGGAAGGCCTATTAATAGCATAAGATAGAGTGATAATGTTGTCAAAGAGTATGCATGGCTAATGAACATTGGAGGAACCATGTAAGCTTGTGACCTTTTGAAATCTAGAATGAATGTTGAAGGCTTTTAAGAAGCAACGGGCTTACAAGCTCATAGTACTATATTACAAGATTCAACACACAAAATAGAGGAAGCATGTTGGTTTAAGAGAACAAAGATTAGCTCTCTGAGATAGTGACAGAGGTCATCTTATGAGACAAAGATCTGTTAAACAATGTCACAGGTCTGCCAAGTCAAAGTGTCCAAATAGGACAGTCCTAGAGAACACCTAGAAGGTAGTAGAACAGTCCAAATATGATGGAGCAGTCATAGCAAGAGCCTATAGGGTTGAGCAGTCACATTAGGAACAATGATCAACAAGACAAGGGTTTATTAGTGATAAAGAAAACATGGACAAGGGCTATGGAAATCAATAGAGACAATAACATTCATAAAGAAAACATGGACAAGGGTTGTGGTAGTCAATAGAGACAATAACATTCATAAAGAGTACAGTCAAGCTATGAACAGTCAAAGCCTACTAACTGTTAATGAAGATCTGCAAGAATATGCAAAGAATTTGTGAGAACCTCCTGTAGAACTATATAGGAGTTGAAGGTCACCATGGAGGGACTAAGAAAAATAGTGGTCTAGGGTTGAAAGATGATAAAGACAGATGTCTTGAGGAGCTACCTATATTTTACAAAAGGAACAATAGTGCAGTCCAAAGAAGCAGTATCAAAGGCTCCTAAAAGAGTAAAAATCAAAGATCATTACAATAGTCTACGAGTCTATTTAAAAGATTATAGAGGCCTACAGATGTGTTTGTCACATCTAAGGACCTATCGAGAATGCAAGGAATAGAACCATGCAAGGAAAGTGACACTATTTTTAGAGGATTGTTAGGAATCCTTCTGATATTTAAAGGTCTGACAGTAGAAATGTATATACACTTTGGCTATAACATTGCCAAATCCTACTAAGAGTTAAGGTTCTTGAGCCTTATGTAAGTGAGTAGAGGGTTTAAGATAGTGCCATCACAAATGTGAAATGGCAGCACAACAGTCAAAATGGAAGACTATAATAACAGTCTTAGACAATCATCTTGACTTCAATAACAATGGAAAAAATAGTCTACCAAGTTAGTCACAGTGAAGGAAAGGTGGAGTCACAAACTGCATGCTTGAAGTTTCAATGCCCTAAATAGCTTCCTTGAGATATGGTGTATGGTAAAAGAGTATCAGTCTAAAGTGTTTTAGCAATCAAAGGTCCTTGCAAAGGTCTTTATTGATGCTACTATTATTGATGATAAATTTTAAGATAGTATGCATGACTCCTCATAGTCTACTTAGCTCCTATCCTGACAGAGAGGTAAGTTTTCTTCTAGTGAAAAACATTTAAGAAGATGTCAAAGCTTGCAGCAGATAGGTATAAGCAGACATATATAGGAGCACACCACCATGGAAGACATTAAACATAGCACACAAAAGGTGAAGACAGACCTAATGACTATAGCAAACTGAAGGAAGAATAGTCACAAACAAAGGGAAAGAGCAGTCATGAGTGGGGAATAAGACATAGATAGTGTAAAAGATAGTTAATAGGTATAGAGCAGTCAAAGAAGAGACAATCACCAACCATCAAAGGATGCAAAGACAAAAGAAATGCTGATACGCATTTTGAAGACCTTGTCAAGGTTGTAGAGATCTACAATGATAGTGATGCAGAGGGCAGTTTTGAATGCATAAGAATAGTGATTGAATCCTTCAAGATAGTTTAACTTCAGTCATAGTAAGAAGAAAGTTATCATTATCAAATACTAAGAAGCATAATAATGATCATGCATCCATTGACAGAGCAATAAGAAGCTTTTACCAAGTTGTCATCCTCATTGATGTATAGATTTTAAAGGTGAGATATAGGACAACAAGGAGGACAAAGAACAATAAAGAGGGATGATAGACCTAATGAGAAAACTAACATCTAAAGTTTGGAGAAAACATAATCATATCAGATTGAAGTATAGTTTCAAAAGGATAAAGGATACAAGATATTTTTATCTATTGGAACAATGAAGAAAAGAGCTTAGACAATCAGATAAGTGTCAAGTTTCATTCTTGAAAGAATATTCTATATCCTCTTGGAAAATTTTGACCATTCCAAACCTCCTTCCACATGTCCTATTAGCAAGTTTGAAGAGGTCTTCCGCAGTTGGGAGTTGAATGAGAAGACTTAACCTCTTTCATGAGTTGTCCAGCAAGTTTAGAGCATCTAGGGAAGTTGAGTGAGGTATGCAACTAGTTGAGAAGATATAGGGGATAGTTTTGACCCTTTTTTGAGCATTTATCAACATTTAGGAGCTGTTTGTGAAGCCATGATGGTAGAGGAGGTCAAGGGATGACTTTTTCATCACTCAAACAACATTTTGGACCAATTTTGGGGGCTAAAAAGTAGGGGAAAAGGTTTTAGACGACCAAAGGAGGTTTGACATAGCAAGATGGAGTGAAGACTTCCTCAACACATTTTCCTATTCTTTTCTAAGTTGTTAAACAACATAAAGGCAAGATTTTGGAGAAAATTTTAGGGAGTTCTTTTCTCTTTAGGCATTGTATTGTATCTTTCTAGAGTTCTTTCAAAGATGGAGCAGCAAAAGAGACTCCATTTTCAAACTTGTATAGCTATAACACTTCTCTTTATCAATGAAATATAAGCCTTCTCCAATTTGTTTTTTGTGTGCAAATATGAATGATAGATGTATTTTTTGTGATTTGATATGAATCCTCGATGTATGTCTCATTTTTTAAGAACCTTTTTGCATAGATATACATGCCTTATGCAGGTCATAGGTTATGGAAATTAGTTTAAACAACTCCTAATTATGAAAATAGTCATTTTCCTTTTAAGATTTGTTGGTTTTTTTAAATTCCCAACCTGATTCTCGTAGCAAATCTATAAAATATGAGGGATTGGCCAATGAATAGGAGATTTAAGGGGAGGAGGCCTTTTCTTAGTTCCCTTTGTTCTTCCTCTTCACTTTAGGCTTTGTGAAACCAAGGAGGGTGTTCATATTTGTGAAATAGACCTATATCTAATTCTCTAGCTATTTCTTATAACTAATGTCTTCTTTTCTTGGGGATAACAATGTTGTACTCAAAAGGGTTGGGGTTTCTTAGAGATATTAGATTGTCAGCTTTATTTATATCACAGATATGTTCCTTTATGGGCTACTTGAAAGAATGTGTGATAAAGTGAGGATTGGCTAGATTCTTTAAGCTTCTATCTTATTCTTTGTAGAGGAACATGCAAGACATAACTTAATCAAAATAAATGTCCCAAAAGCCTACTGCTAACAAGGGAAATATTTGGATTAAAAATATTTTGAGGATAATTAGAGGGCCATAAGTTTAGTATAATATCCATGAAACAGATTAGTGCATATCCAAGGGCCAAGGAGTCAAAAAGGTAAAATGATAAATCTTAAACAGACAATGATGCAAGAAACTTTAGTTTATTGTAAAGGTACAACAATGGCATACATTGAAAATACTTTTACTAGCTTTGAAATTGACCATACTTAGTTATCCCTGTATACCTGAATCACACCTGATATTTTCTAATAGCAATTTTTATATTACTCCTTGAGTAAAGGCCATAAGAGAAATATGCCAGCACAGGAAAGACTGTGTTGATGAGTAAAGATGATTCTTCAACCAAATATTTATTCATAATATGAAACTATATACATGAAGTAGGAGATAGTGTATCTCAAAACTCAACAAAAATTGTAAAATAAACTGTTCAGTAACTTGCATTATAGCTTTCAATGATTTTATCAAGAAACCAGAAGAGACTCAAATTGAAACTTGAAAATAGACAACTAATTCTATTGTAGAAAATAAACTTATTTACAACTCCTCCCTGACTAAATTGATCCCTATTTCAGACTTAGTCTGGAAATATGACCTCAAACCAATCTCCTATTCATAAGGCCTAAACTCCCTTTTATAGATGTAAGGGAGAAACAAGCTTCAAGCTTCTGACAAAAGAAGTTACAACTTTTGTAACCAACAGATGCAGCTATAGAAAGAGGTCAGTGCAACTGCTCCGCAACTGTGTGTTCTACCTCTTTGGCACATGCTGAGGCGTGAACTTCCTGCAAACGTGTCTTCCCAATTTTAGAGGGAAACAAACAGTGACGTGTGATGGGAATTCATTTATTTAGATGTTGTGGAGGCCCTTATCCCCATCATATGCCACTTATTTGTTAAATAAGTGCACCTCACTACCCATTTGTCCCTCTTGATTAAGCATAATTGTAAGGGTCAATATTAGAAGAAAACCCCATTAATTGGAGTTCTTCACTCTATGCCCATTGTTGTCTGCAAGGATGTGATTCCTCTTTCAAAATTGAGTAGTCACCAACCAACTTAACCAGACAGAAACCAGAAGAAATCACATCTGGCTAGATATGGCAGCACCATTCTCCTAGCAAAGGGGGTAATAACAGCAACAAAATGAGAGCACTCTATCTTCTTATACTACATCTAGAGAGGAAATATCCCTACCACTAGAATTGGTGTATTGTTAATAAAAGTAGAGGAGGGACAAAGGTGGAGTAAAAATGAGTTTCCTCCACACCTGATACTAATCTACCAAATCATAGTCATAAAGGATGGCTGGAGTATGGAGATTAAAATCTGTGGTCCCAATCTGGATGAAGAAACAGGAAGAAGAAATGGTTGTAAAACTTTACACAGTGTTGTTGTTATGCCCTAATCTTTCCTATACCACCAATTCCATAGGAAGTAATTCCAAGGCCTTTCTAATTCTATAAGGACATATCAAGAGCCATGAGAACAAGGAAGAAAATCCTAAAGAACAGGGGAGCAGACAGAACACATAAGAGCAAGGGAAAGCTATACTGTTAGAATGTCTTTTGATAGTATGAATTGCAACATAAGCACTTGCCCTTTTATAGAAATTCCAACATGTAAGCATACATCCACCCATCTGTGGTGTATTAATTTTTAGTCACCTCTATACATTTTTGCCATAAATGGAAATCTATAAAAGATTGCCATAATTGAATAGAAAGATAAGACTTCATAATTCCGCATAACCTAAAAACATCACTTCTTGTATTAAATTTTGCCAGATCAGGTGTCTTGGTTTTCCCACTTGAGCACTATCATCACATCAAATTTCATCACACATCAGATGAAATGTCGTTCCTAGGAAAGGCACAGATCTCCAAGGGTTGATCTTGCATAAGCCAAATCATTCTGTTATTAAATTCACCAGAAGCGGTGGTGATGAAGACCCTGTACATGCCTGAGCAGTTAATGCTTTGATATGCAACTTAGCTAGGTTCAATGCCAACGAATCCATCTAACATGATTTTGAATTTGGGCTGTTGATCTTGATCCCAACTGGTGCACTTTGACAGTATAGATTTGACCCCTTTTCCAAGTCAAAGCTTACTGCTTGCATCGCTCAATAATAACATGCCACCTAGACATCCTTTTCCAACTGCGATCTTGATAAGAAATTCTCTTCGCAGTGTAGTTAAGATGGCACCCACCATTCTGCGTATGAAGGATGCGATCAGAGATATGATCTTAGCAGAATGGTGGATAAATGTTAGATCACTATACCTTGAGCATAGCATCTCTTGAAACGGTCACGTTAGATGCCACGTCTGAGATATGCACTTAATATAAGAATCCCATCACTTTAAGAAAGCCACGCATCCTAATTTTGTGATTCTATGGTCACTTAGAAAACCTTTTGATGGAGTATGGAGGAACATTAGAATTGAGATAAAAATTGATATATAGCACCTAGGACCCACCTTTTTGCCATCCAGAACTATCCGCAACCAACTGTCACCCTTTCCGTGTTTCCGCCGAGGCCATTTCTTTTACAATTCATCACGGGTGGAATGGTAGAAATGAATCTGTGTGCACCACCTGCACAAAACTAGTTAGTAGGACTAGTTTTTGACATGTACACAATCCTTTGCCATCTAGATGAAGGGTGACCATTCGGGCAAATTTTCTGTTTAATACTAGGTTTCTCCTCGGTGCAGGGTATAGACGGTATTTGCTTGGCGAGGGGCCGGTAAACAATGTTGAGTGATGACATGAAAAGGGAACTTAAAAGGATGGTAATGAGAATAGGCAGTCTCTGAAGGATTATATCGAGTGTAGCTATTGACTTCATTCTATAAGGGTTTAGGGTTTTAGGCAGAGTTGGGTTACTTAGAACATTTTTTTAGTAGAAGAACCCTAATTATGGAAATCTTGTAGCTAGGTGACATGAAGTAGGGAACAAAACTACTAGAAATATGGAAAAAATTTCATGATTCCATCAAGATTGAAAAAGCTTTATCTTTCCTATGAAATTTTGATGTATAAGTATGTAAAATATGAGTTATGTATAAAATCTTGTAGATTGTTGATCATTCTATTTCCAAATAGCAGTATAGGTTTGAAGACCTTTTTGGTGCATCACCTTTTAGTTTAGGATTCATTTACATGCTATCCTTCTCTCTCTTCTTGGCAAGAAGTAGTAGGTAGCTTAGTTTAGGTGATAGAATCATGAGAACTAGTTCACTCTAAAGGTTAACTCCCACAACTTGAACCCACAATCAAGGGAGTTATCCCATGTTTCACCAATAGGCTGAGTTTTACAACTCAACAAGGGTGTACTATTTGGTGATAACAATTATTTAATTAGTTTAGAAAAGAAAACCAAGAAATTTGAATTTGGACTAAGAAGAGTAGTTGATTTGCCTCCTTATGTTACTAAAATAATTTATCCGTGGGAATTATTAATCATCCTTTGGAAAATAAATTTACTAATGAATTAATTTAAATTAAATTATTAAATTGTAAACTAATCCTACAAGAATGAAATTCTTCAATTATCCATAAGTATCTATAGCCTAATTAATTCTAATAAAATTTGATAAAATAATTAAATTCTCAAAATTTTAACAATGACTAAAAATAATATCTTAATTTACCCAAGGATCATCTATAATTTAACTTAATATATATTTAATGTAGAAAGAATCTCTCAAAAATTAAATTATTATCTCCTTTGTTTAATAACTCACTATGCAATTAGTAAGATTCATTTCAAAACTAATAGATCCAACTAATTTACGCTTCTTATTTTAGGAAGTAACCAATAAAATGGATTAATTGTGTTAGAATCTGAAAAGATTATTAACCCAGAAAACTAGTGCAAAAGAATAAATATTTAAACTATGAATGCAAATGATACGAAATCAAAATAGAAACACAAAGTTAGTAACCAAGAGAGTAATGCAAATGCTAGAAGCAAAATAGCATTAAGAGGATTGAAAAGTAAAAGATACAAAATACAAGCTAGGTAGCATGCTTATATAGACTAGGAAGAGGGAGGAGCAACCATCTATCGGACTAAAGATAGAAAAGTATCTTCCCAAGATAGCTAATGGATGCTCACATGTAGGAAGGTGACACCTCGCAACCACTCACCTAATAAGACATGCTTTATTAACCTAAGAGAGATTAATAGAAGTGTAGGAAAAACCTAGGAATATAGGGAAAAAATAAAGAACCCACTAGCAAATAAAAACCTACACTAACACCCCCCATAAGAGAAGCTTAGGTGGATGTAGAAATGGGTCCTGACAAATCAAGCCTGATGAGGTACCCATGTACATAAAATTTCCCCCAAAAAAGAGAGAGAAGAGACCCCCCCCAAAGTAGAGAGTCAGGACTCCAAGTGAGAGGAAGAAGCCCCCCCAAAAGATGAAGCATCCCGCACCCCTAGCAAAGCTCGCAAATGAAGAAACTTTCTCTTAGTGAATGGTTTGGTGAAGATATCAGCAACCTGCTCAGAAGTTGGACAATAGCGAAGGTCGATGACATGCCCATGGATGAGCTCCTAGATGTAGTGCATGTGGACCTCAATGTGTTTGGTCCACTGATATCAAACCGGATTCTGTGAGATCTAAATGGCACTCTGGTTGTCACAAAATATGACCGATGGCCGTCTGATCTCGATACCAAACTTAGTGAGAATATTTTGAAGCCAAATGGCCTCATTGACGGCATTCACAGCCCCCCGATACTCAGCCTCAGTAGAAGATAGAGCAATAGCAGACTACTTCTTGCTTGACCAACAAATAGGACCTGAACCAAGTGAGAAGCTATAACCTGAAGTAGACTTGCAATCTTGACAATCGCCTACCCAATCTAAATCTATATAGCCCACCAAGTCAAGCTCAATGTTCGCTTTGTAGTGAATCCCAAAACTATGAGAACCCTAAATGTAGTGAAGGATCCACTTGGTTGCTTTCTAGTGCAACTCATGAGGCTCCTGCATGAATCGAGAGACCATGCCTATAGCATATGAAATGTCAGGTCTCATATGAGTCAAATAAATGAGACTCCCAACAAGCTGTCGATACAAAGTGCCATCAACAAGTGCAGAACACTGAGCCTCAAGTTTGACTCTAGAAAGAAAGGGAGTCGAAGCAGGCTTACAGTCACCCATATGAAACCTCGAGAGCAAATCTAGAGCATACTTGGACTATGTGATGGTGATCTCGAAAGAAGACTGGAGGATCTCAATCCTGAGAAAGTAATGCAACAAGCCCAAGTCAGTCATCAAAAACTTGTCATGAAGGGTAGTTTTGACAACCCCAATAGTGGATGAAGAACTCCCTGTGATTAGCAAGTCATCAACATATAGAACTAGAAATAGGAGTGAATCATCCTACTGCAGAATGTAGACATTGGGATCAAAATGGCACTGAGTGAACCCAACTGATAGAAAGAAGGAGTCCATCTTGGCATACCAGGCCTGAGGAGCCTATTTGAGGCCATAGAGAGACTTCTGAAGATGGTACACAAGTGAAGAATCTTGAATGAACCCCTTGTGGCTGCTCCATGTGGATCTCCTCCTAAAGGTCACCGTGAAGAAAAACACTCTTCACATCCATCTGGTGTACTTCCCAATGATTAGCTGCAGCAATGGAAAGAACAAGTCGGATGGAATTCATTCAGACAACTGGCGCAAAAGTATGAGAATAGTCAACCCTAGGAACCTGGGAGAATCCTTTGGCAACCAAGCAAGCCTTATGCTTGTCAACCGACCCATCTGCTACAAATTTTGTCTGATAGATCCACTTACATCGAACAAGTTTTCTTCCCTTAGAAAGAGGGACAAGATCCCAAGTGTGGTTCCTCATCAAGGAACTATACTCCTCTTGCATAGCTATATCCCACTCAAGAATACCAGAAGCCTCATAAAAAGACTGTGGATCTGAGACAGTAGCAATGAAGACATGTGGAGCATCCTCGAACTATGAACAAGTCTTCCTGGTGTCTGATGGATCCCCAACCCAATCACCTGTAGACTGCAAGGTTTGTCTAGCCCAAAGTGGATCAGAAGATGGAGAATCTAGAGGAGAATCATCAACCTTTGAATGATGACTAGGAGAGGGAGGAGGTGAGTCCTCTGAATCACTCTCTGCATCAGAAGTGGAGGTAGAAGACTACTTAGGTGAATCTGACTCATCAGAAGATCTGTCATGTATCCCAAGTGACTCCAATGTCAAAGTACAAGGAGTTGGAGAAGTGATAGAGAGTGAGCTTGAAGAGCCCTCCTCAAACTGAACACTCCTCTCAATGAACAACTCATGTGTATTAGGGTGGAGCAACCAATAACCCTTCACACCATCAGGATAACCTACAAATATGCAAGGTTTGCTCTACAGATCCAAGGCCTTGCATTTCTCTATAGGAATGTGGGCCCATGCAGGAGAACCAAAAACTCAAAAGTACTTAACTGATGGTTTCCGACCGCTCCAAGCCTCAAAAGGAGTGACTCCCTTCAAGGCTTGGTGAGGGACATGGTTCTGGATATAACAAGCATAGTTAATGGCCTCTGCCCAATACTGTGGTGTAAGAGATCTAGAGTGAATCATGCAATTCATCATTTCCTTCAAAGACCTATTCTTTTGTTCTACAACACTATTCTGCTGAGGATTGTATGAAATTGAATGCTACAAATCAATCCCCTCTGAAGTGCAAAACCTCTCAAACTGATGGTTGACATACTCACCACCATTGTCAGTACGCAAAACTTTGATGGCTTTCTCAAATTACTTCTCTACAAAAGTTTTGAAGTCCTAAAAATGATCAAATACCTCTAACTTTTGTTTGAGAAAGCACACCCAAGTATATCGAGAAAAGTCATCAATGAATGTGAGGACATATCAGGCCCTGTTGAAAGAAGGATGCTGAAATAGACCAACCAAATCACTGTGAACTAACTCCAGTCTTTGTGAAGCTCTCCATGCCTTACCTTTGTCAAACTTTTCCTTAGGATGCTTACCAAGAATGCAACCTTGGCAAATACCACCTGAAAACTGAACTGAAGGCAACCTTGTAACCATGCTCTGCTGGTTGAGCTACTGCAAGTAGCAAAAGTTAAGATGGCCAAACCGCTCATGCCATAATCTAATCACATCATTAGAATGAGTAAGCAAAATAGTTGAAAGAGGATCAAGAACAAAGTTAGAAAATAGATAGAGTCGTGACTGATGATATGCTCTCCCAACTACAACTATAGAACCACTGTGCAACTCACAAATCTCCACTGAATCAGGAGTGAACTCAACCCGCTTGCCTAAACCTGTGTGAGTGATCTGGTATACCAATAGGAGATTAGTTGATAATGAGGGCACACAAGAACATCATGGAATGTGCCATCCCTCACATCAACAGACCCTCTCCCACACACCTCAATAGGAGTCATCACCCATCAAAATAGAAGGCATAGTACATGGCTCCAAAGATGCAAGAATCAAGAACCCAAGTGGATGGTGAAGAAGCAACTACAATAGGGGCCTTGCCCTTTCCTTTCCCCTTGTTGTTTTCTTTTTCCTTATTAGACCCCTCATTAGAACTCTATTTGATAGACTCAGGAACACTGATATTATTATTCTCAAGAATGTGTGTCAAGTGATCAATTTGTTTCTTCAAACATTTATGTTTATCATGACTAGATCTTTTACAATAGGCACATTGGACCCTCTCTTTCTTAAGCTTGCGCCCTTGGAAGATTGGGTCTCATTTGTTGCTTTTAAAACAACCGATATCTGATCCTTCTTATCCTTGTTATTCTTCTATTTCTTATCCTTACTATTGTTGTTACTACTTTGTCCTTTCTATTCTTTTGTGCTTTGGTTGGTAGCCAAGGCATGTGACTTAGAGGACTGAAGTGTGCCCATCTAGATTAGCTTATCCTGTTCCCGAGTGAGATTGACAACAAAATCATCTAAAGATGGCATGGTGAATTGAGTACCAAGTGCACCCTTAGTAGCATAGAAAGTAGAAATAAACACAGAATATTCTAAACTTAGCTTAGAGAGAATATTAAGAATCAGTTCTTCATCTTTCTTTTCAATTCCACATTGTTTTAACTGCAGCCTTAATGATTTCAATTTAGTGAAGAAATCTTGGATTGTGTTGAAATTGCCTGGACTTAAACTAATTAGTTCATTTTCTAACATATGACCCCTCATTGAATCTTGTGTGCCAAATAGTATTTCTAGCTTTGTCCATATTTCATTTGGTGTATTCAAAGACTCAATGTGAAAGAGAAAATCAGGAGAAATAGACAAACACAATGTTCCATATGCCTCATCACATTTGTTAAACCACTTAGGCTTATCTTCATCTTTAGCAGGTTCAATTTCAAGTCCCATAGTTATCCTATTTAATCCAGCTTTCCTTAAGTGAATTGTAATGTGTGATTTCCACTCAAACTAATTGTATGGAGTTAAGATGGGCACATTTGTTTGATCCATGATGAAGAAATGCAAAGAAGAAATGTCAAAAAGAAAAGAACCCAACCGAGACAACCCCCCCTTTTCACTCAATCAAAGAACTCCCCCAAGAAAATATGATTTGCCACTTTATATTAGTGCATTTACAACTACCACTAGCAAGAAATACTAAGTGGTCTTGATTTCAATACATTACAAAACCCTCACGAAGAGCATATGCTGAAAATACAACTTTGGCAAAATAACCAGAGAAATAAACAACACCACTGAGATCTAATCAAAAAATCATGCACTTTTAAACAAAAAATCACCTCGATACGAGGTCATATGTGAAAGTTATGATCCTTTGAAGTTCCCAAAATGAGAACTATGCAGTGTCACAACTAAGAATCTGTAATTTCTAAAAAATCTTTGCATCAAAATCAAAAAATGACTACACTAGTGCATAAAGCATGAAAAAATAGCCAAAATAAAAAAAAAAAACAATCATGGGAAATGGAGTCCGTATGAGCAAGAATAGAGCATTTGAAAACTACCTTCAAAACTGCAATTGCCAATGGAGAGGGGTCCTATTGTATCTTTCTAAGTGCATTTCTACAAACTAGTAAAAGCACCAAAGGTGCTATCAAATGGCAAATAGGCACAAATATTTTAGGTCTATTGTTAAATAGTATATATTTATATTTTCATTGGAAGGTATTACATGTAGTAGTTGACTATATATTTTTCTTAAAACTTGGAGAATATCACCAACATTCTCATTTGAACAGTACCTTAAGATATAAAATGTAAATTATGTTAAGAATCATAAGAATGAAGAGGTCTCTAAGTTGATCTTTGAGAGAAAATCCAATAAATATTCAATTTATTTGTTCATTTATATAAATAAATATTATGTTGTTAAAATAATGTTAGTCTTTAAACTTGCAATAATAATTTCTCTTTCAATTGTGTCCATGTAATTATAATTGTATAAAATAAAATATTTAATGTGATCTTATTTCATATAACTTACTATTTAATATGATATCTTAATATAATTTAATAAAAGTTACATTCAAAACATTAATATATTTCCACAAGTTATTATACATGTTTCTATTGTCATTTCAAAGTCTTCGTGACCCTTTATGTATCCAATATTTGTATTGTACAATCATATTTTTATATTCTTGCATTATTTAACAACCATTTGCTAACAGAGAAATGATAAAAGTGATGGCATTCATCGTGATAGCTATGAGTAGAAGGTAGGTAAATTTGTATTTGAAATCTTATGTAAGACACTGTAGTTGTTTAAAAGTACATTGTGATAATAAATAGATATTAAAAATTCAAATACATTCCATAAATTATAATGCTACTACCAATATGCATCGTTTAAGAAATAGACAAGTTAATGTTTCTTTTAATTTTTTTAGAATAACGCATTTTATATGTCTTATTGCATTATGTATCATTTATGCATCTTATTGCATTTATGATATGTTATTTTTTGAATGATACATAAGATAAGATTATAAATTTATCCAAATTCTTATGATTAATACTAATTGTGACAATCTTGTCTAAAAATGTTGTCAAATGGCTCATAAACATATATTTATAGCCTTCTTCAACAAGCACTAAATATAATATGGCTATAAATATGTGTCTATCAAAAAGGAAATTAGTAACATGGATTTTCTATTATCCTACATTATTTATGTATTATACTTTACCTAATGTCTTGATTGTTTAAAATTTATTTAATGGACGACTTTGGAACATTAGTAATTATGATGACTATAAATATAGACTAACAATCCAAGCTATCTATATTAATTGTTATTATTCCTTTCCTCTAAATTAAACTCAGTAGTTTGAAAAATGTTTAACTTGCTTAGCTTTCAAATCTATTTAATAAAACAAAAACTAGTTAGCATTAAAAAAATCACAATTCAAAAGTACTTCTGTAAAACACACATTAAGAACTCACTTGATAAATTTTCCAAGAGAAGGTTTCCTATTCTAATTTGGTTATGGTTAAAATTTACTCTTATATTAGTAATTTAAAATATGGTAATTCATACAAGTGCTGAACCAAAAGATTTAAAGTAAGAGAGATTTGAAATATGATAGCTTAATAAAATGAGTAGAAGGGGTCATAGCTCGGTTGGTGAGATGATGGTGTGGATTAGCATCTGTCAAGACACAAATCTCAGGAGAAAAGGGTTTGACCAACACCAATTACAAGAGGAATTATTACAAAATGAGATACCACAACAAATTATCATCCTTATATTTTAAATCATTTTATCCAAGAGAGTAAGGTTTTGTCTTGATCAGCATCAATAGGAAGAGAGAGCATTCTCTTTTCAAATCCATTAGTTTGCCCAACTGGAGGAAGATTAACATATTACAGACCACCATAAGGTTCCATTATCGTTCTGAACTTGTACATCTAAAATAACACAAGAATCACAACCCTATAAAGCTAGAGGAATAGTAGAGGATCACTATCATTCATGCCACACATTTGGAACAACACTAAAACCATGTTTTCAACCTACAAAAAGCTATATCTCTCTTCTTTCTAACAAAGGATATCACTTCCTTCTATAGTTATCACCTTTACTAAAAAGTTATTGTAATGCCCACTCATGAAATTAACAATAATTAATAAAATAAATATAAATAATGGGAGAAAGATGATTTAAGAAGTAAATTCACTTAGTGCAAAATTCAAATTAAACATTTATTCAATTATATTCATCGTAAATGAGATTTAAGCTACAAACGCTTCGTATACAGTTATACAAATTTACAGTAATTGTCAAATAATCATTAATCCACCATGTGAAAAAATTCTTTATAAGCTCCAGTACCTGGTTAATAGACCTATAACTACACAACTAAATGCATACGTTAGTTCCACAAAGTCCATCAATAAACATAACAGATAGCAACATACTAGCCTAAGGCCCTAAGGGGCCGACCTAATGTCTCAGGGGCTCATCTATGATGGCCTTGCCTACATACGCATAGCACAAAGACTTCGTAGTTCGACAAATCTAGACTTGCATTCATAATACAATAACTCAGAATGCATAATATTTATTTATTTTCTCTCTTTTTTTTATATAGAGTATAAGACAAAAGACAATATGTAAGCTTCATATTCTCATAATAAACAATCATATAAAACACCTTTCCATTACCAGCTGAAATATATATAACTCTGTATTTAACATAAGCATTATTTTTCTGGCTAATTTAGTAAATAATGATAACTCATCTAATAATGAAATCTAACCTTATCTTAGGTTAATCATTTTCTAAATAAAACACCTACAAAAATTATAATGATAAAATTTAACCCTAAACCATACTAATGCAAATATATTAAAATATTATTATCAAAGATCTAAGAACCAATATGAGCTCTATCTTCAAAGAGTAATTTATCACTATAAAAAATTACATATCTTATAACTATGTCATGAAATAAAAACTGCATTTTTTTATTAACAACAAACATACTAAAAAGAAAGAATGTAATTAACTCATCATAAAAATTATATTATACTATATTAAATTCAAAACTTAATTTTCATAATGACTTGAAGATTAACTAAAATCTTCTCATCTTTTCTTTCTTAAGAAAGCAACCCAATAACTATCACCAAGTATTTCAATTCTTAATAAATATGATTTATTCCATTATATGAGTTTTTCAAAAGTAATTAACGCTTTACTAGAAAATAGAAAAGAAACTAATCTAAAGACCATAACTTTAAAATTCTGCAAAGGACACCACCACATAATGGAACACTTAACCAATAAAAGAAATTAACTTTGATCATGCATAAGTGAAGGTTACTATTATATTGAAACTTTTTTTTTTCTTCTTACTAGAAATGTATGTTATTACGTCAAAAAGAATATGGTAAACAAGAAAATCATAATGACTTATAGCTCTAACGACTTCCTTTTTAGCCTATTTAAAATGGCGTCATAAATATAATGTTAAAAAAATAGATCTCCATCATTTAGTTTAAGTTTCTAGTTCAACAATTTTGGAAGCATTTAATCCTCTGCCAATGTCTCAGTAAATAATGTAACACAAATATGACATAATCAATATTAGGAGATTTCTAACCAGATCGCATAGCAAAAGTAGAACTTTAATAAAGAAAGTAATTACAGCAACCAAATACAAGTATCCTTCAAAGCAGATCTCTTATGATTGCACTACAGTTCAATATCCTATGCGCCATGCAGGAGCTATTTCTTACAATGGAAATGCCATTTACTTTACAGCGTCAGATTGTGATTATATAAATGACTTTAAGTAGCCTCTATTTATCCAGTTTCTTATAAAATACCTATAGAATCATATATTTAATAATCTGTCATTGATCAGACATTAACAACCACAACAAAAAACACTCACTCTCTCTCAACACACACTGAAACAAAATAAATAATAATTATGATGATGAGTACCTGTATCAAGACTGTATATTTGAGTTATCTCTATGATGACCAATTTTCATGGGTTCGACAAATGTTTTCCGCAACTTTCACAGATTTAATATGGTTAAACCTGTTGCACCTCGTAATGAGAGGATATCCTTGTGCTAACTAAGAGGTCGACCAGGTAAGAGTAAACATCTTCAAGAGTTAAGATTACGTTTGACTTGAATTATAGATTTGTCAGGAGCACCATTTACCATGATTAAATGGAGATAAATTAAGGAATTTTCCAAACTGAAAATAGGAAATGATAAGTGTAAGCCTGCACTTTCCTCTTGGTGGTCATAATGACCAATACCGGTAATAGAATCCTTTGGAAGATATTATTGCTAGAAAAATTTAAACACCATGACGATATGAGTCACAAAGCTAACACAAAATAGATAAGGATGAAAGAAAGAAAACAAGCTTCCGTTTGGATTGCATGTACGAATCTCATGGAATATGATTTGCATGGAATTGTTGAAAAAGCTTTAGAACTTTCTAGTAAACATAAAAATGTAGAAACATAGACAATGCACATAAACCGATCATAGATTGCCTCAGATAATACCATCTCATGGTACACAATGTTGCAACATGTAATTGTTGAAAAGGGCTCTAGAAATGTTTCGACATAAAGCCAAATTAGGCTCGCAATATGTGAAAGCACAGACACGGCTGCACAAGGAGTTCACCAAGGTATCATCTCATGGAAAACAATGATTATAGGAATTGCACAAAATGGTTTTCTTTACATGATCTTTCTGGATCGATAGTATTAAAGGTTCCATTTGAAAGATAAAAATATGGGTTACAGTATTTTAAAGGGATCGGTTCAAATTCCTAAGGAATGAATTGCAAAGAAAGCAATAGAGATGACTAAGTTATAAGTCGATATCTAGAATGTAAAGGATAACACATGCATACGGCCAGCTGTTCCGACAATAATTACTGATAAAAGAAAACTTCAGAATATTGAGATAATTGCATAACTTAAATTGTTCTATTCTAGGAAGATAATGAAATAGCAACTTCCAAACCTGATAAATGAAAAAAAATCTTCTATTAAGTACTTGCTATCAGCTACTACCGGAATTACTCTGTATTGCATGTGGAAATGAAGACCATCCAAGAAATCGTATCATAAAACTAAACACAAATATATTTATTTACTAAATTACCATTTTTGTGAGATCTACTAAGAATGGAGTTAAATGATTAATAAGAAATAATACTACGGTTAAAGCAAGAAACCCTCGCCCTCAACTAATGCCTTCTCTGTTACTGCAAACCAATATTACTTGAGCATGGTAAGAATGTCCACCCAGCAGAGCGTTTAACTAGATATGCCTGAAAATCTCTAAGGAAATAGGTCTGACCCACATGCAAGGCATGATCAAACAAATTTCAAGAAATATTAACAATACATTTTCAAGTACTCATGCAGGCATGCATGCAAAGTGTGAAGCGTATACAAGTTTATGAACATAATACCGCATGAATTCCTGATTCCATGATCACAAGATGCAATAAAATCAATTTCCCATATGGATAAATATACTATCAAAACATACCAGATATTCATGCAATTGCAATAGATAGGTAGTAATTAAATCCCCTAGCCTGACTCGATTCCTTTCTTTGCCTCTTCTTTTACAATACTAGTATATTTTTTTCTGAGTATCCTGCATTGCTCATGGTTTTAGTATATGAAAACCTCCATGGAATAACTTTGATTGGTATAGTATGCAACGGCTCAAGAAAATGATAGAGCTTCAAAATCCACTCTCATTCATGCACATCAAAGTAGCTCCCCAAAACCATGAACCTGGATGTATAAATGTAACCTATAAATTTTGAAATTGCTGGAGTTGGGTGGCTGCATAAATGTAACCCATAAATTTCAAAATCGCTGGAGTTGGGAAATTCAATGGACGGAGCATTCCATTTCTTTTGGTTGGTTACAAATGTTATTTTGTTAGAGGACAAACTAATAAATTTTTTTTAAAAATTTGGACTACGAGACTACCAAATTTTTGGCAGTTACAAGATGTGTGCACATATAGAATGGCCTATTGGCCAAAATATATAAACTACATGCAAAAACAAAAACATACCCAAATGGTTTTTCTATGCTACGAACAAAACCCAGAAGGCATTTTTCTTGTTAATGTACAGAAGATGTTGATCCAGTATAAACAAAACACCTTTAGCTACAAAAAATGACCCCAGCAACCAAAAAATGACATGTGAAGGCTAAATCAGCTACTTAAGACAAGCAATGGCATGCTAGAACCTGTAATATTAATTGAAAACACAGAATATGCAAGATGGTTGTCAGATTTGAGTTTTAAACCCCGGTTCCACAACTGTGTATTACAATCTCTAATTTCGGTGAAAGGAAAGCCAAATCTGACTTTCTCAATCCTCCTGGACGCATTGGAACAACTGGAAATACTACCAGTATAACTAGAAATGTTGTAATCACCCAGATTTCATAAAACACATGTGCAAACCCTAGAGATTAAAAAAATTTCTGTCAAACTTTTCTGATTCTCAAGATAATCTAAAGATGTAAGAGAAGAGCATACTAGGTTTTTCAAAAAATTGTAATAAGATTTATTAGCCCCCCCTGAATCTCTCAAATATAGAAACTAAAATCTACTCTTGCACATAGAATTGCTCTGATACCATGTTAGAATCTGAAAAGATTATTAACCCAAAAAACTAGTGCAAAAGAATAGATATTTAAACTATGAATGCAAATGACACAAAATCAAAATAGCAACACAAAGTTAGTCTCCAAGAGAGTAATGCAAATGCTAGAAGAAAAATAGCATTAAGAAGATGCAAAAGTAAAAGATACAAAATACAAGTCAAGTAGAATGCTTATATAGACTAGGAAGAGGGAGGAGGTGGCAACACCGACCAACGAGGAGCAACCATCTATCAGACTAAAGATAGAAAAGTATCTTCCCAAGATAGTTAATGGATGCTCACATGTAGGAAGGTGACACCTCGCAATCACTCACCTAATAAGACATGCTTTATTAACCTAAGCGAGATTAATAGAAGTGTAGGAAAAACCTAGGAATATAGGGAAAAAATAAATAACCCACTAGGAAATAAAAACCTACACTAACAAATTGCTATACTAATTTCTAGTTGAAGTGTTCCATCATTTGCTAGTATTTGCAACTAATTATTATATGTCACCATAATTAATTTAAGAGAATTTCTAATGAATTGATTAATCACATCATGTTCCAAAAACTATCAAATTTTTAACCAAAATCTATTAATTGTCCCAACCTAGCTAAAAGACTAACCTAATGTTTAACAATGTATATATTATTCCATTTATTAACCTCATTAAAATGGTGAGTAGAAAAATTATTCACAAAGCCCACCTTATTATAACATTTTAATCTAATGGAAGAAAAAAATCAAATTATAACTCTAACTCTTAACTTCTCAAGAAATTAATTAATAATATCACATTAATTTAATGGAAATTGAATATTTAACTCTACCAATAACTAAAACTCCTTAAATAAATTTATTTATAATTAACATTTTAATCTAAAGGAAATTAAAATTTTAATTCTAATAATTTACTCAGGAATAATGCATGTAACTAATTAGATTGACTATTAAAACAATAAATAAATTTATTATTATAAATAACTAATCATTTAAGAGTCATTAGGTATATATAAAAATTAAAGAACCCAAAAATAATATTAACATATTTCAAGATTTTTTTAAAATCAACTAACGAAATTCTAGCTAAAATAAATAAATAAAATAAACCTCATTATAAATTTATATCTTTCAATGGTTAGTATAACTAAATAATATATAATCAAAATAATAATAAATAAAACTTAAATAATAACTAACTAACGTGAAATCGCTGAAGCATTTGTTAGTTTTTTTTGTTTTCTTTCGAGCACTATTTAAAGCTTGGCCATAAAGGGCTTTTTGTCTTGTCAATATGCCTGTTCCTTGGATCTTGAATTTCATTATAATGATCTTGGCCATCAAGGGCCTTTTGTATCTTGTAAACTTTTATATTAATATATATTATGATGCATAAAGCATCCTTATTGATTAAAAAAAAAGGTTGTGTCAAATATTAAATAAAGATTAATATAAATATATATATAAAGGTAATAAATGCACAATTCTAAATATCACATAGATGAAATATGTGTGTGTGTGTGTGTGTATATATATATGTATACACATACACACAGATATTTCATCTATGTGATATTTTAAAAATAAAAAATAGTAAACCTGTCATGAAAACAAGTAGTTTGTTGCGGTCTCCATAACTTTTATTTCACGGAGTAAGTTTTTCTAATATTTTTAGGGTACTTGAGAAACTGAGTTGTATATGTCCCCACAAGAAATTAGTCATACCCAGATTGTTGATTACAAGATACTATGTAATTACCGACTGTCTATCTCTACTGATATAAACCTTACATTTTTAATTATATATATATATGAACTAGGGGTTCAAGGATATATATATATATATATATATATATCCTGAATTTACTCAAATCCCACAAAAAAGTTTGCATTATTCAATCACAAAAAAGGCATGCATGTGCATGTATGTGAAACTTCAAAAGGATCCACCCAATATCATGCCTATTCCTCCAAAACCCAGTTAGTACATAGTTAGGAAAAAAAAATCAATGCTAAAGAAAAATCAATAGAAGCCTTTGAAATAAAATATAACAAGAAAAGAAAAAATTTATAATATCAATGTGTGAGAATAAGTGTAGATAAGGCAAATTTTGAAAAAATGGCACGTACGAAGAGGTCTGTGAAAAATCGAGTGGCGAATGTAAATTTGAAAGAAGAGTGTAGCGGAAGTACCGGCAAGCAAATTCAGATCAATCTTGATGAAGAAGCGGTGCTGGACACGAACACCTTAGAAAAATAAGGAATCATTAGAAGACAATTAGGGAGGAAATTCTCCAGAAAGGTGATAACAGATTAGATTCATGAAAATTTGAAATGGCCAAGCAACATCAAATTCCTGCCAAAAGGATTCTTCATGGTGCTTCTTCATAGCCACAAAGAGTGAGATCTAATCCTCTCATTTAACCAATGGTAGATAGAGGATGCAATTTTATTGATCCAAAAATGGTCTCTGCTCTTTGACCCTTGTGAAGCTAGGCCTATTGACGTCCCCATTTGGTTCAGACTCTATAACCTTCCTATGGAATTTTGGTAAGAAAAATGCTTGAGAAAAATTGGAAACTCTTTTGGGATGATGATGGACATTGATAGGGGATTTTAGAAGGTGATTATTTTCTCTATGTCAAAATTGATGTTGCAAAAATTGATGGTTGCCCTGGCTCCATCAAGATCTCTTTGGCCCTAGGAGAGCAAATAGTCAAAATTGAGCAAGATGAAATAAAATTCTTTTGTCTTGGCTATGGGAACAGAAACCATTCTTCCAACCATTGTCCAAAGGATACAAAGATGGAATGGAGGAAAAAAATGTAAAACCTAGAGATCGAAGTGCCAAGCTCCTAACTACTTGCCCCATGCAATGAGGTATCTTCTTCAATGCCTCCCTTGGAATATGTCACTCTAGTTCCTGCAGCATGTGAACTTGTCACCACTCCTGCTGTAACACCCCACCCTGAACACCTTAGAGAAAATACATTTACACTATAGAAAACAGGAATTTTTTTTTTTTGAATAAGATAACAAGCAATGTTAACTTTCTAAATTACTCCATTAAACTGCAACATGTCTCTAAGGATTCAAGGAGGCATTAATTACACGCTAATCAACATGATAACACATAATGCTAACATTAGTATCTGATCTAAAACCAATGCATGATTAATTAGCATATTCAAATTCATTGCATGTCATCAAAATATAATGTTCATGATCAATTACACAACTGCAATGTTTTTCCCTTACACATAGTTACATCATTACATCATTGACATCTTCTATCTATATCAAATTACATTCATTAAGAATGATCTGGTATACAAGTTAGGTACACAATTATCTTCTTAACTGGTACAAGTTTATTTGTCTGAAATTGAGATAATCCTTTCTTGCACATGAACTTCGACAAGAAACAACCAATGGATAAGATAGCTCTTCCACTCGACCATGTGGAACCCTAAGGTCCACCCCCTGAGCTAGGAGTTAACATGAGGTCCCAATGACAAACAACAGTCAGGTAGACAAAGACTAACATGAATGAAGGATGACCAACTTCAATACAACACAAGACAACAACACAACACAACTTCCAAGGATGACACATAACACATGTGGAGAGACCATACAAGGAATGCTAGGTAGCAATAGGGAGAGTGTCATTGTACGGTCCTAGCATGGGTTATCCTGACAGCCTCTCACTAGGCGTCGGCCCCCATCTATGGTTATCCTGACAGCCTCTCACTAGGTGTCGGCCCCATAGGGTGACACATGCGGAATCGACCTTCCTTTCATGAGGACAAGGAAGTCAATCATGCCGAACAGGCCTTCTCAACCCATCCTTAGCCTAAGCGAGCACTACAGGCATGGGTGAGGAAATCCATTAGTCTTGTTTAATGTGAATTCTACCCTTAACCCCCTAGTTCATTTTAAGTTATCACTTGATTAATCTACTTTCAACGGGTTATCCTGACTGCCACTTTGGGCACCGGCCCCACATTGAAAGCCACCCTCCTTACTAATGCCTAGCAAACCCTTAACTATCAATAAGACAGATACATCATCCTACAGATACATATGATCATAACAAGGCAGTATCCCACTTGTATACCAAACATAAACATAAGGCATCCTCTTAACTCATTGTCCAAAGCAAAATAGGTTTATTGGACCATTAGGATTCACAGGTCTCTCCATGCGACGATTATGACAAAACGGTAAAATTCACAAGTGGTAAGATACCTCATCTAGAGAATATTGCTTGCAAAACATATTAACAATTTAACTCATACTTCATTAAACTTTATACCATCCAAAAACCACAAGATCGTTACAACACCACAATGTTAAAACTCCACTACCACATACTAAGCCCCTGGAATGGTCATTCACAACTCAACACTTACAATGACAAGATCTCTTAACTCACGCCGTATGATTAAGTTCCAGAGTTAAAACTACAAACCCTACTTAGTTCAATGCAAACGAAAAACAACTATGAATAACATTAAAACAACTAATTAAATGCAACAATCAAATTAATATATTACAACTACTTACTAAATATTTTTGTTTCAAATGATTAAATTACTAAATAATAAACAACACCATCTAGATTATCTTTCCCATAATTTGACCGATTAATCTAATTCTAAAGTAATACAAAAATGCCTATTCTCTAGATCCATAACCTAATAGTTTGAATTTACTAGTATCATTAGTAAAGTTTTCTAAGCATTTATCTACACAACTTTATGGAAAAGAAAGTAATAACCACATAAATAAATATTATTATTACGAATAATATTCACCATAGGCTATTGAATAGCAAAAATAATTATCTTCCTATGCTAACAAGACGTTATTTTATTTTACGACAGTTATCTATTCGATAAAGCCTTTGAACTACTAAGACTTAGTTCAATAAAATTAAATTAATGTCAAATTTACTTATCTTGAAAGCCTCTGCATATGACATACAATTACCTTACTCCAAATAAAATCCCTATTTTCTCTATTCTAACTTAAGGGAAAAATTTCTTCATAAAAATAGGCATCTATTTTTCAACTGCTATGGTTAAAAACAAACCTAATAACAATAATATTATTTGAACTGTAAAATTTGTGGATCATTGGATAGTAAATATCTTTCACTCAGAGGAAGAATAAACTAACATTAATTTAGACACGCATCCAAATTGGATGATTCACAATACAAGGATGAGAAACGATAACTATTATTTTTCCTACTATAGCAACTAAAACTGTCACATAATTTTATAAATGAAGGTGGTACATTACCTTTGTCAATCTGCTATGTGCACTAAGCTTAGATTGTAAATAAGATAATTTTATACGGCTTTTGTTGTGACAGAGGTGTAAAATTGTTATTGGCTATTTGATCATTGAACGGTTTGAGATTTTAAATCGAGAGATGTCAGTTGTTGCAAATCATATCGGCATGGAAGTGAAAGCCCTAAAGGTTCCCTAACCCTAAAATTTACTCCTTAACTATAGATTTATTTGAAAAGACTTTAGAAATGTGCATCACGAATTCCACAAGTGTAAAGTCGGATTCCTCATCCTACAGTGACGCCTAGAAGGGAGCTTTGAAACAGAAATGGACAGTTAAATGCATGCTTTTCGACTGTGTCTGAGCGATTTCAGAACAAGGTAAATGTGAATCTAATCATTTGATGATCAAAAGAAGAGGGTTATTGTTCAAGTTAGATTGTATGTGGAGGCAAAATTGTGAGGAGGCCGAAATTCCAGGGAATTCTTTTCACATTTTTCCTTTTCTGGTTTAGACGCCTGAGTACAAGGCTACGCAGAAATCATAAGTTTCTTTCTATCCTTTGTTAAAATGCTTGCCAAAAATCAGAGACGTCCTCTATGAATAGATTAAAAATAGTTTATGAGTGATGTAAAAAGTTCTGGAGAGAGTGCAGCGTAGTCTAGAAATAGATTGTTGAAAATGCATTAGAAACTTTGAATGAATGCAAACTGCAGGTGTGAGGCTGGACGTCTCAACCTGTGCCATCATTCTCACTGCCCGATATTGGAAGGGAGCTCTGGGATGGGTGTGGGCATCCACCGCAACATAAGGATAGAGGGAATCTGTCAAATGTTGCAGTTGCAACGGCCCTACAAAACACATATGCAAAAAGTAGAAGCATGCGCAAGGGTAGACGAGTTTGATTAGAGATTGTGGTTGCGTCCACCCTGGCAGAGAAGTGTACAAAATGTAGAAGCATATACCAGGCTTTGAGATGTGCAAGCAAATGCAATACATAGGTATAAGGCAGACCCTCATACCCGTTGCCTGAGAGATAATGGAGGATCTGCTAGGGGGATATCTCAATTTAGAAGGGATCGAACAATGGTCAGGCGATGCAGCTGCAACGGCCCCCACTACAGAAGACACCAAAGGTAGAAACAAGCATAAGGGAGACTGCTGCTGAAAATGTCTCTTCACAAAAGTGACTTACTAATTGAAATGATGCCAACGTAGACAAAAGCTAATTCCATTTTACATGATGATGCAGAACTAGTTAATTTCCTAGCCTTGCCAGATTAGGTGGCCAGTTTGGGAGCTAGATTGCCAACATTCATCAACGCATAAAGGATAGAAGAGTTTTGTTAGATGCTGTAGTGGCAAACCTTACATTGAGGAATCAGATAAACTAATTTACATGGATAGTTTGCAATTATAACGTAAAACATGTTTAGGAGTATTTACTGTGACACTTTTTGTTGAATTGGATCCAAATCATGCCTAAATGTATATATGGACTGTAATGATTGTATGCACAAAATGAAAGAAGCTTTAAAAAACCTTAAGCAAATGCGATCTAGTCAGACGCAAGCCTAGACTCCATAGTTTTAACAGGCATAAGAGGAAAGAACACTAATTATTCATTAGGAATAATGTAGATAGCACAAAATGAAGCACATTCTGAACCATAACAGAGAAAACAAGGATTGTACAGTAAACATATTTTCAGAAAACAAAACAAAGAATTAACCAACGTTGATCCCACTTGTGGAAATGAAGGTTTGTTGCCGCATCCACTCCCAATCTCTTCCCCCCCCCCCCAAACTATTTCCAGGTAAAAACCCCCTTTTTAAAGAAATAATTTGGTAACCAAATACGGGAAAAAACTAACTTCTGCAACCCTGAACGAACTTTATATTTGTTAGATCCAAGACAAAATAGTTTGGTTTGATCAATTCAAGGCAACGGTAAAGATATTTACACATTATATATATAATTACCATTAAATCAACTTTATAAATATATATTATTTTTTTATAACTATACTTTGTTAACAAAATTGTGACAAGCAACTTATTTACTGACTAAAACGTAATTTACGAATTTCAACTCAACTTACAACTAATTAATTTATTTACCACAATTATAATCAAATATCCAAATTAATAATTATGTTAAGTTATCAATATTATATTTTTCACTCATTACTTCTATTACCCATATAAACACCTTCCGACCTCGCTAACTTCAAGGTATGACATTCCTGCTAGCAAGTTATGATCAGACGACAGACAAGACCATGAAGGTAACCTAACAACTCAGCAACAATGACAGGGGACCCCACATTAACTCCATACAACCATTCATTTGGTGGAGGCACGCTCAGACCTGGTAAATTAGGTGGAGTCGGTGCCTAGTTCCTGCATCCTGCAGCAAATACACGGTTAAACATAACGAGATACATATATCACATGCAGTCGTCTAGTGAATGGAAATCGCAGTGGGGTAGGGTACTCGAGAGCGAGTAATATGACACTGTCCCATTCACGTTCTTATATAAACAAGGCACAACATTTAAACAAGATACTAAATATAGAAATAAAAACATCTGAAACATCTAGTTTACTTATCAATTGTAAAGCATGAAATAACAAGATCCAATATCACAACTAATATCATGATGATTAGTTCCATAATGAATTAACAAGACAACAAGTGCTCCATCATATAAGATATTGTCAAAATGTCAGAATTCTAATAAACAACTATCAATCAGACTGATGACAAGGTGAGGGGCACTACATCCTCCCCCCCAAGGATCAGGCTTACTCCTGGAAGCCTACAAACAAATAAGGATATAACTCTCGCATTCGGGATGCATCCTCCCAGATAGCTAAAGTCTCATCACTAGGATCCCACTGGACCCTTACCTGCTCTATGACTCTACCCCTGAGAGCAAGTCTCCTGTGCTCCAAAATGCCTACAGGCTCCAAAGCTAGCTGCCCGTCCTCTACCTGTAAAGCATTCCAGTCAAGGACATGAGAAATATCTGGATGGTAGGGTCTAAGAACAGAAACATGAAATACATCATGGATGCATGACAAGCTAGGCGGCAAAGCAAGATGGTATGCAACAGGACCAATTCTCTCCAAAATCTCCAATGGCCCTACAAAGCGTGGTGCAAGCTTAGAGCCTTTTCCGTAACGGATTGGACTCTTTCGCGGACGCACCTGCAAGAACACCTAATCACCTACTGAAAACTGACGATCAAGTCTATGAGCATCTGCATATTTCTTCTGTCTATCCTGAGCTGCTACTAGATGCTCTCTAATGCGATCAACCTGCTGCTCCATCTCTTGAAGCATCTGAGGTCCAAGGAGAACTCTATCCTCAAGATGATCCCAACTCAGTGGGGTTCGACAAGGACGACCATAAAGAGCCTGAAAAGGAGACATGCCAATGGAACTATGGTACCCATTATTGTACGTAAACTCTACCAGATGTAAATAATCTTCTCAGCGGTTCTGCTGATCCATGACATACATTCTGAGCATATCCTCAAGGACCTGATTGACCCTCTCAGTTTTCCCATCAGTCTTCGGATGACAAGCTGAACTGAAGTTTAACTGTGTTCCCAAAGTATGCTGAAGGGATGTCCAAAGAGCTGAAGTGAACATTGGATCACGATCAGAGATAATCTTGTGAGGAATCCCATGTAATCTGATGATGTCCTCCATAAATATTCTGGCTATAGATGAAGCATTATATGAAGATCGGACAGGAGAAAAGTGTGCTACTTTCATAAGCCTGTCTACAGTGACCATTATTGCGTCATGACGACGAGAGGATATGGGTAGACCAACTATAAAGTCTATTGAGATGATGTCGCATTTCCATTCTAGAATCAGGTGTGGCTGGAGAAGTCCTGCGGGATGCTGATGTTCTACCTTAACCCTCTGACATTCTAGACATCTCGAAACAAAATCCGCAATATCTCTCTTCATTCCAGCCCAAAAATATATCTGACGGAGGTCGGTATACATCTTCTTGACACCTGGATGAGTAGCATAAGGTGCCCGATATGCCTCAGTCATGATTAAGGTACAGAGACCCTCTATAGAAGGAACATAAATGTGACCTAGATGCCGTAAGAGACCATCAGACTCGATAGAATATCCGAAGAAATCTACCCTCCAAGGTTCTACCAGACTCCACTTCTGCTTTCACTTCCTGATACCATCTATCTGCAGGAAGTGCTGCTAGGATCTGACCCCTCAAATCCACTCCAAGAGTGATGGATGAAAGTTCATGTTTCCATCGACTGAGAGCATCTGCCACCACATTTTCCTTACCTTGGATATATTTTACCTCGAAATCATACTCACATAGAAATTCCATCCACCGCCTCTGTCTCGCATTCAGGTTTGGTTGAGTAAAAATGTACTGTAAACTTCGGTGATCGCTGTGTAGCTCGAACCGCTGTCCCAATAAAAAGTGTCTCCATCTCACTAATGCATGCACAACAGCAACTAACTCTAGGTCATGTGTAGGATAGTTCAACTTGTGGTCTTTGAGTTTGCGGGACTCATAAGCTATCACATGACCCTCCTGCATTAAGACTGCTCCTAATCCTTGCAAGGATGCATCTGTACATACCACAAAATCTCCGACAGGATCAGGCACTGCTAGAATGGGTGCGCTAGTCAACCGCTCCTTAAGAGTCTGAAATGCTACTTGACACTGTTCTGACCAAATGAACTTCTTTCCTTTTCTCTGAAGAGAAGTGATAGGGTGAGCTAGCTTAGAAAATCCCTGCACAAATCATTGATAATAGCCTGCTAGACCCATGAAACTATGAACCTCTGAAACATTGGTGGGAGCAGGCCAATCCATGATGGCTTGTATCTTTGAAGGATCCACTACAATACCCTTGTCAAAAATAACATGACCCAAATATTTCACTTCTGTTTGAAAGAATTCACATTTAGCCAGGTTTGCATTTAACTGATTTTCTCTTAAACACTGCAAAACCTATCGCAAATGCTCTTCATGCTCCTCCATAGATCTTGAGTAAATCAATATATCATCCAAGAACACAAGAACAAATTTATCAAGATAGGTGTGAAATACACCATTCATCAGACTCATAAATACCGATGGTGCATTCGTCAACCCAAAAGGTACAACAGTGAATTCATAATGTCCGTAACGGGTGCGGAATGCTGTCTTGTGGATGTCAGCCTCAAAGATGCGCAACTAATGATATCCTGACTTTAGGTCTATCTTTGAAAACACCTTAGCCCCCTTGATCTAGTCAAAAAGGTCATCAATTCATGGCAAGGGGTATCTTTTCTTAACAGTCACCTTATTAAGCTGTCGATAATCGATACACAACTACAGAGATCCATCCTTTTTCTTCACAAAAATAACTGGTGCTCCCCATGGAGAGACACTAGGACGAATAAACCCCTTGGCTAGCAACTCCACTAGCTACAACTGAAGCTCCTTAAGCTCCTGAGTAGTCATCCGATATGGAGCTCGAGAAATAGGTTCTGCTCTGGGAACAAGGTCTATCTTAAAATCAATGTCACGCTTAGGTGGCATTCCCAGGATATCACTAGGAAAGACATCTGCATACTCCTTGAGAATAGGATGATCATCGAGGGATGTCTCCCTATTCTCCTCAAAATCTAAATCATTAATCGTTACGGCAAACAACTTGCATCCTTGACGCATACATCTCTTCAACTGCATGGCAAAAATCATATGCAAAGAGATGGATCTCTGAATACCAACCACTTCTACCTCACTGCCAGAATCATCAACACACCTCACTGACTTGCAGCGACAATCTATCACTGCTTGATGAGCATCCAACCAGTCCATACCCAACACTATGTCATAGGATCCTAGAGGTATAATGCGAAGATCCACCGTGGTAGGTAAAGGACCTATCCTCAACTCACAACCATACACCAGAGAGTCTACTGATACCCTAGATCCGGAGGCCAATTCCACCTGCCACTTAACATCTTGCTTTGCTGCCACCAACTTGCAACGCTCCACTATAGAAGGGGAAATGAAAGAATCTGAAGCACCTAAGTCAAAAAGAATAGAAACTGTAATACCTCGCAAGACACCTGTAGTCTCCACAACGGTGCCTTGATGCTCTGCTTGGTGATTATCTACTGCCACAAACACCCTATGTGACCTGCCTGCATCTCCCACAGTAGGCTCTAAAACTACAGGCCTCTGACCGAATCCTGTAGTATTCTTACGCGGACACTGTCTGGCAATGTGGCCCTGCTGGCTGCAAGAGAAACATCCTGTTCCCCTACCAACACCTCCACCACCTATAGGGGCACTCGACTGCTGAAAACTTCCTCTGCTTGCTACAGACTGTGTGCTCTGCGCTGGCTGACTAGCACATTCACGCCTAATTCTTTGCCAACTTCGATCTATCCTAGTCTGAAATCTACTACCTTGCTGATATTGAGAGTTTCTCAATTTCGTCTGGGAGTACTGTTGTTGTTGGCCACTCTTAGAAGGTACAAGATGACTCCTTGAGTTACCTGCTATCTGAGACTGACTCCCTCGAAACCCAGAACCTGCTCGAGAATCACTACCAATATGCACACCAGTATGACCCCCTAAAGCCATGGTCAAATTCTCCTCCACCAGTCGAGCCTTCTCCACTACCACCTCCATGGTCTTTGGCTCAAAAACTCAAACTCCTCCACTGATCCATGCATTCAGACCTCTAATAAAATGTTGAACCAACATGGCCTCATCGTTTCCAATACCTGCATACTGCTTGAGTTCATAAAACCTGCGCTCGTATTGTTCCACTGTCATGGCCATTTGTCTCAATCCATGGAACTCTTCTGCTCGACGTTGCCTCCAGTGGTCTGACAAAAATCAAGCTCTGAACCTCTCTAGAAATAGTTCCCAAGATACTGTGCCAATATCTAGATGCAACTTCTGTTCCTCTAGTCGCCACCATGTGGAGGTGAAACCTCGAAGGTGTATGATGGCACATCTTGCCTTAGTGTTGCTACCATATGGATGCATAGCAAAACACCTCTCTAAATCAATTAGCCATGTCTCTGCTTCCAAACCACTTCCAGACCCCTCGAAAGTGGGAGGACGGGCTCTCATAAGATCTCGCATGTGGCCTGCAAGAATAGCTTCTTGTTCAGCTGTGGTTTCTCTCCTTCTAGGAGATCGTTCTCTATCTCATACTTCTGACTGATCCCTCTCCTGCCTAGAACCTAGACGAGCAAGGACCTCTTCAAGAAGTTGACGTAGCTAAGCACCCTCTGGCTGACCCTGACTCTCCTGATTCTCGTCCTCACCTTCTTGTGCACTTTCATGAGGTGAACTAGGAGGAGGGCTATTAGCACCCCCCTTCCACGTCCCCTACCTCAACCACATCCTCGACCTCGACCCCTAGGCATCTCCCTAACTGCACACCCAAGGACAACTTTAGGTTGCTAGGTGAGGGCTACTAAAGAAAATCTCATTCAGAGATTAAACAACTAGTATAGCTTAATGGGCTCATATAAACCCAGAGTACCCAGTGTTAGAAACTAGGCTCTGATACTAGATGTAACACCCCGCCCTGAACACCTTAGAGAAAATACATTTACACTATAGAAAACAGGAAATTTTTTTTTTTTTTTTGAATAAGATAACAAGCAATGTTAACTTAACTAATTACTCCATTAAACTGCAACATGTCTCTAAGGATTCAAGGAGGCATTACTTACACGCTAATCAACATGATAACACATAATGCTAACATCAGTATCTAATCTAAAACCAATGCATGATTAATTAGCATATTCAAATTCATTGCATGTCATCAAAATATAATGTTCATGATCAATTACACAACTACAATGTTTTTCCCTTACACATAGTTACATCATTACATCATTGACATCTTCTATCTATATCAAATTACATTCATTAAGAATGATCTGGTATACAAGTCAGGTACACAATTATCTTCTTAACTAGTACAAGTTTATTTGTCTGAAATTAAGATAATCCTTTCCTGCACATGAACTCCGACAAGAAACAACCAATGGATAAGATAGCTCTTCCACCCAACCATGTGGAACCCTAAGGTCCACCCCCCGAGCTAGGAGTTAACATGAGGTCCCAATGACAAACAACAGTCAGGTAGACAAAGACTAACATGAATGAAGGATGACCAAATTCAATACAACACAACACAACTTCCAAGGACGACACATAACACATGTGGAGAGACCATACAAGGAATGCTAGGTAGCAGTAGGGAGAGTGTCATCGCATGGTCCTAGCATGGGTTATCCTGACAGCCTCTCACTAGGCGCCGGCCCCATAGGGTGACACATGCGGAATCGACCTTCCTTTCATGAGGACAATGAAGTTAATCATGCCGACCAGGCCTTCTCAACCCATCCTTAGCCTAAGTGAGCACTACAGGCATGGGTGAGGAAATCCATTAGTCTTGTTTAATGTGAATTCTACCCTTAACCCCCTAGTTCATTTTAGGTTATCACTTGATTAATCTACTTTCAACGGGTTATCCTGACTGCCACTTTGGGCGCCGGCCCCACATTGAAAGCCACCCTCCTTACTAACACCTAGCAAACCCTTAACTATCAATAAGATAGATACATCATCCTATAGATACATACGATCATAACAAGGCAGTAACCTACTTGTATACCAAACATAAACATAAGGCATCCTCTTAACTCATTGTCCAAAGCAACACAGGTTTATTGGACCATTAGGATTCACAGGTCTCTCCATACGACAATTACAACAAAACAGTAAAATTCACAAGTGGTAAGATACCTCATCTGGAGAATATTGCTTGCAAAACATATTAACAATTTAACTCATACTTCATTAAACTTTATACCATCCAAAAACCACAAGATCGTTACAACACCACAATGTTAAAACTCCACTACCACATACTAAGCCCCTGGAATGGTCATTCACAACTCAACACTTACAACGACAAGATCTCTTAACTCACGCCGTATGATTAAGTTCCAGAGTTAAAACTACAAACCCTACTTAGTTCAATGCAAACGAAAAACAACTATGAATAACATTAAAACAACTAATTAAATGCAACAATCAAATTAATATATTACAACTACTTACTAAATATTTTTGTTTCAAATGATTAAATTACTAAATAATAAACAACACCATCTAGATTATCTTTCCCATAATTTGACCGATTAATGTAATTCTAAAGTAATACAAAAATGCCTATTCTCTAGATCCATAACCTAATAGTTTGAATTTACTAGTATCATTAGTAAATTTTTCTAAGCATTTATCTACACAACTTTATGGAAAAGAAAGTAATAACCACATAAATAAATATTATTAATACAAATAATATTCACCATAGGCTATTGAATAGCAAAAATAATTATCTTCCTATGCTAACAAGAAGTTATTTTATTTTACGACAGTTATCTATTCGATAAAGCCTTTGAACTACTAAGACTTAGTTCAATAAAATTAAATTAATGTCAAATTTACTTATCTTGAAAGCCTCTGCATATGACATACACTTACCTTACTCCAAATAAAATCCCTATTTTCTCTATTCTAACTTAAGGGAAAAATTTCTTCATAAAAATAGGCATCTATCTTTCAACCGCTATGGTTAAAAACAAACCTAATAACAATAATATTATTTGAACTGTAAAATTTGTGGATCATTAGATAGTAAATATCTTTCACTCAGAGGAAGAATAAACTAACATTAATTTAGACACTCATCCAAATTGGATGATTCACAATACAAGGATGAGAAACGATAACTATTATTTTTCCTACTATAGCAACTAAAACTGTCACATAATTTTATAAATGAAGGTGGTACATTACCTTTGTCAATCTGCTATGTGCACTAAGCTTAGATTGTAAATAAGATAATTTTATACGGCTTTTGTTGTGACAGAGGTGTAAAATTGTTATTGGCTGTTTGATCATTGAACGGTTTGAGATTTTAAATCGAGAGATGTCAGTTGTTGCAAATCATATCGGCATGGAAGTGAAAGCCCTAAAGGTTCCCTAACCCTTAAATTTACTCCTTAACTATAGATTTATTTGAAAAGACTTTAGAAATGTGCATCACGAATTCCACAAGTGTAAAGTCGGATTCCTCATCCTACAGTGACGCCTAGAAGGGAGCTTTGAAACAGAAATGGACAGTTAAATGCATGCTTTTCGACTGTGTCTGAGCGATTTCAGAACAAGGTCAATGTGAATCTAATCATTTGATGATCAAAAGAGAGGGTTATTGTTCAAGTTATATTGTATGTGGAGGCAAAATTGTGAGGAGGCTGAAATTCCAGGGAATTCTTTTCACGTTTTTCCTTTTCTGGTTTAGATGCCTGAGTACAAGGCTGCGCAGAAATCATAAGTTTCTTTCTATCCTTTGTTAAAATGCTTGCCAAAAATCAGAGACGTCCTCTATGAATAGATTAAAAATAGTTTATGAGTGATGTAAAAAGTTCTGGAGAGAGTGCAGCGTAGTCTAGAAATAGATTGTTGAAAATGCATTAGAAACTTTGAATGAATGCAAACTGCAGGTGTGAGGCTGGACGTCTCAACCTGTGCCATCATTCTCATTGCCCGATATCGGAAGGGAGCTCTGGGATGGGTGTGGGCATCCACTGCAACATAAGGATAGAGGGAATCTATCAAACGTTGCAGTTGCAACGGCCCTACAAAACACATATGCAAAAAGTAGAAGCATGCGCAAGGATAGACGAGTTTGATCAGAGATTGTGGTTGCGTCCACCCTGGCAGAGAAGTGTGCAAAATGTAGAAGCATATACTAGGCTTTGAGACGTGCAAGCAAATGTAATACATAGGTATAAGGCGGACCCTCATACCTGTTGCCTAAGAGATAATGGAGGATCTGCTAGGGTGATATCTCAATTTACAAGGGATCGAACAATTGTCAGGCGATGCAGCTGCAATGGCCCCCACTACAGAAGACACCAAAGGTAGAAACAAGCATAAAGGAGACCGCTGCTGAAAATGTCTCTTCACAAAAGTGACTTACTAATTGAAATGATGCCAACATAGACACAAGGTAATTCCATTTTACATGATGACGCAGAACTAGTTAATTTCCTAGCCTTGCCAGATTAGGTGGCCAGTTTGGGAGCCAGATTGCCAACATTCATCAACGCATAAAGGATAGAAGAGTTTTGTTAGATGCTGTAGTGGCAAACCTTACATCAAGGACTCAGATAAATTGATTTACATGGATAGTTTGCAATTATAACGTAAAACATGTTTAGGAGTATTTACTGTGACACTTTTTGTTGAATTGGATCCAAATCATGCCTAAATGTATATATGGACTGTAATGATTGTATGCACAAAATGAAAGAAGCTTTAAAAAACCTTAAGTAAATGCGATCTAGTCAGACGCAAGCCTAGACTCCATAGTTTTAATAAGCATAAGAGGAAAGAACACTAATTATTCATTAGGAATAATGCAGATAGCACAAAATGAAGCACATTCTGAACCATAACAGAGAAAACAAGGATTGTACAGTAAACATATTTTCAGAAAACAAAACAAAGAATTAACCAACCTTGATCCCGCTTGTGGAAATGAAGGTTTGTTGCTGCATCCACTCCCAATCTCTTCCCCCCCCCAAACTATTTCCAGGTAAAAACCCCCTTTTTAAAGAAATAATTTGGTAACCAAATACGGGAAAAAACTAACTTCCGCTACCCCGAACGAACTTTATATTTGTTAGATCCAAGACAAAATAGTTTGGTTTGATTAATTCAAGGCAACGGTAAAGATATTTACACATTATATATATAATTACCATTAAATCAACTTTATAAATATATATTATTTTTTTATAACTATACTTTGTTAACAAAATTGTGACAAGCAACTTATTTACTGACTAAAACGTAATTTACGAATTTCAACTCAACTTACAACTAATTAATTTATTTACCATAGTTATAATCAAATATCCAAATTAACAATTATGTTAAGTTATCAATATTATATTTTTCGCTCATTACTTCTATTACCCATATAAACACCTTCCGACCTCGCTAACTTCAAGGTATGACATTCCTGCAAGCAAGTTATGATCAAACGACAGACAAGACCATGAAGGTAACCTAACAACTCAGCAACAATGACAGGGGACCCCACATTAACTCCATACAACCATTCCATTGGTGGAGGCACGCTCAGTCCTGGTAAATCAGGTGGAGTCGGTGCCTAGTTCCAGCATCCTACGGCAAATACACGGTTAAACATAACGAGATACATATATCACATGCAGTCATCTAGTGAATGGAATTCACAGTGGGGTAGGGTACTCGAGAGCAAGTAATACGACACTGTCCCATTCACGTTCCTATATAAACAAGGCACAACATTTAAACAAGATACTAAATATAGAAATCAAAACATCTGAAACATCTAATTTACTTATCAATTGTAAAGCATGAAATAACAAGATCCAATATCACAACTAATATCATGATGATTAGTTCCATAATGAATTAACAAGACAACAAGTGCTCCATCATCTAAGATACTGTCAAAATGTCAAAATTATAATAAACAACTATCAATCAGACTGATGACAAGGTGAGGGGCACTACACCTGCCCAAGAACTTGCACAACCACTTGTGACACCTCCCACTAGAATGATAGCTAAATTAGAAGAGCGGGCTCATGGTGATTTGGATGCTTTAAACAATATCAAAATTACTAAGGAAGCAGATAACTCATAATGGTCCAACTATGAATCAAATGGTGAGGACAAATTTTGAGAGGCTGAGGCTAGATTCATTAGCCAAGAGGAGGCCAAAATTTTGAAACCAAATTTGAATGTGAAAGGAAAAAAGAAAGGTTGAAAGTTGAATAGGGTTTTGAGGGAGGAAGAGGTGTCCAAAGGTAGCCAAGCCACCCTAAATAGTTTCATCAACAGTACCAAGCGAGGAATGGCCTCCCTTGGGAAGCAATGGAAATCCTAAGATAAAATGTAAGGGGCCTCAATGCCCCTAACAAGCAATGCTTGCTAAAGCATCATCTCCAAACTTTTGGAACAGATATAGTTCTCCTTCGAGAGACAAAATTGCCACGGGAAGATAGTAGCAATCTATGTAGATCTTGTAAAGGATGGGAAGGTTTCTTTATTCCTTCATCAGGAGCCTCAGGAGGTCTATCCACTCTATGGAATCCCATAACTACAGACCTAAAACTATTGATAGAAACAAACAACTAGATGGCCTTACATGCTTGGGACAACCACTCTCACCCTCAATTGCTTTTGTGGAATATCTACAGGCCTATCAAAACCTTAAAAAAGCTAGATATTTGGGCCTCAATCTCAGTTCTCATGGAAAGCCACAAAGAGGATCTCTTGGTGTTGGGAGGTGACTTCAACATTGTTCTCTCTATCACAGAAAAGAGGGGTGGATTGTACCATGTTAGCCCAAGTCAAAAGAACTTCAAACTTTTTGTAGGAGACAACAACTTGGTCAATATAGAGCTAAAAAATGGAGAATTCACCTTGACAAATAGGAGAAAGGGCTTCACCAACATTGTGGAAAGACATGATAGATTCCTTGTGTCCTCTAACTAGTTCCTCATAGAGGTCGCAACAGAATCATTCATTCTACCAATTTCTAGTTCAGACCACTATCTAGTTATGATGGGCCTTAAAGAGGACAAGCCCCCACTAAGGTGTCCCTCCAAATTTGAAAAAATGTGGTTGTGCAATGACACATTGAAAGACATGATCCGTACATGGTGGAAGGAAGCTAGAGTCCAAAAAGGCTCAAAAATGTTCATTGTGGCAAAAAAGTTGATAGCAATAAAAGGACACCTAAAAATTTAGAATGAAGGCACTTTCAAGAACATATTCAAGGAAAAAGAGCATATAGAGGTGAAGCTAGATGATTTGAACTCAATTGTGTTAAACCACAGAATGATAGAGGTTGAATTCGCAAAGTCCAAAAAGAACTAACCAAAATCCACAAGGAACTCTTAGCCTGCGAGGAAATCTTTTGGAGATCGAAGTCCCAAGAAACATGGATGAAAGAAGGTGATCTCAATAATAATTGCTTCCACAATTCAACTAAACAAAGGAGGAGCTACAATTGAATCTCCAAGATTGTGAACCCGGAAGGCACTGAATTGACCAAATCTAATGCTATCCAAAAAGAGGCAATCATGTTTTTCTAATCACTACTAGAAGATAGAGAAGCATCACTTGGTTAGCTTCAAAAATCATTTTTGGACCTCATCCCATCCATTGTTTTGGCAGAATAAAATGATATGCTCCTAGCACTGGTCACCAAGGAGAGACTTAAAGCTATAGTCTTCCAGATGGCACCAGACAAAGCCCTGGGGCCAAACGGCTTTCTGGCAAGGTTCTATCAAAAGTTTTCGGATATTTTAGAGGAGGACATTTGGAAAGTTGTGGAAGACTTGAGAAAATCTAGAAGAATGATCAAGGATATCAACAACACCTTCATATCCCTTATTCTGAAAAAGCCAGAGGTCAGTTCCTTCAATGACTTTCACCATATTTCACTATGCAACACCATTTACAAAATGGTCACAAAAGTAATGGTGAATAGATTGAAATGCATTCTCCCGTCCATCGTTTCTGATGAGCAGAGTGGTTTCACTTCTGTACAAAATATTTTGGATAGTATCATCTCTACACATGAAATAGTGCGCTACATCACCTCCGGCAATCAAAGTAGCATGATCCTAAAACTCAATGTAAGAAAAGCTTATGATCGAGTCAACTGGAGGTTCTTACTTAAAATCATGGAAAATTTGGGTTTCCATAGACACTAGCTTGATTGGACCTTTGAGTATATCTCCATGGCTTTTTACTCGATACTAGTCAATAGGAGCCCATGCAATTTCTTCGAGCCCAGAGGGGCCTCAAACAAGGAGACCCATTGTTGCCCTTCCTCTTCATCATTGTGGCAGAAGCTCTAGGGAGAGGTATTCAAAATCTAGTCGCCCAAGGTCATTGGAGGGGAGTTTAAATTATAGACGACTTCCCTTGAGCTTCACATCAGAAATTCGCTGATGACACTCTCATTTTTGTGTCCTCACATTTGCAAGAAGCTAAAGAGATATCCTCACTTTTGGACCAATATGCGAAGGCATCTGGACAGGTAATAAATTATGCCAAATCTAATATTTTTTTCTTTAATACCTGCAAAAGAATGCAATGACAAATTCTTTCCATTCTATGGTTTGAAAGAGTTGAGATGCCAAGTAAATACTTGGGGGTTCCCCTCTTCAAAGGAGCAATGCACTTTGCCCTCTAGGAAGATACTATCTAGAAATGTCATGCCAAAGCATCCTCCTGGCAAGGATGGTGGCTTACCCTTTCAGGGAAAATCTAGATGATAATAGTAGTTTTAGCTACAATTCTCATTTACCATTTAAGTACTAACCAAATAACCAAAAAAACTTGATGTTTAATCAAGGGGATACTCAAGAAATTTCTATGGGAGGGGGCTAATGAAGATAGAAGAATTCCATTGATTGGATGGAAAACAACCTGTAAAGGGAATCAAAATGGTGGTGTAGGGCTTCGTGACTTGGAAAAATAAAACATAGCTCTAGGGGAAAAATTAGTTTGGTTCCTATATCAAGATCCTAATGCAAGGTGGTGCCGAATCTTGAGGAAAAAATATTTGGATTTAGAGGATCCTACCCAAATCCTAACCACCCCTAATCCACTGAAAGGCTCTCATATCTGGAAATTCAAACAAAACTATTGATGGATTATTGCAAATCATGTCTCTTGGATACTCCACAATGGAAAGAAAGTGAATCTATGGGAAGACTCAATAAATGGCCTTCCGCCATTGGCAGACACTCCCAACTTGAAGGAATGTTGGAAAGATCTTGCAAGCAACTATGGTAATAAGGCGACCGATTTTATCAATGGTTTAGACTCGGATTCGGAGTGAATCTCAAGACTCCCTCTTGATAGAGAGGCAGTCATTGATTTGAAAGGTGCACCCTTGGCAAGAAAGATAATAACATTTGATAAAGAGAATGAAATCAGGTGGATAAGATCCAAATCGGGCTACTATGCGGTCAAATTTGGCCATGCAATGCAAAACCTTCATCCACCTTGGGATTGGCCTACCAATTTGTTCTAGGGAAAATGGACTTTTCCCAAAGTGATAGCTTTCACATGGACAACCTTACACAAGTGAATTCTAATAGGAGAAAGGCTGAAACTTTTAGTAATTGTTGGGCCCATGTGTTGTGTAATTTGCTCCAAAGTAGAAGAAATAGTCAACCATCTGCTCGTGTCTTGCCCTTTTGCCTTTGAATGTTGGGAATGGTTGTGTGGGAATCTCGGATGGATTAGTGTGCTCCCCAATGAGTTAACATGCCTGCATAAGGGTTGCCTAAGAGGTTCCAAATCCCTTTGGCAAGGCTTGTGGGAAACTAGTCCCTCTTTACTGATGTGGTACATTTGGTGAGAAAGGAACTATAGGATCTTAAGGGATAAATTCTCAAAGCTAGAAGAAGTTCTCAAAAAGGTGGAAGCAAGCATCTATGAGATCATTAATGCAAGGATGACAGGTTCCTCCCCAACACCATTTCTCAGATGTGATGGGAAAATGAGGAAAAATTGGCCAGACATGATAATCCCAAGCCATTGTTACAACCCAGACAAGGCTGAAGAAAGAAAGAAGAAGCATACCCTCACCAAATGGGTTTCTCTGCCTTCAGGAAAATTGGAATTGAATTTTGACGATGTGGAGAAGGGCAACCTGGGTGCTTCCAGAGCTGGGATCATCATTTGAAATTCCCATGGTAACATAATTTGGGCCCTCTCAAAGAAATTGCCTCTTGGCACCAACAATGAAGCTGAATTCTTTGCCTTACTATATGGACTTTGGCTTTGCAAGGAACATCACCTAGCTGATTTGGATATTGAAGGTAATTATCTGAATTGCATCAATGCTATAACAACTTGAAACATATCAAATTGGAAATTGAAATATGTAGCAGAGGCTATTTCAAAATGTTTAGATGAATTAGGGAATGTTTCCATAGCCCACACCTATTGAGAAGGGAATAAATCAGCCAAATTCATAACTAACTGGACATGCATACAAGAGGAGGAAATAATCGTGGCCGGATCATGTGAACCATGGCTAGACCTACCATTGGAATGACTACCAATTTAATTGTTGTTCAAATTTCTCAAACTTGCAGAGATTTGGTCAATCACATACTAGCAATGATGATGTACTTGGATGCCCCCCTACTCATTCTTCTATATATGGAGGTCAAAGAAAGACTTATCCACCATTGGCAATCATGGAAATCGAATATGACTGTATTTGTCAGCGAAGAGAGAATCAAGCCTAGAGAACTCTGTGGACTCTAAGAATGAGGACGTACTGGAAGAAGAGGACCCAAGGGATCAAGGAAACCTAGCTGGGCCACTAGAGGAAACCAAGATCGAGTAGATCAAATGCCTATTTTTTTGCATCTTTAGACCACATTGCGAAGGTCATTCTCAAATTTATTAATGAAGACAATCTACCAAAGGACCATGTCCATGACAAAACCATCTATGGAGAATTTATGGCAACCTGTGTTCTCATCATGGGTAGAAAGGCCCATGAGAATATAATGGGAAATGCTTTTGTGAATGAAGAAATGAGGGAAGTTGCCATGGCCGTGATTTCTACCTTCAACAAGTGTCCAACCCAATATCTAATCGGAGGTGTCTTTGATGCAGTGGCAGTTAACAAGAAAAAGAAAACCCTAACTGTCTCCGCCCAAGCTTTGGCCCTATTCTGGGAAGGCATTCAGTGAGACAATATGAAGACTTTCTCCTTCTTTGTAAGCAATTATGGTGATCTTTCACTAACCCAAGTAGAGCAGGCTGCTGAGATGGATGAAGGCCTTCGTGTGCTCTAGCATGCCAAGGTTTAGAGCTGGCCTTTTCTATTTACTTGTATGCCCATACTGCTACTTTAAATAGGTTTTTGTATAAACTTTTAGATATAATATAATGGGAACTACCCCTATGGTAGCATTTATTTAGCAAAAAAAAATATAATAAGAAATTAAATTTACCTCGAGAGCTCCCAAGCCAAGATCTTTTCTCTCCCTCCCAAAAGAATCCCATCAAATGGCCAACCCTAAATATTTATACTCCTATTTCTTCCAAATTCATATCCATGCAATTAAGCCATAATTCATGCTCCCACAAATCATGCTTCATTATGCTCCAAAAATCATGCTTCATAATGGCTATAAACTAATTGTTATTCCCAATATTTAAACTCTAATTTCTAATTTCATAAATGAAATTTAGGATTTTTAATAATTATTTAATCTAGGTTGTAATTTTTATTTAATTTATTAATTAGTCTATTTACCCATTAGGTTATTTATATTAATATCTATCTTAATACTTAATTTACATAGTTTAATTACGCAATTATTCTACTAATGTATATATTATTTTTTTATTTTTTTAAATAAATCATTGAACTAATATTATCCATGAATTGAACACTTTAGATCTATAATTTAAAAATGTGCATATTTAGTTATTAATTATTTTTAGAGTTTTAGGAGGGGTCATGACATCCTATATATACATAACTAATATATATATATTAGTTTGCCAATTTAATATTTCTTTTCATTTAAATTTAATATTATTTTATCACTTTAATTTTTCTAATTTAGTTTCATTTATTTAATCATTAATCTTGTGATTACTTACTAACACCTTCTAATCAGGTTCATTTAATAAAGGGGGGTACATATTCATTTATAAAGATGGGGTTATATTATGCACTTGAAGATGAATAATAAAAGGATTTAATTCAAATTAAGTTAGTACTTGGTGTTTATATATAACCTAGTAAATTGATAACTAACAACAATTCAAATATACAAACCATTCAACATACTAATCTACTCATCTCTTATCAAAGGTTGGACCACTCATAACATCCCTATAATTTACTTAGTAGCTATCAATCAATATTTTCTATTCATTTGAGACCTATCAAGGTGATATGATTTAAATAGATCAATGGAAATAAATTTAGAAATCAAATATGAGGGTTGTGACACAAATGGCTTCTTAGGATGGGTCAAATTCAAGTTTTCACACACACATCAAATTTCCACCTACACCATTTCATTACCATTAATCATGCATTAAGATACAAAATAAATAACCCAAAGAAAGACTCAAATCCCACAAATTAAACTTTTCAAAAATTCTCAACCATACAAAAGTTAGGTTTCTCCTTTAAATAGCCTTAATCTTTTCAACCAAAAATGAAACTGAACAATTCAAAAATCTAAGCATACTCTCTTGATCTATATACTAAGGGAAATACACTTTTGAAGTCATATAAAATTTACAAAAAAATATCAAGGGATTGGGGACAATTTTACATTTCACTAAAAATTGAAAAGAACCCTAATGAAATTCCAACACTACTCTTTTGGCCCTAAACCACCCCACATCATGAACACACATTCAATTTATATGCAAAATGGGATTTAACACCCAATTTAACAAAAAAACAAAAATTCATAAATTCCTTATATCAAACATAAATAAAAAGATTACATTGTTTTGTTTCCACCCAACAAGAATGCAACACCCTTTTAATTTTATCCCCAAAAATAAAATAACATTCCCTCCCTTCTATCAAGTGCAAGGATGCACCATCACAAACTTTTATTTAAATCTACTTGACTTGCAATTAAAAGGAAAATACCTTAAAAATGAACTATCAAAAATGGAGATGCTAAAAACCAATACATGCAATCCAATCTTCCTCTAAGCAAACTTGTACTCCCTTAGTTTTCTTCAAAATTCAACGTAGGGTATCAAGAAAAATTCACTTCTTCTTTTCTTTTCCAAAAATTACATAAGATAAAAAAGATGATTGAAACTAAACATTTTTTTGCATATATCTTAATCCCTAATGCAATTATCCTTTCTCTCCTTTTCACATTACAAGTGCAAGATTTTTTGAACAAGCTAATATCTAAAATGACCTTCTAACCCCCTATACAAGTCATTCTAACTTTATAACAAGTCACAATTCCCCCAAGGTATATACAAACATAACCCACTCTATGTTTGCAATTAAATTATAAAAATAACATTTTTGGAGACTTTTAAATTCCCTATTTCAATTCCAAATGTTTCCCTTAATATTTCATTTGAATGTTACCATTTCTCTAAGCAATTTAATCACTTCTACTCATAGAAAACAATATGCCCATGTACTCATTTGCTAAAAGACAATCAATGATTCTACAAGACAATTCGGAGAGGAATTTTTGAGTTCTGGAACATTCCTACTTGAACTCATTTTGAACCTACTTAGGTCATGGTTACCATCAGCCCAGGGGGGCCTCTGCTCCCTCAATGGGCCCTCTAGTGGAACTTGCTACTGCCAGCACTATCTTAGGCAATACCATAGAGCAAGATTCCCTAGCCTCGGGGCTAAATCCCAAGGCTTGGAAAAAGGCTCCCCTATGAGAAGAAGTTAGGATTGAGGAAGACCATGTTGAACCTATGCTGTCAAAGTTAGATAATGGAACTGACCTCCAAATTCTAGACCAAATAATGGAGAAAATTATTTCAACCATGGAACTCTCACTGGTGGGCAAGTTCAGGGCCCTAAGGCCTAACATTGACATGGTGAGGAGATGGATTGCCTCAAGATGGAAGCTGGAAGGAAGAGTGTCACTACCAGCGCAATGGTTGGGGGCCTCTTTCTCTTTAAGTTCAATGCCAAAGAGGACCTATTGGCGATCTTGGCAGGTGGTCCCTAGCTATATGGTAAACATAACCTCTGTCTGGGGCATTGGAAACCTAGGTTTGACGTGACTTTGGAGATGAACAAGTTGACACCAATTTGGGTCAAGATGCCTAGTCTCCCCTTGGAATATTGGGATGAGGATATTTTTGCCTAGATTGGGAATTCGTTTGGAAGATTCATTGCATTGGATAGTACCACCAAACACAAAACAAGGTTAGTATTTGCTTGTTTTTGTGTTTGTGTAGATATAAACAAAACTCTACCTCATACTATCAATATAAAGTCCAAGTATGGGAGCTAGGAACAACCCCTAATGTATAAGAATTCTACCACATTTTGTCAAAACTACTCCAGGAAAGGCCATTTGATAAATGAGTACAAATTCCTTAGGAACTGGAAACCTAAAGAAGCTAGTGAGGAGGAGATTGGTGCTGAGGACTAACCATTCAAGGAGGACTTGCTTAGCATTATTAAATCCCCTGAGAACCCTAAACAACTGATTAGACCCCTAGATAAGAGCCTCCCACTAGTTGATCAGCTATTGTCGGATCACTATCAGTTTAGGCCTGATGACTTAGAGGAGACTGAAGAAGGGGAGATCAAATACCAGACTCCCAAAGAGAAGGATAAACCCTTATCCCAGAATGGGGATGCTAGGGTTAAAGTGATTTAACCAGGGCAATCTGATGAAATGGAGAAACTAGGGAAAAAGATCATTCTCTCCCCAACCAAAGTGTTGTCACCTAGTGTTGGCTCTAGATCCACATGGTCCAACCAAGAAGGTTGGGTGACACCTAAAAAGAAGGGTGGAGGAAATTAGAAAAAGTCTGTAGACATGGGGACAAAGGGGAAGGCAGGCAGACTTTCCCAGAGAGAAACAAATAAGGAAATAGCCAATGCAAGGCAAAGCACCCTAGAGGCTCTCTCCAGGTGAGGTAAAAAATGAGAGCCCTTTTCTAGAATGTGAGGGGGCTCAACAATCCCCAAAAGCAGTTCATGGTGAAGAACTACATTTATGAAAAATAAGGTCAACATAATCCTTCTTTAGGAAGTCAAGATGAATGAAGAGAACTTCAAAACTATTGCTAGCAAAATCTGGTCCTTGGATAATTACCTTATCAGCCCCTCTATAGGGGCTTCAGGGGGCCTAGTCACTATTTGGAATAAGCATATCATCTTTGGTTTCTACTACTCTCGTAGAAAAAATAGTCTGGAAGTGAAACTCACTGCCAATCAGAAAGCTTGGAAACTTATAAATATATATGCCCCCAATACTAGGAGTGCTAGAAAGGACCTCTGGAAAAGGCTTGTTCCTAGAATGAATATTGAGAAAAGGACTAATTGGATGCTAGCTAGAGATTTTAATACCCCATTGTTGCCTTCAGAATAGTCTAGGGGTATCACTGACTACTCAGACAGCATGGTGGATCTAGCTGACTTTCTCAACCAGACAGGGTTGATGGATATTGAGGTCAACAACCAAATCTTCTCTTGGACCAACGGAAGAAGGGGAGACCAGCTGATTCATGTTAAACTAGATAGGCTCTTGGTCTCATCCAATTGGGACATAGTGTTTAACATTCTACTTTGACAGCCCTACCCCACAGCATCTCTGACCACAATACACTCTTATTCTATTTGAGAGAAGGCGTCCCAAAATGTCCTTTCTTGTTTAGATATGAAATCACGTGGGCCTCCCACCCAGATTTCAAAGATTGCATTGTTGACTAGTAAAGTATCTCGGTTCATGGATCCTCGATGTTTAGACTCACCTAAAAACTTATTCATGTTAAGCAAAAAGTCAAAGGGTGGAACAGGTTTTGTTTTGGTAATATCATGAACCAAAAGAAACACATCTCTAATAGTCTCTTGGAAATTCAAGAAAATATGGCCAAGGGAGACAAAAGTGAGGCTAATTTCAATAAGGAAGAGGCCCTACTTAAGGAGCTAAGGGAAATAATGAAAAAAGAAGAGATCTTCTGGAAACAGAAGTCTAGAGTCCAATGGCTAACTGAAGGTGATAGAAACACTACTTTCTTCCACTAGTCAGCCATGAAGCACAAGAAAAGGAACAGAATCTCAAATCTTCTTGGTGAAAACAACAGGGAAGTCAGCTCTAATGTTGAACTGGGGAATTTGGCCTCCAACTACTACAAGAACTTTATATCTAAGCATAGGTGCACAATGGACCATGTCATTGTGGAAGAGCTATTGGATAGCATCCCCTTTATCCTCTTAGTTGAAGACAACTATAGGCTATTGAATCCCATTACCATGAAGGAAGTTAGGGCGGTTGTGTTTTCTATGGAGGATTTTAAAGCCCCAGGCCTGGATGGGTTTCCTCCGGCTTTCTTCCAGGACTTCTGGAACATAGTTGGTTTTGATATCACTATTGTTGTCAGAGACTTCTTTGGGACAGCCAAGATTCTCAAGTAGATTAACTCCACTTTCATAGCTATTATCCCCAATAAGAACATATCTGAGAATATGGTTGATTTCCATCCTATTAGCCTCTACAACACTACATATAATATTTTCATGAAGACACTAGTCCTTAGACTCCAACCCTTGCTGGACAACCTTATTTCAGATTTCCAGAAAGTTTTTGTTCCTAGCAAATAGATTCTGGACGCAACCATCTCCATGCATGAGATTATCCACTCAATGGACATAAGTAACATCCCTAGCATGGCTCTTAAACTAGATATTTCTAAGGCTTACGACAAAATTTTTTAGGATTTCTTCTTTGAGGTTCTTAGGAAATTAGGATTTTAGGATAAAATGATAACCTTGATACAAGAATTTGTCACAATTTTTAAGTATTCGGTGAAGGTCAATGGTTCTCCCTAAGGATTCTTCAATGTAGGCAGAGGCATTAGGCAGAGGAGTCTCCTTTCCCCCTATTTGTTCATCATTGTGGTTGAGGTCCTGGGTAGGAATATTCTATCCCACCTAGATGGACAGGACCTAAAGGGGATCAACGATGCATCTACGGTGGGGCCCTCAACTGTCCAACAGTTTGTTGATGACACCATGATGTTTGGTGCAACCTCAATGGTGGAAGCTAGAAGATTGAAAGACATATTGAACTCCTATGTTGATGCCTCAGGATAGTGCATAAATTATGAAAAGAGAAATGTGTTCTTCTTCAATGCTGACTGGAACTCTAGGTGTAGGTAAAAAAAGATTTTGAATTACAATAAGGATAACCTCCTAGCTACTTACTTTGGTCTTCCCCTCACTATCAAGGATGTGACCCCACTTTCTGGAACTCTATCCTAGAGAGAATACAAAAAAAGATGGAAGGCTAGAAAGGTAAACTTTTGAGCCAAGCTGGTAAGCATCAACTCCTAAAGGCTTCCTTGCAAGGTATCCCCACCTACTTTCTTACTCTTTTCAAAATGCCTAGATACATTGCAGACAAGTTTGAAAGGATTCAAAAATCCTTTCTTTTGATGGGGGTTAAGGAAAAGAAGAGGATATCTCTCATCGGATGGGACAAAATTTGTCTTCCCAAGTTCTAAGGGGGATTGGGTATTAGGAAGACCTAGATGATTAACAAATCTATGTTGGCCAAGGTTGGATGAAATTTCCTTATAAATGAAAAGGACTGGGTACAGATAATTAGAGCCAAGTACCTCCACAATGGAGAGAAGATTAGGATAATTGAGAGAGAGAGCCTTCCTAAAGGCTCTGTGATTTGGAAGAAAATGATCGAAACAAGAAGAACTCTAACTTAAGGCATCAAGTGGAAGCTGGGAAAGGGAGACAAAATCAGGTTCTAGGAAGACAATTGGTTGCATGGGGTCCCTCTATCCAACCAAGATAATATCAACACTAAATCTAGAGATGTCACTTATTTTGGGAGGTTTGTCAGCAATTATATCACAGTTCAAACCCATGGCCAAAGATAGTGGAAGAACATAACTGATTACTTGAATGATAGCTAGCCTAGAGATCAAAGGTGCTTATCTCTATAGTTGGAATTGAGAAAATATAGAATTCCCTTATTCCCTAGTGAGGATGAGATTCTCTAGGCCCTGGATAAGAAGGGGGCCTTCTCGGTTAAATCCGATTACAATATGCTGACCAACAATGGTGAAGACAACAATTTGTTGAAGAAATTCTAGAACAAAAACTTGAATCTGAAGATTAACTTTTTCTTGTTGTCTACCACCTGTTAGGTCTCAAAAATGTAGGTCGTTAACCCTAAGATGGTGCTAGGCTCTCTTGACATTTTTGGCTAATTGACATGGGGTAGATATGGCTAAACCCCCTTTGCTTCAGGCTCTTCTAGACCTAGGTGGGCAAACATCTAATTAGTAAAGCAGATAAAGAGATGATTACTACTTTAATCAAAATTAATCTAACTATTAATAATGGCACAAATTATAAAATAGATAAAAAGATAGCAAATTAATTCAAAAAATAATCTAAATTGTAATGCTAACACAATAATGCAATCTAACTAAGTAAATCTAAAATGAAGTTGAATAAGTGATAAAGAAAATACTAGACTAGTGCCTTATTTAATATAGAGTCAGTATGGTTATGAAATAAATGGTTGTTTGTTTGGTAAAAAATCAAACTATCTGGCATGAAAGAATAGGTATGTAACTTGTACAACCCTGCAAGGAAATAGTTAGTATTCCATACTTATGTATATCCAATTGATAAAATATTACCTGCATTCATCTAAAAGGAGTTAATCCTTGCTTGAAGGAACCTATCAGAATGATACTGCAATTGTAATAGATTTATCAAAAACTAGAGACAAAATACAAACCTTAACTATATGACTCTTCTTACAAATCCATGACAAGGTCTTCGGAGTTATTGTGATAATTTTAAAGGATTTAATTCTGAAAGCAGAAACAAATTAAACTTATCACACTATAACAGCAAATGTGCATAGACAATTTGAAGATATACTTGATAACTCAAATTGAATAACAGAGAAAACTTTGAAAGGAGAGAATCATATAATTAAATAAATTTAACAGATAATTGATACCAAAATTTTGCAGTCACTGCTTCATGCTTATAGACTTGACTTCATTAGAGAATGCTTGCACATGATCTACCAGAAATAAAATATATTAAAAATGAACTAGCATTACTATTCAAATCTAATCTATAGAATCTCCTCCTCTATTATGTAGTCTCTCCCTCTAATATCTCTTTCTCTGCTCTTGGTCATCTCTTATAAAGAGAGGCATACAAGCTTCAAACCAGTTACAATGGTTGTGACAGCTGATAACCAAACAACAATATTAGTTCTAACAAAACAGATTTATGAAATTTAATACTAGCCACAAATCATCAAATTGATAACCATTTCAGGGTCGAAAAGTCTTTAACTGCAGTTTTGCCCAATATCTGTCAAGGGTTTCTTCATTATTCCTAAAAAGACCAGATAAAACATCCATTAGTCTCAGATCAATTGATTAAAACAAATTTATTCATATATATTTACTCAATTGATTACTTCCCTCATCGACAATTTATCAGTTGCTTAAGATCCTCTCGTGGGTGTTTCACAACTTAATCGTCACTATGTATATCCTACAAAAACAAATATTTTATCTATTAGAAAAATATCTTGATATTTTGGATTTTAATGTTGTTTTTTAGGGTTTTCTTCATCGGCGTGACCTCGCAGTCGGGTTGAAAAAATTTCCTACCTTTTTTCTTTCCATTTCTTTGTATATTCGATATGCTCATTGCAATATACAATCGTTATAACATACAAAGAGTTTTTAACATTTAACTTTTCCTTCGCATCCGGTTCTTATACATCCTTTCGTATCTATAGCTTGTATCCTGAAGAATGTATGTTCGCTACATACAAAACATTGAATTTACAAGCACTTAACTCTTTTGAATAACCCGTTCGGTTCCGCCACTTATATGTTATACATTTGTATATTAGCAATGTATGTCGAATAGGTACAAATCACAAACATACAATGGATGTTTCATCTTTAATAAACTTTTGGGGTCCGTGTTATGCATATCGCCTTTTATATGCATACATTTTTTATACAATCATGGACTTTATTGAATTTATGAAATGAATCAGAATTTTCTTTGGATCCACCAAATGTATGCATATACAAACATCTCCGACATACATACGTGGTCCCCACTAGATGTATACAATGTTTGAGTCTTTAGTCAAGTTTTGTATGTATGTATTCTTTATATATAAGGTATGTATATACAGGCACCTAGACATGTAGAGATTTTTCCGTATTTAATTTCTTCTTGACATTCGGCTTGCTTTTTTAGAATGTATCTTCGCTTGCATATGGGCTTGTATATCAAAGATATACATTGATATTATGCAAGCCCAAATGTGCATGCGGCATGACCCACTACTTGTATCCTTCATATGCAATGCCCAATACATACAAATTCGATTGTATGTTATTTCTAGACTTCCTGCTTTTATAAACCATGGTTCATTTATTTTCAACTCTGACTTGTATCTGCATCCTCCAATATACATAAAGTCTCGATGCATCCCTTTAACCTGATTTAATTCTCTCCTGAGTTCCGCCTTGCATATGTGCTGCGATGTATAATCCAAAACATACATACAAGGCTTAATATATACAACAATTATTCTTTATTTTATAAACATTTCAGTTCCAAATTGCATAAAGTGCAATGTATATTTCTGATATACATTGAGTAGTGATGCATCATTTATATCATTTTTTAATGTTTCCTAAAATCTATGTTGTATGTCCCACAATGTATGTACCGATACATACAAATGTGAAATATATAAAGACTTATCGTTATTTCACAATTATTTCAGTTCCAGCTTGTATGTGGGCACTGTATCTTGGCAATGTATGTATATTTAAAATGTATGTCTCCGAAGGCATACATATACAAGGCGTGATACATACAACAAGTTAACATTATTTCATACTTTTTCAAATCCAAGATATGTATATTAGCTTTGTATATCTCGAAACATACAATACGCAAAACATACAACAGTTTCACCATATTTGATAATATTTCAGTTCCAGGCAATGTATATTGTGTTGTATGTATCGCGTTGTATGTTGCGCTCTGCCAAACATACAAATATAACATACAAGCAATGGACCCGATAGAATATATACTTCAACTTTTAACCTTGTCAGGTCCACTTTGTATGTAGTAATAAAACATTAGCCAAACACATAATTAAACGATGTATCAACCCGATGACTCTTTTATGCGACCATACTGTGACCCGATATACAAGGGACTTTGCACATGCATCTTACAATGACAGAACATACAAACCACTTTGTATATGAGAGGCTTTGTATACACAAATGACTTTGTATATACAAACATACAAGCCCATACCACAATGTATTTTATCAGAAACATACATAACTTGCAAAATATAGGGAATTTTAAGATGGTTCAAAAAACAACCCTTGTTCATTTTCGACAAGGAATTCACCCGTATTCAGTTTCTGGTACTTGATGCTATTTTTCCTTTACTTTCAACATGGTTTGTAACTTTTCACTTCCTTGTTTATGGTTTATTTTTAATGAGCACTTCAACCATGTTATACTAAGTCTTTGGGAATCAAGACAGATCAAATCCAAATATTTCTATCAACTCAATTGTTAATTTCTACTTGAAAACAACTGTGGATCTTTATATATATGCTCTCACACATAAATCTTCGGATGATTAAAACTTTATATTTGCTAAAAAGTCTCCTGGGAATTTTAGTACCAATAGTGGCTCTTTCTAGGGATGTATGTTCCTTGTGGGCATAGCAAGATCCCAGATTTCTGGAGAAGCAGACCAATGCCTTCTTCATTTGATGACAGGTGAAGATCCTAAATTATTTATTTATAAAAAGCCTTTATCTCTTGATAAGAGATATCTTTAAGAAAGTCGTTTGATTCTTCTAAACTACTATGCATGGAAAAGACCATTTAGAGAGTTTAATCAGAATTGTCCATGCACTGGCAATTCTTTTTTCTCTCGGGTTCTTTTTAAGAGAAGAAATGTTTCAAAAACTGCCCATGTACTAGCAGTTCTTGCTCCTCACCAGACATATTCTATACATAATATGAATCCTCCCTTACCTTACCATTTATGACAAAAGGTCCAATCCACAGGGCATTAAATTTTCCATGCTTCCCCTTTTCTTGGTTTTTGGCATTCCAAATAAGCACTATGTCACCCATGTCAAATTTTCTAAATGTTGTTTTTTTGTCATATAGTTATTTCATCTGCATTTGCTTTTTTTTATTTTTCTATATTGCATGTTCCCTCATTTCATTCAACTCCATTAGTTGTTCTAGCCTTTTATCCATTGGTTCTAGGACATCCCAATTTTCTTGGAGAATAAACTTACATACTGGCAGCAGGTTGTGTATTGGGAGTCTGGCATGAGTTCCATATACTAATTCAAATGGTGATTTTCCAATTGCTTTTTTTACTATGATCCTATCAGCCCACAGTGCTAATCTCAACTTAGAATCCCAAATTTTCTTATTGTTATCCAACATTCTCTTTATAATTTTTAGGATACTTTTATTGTTGGACTCAGCTTGCCCATTACTTTGTGGGTGGTAAGGAGAAGAATATGAAATTGTAATGCCATAAGATTTACAAAAAATTTTAAACTCATCCGATCTAAAACACATTCCATTGTTAGTTATAAGCCTTAAAGGTACCCCAAATCTAGTTAAAATGTTTTCCAATAGGAAGTTGATCACAACCTTACTAGTTGCTTGTTTAGTGGGCACTGCTTCTACCCATTTCGTGAAATAGTCGGTGGCCACCAATATCCATCTGTGGCCGCCACTTGATTTTTCCATAATTTCTCCTATAAAGTCCATTCCCCATTGGTGAAATGGGGCATCAACTTGCATAGGTCTCAAGGGTAATGCACCTTGATACTTTAATTTTCTGGAGAATTTTTGACAAGCTTCACATTTCCTAGTAAAATAATAAGCATCATTGAAAACCTTGGGCCAATAATAACTAGCCCTTAATATCTTCTAGGCTATGGTTTTAGCTGAGAAATGGCCACCACATACTCCCTGATGTACCTCTTTTAAGGTAGATTTTGCTTGCTCTTCATCTAAACAAAACAATAAGATACCATCATTATTTTTCCAAAAGAGATCTCCTTCTATAAGCACATATTTTGAAGCATGTAATTTTAGAGTCCTTTTCTTATTATCATCAAATCCTTCAGGGCACTTCATGTGCTTGAGCTAGTAAACTATGTCAGTATACCAAGGAGTTTTCTCAATACTTGTTATCATGTCCTCTTCATTTTCAATATTACATACCTGGGCAGCCTCAAGATTTGTTTCAGTCATCAGTTTTTCTAACCCTTGTCCCCTTACTATTTTTGTGATTTGAATTTCTATATCAAAGTCTTGAAGTCAATTTATCCACTTACATCTCTTCCCAGTTACCTCATTCTACATGAACACATCCTTGACTGCTGCATTTGGTACATAAGCTATCACCTTAGCCCCAACCGAGTAAGGTCTGAATAACTTGACAGCTTTTACCAATGCATAAGCTTTTTTTTCTGTAATATCATAGTTAAGTTCTGCATGTTGGAGTGATTTACTAAAAAAGAAACAAGCTACTCATAACCCTCATTATTCTTTGGTAACATAACTGCCGCTACTATATGAAAAGATGCAAAGGAAAAGATCTAGAAAGGTTTATTGAAATTGGAATATTTTAGCACTGGAGCTTCTTTAATTGCTCTCTTTATGGATGCAAAAGCTTTTATGCATTCATCTGTCCAACTAACCTTTGCATTTTTCTTCAACATTCTAGATATAGGGTTAATTATTTCTGCAAAGTTTGGTATAAACCTTCTCACAAAGTTTATTTGTCCAAAGAATGATTGTATGGCCTTGACTGTCTTTGGGATAGGAACTTTATCTATTGCATCTACTCTCTCGGGATCAATCCAGACTCCATCTTTGGATACTATATGCCCAAGTAATTTCCCTTCTGTAACTACAAATTTGCATTTTTTGGGGTTCAGGGAAACACCATATTCTAACGCTCTAATAAATATCTTCTCAAGGTGATTCACATGATCCTCAACCTTTTTTGAGTATGTAGTAAGGTCATCCTGATATACAGCCATGATATCATTTATTAGACCTGCAAAAGCAACATCCATTGCCCTCTGGAATGTGGCTCCAGCATTTGTAAGGCCAAATGGCATTCTCACGTTCCCCATGGGGTTGTAAAGGTTGTTTTGTATTGTTTAGACTCTCTAACCTTTACTTAGTTGTATCCAGAGAACCCATCCATCATGGATAATAACTCACAACCAGTAACTCTCTACAATAAAGCTTCCATATTGGGTAATGGATAGTTATCTTTGAAGGAAGAAATATTTAAATTCCTAAAGTTGACACAAAGTCTAATATCTCCATTCTTCTTCCTAACAAGAACAAGATTTGAGACCTAGGATGAATGCCTAATAGGTTTAATTATGCCAGCTTCCCTGAGTTTTATAAGTTCCTCGTGCATTTTAGTTTCTAACATAGGGTTGATGGGTCTTTGATTTTGTCTATAGGGTTTAGCATCAGATTTAAGTGGAATTTCGTGTTGGAACAAATCTTCCCTATATGCTTTTAGATCATCATAAGACCAGGCAAACACATGTTTATATTTTCTCAATAATGTAACTAACATGATTCTGATTGCAGGGGTTATTTTCTTTCCAATGTAGACCTTTTTAGGTGCTAATTTAGTTCCTAAATTTATTTCTTCCACATCATCCTCCTTTATTGTTACTTCTTTGGTAATGGATCTATCATTTGCATCAAAAACTCTTTCTAATGCTACTAAACCCTTTGGAATTTTATTCGTTTTAAGCTAGACAATTTCTTTCCCAAATAAAGTCTCTTTGCCATCAATCTCCTCAACAAAAGCATTAAGATCAATCTCTTGATTCTCATATTGATTTATACAATGCAAAAATTTGAGTAAATCGGCATCACTATCAAAAACCTCCTAGCTATATATGTTGTCTGGGATAGTTGGTCTAGTTTTGAATTCAACTTCTGAAATACCTGTCAGGGTAATGTCATCCCTTTTCAAAGCTATGTTTGCAAGGAAGTCAACCATTATATTTTTTGACCTATCTATCCAACTTATTGAAAAAGCATCAAACAATTCTATATCATCCAGGACTACATTTCTGTATTATTTCGGTCTTTTATTTTTTGAGGAATATTTACCTTTGACTTGTGAAATAATCAATTTAGAGTCTCCATACACTACCAACAATTTGATTTTGTGTTTTCTAGCAATGCTTAGCCTAATTAAAAGTGTTCATATTCAGCTGTGTTATTTGTGCACTCAAAATTCAGAGAAAAATAATATTTGAATGTTTTTCCTGATGGTGATATAAACAACACCCCGGCTTCATTTCCTACCTTGCTGCATGCACCATCAAAATACATGGTCCATACACCATTTTCATCAAGTTGGGCTTCATGGTGAATTGGGTCTGTATTATGTAATTTAGATTGTTCTTCCACCCTGAATGTACTAAATTATGTGTCATAGAAACAAATCATTTGATTTGGATTAACTTTCTCTATAATGTCTTCCTACCTTGGCTCCCTATAGAGTTTAATTCCCTTTGTTCCCAATGGGATAGTAGCATAAGATAAATCTAATTGCACACTCCCCCTACCATGGCAGTCCATTGTCTAGATAACAACATTCCATAGTTAGGTGGGATATCTACCACAGTGATGTCAATTTTATAAGAGGCTTCAAGATGAGATGCTAATTTTATCTCAACCTCTTTCATGATTCCAACAATATGGATAGATCTGTTATCCATTGCATAACATTTACCAAATGTAGTATCCACCCACATTCCTAACTCTTTCATAACAGCCATGGGCATTATGTTTACTGCTACTCTTTAATCAAGCATACAATTCCTGACTAATTTGTTGTTTATCAGCAAGGTAATATAGAATGGATCTACTTGAGATGGATTTTTCATTAAAGTTTCACCCAGGTATACCTCAGGTATTTTGATAGATTCTTGTTGCATATTTATTTTAGGAATATGTTGTTCTAGTTTTTTCTCTAATACATTTGATATCATCTTCACCACTATATTTTTATATTTTTCCACCTTCATCATTTCTAGAAGTGGCACAGATATTTATATTTGAGAAACGACTTGAGCAATATCAAATGCAGGATTTAGTTCTGACCTATCAACTTTTGTTTGCCCCTTTTCCTCAGTTTTCGTGCTATCCTTCTTTTTGTTTGGTGTATCAACAGGAGGTATGTCATGAGGTGTTTTCTCAGCTTTACTTTTATCATTCTTACTGGAAATCTAAATTTTTATAAATATACTTCTAGGAGTTTCTTGTTTAGCATTTACAGTTATGTTTCTTAGATTATAGCTATTTTTGGGTTGTGCTACCGCAGCTAATGTTAAGGCTCTTCTGTCTTCTTCAGAAGGTTTTTGCCAATTGTAACTTTGTGTTGCATTGAGGTCATATCCACAATTTCCTAAGTCTTCTCCATGGTCAGAAAACACTTCTTGTTGTCCTATGTTCACATTGTATTTTTGTGCTCCTACATCATATTCATACCCTGCTTCCTCATTGGACGAATAATCTTCTTCAATAGTGAAAGGTGTGACACCCAACATATTTATAGTGTGATGATCCATCTCAGAGTTATAAGATATCTTATCTTTTTGTATTGATTGTGCTACCACACAATAATCAGGAGAGTGTGGCAAATTACAAGGCATACACCATGGATTATTTTCTATCACATGGATTCTACTTTTCTTCAAAGGGTCAGGGGTGTCTTTTCCATAGTTATGTCTCCTATTAGTATCCACTGGCTTTCCATCTTTCCATTTTGTATGATATGGAATATAATGGAGTCTTGGTCTTTCATTCTTATGTGATTATTCTTGTTTGTTTGCAGGAGGATTAGGATCTTGAGGAACTCTTATATTGTCTCTTTTTCTGATCATCCCAGCAGCCTTTTTATTGTTTTCAATAGTGAGAGCCATTTTTTGTGCTTTTGCCAAGGTTCTAAGACCTTTGCCCTTGAGTTCATAACCTATCTTCACGGCAAATGCTTTCAAATATATGCTAAGGGTTGCTTGGTTGTTCAATTTGGATTCTTGTGGGACCTTGTTATACAGTTTGGTGAATCTCAAATTAAAATCATACACCTATTCATTTTGATACTTTTGAATAGTTATCAGTTTATGAAGAGCAAATTCTGGAGCACATTGATTCCTGAATTGTTCTAAAAATTGATCGTGGAAGTCTCTCAAGGAATATATTGAAGCGTCTGGTAAACTATTCACCTAGTCTCTTGCTTCATTGGTAAGAGATATCATAAATAGTTTCATTTTTATATCTTCATATTCATTACCAATGTCCTGTATAAAAGCATTGAATTTTTTTATATGTTCTTCAGTAGTCAATTCATTGCTTCCTATAAACTTAGGGACATTTTTCCTCCAACTATTATCCATGGGATAAGGATATTGCTGACATCAAGTCAAATCAAATTGTCTGGCCATACTTGTAGGATTAGGAGGAGGTATATTTGGGTATGGCGGATAATATTGGTATCCAAATGGAGGTTGAGGATACATATTGGGTTGGGCATATTGCTGATGATACATATTCTGTTGTGGGGGAGGTCGTGGTTGTTGATTGTTAAGTCTATGCGCTAGTGGTGGATGTTGTTGGTGAGCATTCCCAGTATTTATAGGTGGAGGTCTTTGTATTTACCTATTTTGCTGAGGAAGATTATTGCATGTATTATGGGGTACCCTAGTGTTTCCAACAGCTATAGCATTTTGAGGCATTCCATGCTGATTAATATTGTTATTGTTTCTATGTGGGGGCACATACTTAGTTGAATTTCATGCCTAAAGATCTAAATGGGCCATTTGTCTATTGATTTCTTCAGCTCTTTGTATCATTTGTTGTCTATTTTTGAGTCTTTGCTCTTCATATTCTAAATGTATAGCAAGTTCCTAATCAGTCATACAGTCATAATCTATGATAGCTTGATCACTTGTATGTTCATGATTTTCCTCACCCTGATTTTCTATCTCATCTATCCTTTGTGGCTGTGCTTCCTAATTGAAAACATCATTATGACTATTTATTGGTGTCTTGGGATTATCACCTTCAACATGGAATGGGGAAGTATATATTGTATAATTTTGGCCAAGAGGACTTGTATTCTCTAGAGGGATTTGGTTATTATTACTATGAGACTGACTTGATATCCCAGTCTTCTTAGTAGTAGCCCTTAAAGGTGGGGATGATTGCAATTTTTTACCATCAACTTTAGATCTCCTACCATCCATTATGACACTTTTATCAGAAAAGAAAAATAAGTTTAGTGTAGAGTTGCCACCTCTGTTTAGAGGACTAATCAATCTTCTGGGTTTTTCCTTCCACTAGCAGAGTTATGCCTTTTAATTCTCTGAATCTAATAACACGATCTAGCACCAAGTTCTTCTATAAGTTTTCCCTAGTAGAGTTGCCAATTCTGTTAGGTCTCAAAAACACAGGTCATTAACCCTAAGATGGTGCCAGGCTCTCTTGACGTTTTTGGCTAACTGACACAGGGTAGATATGGCTAAACCCCTTTCACTTCAGGCTCTTCCAAACCTAGGTGGGTAAACCTCTAATTAGTAAAGCAGATAAAGAGATGATCACTACTTTAATCAAAATTAATCTAACTATTGATAATGGCACAAATTATAAAACAGATAAAAAGACAGCAAATTAATTCAAAAAATAATCTAAATTGTAATGCTAACACAAAAATACAATCTAACTAAATAAATCTAAAATGAAGTTGAATAAATGATAAAGAAAATACTGGAACAATGCCTTATTTAATATAGAGTCAGTATGGTTATGAAATAAATGACTGTTTGTTTGGTAAAAACTCAAACTATCTAGCATGAAAGAATAGGTATGTAACTTGTACAACCCTGCAAGGAAATAACTAGTATTCCATACTTACATATATCCAATTGACAAAATATTACTTGCATTCATCTAAAAGGATCTAATCCTTGCTTGAAGGAACCTATCAGAATGATACTACAGATGTAACAGATTTATCAAAAATTGGAGACAAAATACAAACCCTAACTATATGACTCTTCTTACAAATCCATGACAACATCTTCTAAGTTACTGTGATAATTTTAAAGGATTTAATTCTGAAAGCAGAAACCAATTAATCTTATCACACTATAACAACAAATGTGCATCGACAATTTGAAGATATACTTGATAACTCAAATTGAATAACAAAGAAAACTTTGAAAGGAGAGAATCATATAATTGAATAAATTTAATAGATAATTGATACTAAAATTTTGCAGTCACTGCTTCATGCTTATAGACTTGACTTCATTAGAGAATGCTTGTACATGATCTACCAGAAATAAAATATATTAAAAATGAACTAGTATTGCTGTTCAAATCTAATCTATAGTATATCATCCTCTATTCTGTAGTCTTTCCCTCTAATATCTCTTTCTCTAGTCTTGGTCATCTCTTATAAAGAGAGGCATACAAGCTTCAGACCAGTTACAATGGTTGTGATGGTTGATAACCAAACAACAATATTAGTTCTAATAAAACAGATTTATGAAATTTAATATTGGCCACTAATCATCAAATGGATAACCATTTCAGGGTCGAAAAGTCTTTAATTGTAGTTCTGCCCAATATCCGTCGAGGGTTTCTTCATTATTCCTAAAAAGACTAGATAAAACATCCATTAGTCTCAGATCAATTGATTAAAACAAATTTATTTATATATATTTACTCAATTGATTACTTCCCTCATCGACAATTTATCAGTTGCTTAAGATCCTCTCGCAGGTGTTTACACAACTTAATTGCCATTGTGTATATCCGCAACAACAAATATTTTATCTGTCAGAAAAATATCTTGATATTTTGGATTTTAATGTTGTTTTTTAGGGTTTTCTTCATCCGCGTGACCTCACAGTTGGGTTGAAAAAACTTCCCACCTTTTTGTTTTCCGTTTCTTTGTATATTCGATATGTTCATTGCAATATACAATTGCTATAACATACAAAGAGTTTTTAACATTTAACTTTTCCTTCGCGTCTGGTTCTTGTACATCCTTTTGTATCTATAGCTTGTATCCTGAAGAATGTATGTTCACTACATACAAAACATTGAATATACAAGCGTTTAACTCTTTTGATTAACCCTTTCGGTTCCACCACTTATATGTTATACATTTGTATATCAGTAATGTATGTCGGATAGGTACAAATCACAAACATACAATGGATGTTTCATCTTTAATAAACTTTTGGGGTCCGTGTTATGCATATCACCTTTTATACGCATACAGTTTTTATACAATCATGGACTTTATGCAATTTATGAAATGAATCAGAATTTTCTTCAGATCCACCAAATGTATGCATATACATACATCTCCGACATACATACGTGGTCCCCACCAGATGTATACAATGTTTGAGTCTTTAGTCAAGTTTTGTATGTATGTATTCTTTGTATATCAGGTATGTATATACAGGTACCCAGACATGTAGAGATTTTTCCATATTTAATTTCTTCTTGAAATTTGGCTTGCTTTTTTGGAATGTATCTTCGCTTGCATATGGGCTTGTATATCGAAGATATACATTGATATTATACAAGTTGAAATGTGCATGTGGTGGGACCCACTACTTGTATCCCTCATATGCAATGCCCAATACATACAAATTCGATTGTATGTCTTTTCCAGACTTCCTGCTTTTAAAAACCATGGTTCATTTATTTTCAACTCTGACTTGTATATGCATCCTCCAATACACATAAAGTCTCGATGCATCTATTTAACCCGATTTAATTCTCTCCTGAGTTTCGCCTTGCATATGTGCCGCGATGTATAATCCGAAACATACATACAAGGCGTAATATATACAACAATTATTCTTTATTTTATAAACATTTCAGTTCCAGCTTGCATAAAGTATAATGTATATTTCTGATATACATTGAGTAGTGATGCATCATTTATATCATTTTTAATGTTCCCCGAAATCCACATTGTATGTCCCGCAATGTATGTACCGATACATACAAATGTGAAATATTCAAAGACTTATCGTTATTTCACAATTATTTTAGTTCTGGCTTGTATGTGGGCATTGTATCTTGGCAATGTATGTATAATTAAAATGTATGTCTCTGAAGGCATACATATACAAGGCGTGATACATACAACAAGTTAACATTGTTTCATACTTTTTCAAATCCAAGATATGTATATTAGCTTTGTATAACTTGAAACATACAATATGTGAAACATACAACAGTTTCACCATATTTGATAATATTTCAACTCTGGGCAATGTATATTGTGTTGTATGTATCGCGTTGTATGTTGCGCTCTGCCAAACATACAAATATAACATACAAGCAATGGACCCGACAAAATATATACTTCAACAAGGTCCACTTTGTATGTAGTAATAAAACATTGGCCAAACGCATATAATTACGCGATGCATCAACCCGATGACTCTTTTATGTGACCATACCGTGACCCGATATATGAGGGACTTTGCACATGCATCTTACAATGACAGAACATACAAACCACTTTGTATATGAGAGGCTTTGTATATACAAATGACTTTGTATATACAAACATACAAGCCCATACCACAATGTATTTTATCATAAACATACATAACTTGCAAAATACAGGGAATTTTATGATGGTTCAAAAAACAACCCTTATTCATTTTCGACAAGGAAATCACCCGTATTTAGTTTTTGGTACTTAATGCTATTTTTCCTTTACTTTTAACACGGTTTGTAACTTTTCACTTCTTTGTTTACAGTTTATTTTATTTAGCACTTCAACCATGTTATACTAAGTCTTTGGGAATCAGGATAGATCAAATCCAAATATTTCTATCAACTCAATTGTTAATTTCTACTTGAAAACAACTATGGATCTTTCTATATATGCTCTCACACGTAAATCTTTGGATGATTAAAACTTGATATTTGCTAAAAAGTCTCTGGGGAATTTCAGTCCCAACACCACCCACCACAAAATCCTTACTACTGAGAACCTCAACAAGAGAGGTTTCCAACTAGTTAGCAGATGTGTTTTATGCCAGAAAGAGGAAGAGTCTATGCAACACATTCTTTTCCATTGTGATTTCACCAAAGAGGTCTGGGGAAGGACCTTGGATATACTTAGCATAGTTTGGGTTCTCAATGAAAACCTCAAGGATTTCATTCAAGGTTGGTTCTCCCCCTTTACAAGAGTGACAATGATTTCTTCTTCTCCTTTAGTAGGATGGTCTCAAAAAATACATCCATCAGCACTTTGAAAGTTGCTAAGGAACTCCCCACTCAGCTTGAAATTCAGATCACTAAAAATTGGGTTCTAATAGCAGATATGACCACCTTTGACAAATCTAAGTAGCTTGCTAGGCAAAATACCATCTGGAGACCTCCACCCAAGGACTAGGTCAAACTCAATTTTGATGAAGTAGAGAAAAAGACCACTAGCCTGGCTAATGGAGGTGGTGTCATCAGGAGTAAACAAGGGAAACTTATTATTGCTCATGTTGGGGGCATTGGTACCCAGTCCAACAATGTCGCCAAGGGGTTGGCCCTTTTATGGGGGCTCAAGTTTGCCCTCTCATTGGGAGTGGATAAGATACAAATCAAGGGAGACTCAAAAATTATTTTTAATGCTGCTCTTGGCAAGACTAATAGCGGATGGAAACTTAAGGACATCACTGAAGATATTAAAATCTTAGTAATTAGGTTCACTAAGAAGGAGATAGGACATACCTATTGAGAAGGTAATAAAGTGGTCGATGGCATGGCCAACCTAGGTCAAAACTTGAGCAATTAGAGATGCTGGAAAAAATTGGAAAATCTCCAAGTACAGAGATCCAAAACCTCCTTTGTAAGGAGCAGAATTCAATACCAAGTTCACCATGACTTTAAATCAGGTCACTTGGGATACCCTACCTAAGGTATGCCTTAGGTGCCGAATGGGGTTACTCCTAGTAATATTGATTCTAATATTATTAAAGGTTCTATAAGATTCAGTGGTGGGATGGCTTATCACCAAATCAGCTTGAAGAGAATTATAAACTGCCATCGTATGACATGTAACAAAAGTACCATGATGACTTGGATGCTTTGAGGGTTAATCACATGGCCACTCACATGACTTATGGTTGGGTTAACACTTCAAGTCTCCATAGAACCCATATTCACGATTTTCTCAAGGTTCGTAATCATAATATGGGTTGGCACTCTAATTCGCATAAGGCAAATTTAATAAATTATGTCATTTCAAACTAATGAGGTGACAAGTTCCTCATTAATTATCATTCTTCGCACTGCTTTCCTATTCATAAATGCAGTGGTAAAGATCATCGGCTGCAAAGAGCTTTCTTATTGTCTAAAACTTCTATGAAGTATTGTTACTTACGAAAATGGGGAGGATAGGGCCTGTACTAAGCCAGAGTCTTGCGAGGAATTTGGAAGTAAAGAAACCCTTTAGCATATTTTCTAGGAGGGTGGGGTGGAGTCATATTTGGAGTGCCTTCACGGGCATGACAAGATTTCATCCATACAATTTGCACAGTCTTGGGTGGATAGACATGTTCAAGTTGGTGGAGTGGGCTTTGAAGTGTCTGAAGAAGTCATAGGGCTGGCAAAGAATATGCCCATTGATAGTGCGAAGCATAAGAAGACTAGTAAAGTCTCAGACTTGGAGGGAATGGCCCTGTTCTTGAAAAAAGGTGAAGTATTACATAGCCTGCAAGGTGGGTTTGATAAAGAACAACTTCTTAAACCTTGGGATGATGTATGCCATATGATCATCAAGTACCTTACTCTTGAAGGTAGGTTTTGCCACTTCTTCCATTGCCATTTTGTTTTGCTAAATCATTTTAGACGTAGCAAATTCATAAGCTTTATGTTTTACCTACTTTCTTCCCTAGAAGTCTTTGTGGAGGTAGCCACTGATCAACACAATCTTGACCTTGAGAAACCCCCCATTTTGCTCCACCAAAGGCTTATCTATAGACTATATAAGTTTCATTTATCCCTATGTCCCCCAAGGCTATCACCACTACTCGCATCGACAACTCCTCTATGATGCCTAAGCCTAAGATGAAACCTATCTAGAGGAAACCTGTGATTATCATAGAAGTTGCCCCTGAAAAATACACCCACTACCACAAAACTGTTAAGGCCTCTTCTTCTAAAAAGAAATCCTTTATGTTGAATAGCCCTGAGACTCAAAGTGTTGACCAAATTAACCCTATGGCGGCCATCCCTAAACTGACCAAAAGAAATCTTGCAATGGGTGATTCTAAGGGTGACACTCCCCAAAAGAAGTTTAAGGATGGGAAGGATGGGGGTGGCCTCTCTATGAATACCGAGGATAAGCCCAAGATGGAAGTGCATAACCTAGAGATTGAGATCGAGGGTTCTATGGAAAGTGGGCATGGTAGTGAAGAAAAGAAAGATGAGGAGTATGTCATACCTCAAAGTAAGACTAGGGTTCTATCAACTATAAGGTCGACCAGACTGGCTGCAAAACCTACCCCTATGTGTAAGGAACAAGTGAATTCTATAGAGTTGGAAGGCTATGAGGAGAACCTAGATGGTGAGGTAAAGACTAATAACCAAGAGGAGATTGTGGTCCTGGAGACTATGGATGAAGACCTGAGTAATTTCCCTGAACTGAACATTTAGAGGTTGGAGATAAATAGATCTAAGAAAATGAAATAGGACACTGGAAAGAGAAACAAGGGTAAGAAGAGTACCATAAAAGGCAAAGAGACCGAGGACATCAAAATAAGAATGACAAAGCTGGAGAAGAAATTCATGATCCTGGCTAGGTTCACCTCCAAAGTGATGCACAGGTTTGCAATGCTAGACATGGTATGAAGGACAAGGAGCTAAAGGAGTATGAGGATATGTACTAGTTTCTTATTGAGGATTGGGAACAACTCTTCAATTATCCTGGGGGGGCTTTTCTTTGTTTTTATGTTTAGTTTACTGTCTATCTGCTGGTGAACTGTTGTTTCTGCATTTTTTGTTGGTGGTTCTTTTTGTTGTGATGGTCTCTTTTTGTTTACTCTCTAGAATGCTTTTGGGACTACTTTTTAATGGGCTCAGCACCCTTGTTTTGCTTCTTATATTATCAAAAATAACATGTAAAACTAATAAAAACATGCAAGGAATGTAAACACATTACTAGTATTACACAAATATGGATCCATAATCATATGTGATTTGGATAGGGTTTCAAAGGTATAGATAAATTGTGTCTTATTACCTCACTTGGAGTAAGACAAGTTTACAAAACTGTAAGTAAACATGTGTTTATCTTTGAATTAACCACCATTGGTTTAAACCCTGTACCTGCACACTCAATTAACACATCAAGTGTACTTACATGATATAAATAGTTGAGGTAAAGCATATAACAACCAACTTGATTGTAAATCAAACAAAGCATACTCATCTTGTAATCACATCATACACATTTGAAAATTACTCTTTTAATTAAGCATAATATAAGATAAATAATTAAATATGATTTAAGAATTTATCAAATAGGTCATTAAAACATGCTCTAGCATAAGCACTAATGAAAATTAGGGCAAATCAAGAGTTGGTGTAGGTCAACCTTAAAAGATCTCATTGAAAACAATATGATTAAAGTTGATGGAGTTAATGATAATGGTAATCTAATGATTGCACTACCCAACATTAGGTCATTGGTTTATATAGATCCATTTCCAAGTCATTCACATAACATTGAGATAACTTGACAAAAAAATAATAATGATAATGTAAAAATATGATGATAAATTTTTTGTGGGAAATGTTGAGTCCAAGAATACATCTTCCCTTCCTGTGACACAATTGATTGCATTTTTTGATGAAGAGATCCCACAAATCAATTATTACGATCCACTATATATAAAAGAAAACTTTAGAGGTTCATTAGCTATTGAGTTTCTTATTGATCATGCAATCTAATACAATATTTGTGTGAAAGAAGTATTGTTTAATACTTATAAATTAGACATAGTGACTACGCATATATTGTGGTTTCATTAAAAATTACTAATGGAATGTTAACTAACACATTGGGATGCATTATTATACACTTGAGAGTTAGACCTAAGGAGTTACCTATTTTACATCATATGATATGATGTTTTGATAGACTTGGTGTATTACCTGGGAGACCATAGATTGAGCAATGTAGATTCATTCCTTTTGTTCTGCATCAATGTGTTAAATTTATTCATGAAAGTAAAGTGATCAAATTTGAAAGGGCTCAAGGTGAAAGTTCAAAACTATGTACCACTTCAAGCCAACTTATCATCACAAATGAATTTAAGCATTTCCAACTATAAGTCAATTTTGGTCAAACATATGTTCTAGCTATAGATTCATTCCAGCTAAATTAGATTTGGGGAACAACTTTTCCAACTAGAAGTGTCCACTAGATATATATGTAGCATCACATTGGAGCCAATTTACAAAAAAAAAAGGTTATTTGAAAAAATTAATGTTCTCACAACTCTTACTAACATAAACAACATTTTAAAAACATTCTAAACATATTTTTTGTAGATCTATAAGTGTAGTTTTCAAAAATATATAATTTTAATAGTTTAATTAATGTTTATATTTTTTAGTTTTACTAAAAGTAGGTCAACACAAAAATATAGCCTTCTCAAGAAAAAATGCTAAACTTTATTTTTTTAAATTGAAAAAAATATGATGCACTAGAGGAGAGATTTCATAATCATTTTCTATGATGGCTAAATAGTTAAGATAAAAAATTGCATCCCTTCGAAATGGTTGTGTTTACAGTACACACAACTTTCAAGATTTATTTAAAAATATATATTTACTAAAATGAGAAAAAAAAAATCTTGCACTAAAGTTTCAAGTTATAAATATAAAAAGAAAAAAAAAAGAAAAAATGTAATTTACTATATAAAAGGTGGTATCCTACTTGTAGATAGAAAATTGATCCAAAGGTAATACAAAGATAATGATAAGATACCCAATTACCTAAAGTCACCATTAAACCAAGTCCTCCACACGTGATAGAACGGAGTAGATGTACCCAAATCTACTAGCTAAGTTCTAGATGGGATGATAGATAGGATGAGATGTTGATTGCTCAAACCTACAGCATAATGATAGTAGGAGGATGATGGATGAGAGGATCTAGAGTGATTTGGATAGCATGATGATGTATGAAGATGTGATGTCTTTCAAGAGCCCCCAAATGGCTTGGGTGAGGCTTGATTTATAGGAGACGAGTGATAGGAATGGATGGCTAGGATTAGATTAGTGATGGATGGATAGGATTAAGTGACACAAGTAGTTGTAGTCATGTGACAAGTGTCTCATGAGGGTTGAGTGAGAGGAAAAAAGTCAAATAGATTCCACATAATAAGGCCATCTAGAAGCTTCTAGCCATGTGAAGATAGAGACAAATGTGGAAATAATTAAATAAATCTTTAATTTATTTAATTAAATTGGAGGAAAAGTAGGAATTAATTAAATAAATATAATTTATTTAATTAATTGGCATGTGGCATTAAAATGGAATTAATCAGGATTAGTTAAATAAATATGATTTATTTAACTAATTAGGTGATGAAAGGGTTTCTAAGATAAAATACATGTGTTACAAAGTGTCTCAAGTGATGTATCAAGGCATGGTTAATTTTAGGTGTCTACATTTTGCCCCTCTTTGAGATGGTGTTGGGACTAAGAGAAGTAACATCATTTCAAAGAAGATAAGCTATGGATAGATGGAAAGGATGCCCTAGCCACTTGAAAGAGTGACAAGGAAGAATGGATGTACGATGGGATGATGGTGATGTAAGGATAAGATGATGCCCCCTCGAGAGGATAGACAGGTTGGAAGAACACAGGTATGCTCTCAAAATTAAATAAAATGATAAAATATGGATAAGAAAATGGAGGATGTAAGATAAGGAATGGATGAAAGAGATGAGTGATATGTTATGCTACAATAAAGTGAGAAATCATATAGTTTGATATAGCACTAGACATTATGCACCAAGGTATAAGAACCAGGGTGATGATGTGTCTTGTACACCCAGCGTAATATAACCTTGTCTAGATGTATGAGGAAGAAAACATAGAGAATTAAATTCCTAATGTAGAAAAGGTATGATATGACCTTAGATGCAAAGGATAATGCAAAAAGCTATTCCAACATACACAAGATATGAATATTAGCTGGAATGATACAAATTTGATACAAATGCAAGATAGAATGGTAACACACACAAGGAAGCAAGCAAGCATGCACAAATGATTCAAAAAAAAAAGGTATTGCCCTTGTCAACCTATATTGATTAATTAATAATGATACTAGTATTGTTGGCCATGTGAATCAGCACCAAGATTTGATCTTGATAAGGATAGTGTTGACATTGTGAGGAACGATATATCCCTATATCAACACAAGGATGTGGGAATGATATGTCCCATTGATGATTGATTTATGATGATGATATTAGTGTTGTTGTCCATGCAAACCAACACTAGGATTTGATTGATTTGGATAGCATCGACATTATGGGGAACGATATATCCCTAGATCAACACAAGGATGTGGGAACAATATATCCCATTGATGATTGATTGATGATCATTGTTAGCCATGTGAATCAACACCAAGATTTGATTGATAAAGATGGATCTCTATACTTAAGCTAGGTAGTCCATAAGAAAGAGTTGATTGGATTGGATTAATTTGATTGATTGATTTGGTGTGGTTTACAACAAGGCTTAGATCAAGACCATGGATGTGATTGGATAATTTGGATTAACTGATTAGATTGATTTGTATGGGGGTATGGGTAGGATCATGATGGACCAAACTATACCTCTAAGTGGCAATGAAAATACTAAAAATTAGACTTAATCAGGTTCATGTGAAAATTTGAATGGATTATCTACACAATTTGAAAAATATGTAAGAAAAAAAATTGTAGTGAATTGAATCTAGTTTATGGGCTAGTATTTAAACAAAAAAAACTATTTTTTTTTAGCAAAAAGTGGTAATAAACCACTAAAATATATTAAGTAAAAAAGAAAATACAAAATGCCAGATTTAGGGAGGCATACCGGCAGGAAAGAATCGGCAAAGAAAACCTCTATTTATAGCCTATTTGTGAAAAAGTAATACAAAAATCAACTCAAAAAAGGAGTCGATCTAGTAGCAACATCTGTAACTCAATTTAGAACAGAGTTCATACAATAAAGCAGTAAAATATACAAAACAACTGATGGAGATGACCATTGATCAGGGCAAAAATACTAAGAACTGAAAACCAAAACATAAGAGAACTCCCCATTAGTCTGCAATCTCAATGATCTGTAAAACATGACCCTCTTCAGGACCATCCACTTCTGCTTGCTGAGGAGGAGGAGGTAGTGGAGGAGGGATGTAATTCAATAAGTAATGCAATGTGTTAAAAACTTCTGAAGCCTTAGCTGCCATTTGATTCCCCAGTTCCCCCCTATGACAATGGATAGAGTTTTGGAAGGAAACCACACAATTGTTTTGAAGCCCATGCATAAAAGCATTGAAAAGGCAGTGGAGTGCCAGCATTTGAAACAGCAACCTGCCATCAAATAAACCTCCCACAAGAGCAGATCCTTCATGCAAGTCATAATCTTTTAAAGCAGAATTAAAAGAGTCAATAGAGAAATGCACATTCTAAATAAACATAATACCCAAAGCCCTTACCCTTTTGCCATTTTGCAAGAGATCCATCGCATTAGAAAGAAAATGCGTTGCAGCTTGAGAAGGATAAATAGCCACTGGAGAATGAAGAAAGTGTGAATCACAAACCTGAGCAATCGCTCTTCCAACAGAGACCTCATAAACCTTAAAGACTTCTTGCAGAGAGTTTGGATTAGAGATACCAAGGAGGGGCCGTTCCCAATTCCTGATACGCCAGGAGATTCTAGAATTCTACTGAACAGAGCCCATGTTAAACTGTGGAAGCTTGGAAATTACCAAAAGCAACAAGTAAAAGAAGCTTGTGGAACCGACACAGAGCATAACATGAAGATAAATGAGTAAATAACAATCATAGCACAACAATTAAAGGAAAAGTGGAATTGCCATCTCCCTTGTGCAAACTCTGCCAACCTACACTTGAAACAAATATCAAAGTACTTCAAACCTGATGAGAGGATAAATGAAAGTAAATAAATAACGTCAGCTAATATGCACGGAAGGCTGATAAAGTAAGGATAAAAAGTGATAGAAAACTAATAAAATCCACCAAATTTACACAAAACTATATCTTCTTATCCTTCTCCAAAACATCACTAACTCTAGGAATCCTAAGAAAAGATTCAGAGTCCCATTCAAGAACATCATCATTAATACTAAATGCAAAATTAGCCAAAAAATTTGCTAATAAATTACCTTCACGATAAGTATGCATTATTTGGAAAGAATGAAAGTGCTTCAATAAATCCCTTCCAAACTTTAAAATGTAACTGATTTTCCAGCTTGGAGAGGAGTTATTGGAAAAAGCTCTAACGATATTTAGAGAGTCACCCTCCACAATAAGGCTTGTGAATCCACATTTAAAAGCTAAATTTAAACCAGCAATTAAAGCCAAAGCCTCTGCCTCATTATTTGTAATTATGCACAACTTGATTGATAGAGCTCTAAGAACTACTCCATGATGATTTCTAATAACACAACCAGCACTTGAATTTCTTAGATTACCTATACTCGCACCATCAAAATTAAGCTTGACAAAAGAGTCAGGCAGAGGGATCCATTTGACGGAGGATCGATCAATCTTGACATCAGTCGTAAAGCAATTAGAATTAGGTAGCCTTAACTATTTCCATTTTTTCAATATCATATCATCCCAATTTGTGAAGATTAGAGAGCCTTCCTTCTTTGAGAGAAAGGAGGCTAAAACCACTTCTGTAATTGACTTTTCTACTTTGCCCAAAACTACATGGAGAGGATTACTTATTTTTTTAAACAATCTGCTATTTCTTTCTAACCATAATGTCCAGATGACAATACTTGGAGATATAGTCCATAAGATGGAAAAAGTAGACTTGGGGAGCAACATAGGCCAACTTTGGAAGACTTGGAGTAAAGAAAAAGGGAGTGGACTCAACCAATTCAATTTTGAAAGAAGCCAATACTAGACTTGTGAGGAGAAGCTACAGTTCAATAACAAATGATCCACCATTTCCTCCACCTCATGACAAAAGGGGCAGGAGAAAGAATTTGAAATCCCAAGTTTAGACAGTCTATCACTAGTAAGAATTCGATAGTTCAATGCTAACCAAGAAAAAGCTCCTACTTTAGGTAGGCAAGGTTCACTCCAACATAGTTTATAGGACCAAAAAAAGGTTGAATTAGAATCCTTACTAGTGAGACTTAAATAACCAAGTTTAACCATGTACCTGCCAGATTTTGAAGGGGCCCAGACCAGTTTATCCTTTTCACCTGAGATAAAAAATCTTCTATCTTTCAAAATAGTCTTAAGCAAAATCTTTTGCTCTTGAGGGACCAAGAAGTCATCAAAATTTTTCCATTTAGCTTTACTAATATCCGCATTATTATCAAATTCAAAATAATCTTTAACTTTTGTTCCCCAAACCTGACACAGAAAAGACTTGATCTCTTGAAGACCTTCTGTTTTAACTAGAGGAGGATAATTATTCCTTGTCATCCCAAAAAAGGGCAGAATGTCCATCATGGATAACCCATGTTAAATAAGGTGTAATAACTTCACAACAGCTAATCAAAAAATTCCACATGTGAGAACCCTCCTTTGGATTAAGTATTGTAAATATTCTTTCAGGAGAATAAGAATCTAGATATTTTGCATACATTAATTTTCCCCACTTAGAATCTAATTTTTGATATAGATTCTAGACCAGTTTAGCTCCAAGAGCTTTATTTTGTGGAGCAATATTATGAATTCTAGCTCCCCCTAACTGTTTTGGAAAGCAAATTTTATCCCATGAAATTAAGGGAATTTTTCTCCCGTTTAAATTGGAGCCATTCCATAGAAATTTTATGAGAATATTCACAATAGAACTCAAAATGGTTTTTGGAACCTTCAATACTGAAAGCAGATAGACTGGAATGGTAGATAGGACTGTTTTGATCATCAAAATTTTCCCTGCCAAAGTAAGCCATTTGCCTTTCCAAGAAGATATTTTAGCTTTGATACTTGTTATTAGCTTATCCAAGAACAAATTTTTAATTGAACCTAAAAAAAGAGGAATTCCTAGATACCTCGAGGGTAAGGAGTCAACTTGAAAACCAAGAAATTGAGCTATCCTTTTCTGCACCAACACAAATGAAAAGAAGAAGAAAATTTTAGACTTACTATGATTCACTTTCTAACCCGAAATAAGACAATAGCTGTTAATAACATCCTTCAGGACTTTAGCTTCCTTCATCACAGGTTGCCCAAACAACAAAGTGTCATCTGCAAATAGGGCATGTGTAATAGAGAAAGGTACTCTAGGAATATTTATCCCTTTCCAGAGACCCATCAAATTCTTACTTGTGATTAATCTACTTAAACCTTTAGCCATTAAGATAAAAAGAAAAGTGGAAAGAGGATCTCCCTATCTTATTCCTTGTGAAGATTTAAAGAAATCAGATTGAGAACCATTGATCAAAACTGAAAAACTAACACCAGAGATACAAGAATAAATCCATTTGCACCATTTTGAGAAAAAACCAAATTTAAGAAGAACTTGCAACAAAAAATCCTAGGACACTTTATCATAGGCTTTTAACATGTCCAGCTTAACCAACATAGCTGGCAATTTGTGTTGATGGATTGAGTGTAGAACCTCATGGGCAACCAGGGCACCTTCTGAAGTTTCCTTTCCTAGGACAAAACCACCTTGTTAATCAGAAATAATTTTTGGGATTAGAATAGCAAGTCTTGATGTGATTGCTTTAGAAATGATTTTATAAAGAGTATTACAAAGTGATATGGGTCTGAAATCAGCATAGGAGGAAGGAGTAGCAACTTCTATTTCTCTGGGCTTCTTCTATAGCCAACCAAATATCCTTGCCCAAAAAATCCCAACATTTTTGAAAAAAGAGAGGAGTGAAACCATCTGGACCAGGGGATTTGTTGGGATCTAGGGAGAAGACTACTGCCCTGACTTCTTCTAAAGTAAAATGCTTCATCAACTCCAGATTATCTTTTGGAGAAATCAAATTAGGAATGTGATTTATAACTTCTGCAACAGTCGAATTTGGGATGTGGTTTGTTTCTTTAGATAGAAGTTTCTGAAAGAAATTAATTCCTTCTTTTTGAATGAGAGAATCTTCTAGTAATATATTTCCCATAGAATCTTTGATGGATACAATAGAGTTTTTTTGTCTTCTAAGCATGGTTGAAACATGAAAAAACTTTATATTACGATCTCCTTCCTTTAACCATATTTCCCTTGACTTCTGTCTCTAGAAAATTTCTTCCCGAGCTAAGATTTCTTCTAGATCAGATTGGAGAGTTTTTATATATTCAAAAGAGGCATTATCCATACCTTTGCTAATAATAGTTTCATTTAATTGTTGCAATTGAGATTGTAGAGCTACTTTTTGGGAGAAAATGTTACCAAAAGAAGATTTATTCCATTCCAAGATTTTATGTTTCATATATTTCAACCTTTCATTGACCCAAAACATACGAGAGCCTTTTACATAAGGAGCATTCAACCACCATAATTTTAGTAGGGATAAGAAGTTTTTATCTCTAAACCACATAGATTGAAACTTGAATGAAGCCCTGTATATCTACCTTCTAAGAGAGGCATTAATTTCAACAAAAATAGGAAAATGATCTAAAGCAGTAAAAGGAATAACAGTTGTACTAGGAATGTTAGACTCAAGACACCACTCTGATGAGAAAAGAAATCTATCCAGTCTTTCTGTAATATTTAAAAAACCTTTTCTCCTATTAGACCAAGTGAAGCTTCCATTCAATAAGGGACTGTCAATTAAAGCATTGTCAGAAATAAATTCTTTAAAATCCTCTATTACCAACTAAGGAGGGAAAATTCCTCCTGATTTTTTGGTTAAACAAGAAATAGAATTGAAATCCCCCCCTAAAAGAACTTTCTCGCCAGATAATTGATCTAAAAGAGTTGATAAAATTTCCCAACATTTTTTTTTCTCTGGTTGCAGTAAGACCATAGATATTGAAAAGCCAAAAGTTAAATGAGGAGGAAGTGATTTTAACCAAGAAAAAATTTGGAACAGAACATACTAAATCTATTTCACACACTTTACTATCCCAAAGAATAGCCAGACCTCCTGAAGCCCCTTGAGAAGGGATATGTATATATTTCCATTTTAACTAGCTTGGAAAAATAATATCAGCTTGAGATGTAGATACTTTTGATTCTTGAAGTAAGACAATATCAGAGCCAGATGAATCTAACTGATGCTTAACCAAGTGTCACTTGTTAGGGGCGTTGATGCCCCTAACATTCCAAGAAAGAAGCTTCATTGTTCGCGGGGAGAGTTTCTAACTCTCCTCGATCTCAGACATGTATCCAAGGTGGCCTACAAACCAGCTTTTATTTCTTCCTATGTTTTAAAGGATTTTGGCTTACATCCTCTCTTAGAGGGAGAAATAGAACTCTATTTGGTAGGTGAATCCTGACTCAACGATTGAGAAATGGACAACTTTGTATCAAAATCGAAGACATCACTTTCTTCTCCTAGTGGAGTAACTTGGTTTAAATTCCCCTAATTTAAACGATTGTGATGATCTCAACTAGGAACAAAAATGTTGCAATTGGTTGAAACATCTACAACGAAGTTTGGCTTTTCTATAATTACCTCATCCACCAGTTCTTCTATAAGGTCAAAGGCAACTTTACGGAGAGTTCTTTCAACAAAAGCATTAGCTTCCTCTTTAGAAAAGGGAAAGCCAACCGAGCCTAACTCAGCCATTTCATTAACAGTTTCCCTAGTACAATTGGCCTCATAGTCAAAGGAATTAAGTAAATTTTACTTAATTTTATCACTAGGAAAAATAGGAGTTTCAATATCCTCGGGGTTACTGACTACAAATTCGAAAGGACATTCTTCCTCTAAGCCTTTTTCAGTCTAGAATTCTTCTTCAGAAACAGAGGAATTGACAAAATGATTCATAGATGCCTCCCCTATATTAACAGAGTCTAGATTTTCCTTTGCAAAATTAACTTCTTCAAAATCCTCACAAAATTTATTTGAATGCAGTGTTTCCGCTTTATCCATAGCCATGGGGTTTTCAAAAATAATAACTTGTTTCCAATTTCCAAATTTAGAGTGAAACTCGATAAATTTGGGAAAGGGAAACGAAGTATTAAGAACTATAGAAAACCTTACTGGCAAATCTGGCTTTTGGAAGTTTGACAGATCATGCTTAATGAAGAAACCCAACTTCTTGGCACAAAATTCAATAGTAGAAAGATCCCTATATTCCAGTGGTAAATTGGGCAAAGAGATCCAAAAAGGAACAAAATTTATATTAGCTTTAACCAGGTCAAAATTTGGTTCCCATTTTTGGAGACAAATCCCTCTGCCACAATAAAACCACAATTTTTGGCTAAGGGTTTCATCTCGAAAACCCCCATTTTCAAAGACCACCATAAAAACACATAAATCTTTATGCAAGAAGAAGACATCTGAAACCCCTTTCCATATAACCCTAACCCAAGCAAGAAATTCATCAAAATTAAAATTAGGGTTCCAGACCTTACCAATAAGGGCTCGTGAATTAAGATCTTGAACATAGGGGTTTACCATTTCCTCTAGAATTTGGATGTTTACAATTTCCATGGAAACCCTATCCAACTGAGTATGACCATCAGCAACATGATTGTGAGTAGACTTAATTGATTTTTCCTTCCATACCTATCGAACTCCAGAAGCTGTGTTTCCTGAGGCGTAGTGTTGGAGATGACCATTGTATCTACCAACAGAACCAAAATTTTGATAAGAGGAGAGTCATGGCGCACTGAAAAACTTCTTTGTCGAACATTATAAAAATCCTCTTGAAACCTTCTGCACTCATGCTCCGGATAGAATGAGCGTCTTCGTGCCCTAAGTGCTTCAAAAAACAAACTTTGTTGCAAAGGTTGATAGAAAGGACTCTAGGTTGCCTGCTTCTGCATCCTGTAGGTGTACAAGACTGTTTGACAACTCTAGCCTTCCTACCAATTCAAAGTGCTAAAAAACATCTTTCTACACAAAAATGTCAACTAAAATCCTCAACTCTTTGCAGAGATGGAAAACTCTATTTCACTGCTTGGTGTGGGACACATACCTTGTCCTCACTACTTCCAAGATACTGCCTCAATGGCACATAACTTTCTGAGCCCGTTACCCACCCTTCTCACTCTGTTCAAGGGTCTAGACTGCTTGGTGCTCACTTTCTTTCTCTCTATTTCCCACCCCTACAAGTCTATTTTCCTACTTGTTTATCTAGCCAGACTCCTTACTGAGTTTGCGTAGAACAAGCATGCATTGCCTCTAGCCGGCAATCCGACCACCCCACAAAAGAAAAACAAACAAAAAGCATGGCTCTGCTTAATGACCCCCATACTATACAGTGGAACTTGAGGAATCATCAAAACAGAGTCATGGTTTGCAAAAGAGAACAAAATTGCAAAAATAGAAATGACTAATCTACTTCAGAATAGTAAACTGAAAACAAAACAGAGATACACAAATGGTCGGACTACTGTACTCTATTTTTATTCAAAAATTTTGATTACATCAAAATACTTCACACATCAAAATTCTCTTCTTCAATTCTTCTGCTCAACTCCCCTACAGAAAGAATGCTATATCATATACACTTGTTCATGTCCGTTATAGGACGGTTCAATTTCCATACCGGTTGGTATTCCAGCTGCCGGTTCAACTCTGTGCTATCGGCAAGATAACTATCATCGAAAAACCTTTCATAAGTCTTACCACGGACTAGTCTCATACCGACGTGTCCCTGACACCTTTTTCGCCAATATCAGCAAGATAATTTAGATGTCTCACCGAAACATACTTTCCCTTGCTTATTGGCTTGACCTTATGCTATCGGTCACTTTCAATATTCTTCCGCCGATGTGTCATCTCACTCCGATGAGCGGCTTCTCTTGTGTGCCCATCAGCCAGACAAACTTCATCGGTCGCTAGGTGTAATGTCTCCCTGACCGCATCACTCATGCTGATGAGTCTAACAATCCCTTCCATCGATAAGACTTTCACTATCGACAACACACCAATGCCTCCACCTAATGGTCAAACTCTCTCCGATGAATAAGGTCCATCACCCAGACTTACACCATTGGTGTAGTTTTTCCCTTGTTCGCCGAACTACAAACTCACACCGATATGCCTTCCTCTTTCGCTGAGACCTTCTGAATTTCTTCTCGACGAACGATCCACTCGCTTTCACCAAGACTTCCTCTTTCGACATAACATTTGCTCCTTCGATCGATAATGCTTCTCTCACTGATGACTTAATACACCAAACTTTCCCCCATCGGTAAGACCTCACTGTTCACCATGACTACCAAATCTGCTTCTGATGACTCATATCACACCGATGCATGCTGCATACCAACTTTGTCTTCGGTAGGACTTGTTTCGTCGGCCTAACCTTCATATCTCCTCCCAATATGCATCTCACTCCGATGGACCCACTACACCATTCAATATGAATGAACCCATTGAACCATTGAACTTCAATAGTGAGGTTCAATTGTAAGGTTCAACGAAGAGGTTCGACGGCAAGGTTCAACCGTGGGATGCATTTTCAAAAAACTGGAAAAACTCCTAAGGTAAAACTACATGCTGCAAACTCAAAATTGACAAACCAAAAAAACTATGTACAGCTGCATTGATCCTTGGTGCTCTTGCACCATACTCCCCTGTGCAGAAAGAAGCTAGGTCACCTCCGGTGACAATGCGGCAAAATCAATGCCCCTCTTTTTGAACTCTGATTCTGCAACCTAGGTAGCTTCTACTTCAAGCAACTGCTTCCACTTGACCAAATGCTCCATGTAGACACCATGTCTAGTTTTCTTCTGTACTCTGGAATCCAGTATTCGCTCTGCCTGTAGTTTGGGTTTTAGTGGCAAAGTCACATCTCTGACTATCTGTTCCTTCTCTGAAATGGATCCATTTGCTGTTGACTGAGGACCCCTGTATTGCACTAGGTCTTGGACATTAAACACTGGTGAGATTACCAAATCTTCTGGCAATTCAATTTTGTAGGCATTATTTCCATACTTGTTCAGGATTCTGCAAGGACCAATTCTCCTCATCTGCAGTTTGGTTGGCATTCCTTTCTGCATTCTAGCTTTGTTCAAGTGCACCATAACCAGATCACCAACCTCAAACTGAATATCCCTTCTGTGGGCATCTACTCTATCCTTGATCTTCTGTGTGTTCTCTGTCAAGGTTTTCTTCACTTGCTCATGCACTTCTTTCATGGATTGTGCAAAATCCTCTGCATGTCCACTTTTGTTTTCTATGTTTCCCATATTTTTGAGCTCACATACACCTCTGGGATGCATTCCATAGACTATTTTGAATGGACTCTTACCAGTAGTCCTATTCACACTGTCATTATAGGCAAATTCTGCCTGATGAATGACAAGATCCCAACTCTGTCCATATTCTTTGGTTATACACCTTAACAGGTTGCCCAATGTCTTGTTTACCACCTCTATCTGACCATCTGTCTGTGGGTGATATGCTGAACTGAATGACAAATTTGTTCCCAATCTCTGCCACAACGTTTTCCAGAAATACCCCATAAATTTAGCATCTCTGTCAGACACAATACTTGCTGGAAGTCCATGAATTCTGATCACTTCTCTGAAAAACAAGTGTGCTATATGACTGGCATCATGAGTCACTTTACAGGGAATGAAATGACTCATCTTGCTAAACCTGTCCACAACTACATATATGCTATCATAACCAGTCTTAGTCTTAGGTAAGCCAACTACAAAGTCCATGCTTACACATTCCCATGGCCTGGAAGGAATGGGTAAGGGTTGGTACAGTCCTGCATTTGAAGTGGTTCCCTTGGCCTTCTGACATATGATACACTGCTCTACATACCTTCTAATGTCTCTGTGCATCCTTAGCCAATAATAGAACCTTTGGACTAGCTCTAGTGTCTTGTTTAGACCAAAATGGCCACTCAGACTACCATTGTGCTTCTCCTGTATGAGATTTTCTCTCATAGATCCCCTTGGCACACATAATTGTCCACCTTTGAATAGCAATCCTTGCTGTAAGGTGAAATCTACAAATTCACTGTGAAAGTGATTCTCAAAATCTTGACATACCTTGTATGCCTTAGCAAAATCTTCATCATCTTGGTAAAGATTCTTGAAATCTTCAATCCCAATGCTCTTCAACTGCACTTCCTACACTGTGAACAATCTTCTGCTCAAAGCATCTGCAACTCTATTCAGCTACCCCTTCTTATGCTTAATTGTAAAGGTATAAGACTACAGGTACTCCATCCATTTGATATGCCTACTGCTTAACTTATCCTGTGAGTTTAGAAAACTCAGAGCTTGGTTATCTGTGTAGACCACAAATTCTTTAGGCAGGAGATGATATCTCCACTTCCTCAATGCTTGGACTAGAGCATACAACTCTAAGTCATACGAAGAGTACTTACTCTTTGCTTCATTCAGCCTCTCACTGAAAAAGGCTACAGGTCTGTTTTCCTGATTTAGCACTGCTCCTACAGCTATATTACTTGCATCACATTCAATAGTAAATAGCTTATCAAAACTGGGTAACAACAAAATAGGTTGTGTTGCTACCTCTTTCTTCAACCTTTCAAAACTTCTATCTGTAGCTGATGTCCATCCTTAATTATATCCAACATGGGTGCACATATTCCACTAAAATTTCTGATAAACTTTCTATAAAACTGGGCTAAGCCATGGAAACTTCTCACCTCTGTGGCTGCTCTGGGAGTAGGCCAGCTCAATATGGCTTCTACCTTGGACTTGTCCATCTTCAATTCCCCCTGGGACACCACAAAACCAAGGTATACCAATTCCTGCTTCATGAATTCACACTTCTCCAGATTGATAGTTAGTTGTTCATCATGTAATTTTTGCAAAACAGTATTTACATGTTCTAGATGTTCTTCCTTGGTTTGACTAAAAATTAGAATATCATCTAGAAAAAAAACAACAAATTTACCAATGTAATCCTTTAGGACTTCATTCATGAGTCTCATAAAGGTACTGGGTGCATTTGATAGACCAAATGGCATAACAAGCCATTCATACAGTCCTTCTATGGTCTTGAAGGCTGTCTTCCACTCGTCACCTTCCTTGATTCTTATTTGGTGGTAACCACTCTTCAGGTCTATCTTGGTGAAATACTTTGCTTTTCCAATACAGTCCATGAGATCTTCAATTCTAGGAATTGGGAATCAATACCTTATAGTTATCTTGTTTATGGCTCTGGCATCTGTGCATAATCTCCATGATCCTCCTTTCTTGGGTTCCAACACTGTGGGCACTGCACAAGGACTAATACTCTTTCTGATCAATCCTTGATCTAGCAACTCCTACACTTGCCTGGAAATCTCTTTGTGCTGATCTGGAGTCATCTTGTAAGGTGCTTTGTTTGGCAAAGATGCCCATGGAATCAAGTCTATCTGATGGCTTATTGCTCTCTGTGGAGGCAATGTGGTTGGTGTACCATCACTGATTATGCCTTTATACTTCTCCAGTATAGGATGCACTTCTTTGGGAATCTCTGTCTTCTTATCCTACTGTCCTTTTAGTTTCACTATGATGGCATAACCAATACCATCCTCCTTAAGTGTACTTAGAAACTCTTTTCCACTCACAACCAAGATATTAGGACTCTTTGTCTGAACTGCATCTTCATCCTCCAATGACTGAATCTTATAGGTGACACCATCTTTCTGAAAAGAATAGGCATTCTTCTCACCATCATGTACTGCCTTTCGGTCATATTGCCATGGTCTGCCCAATAAGAGATGGCATGCATCCATGGGTAGTATATCACATAATACCTTATCCTTATAGCCACCTATACTAAACTCTACCCAACTTTGTTCATTTACTACCACATGTTGACCCTTATTCAACCATGTGACTCTATATGGGTTTGCATGAGTAATTCTTTTCAAATTTAGTTTTCTAACTGCCTCATCAGAAATAATATTATCAGTAGATCCTGAGTCTATGATAATTTTACATACCTTATTCAAAATCTTGCACTTTTCTGAATAGTGCTCTCCTCTGGCTTAGTTCAGACTTTACTGGTTCCTTCATCAAGGTTCTCTTTATCATCAAGTTCTCTACATCTTCTGAGTTCAGATTGACCTCAGGTGACTGGCTGCTGGATGAATTATCTTGGACATAGTGATTCCTCTTATCACCTCTTTGAGAAGAGGATGTGGCCTTTTCTGGACACCTATATGCTGGATGACCTAGATTGCCACAGTTATAACACTTCATGTTGGTGAAATAGGATCCTCTACCTGATCCTCCTGACCTTCCTCTGTTAGACCCTCTGCCTCTGTGGTTTCCTCTACCACTCGACTCCCCACTCTGCTCTGTGAGTTTAGATTCTACTTGGGATCTATTGTCAGCATTCCTTCCACCAAAACCTCCTCTGTGTCCTCTGTTATCTCTGCCTCTTCCTCTTCCTCTACTATTTGAGTCTTGTTTCCTCTTGTTCTTTTCCTCCACTTTCAGTGCCAGCTGATAGCATTTTTGCATGGTTGTAGGACACAACAAACTAATTTCTTCTTGTATATTCCACTTCAAACCATTAAGGTACCTTGCTACCTTTATGCTTTCATCCTCCATTACTTTGGACCTTAAGCATAGCTTTTGGAATTCTTCAGTGTATGCACTGACATCTAATTCCTTTTGTCTCAGATTCTGTCTCTTCCTGTGCAGCTATATTTCATAATCTTCTGGCATATATGCTTCTTTGATTTTAGCTACCATTCCCTTCCAAGTAGCTATGGGCTTCTTATCTTCTTTTGCTCTTTCAGTCTGCACAAATTTCCACCAGGTCAAGGTAGCTCCCCTGAGTCTGGATTTGGCCACCTTTACTTTCTGTGCCTCACTTACACCATCACATTCAAAGTGATTTTCAAGTCCTTCTATCCACTCCATGACCAAATCTGGGTCCATTTTCCCACTGAAAAGTGGTACCCCTTCCAATGTTTTACCACTCATTGCTTTCAACGCTTTCAAGAATGGTTCTTCTTCCAACTTAGGATCAGGTGTGGGCTATTCATCTTCTACAGATACACCTTTCCCCTTATCCTTAGAATATTTAACTCTTTGGCTAACTTCTTCAGTCTTTTGCAACATTAAGCCTAACTTACTCTCCATTTCTACTAGTCTTTCTTATAGGAGTCTATTCTCCTCTTCTTGATCCTCAACCTTCTTTGCTAACTCTGCATTAGTCACCATTTTCTCGGATGAACTAACAGACTCACTTGAACTCAGTGATGACATACAACTCTTCTATTCCTATCTAGGAATAACCCAAATCTAACCTGGCTCTGATACCAATTTGATAGAAAGGACTCTAGGCTGCCTATTTCTGCATCCTATAGGTGTACAAGACTATTTCACAACTCTAGCCTTCCTACCAATTCAAAGTGCTAAAAGACATCTTTCTACACAAAAATGTCAACTAAAATCCTCAACTCTTTGCAGAGATGGAAAACTCTATTTCACTGCTTGGTGTGGGACACATACCTTGTCCTCACTGCTTCCAAGATACTACCTCAATGGCACATAACTTTCTGAGCCCGTTGCCCACCCTTCTCACTCTGTTCAAGGGTCTGGACTGCTTGGTGCTCACTTTCTTTCTCTCTATTTCCAACCCCTGCAAGTCTATTTTCCTACTTGTTTATCTAGCCGGACTCCTTACTGAGCTCGCCTAGAACAAGCATGCATTGCCTCTAGCTGGCAATCTGACCACCCCACAAAAGAAAAACAAACAAAAAGCATGGCTCTGCTTGATGACCTCCATACTATATAGTGGAACTTGAGGAATCATCAAAACAGAGTCATGGTTTGCAAAAGAGAACAAAATTGCAGAAACAGAAATGACTAATCTACTTCAGAATAGTAAACTGAAAATAGAACAGAGATACACAAATGGTCAAACTACTGTACTTTATTTTTATTCAAAAATTTTGATTACATCAAAATACTTCACACATCAAAATTCTCTTCTTCGATTCTTCTGCTCAACTCCCCTACAGAAAGAATGCTATATCATATACACTTGTTCATGTCCATTAAAGGACGGTTCAATTTCCATACCGGTTGGTATTCCAACTGCCAGTTCAACTCTGTGCTATCGGCAAGATAACTGTCATCAGAAAACCTTTCATAAGTCTTACCGCGGACCAGTCTCATACCGATGTGTCCCCGACACCTTTTTTGCCAATATCGGCAAGATAATTTAGATGTCTCACCGAAACATACTTTCCCTTGCTTATCGGCTTGACCTTATGCTATCGGTCACTTTCAATATTCTTCCACTGATATGTCATCTCACTTTGATGAGCAGCTTCTCTTGTGTGCCCATCAGCCAGACAAACTTCGTCGATCGCTAGGTGTAATGTCTCCCCGACCACATCACCCATGCCGATGAGTCTAACAATCCCTTCCATCGATAAGACTTTCACTATCAACAACACACCAACGCCTCCACCCGATGGTCAAACTCTCTTCGATGAATAGGGTCCATCGCCTAGACTTACACCATCGGTGTAGTTTTTCCCTTGTTCACCAAACTATAAACTCACATCGATATGCCTTCCTCTTTCGCTGAGACCTTCTGAATTTCTTCTCGACGAATGATCCACTCACTTTCGCCAAGACTTCCTCTTTCGACATAACATTTACTCCTTCGACCAATAATGCTTCTCTCACCGATGACTTAATACACCAAACTTTCCCCCATCGGTAAGACCTCGCTATTCGCCATGACTACCAAATCTGCTTCCGATGACTCATATCACACCGATGCATGTTGCATACCAACTTTGTCTTCGGTAGGACTTGTTTCGTCAGCCTAACCTTCATATCTCCTCCTGATATGCATCTCACTCCGATGGACCCACTACACCATTCAATATGAATGAACACGTTGAACCATTGAACTTCAACAGTGAGGTTCAATCGTAAGGTTCAACGAAGAGGTTCGACGGCAAGGTTCAACCGCAGGGTTCGATGGCAAGGTTCAACCGTGGGATGCATTTTCAGAAAACTAGAAAAACTCCTAAGGCAAAACTACATGCTGCAAACTCAAAATAGACAAACCAAAAAAACTATGTACGGCTGCATTGAGCCTTGGTGCTCCTGCACCAAAGGTAAAGGTCTTCTTGTGAAGACCCTATAATTCTGTCACATTATAGTCACATATTTAATCGCTAATAAATGTTATTACTAACCAATTTTTTAAAAAAACTAAATTTACTTAGTGAAAAATGAATATTTCAATGAACAACTATTAAACTTTTTAGAAAAAAATAAAAAGTGGGTGTCATTCCAGCCAACCTAATTATGAGCCAAAAAAATAAAAAAATAATCTTTCAAAATAAGTAGAGGACTCATTCCTGGATGTGATGCATATTTTTTTGAAAATGTTTTTCAATAAAATAATTAGTTAGGATTTTTTTACTATGACTTTTTTTTAAAACTAAAAAGTAATTTTCTAGCCAACCTAAATCAAAAAAATTGGAATTCAAAATTTTTCTTTTAAACCTATATCCGAAAAAGCATGGAGTGTGATGTAGATTTTGGATCTCAAAAGGGTGAAATGGTTTGAAATTTATGGATGTTTTTCAATCAATGTGTCCATCAGGATTTCAGACACACACTATATAGAAAATTATTAATAATTATTTAATAAAATGATAACCAAGAAAATTTTATACTTTTAGAAAGCTGACAATTTCTTTGATAAACCCTTTTTGTTTTATCAATTTTGCATAAAAAAGTCATAAGCATGAAGGGTGAAGTTTGAAGAAGAGAGTGAAACCTGCAAAACTATTAGAATTTAGGGAAAGTCAACTATGACTGTCCCAAGCCTAAATACAAGGCAAAGCTAAAGAAAAATAGATATCCATTACTAACGGATATCTGATAATAATAGATATCCATTTTGGCTTCCCAGAAACGGATATTCATTTTCCAGAAATAGATATCCATTCCTAAGAAACAAAAATGCATCCTTCTCAACCCTAGGTGGCATTATCCATTTCTCAAATGAAGATTTTTGTGTCAATCAACTAGAATGATCCCCAAATAAATCCTTCTCAACCCTAGGTAGCATATAGAGAGAAGAGTCTCTCCATTAGGAAACCAAAATGCATGGTTTAGAATAGATCCACAACCTTCCAAAGGGGATATAAAGCCTTCTTTTCACATCACCAAAGCATAAGTTGTAGTTCTTTCAATCTTTTATCTACAAGCAAGTAACTCCTTATGTCAACCTATTGTCATATAGGTTATCTCCTTCATGGATGTCTAGATTAACTTTCACCTTGTCAAAACCTCTCATGGCAACACCATCCTTATAGACTTCTTCAAGTTCAATCTTCACTTTAGAGGCAAAGTAGCTAGTCAAAAAGGGAATTTTATGATAATAGGAGAAGATTTGTATGTCAAATCAACAATCCATTTCATTCTTGGTGGTGATAATTCCACACTAAGCCTTCATGATCTCATATATCTATCTCATGTAGAAAATTTAAAGAAGCAATCATATTCAATTACCATGTAGTCCTACAACCACAACAAAAAGCAATATCAAATTCTTCTAAATGACCTATCAGTCCAAAAGCATTCATCAGATAACAAGTTAATTCAACAACATTTTAGTCTTTAAAAGATACAAAGCATTATCATTGCCTTAAACCTACACCTATCCTTGTATATATCTAGAAGATCTTCACTTATGATGTTTAGGACTACAAAGATTTTCAAACCATAAGACTAAATTACAATTCAATTCACCTAAGAATATAGAATGGATAAATTATTCATAAGAATACAAACAACCATTTACTACTTATCCTATCTTCAAATTTCTCTCTTTTCCCTCATAATATCAAATTTTGATGTTTCCATGAGCAACCTCATCAAATTTTGAAATCAAATTTTACAAAATTTATCATATGAATGCTTTTAGTCTCCCTCCTATTACGTTGGAAAATGTCTCCCTAGGATTTTTTCCCTCCTATGTTTAGCTCCCAGGTCCTTTTAGTGTAATCATGCATGTTCATTTTAACTCTCGATGGAAATCCCTGAAAAAACCCATGTTAAATGGGGCCTAGGGGACTCTTGTGAGCTTAACCCTAACCTAAATAGGGGCTAAGGACTTGGGCGCATGTACCCTAGTCCTGGCCTATTTATCGGGGTCCCAAATTTTAAATGTTGGTTATGTGACCATTATAAGTGCCTATTGTCGACATCTCAAGTTTGAATTATGAAATTAAGGCAGGAAGTTGTTTAGTTCCATATATAAGCATGTTTAGGGATTCATTTGTAAACTACAAGATGATTATGAACTTTTGGCTCACTTATGATTTGAGAGCATTCAAAGTATTCATTATTGCATAGTAGACTTGTCATATTATTGTGTTTGTTATGTAGATTTAGCTTCATCTTCTCATGTGTTAAAGGATTTTCATCTATATGCGAGCTACACCTCCGAGGTGACATTTATTTGTGTTTTCAATCATTTATCAATTGGTTTTTGCCTCTATCCCACAGGGATATGCACTCTTATCTAAAAATGGTTTTTGGAAGACTTGAATGTCTCTCCGAGACTTGACCGATGTAAGCCTCTAAACACCACAACCTCCAAACCTCTTGTCTATGATTGTAGGTTACAGGTGTAGAAGTGGATGAAGTGGAGTTGCAAGAAAACATAATAGAGTATTAGAATTACAGATCAAAGTAGAAAAGCAAGACCTAGAGTTGGGCATCCACTCATTAGTCCTCCAGATCCTGAGACACAAAAATCCTTGGAACAACAAAAATAGGTTACAGACAACTTTTAGGGATCCTAGTAGAAACTGGTACCTTGGACTTGGGCACTTGCTCATTACTCCCTGACTTTCCCACATCCATAATCTCAAAGTTTGGTATGTATTTACTCTGAATATTCTATCTTTGTCTGTGATCATTTGTCATGTTTCATCCGTTTGTTTATGATTTTACAAAATTAGGGTTTTAAGCATAATTAGGATTTAATTGATCAATTAATTAGCAAATTCCAAGTCTCCTCTTTGTTCTAAGGGACACTAAATCCCTAGTAGAGCCCTCTTGCAAAAGGTTGTGGCTTGACTCGATTTATGTCCTTGAATATGTAAGGTGTGAAAGGAGGATTTAACCTACATACTAATTAAAATTGAAAACCCCTCCTTTTTACACAAAACACCTCCAAGGAGGTGATTATCTTGGTAGGCCTCTTATTTACATTTTTAGATCTACATGGCTCTTGGGGTGGTCCATATTCTCCAAGAAAAGCCTATTTTTTGTGGTATTCACACCTACAACCTTAGGGTTTATTCTCCAAGCAAAGCCCATTTTTTGTGGTATTCACACCTAAAACCTTAGGGTTTAGAGATGATAGTCTTATAGTTGCATTTAGGTTTTTTGAATCTCCTTTTCATTCATGTCAAGTGGATAAGCATTTTGTAATCTTCTAAATGACCATCCTACTTGCATTTCTCTACATACTTCTTCTTTGGCCTAGCTATAGCTCTCTTTGACTTGAGATAAATCACTATAGGTAGCACTAACCTACATACACAGGGAAAGAAGAATATTTAAATTTATTGAGATAAAAGTGGATTAACATTTGTATGTTATGACTAAATTTAGCAACAAATCTTATGGCATTAAATCAATTCTAAAATTCATTATCATACACAAATCAACTTTGGATAGATTATTTACACATTGTAAAAAAAACTATGTCAAACTTAATTCACTCTTGACTACAAAATATTTTGAATTTTGGTAAGAAAAATTACCAATAATATTCCATCCCCTTGTCCAAGGATTGACCTATGTGTGTATTTCATGTATATACCCTACAACTTTATGAACTCATGAACACTTGTTTAAATTTATGGTTTGAGAGTACTTTGTGTCCTAATATGTAGATTTTTGTGTAGACACTAGATTTGAGACTAAAATATGTGTATTTATTTGATCTTATGGTCAAATTAAAACTATTAATTCTAAACAATTGTATAAATCATGATAACCACATGCATGAATGCAAGGATATTATTGAGGAATCAAACCTTGTGGTATGTGTGTTTACTAAGCATTGTAAACCTATGTAAAAACCCCAGATAGGTGTTTCCAAGCATGACAAGTAAAAGACAGGTGTTCCTAGATCTTCATTTAGAGAGTTCTCCACTTGGATCCAACTTGGGCCCTAGATCAGAGCATCCTTCCTATCATATTGTGAATGATAGTTGATGCAATGTATACTCATGTGTATACTTTATGCCTTACGTACATTCATGTATATGCTTCATGTCTTACATGTATTCAAGTGTATACCTCATGACTTGTATTGTATTCTTGTGTATACTTTGTGACTGATGTGTATTCAAGTGTATACTTCATGACTTACGTGTATTGATGTGTATACTTCATGACTTACGTATATTCATGTGTATGCTTCATGACTTATATGTATCCATGTGCATACTTCATGTATATTACATGTATTTACGTGTATGCTTCATACCCTGTATCTTATGTATATTTATGCATATACTTTATGTATTACGTGTATTTATGTGAATACTTTGTGTATTACATGTGTATGCTTCATGCTTCTTATAGTACATGTACTTATGTGTATACTTGGTGTATTACGTGTATGCTTCATGCTCCATGTATTACGTGTATTTATACATATACTTCATGTATTATGTATAGGCTTCATGTTTTGTGTATTATGTGTATCACATGTATTTATGTGTATGCTTCATGCTTCATATGTACTTATGTGTATTACATGTATCTATGAGTATGCTTCATACTTTGTGTATCATGTGTACTTATATGCTTCATGCCTCACATGTATTTATGTGTATACTTCATAGATTATGTATGCTTCATGTTTTGTGTCTTACTATATACTTCGTGTATCACATATAACATGTATTACACATATCTGGTGTTGGTTTCATGTCTAATGTTTCTCCATCAAGTTACCCTTCTAGAATTAAATCTTGAGAGGAAAACATAACGGATATATGTTTTACAGAGTGGATATCTATTTTACAAAAAAGATATCCATTTTGTAGAAGGGATATCTATTACTAGATATTTGTTGCCCAAAGATTTGGGCTTTAGGTAATGGATATCCATTTTCATAATGGATATCAATTTTGAAAATAGATATCTGTTATGTAAAAGCCAAAAAAAAGACAAATGGAATGTTGTTGGTCCCAACAATTGTGCCCACAAACCCTCTATTGTCGAATATCCCGTGATCTATGCTTGTTACAGTAAAAAATACACTTTTATACACTTTTGGACACAATTTTCTTGTTACAATATTAAGGGTGATATTTTTGTTCCCCTAATGGGGAGCAATAGTCTTCGTAAAGAAAAAAGGAGGAAAGTTACATTGGAGGAAATTGAAGAAATTAGCGAAAAGGATATAGCAAGGAAGAGGATTGGAAGACCAAGTTTGGTAGATGGTCATCAAGGTGAAGCTTCTTCTTTACCATCTAATGACATGAAAGTTGAAGGTGTTAATGTTGATTATAATGAAATGTTAGATAAGAATGAAATTGACCATAATATTGCAAATTGAAATGTTGCAAAATGCTATGAAACACCTATTGATAAGAGCAATACCATGGACAAATAAGAAGAAGAAAAACAAAGACGTACACTTGAAGAAAGTGGATATGAACCTCGTGATGTTGAATTTGCACTCCATAATCCAATTGTTGATGAAATTGTTGAGGTTGATAACATGGATGAAACAATAAAAATCAATATATCTCCAAATTACATAAGAAGAGAGGACATTTGTCAATAAGAGAATAAGCATGATGAAATTGGAAAACTTCCAAGAACCCCAAAATGGTTACTTGAAATTGATGAGAACATAATGGAAAAACTTGAAGGCAAGAGGTTGTCACGAACGGTTTAGTTGTGGACTTTAAAACTCTTCAATGAATACTTTGAGAATAAAACATTAACCCAACAATACCAACTTTTTGTGCAACTACTAAAGATGTATAGAATGAGACCTTAACTAAAGAAATTAAAGATTTGGTTAAACAAAGTGTCTAATCAAAATAAAATTATTGTTGGAAGCCTTTTCAATGCACTCAATTCTATTGGAAAGACTTGCAAGGAGAAAGATAAAAGAGTTTCTTGTAGTGTAATAACAACCTCAATAGTAAGAAAACAATTAAGAAAGGCTCGATTAACGAGGCAAACTTGTGTTGACTTAAGATTGAATCATAAAACATTGTCAAGACTAGATAGTCCTCTTAGAAATGATACTTGGGCTTTTAGTGGTAGGCTCCCACGAGTTGATAAGAAGCTAATCAATACCACAAAGGAAGAAATTGAACAATTTTGGCACACTAACTCTAGGGTATCACCGAATGCAAAATATGTTCTAAATTTAAGAATTGATGATCAAGACCACACACCACATCCTAAACATTACTTGGAATGTAGCCAAACAAAATTGTACAAACAATATTGTGAAACACACCTAGGTATGACAATCTCACAAAAAGCGTTTGAATCTCTCAATCCATTTTATAGTGTTCCTCTTAAAATTCATTATACATGTTGCAAATACCATGTAGAGTTTTCTTATATATCATGAATTATTATGCAATATTCATTCCACTTTGTACACTAATGAAATGTTACAGGAGTGTGGTGCAATTCAACTACCAAAGTCATCTAGGGACTTATTGGATTTATTTCTATGCATTAGAGACGATGGTTGCATTTCTACAAGAATGATTGTTTAAATGAAAAGTGTTTACAATGTGGTAGGTTATCAAAGTTTGTATCATTTTTTCATGAGGGCAGTGAGCATGATTTTGAAAAGAGAATGGTTGAGAAAAAGAGATATGAGATAGTGAAATACAATTTGAAAAGTGGATCTGAAGGTTCTAGACATGAGTTGATTGTAAGAGAGGTAAGTATTGCTGATTTTATTGATGATTTTAAGAAAAATCATTTCTACAAGCATGCCAGACATGGCCACAGGTCTCGATGGTTAGATAAACAGTTCAGGATGTGTAAAGACTTTTTCTTGATTGGAACTATTGTCTGTATAGTTGATTTTGTATAAAACTACACGTTGCAACCCCAAAATAAAGTGCAATCACAGTACTACAATTCTATTAAGATTACTATTTTTGTTCGCATCACATATAGACATGCCCCCAAGAGTATAGAAGAGAATAGGCACATTGTCAAAGAAAACCATTTTTACATGAGTGATGATTGATCTCATTCATTAGAGTATGTGCAATATTGTTTCAACAATTTTATGGGTTCTTGAAAGAAAAAGATATTAGAATGCATAAACATCTCATTTGGTCAGATAATTGCACCGGTCAATTCAAGAATGCTTGTATGTTTTATTGCTTGAGAAGAATACATGCAAAGAAGGGTATACCTCATATTTGGAATTTTTTTGAAGCTAGGCATGGAAAAGGTGAACATGATGGAGTGGGTGCATGCATGAAGAGAGCTCTTTTTAAAGAACAACTAAAGATTAAAGGTTATTCTACATTCAATGATGCAGATTCTATTGTTAAGTGGTGTAACTATGCATTATCACAAGGAGTGGCTCTTGATTCAGAAGTGAGCAGGTTCTTTTGGTTAGTTGATGAGGGGATAGCGAGAGAGAAATTGGATTATTAGAGAATCAATGAATCATAAAAAATGCATTCATTTCAAATCTCAAATGCAAGTGCATGGACTATTTGGACATGAGAATTAGCTTGTTTTTGTCAAAGTTGTATTAAATGTGATTGGGATAATTGTGAGTCAAGTGAGTGGGTAGATGCATGGATTCCACAATATTTAACCCCTTTTATCTCAAGTTCAATCATATTTAGTCAATGACATGGAGAGCTCATTTGACAATGAACATCTTTCAGACCTTGTGTAGTCAGGTCATGTTTATGCAGTTGTTGCACCACATGGAAATGAAGAGAGATCAGACTATCGGTTGGCACGATGTGTACAAGGAAAACAAAATCTAACATGACCTAAAATAGATGATGATGGGTTCACATATCTTACAAGATAAGTTATTATTGTTGGGACTTGGTTGCAAACATATATGATTAGAAAGAATGGTATCCCTACATTTGAAGACTTTGAGAAGCATAAAACCATATTGATGCATTTGTACCTAGTTGTAGCAACAAATGTTGAGTTACTAAAGCATCATGCAAAACCAAAAACAAAACAACTATGGACAATTAGTAATGCTAATCATGAATCAATATTGGATACTTTGAAGGTAAGAGATGACCCCTTAGGTATGCTTGACTAGCATTTAAACTTCCAAATAGACAGGTATGACAATTTTTAAATTAACTTCTTATTTTTTTCTATTTTTTAGAATTGTTTTATTAAAAATATTGTTTCTTTAACTATAATGCATGCTTTTTGACTATATAGGACTATGAATGAGTTTATTTTGCATGGCATCATAGATCTAAGGTATGATTTTTAGTGTTCATTTGTATTTCTTAATATTTTGCTTTCTAGCTTTTTCTACATACTAATTTCTAAATTCATATTGTGCATACCCTACAATCAAGGTATTTCATGAGATGACATGTATTTGATATGTTTTGTCAAACAGTTCATGTGCCTTGTCTATGCTTCCATATTTTGCATACATGTGTCATAGGGTAATTGCAACTACAACATCTGGCAAAATTATCATATCCTTCATGCTTTGATGGATGTCCATACCCTATTCCAAAGATCCCATTTTGGCACATGCAGGGAGGATGCTAGCAAAGGTTGTGGAACTTGGCCTTACAACTACCAATTGCATTTTCTTGAAATTGTCTAAAGCCTTTTTTAACAAATCCATTTTGTTCATATCTTACAATCATGGCATTCCATTAGACCACATTTCTTTGAGGTATTCCACATAATAGTTCATGTGTCTTGCCTATGCTTCCACACTTTGCATTCATGTCTCCTAAAGCAGTTGCAACTACAACATCTGAAAGAATTCCCATATCCTTCATGCTTTGATGGATGTCCATATCCCATTCCAAAGATCCCATTTTGGCACATGCAGGGAGGATGCTGGCAAAGGTTGTGGAATTTGGCTTTAGACCTACTAATGGCATAAAAAATGGACACTTAGGAAGGTTGTACTTAGATTTGGAACAATGAATATAAGATTTATGGAAGGCTACACTTAGATTTGGAATAGTGAATATAAGCTATATGGAAGGCTGCAATAGTCATGTATTTGCCTACAAATCATGAAAAGGATCATGCACTCCATCTTCACTTAGCTATAGGAATTTGTTGCCTTCTCTTGGAAGCCCCATCTTCACTCAGCTATAGGATCATGCAACAATCTCCTGGAAGCTCCATTTTCCTTTATGATAATACTCATGATAGTCTTGAAGGAACAAAACTATTTATGTACATCAATCCACTATGACTATCATAGTATTAGAGTCTTTTGGAAACCTTCCTTCAAACTTTCTCCTTCATAATCCTTAGTGTTTTGACCTCATCATTACCCCTTGGATGGTGTTCACACTTCCTAATACAACACCTAGCTTATCCTTTCCATGGTAATCCTTCAGAATATAATGGCAATCATCTATTTTATGATTGTCTTAAGGCATGAAAATGCTCCACAATCAGGAACAATTATTTTTATTTGAAAGCCTCCTTGAAGCCTTATGTTTCCTTCTTCTAGATGGTGGTTCACTTCATTGCTAGATCATTCTCTTGATGAACCTTGGAGGTGACATCATTGATATTAATCCTTTTGGCACATGGTCTACCTTCCACAACACTACCCTCATACCCTCTGTTGAAATTAAGGAACGCTGAGAGGGGGGTGAATCAGTGTTCTACAAAAACTTATTATTATGTTCCTTTATTAATTTACCACATACATTCAAGAGAAAGAAGTATGAACTTAAGAACAGCAACAACAAGATCATCACACATGAACACCAGGATATTTACATGGAAACCCAGCTAAGGGAAAAACCACAGTGGGGGTTAACCCACAAGATTTTATAGTCTTCTAATACAAATGGGAAGGCACATGCCTTTGGGTACACTACCCAAAGCTCATTGCTTAAAGGAGGCTCACTGCCTACAAGATCAATTACAAGAGTTCACTAAAATACTTGAACTGAAGAATAGTATCTAACAATGCAATATTACAGTTTTGGTTAGGCTCAATATACTGACTTCACACACTTCATCTCTTACTGCCCTGTTTCAATGTTCTTCCATGATCCAGAGCTTAGATCTCTTTGCTTTACACTTGGTACTGCCACAATTCACACCTATCACATCATATTCACACATCCATACCTTAAAATGATTGAACCCATCGACCATATATATCCACAACATGAAATTTCATCAATTACAGTCGACCTCAAGAAAACTTAAACTTTTTCAAGATCACTATTCTGTCCATGCACAAACATCAATGCAGACCAAAACTTATGTATTCAAGTCACCACTCATGTCAGCCAATACCAATGGATCTCATAAATTACTCAACCAACCACTTCTCTTAATTTGCACAAGGATCAAATACCAAGTCGGCCTGTTATTCACCAGACTGAACTGTCTAACCAAAACCTAATACTCAGATGCTTGTAACTTTCAATCCCTTCATCACCAGAGGCTAAAAATTTGGATTTAGGTAGCCCTGACATCCCTTAACATTCCCTCAAATCCATAGCACAATATGATTACCTGTGGAGAAATGTGGCCCAAAATGTTGAACTCTATCTTATGCTCTGTTCCTATCTATCTGGACTTAGACAAATCTGCAACCTAACTTCCGGTATGATCAAATGATACAATACGGATGTGTAAGATAGATTTAGTTGCCATCAATGACAACACCTGACATGCCTAGCAGTGTCTCTTACCAACAATCTCCCCCTTTGGCATTGATGGAAACACTTAGTGAAAAATGACTAAGTGTTAGAATAGCTCCTCCTTACTATGTACACTTGTAATTTCTAATGCTCCCCCTTAGATGAATTCCTCATTTTTCACTACTTTCTAGTCCCCCTTTGACATCAATGATAAAGGCTAAGATCCGCATACCAAAATTCACGCAAAAACTCAATGTACATGGGCATATATATACAAACAATCCTTATGTCTTGTCTACATGAACTTGAACACATCACCAAAAATGTTTTTCAATAGTGCCAATTCACTGTCCCAACTTTTCTTCATGCTATCCAAAACTAAAATATGACCACTGAATAAAAATATATGTGGCTCTGCCTTCTGTAGATCAGTGGGATCACTTGTTAGAGTAGTAGCTTGAGCTTCTGTCAATACATTGAACATTGTTTCTAACTTAGGGAAAATCAGTCCCTGGAGTTCACACATCCTTGCTACAATGTTTTCTTCTTCTTTTGCCAATTTCTTTATTTCATTAATCAAGCTATTTACTTGACATTCTTGACTCTTCACAGATATTGTCAAACGATCAAAGGATTGAGGTACATTTAAAAAAAAATTCTCAGACTCTTTTATTTTCTTCTCAATATCCTCTACAACTTTTGGCCAAGATAAACAAAATTTGTACATATCTCCTGCTTCAGTGAGGGAATTTTGAATACTCTTTACACTAGTATCCAACACAATTCTCTCATTGTCAATCATTCCTTTCAGTTCACTAAATCTTTAATCATTAAATTCAATCTAGACTTTGACTTCTGCTAACTTTTCAAAAGACTCAAAGTGAGTACTTATAGAATTTATTAAGCTCTTCAGCAGACTAAAAGGAGAATCAGATGAATCCTTCTAAAAAGTTGGCATAACCTTTTCCAAGATGCTAGAAGAAAGACCAAGCAACTCATTGTCCTCAATGTGAGATTTTAGGATCTGCTTCCTTTCCTTTGCTTGTGCAAATGATGCTAACTTCATCATTTGAACATGGGAAAGAGTATCCAAACTAATAGGCCCTTGAATTAGTTGGGTTCATCAAGTTCAAGCTTATCTTTCTCAAGAAATTCCTTCATTGTATCTGCAGTGTCTCTTGTTGTGCATGCAGTTGCATCTTTCTTCTCCTGAGATCATAATTTAGATCCTTTTTTATATCATCATCAGGATTATCTTTCTTTTGTTCTTCAACACTATTAGCTGCTTCTTCTTTTTTATCTTCCTTGTCCTTAACTTCTACTTTCTGCTCTTTATTCTTCTCAGAATCACCTTCAGTAGGAGCATTTATTTCCATATTCATCTCTGCATTTTCTTCACTAGATTGGTCTAGAGGAATTTGAGTATCCTCTACACCATCAACATTATCTTCCTTCACCATCTCTTCATCTCCTTTATTTAATATTTCCTCTTCCAGAATAGAGAAATCATCTACCTCATCTTATTGCTCATTTTTCTTCAACTCTTCATCATTTGGAATGGATGTATCATCTGCATCAACAAGTTCTCTAGTGATCACATAAAACTTATTCTTGTCCAAGGCTTTCTTCAGAATTTTTTTTGTTTCTTTAACCACTTCATCAATGTCTCCAATCAATAGCTTATTCATCCTTTTTTTCTTCTGAATTCATCTTTAACTTCTCTGAAAATTATATTTGCTTCCTTCCTAGAGATTACCAAACACAGACTGGATAACACATGTTCTCTTAGCTCTAAATCCTTTGCTTTAGCAGCTTCTTTTCTCATCTCCAAAATGTCACTTAGACTCTTAGGGATTTCTGACAAAATTTCCACAAGTTCTCTATTGAATGTATTCAAGTACTTAACAGTAGCATCCTCCAAAATTTTCTTGTTGGCACCATCAAGGTTGTCATAATATTCAGTCATTGGCTTTAAGTTTCCATCCACAGTGATTGACTTTATGATGTCTTCCACATAAGGAGTAGGCTTCTCAACATAAGCCTCTGACTTATGCCTTTATACTTGACTTTTTGCTTCTAGAGGGTTTCTCCTTAGACACTTTAGCAGCCTTAGTGACTGAGACCTTCAACTCTTTAACCTCACCATCTGACTCAATCTCTTCTTCATCCTCCTTCTCCACACTGACATATGACCTTTTGCCCATTACTTTTGTCCTTTTTCCTTCCTTATCGGTAGGTTTTTCTTTGAGTTTCTTTACAATAGGAGAAGGTGATGCACTAAATGTTGAACCAGAACTCCTAGTAGTCCTTGACTTAGAAGGGGATTCTACCAAAACACTTCCATGTTCCCTATCTTGCTTCTTCTTCTCAGCTTTCTTTGTTCTTTCCTTGTGTTGTCTCATAGCTTCCTTGGTTATTCCAATACTTTATGAATACATTTCAACTTGCCTTTGGACCTTTTTCTTAATTTCAGGTCTCCGGAGCTCAACATGCAGTTTCAAACTAAGCTCACCATATGTATCGAATCTCTCAACTGAGGTATCTTTTAGTTTCCTCAGAAGGTGTTGAGCATACATTTCCAGTATTTGTTCATCAACTTCATACCCCATGGGCATGATCCATACAGTCCTTGGTTCAGCTGCTTCCATCAAGCATTGATCTATTTCCACCATGAAACAAATTGTATCCTTGTACTTTTCCACCACAGACTTAGGGATTCTTTCCCTTGATTGCATTATATTCTAGAAATTCTTGAAATATCCCCAAAGAGCAGTTCTTTGGGCATTGGAGTCACCAATATTGTGCAAGTGCTCTCTTATTTGTATGGCAACAGGCTTATCACTGGTCCAATATAGGCTTTTCATCCCAGGAAACTCATTTATGAAATAAAAGAACAAGCACAAAACCAACGTACCATACTTGAATGTATTCTTCTTATCCTTCTTGATCTTGTTCAAATTTTCCATTAGCTAGTTTTACAGTAGCTCACACAAGTCATAGTCAACATTTTATCTTAACATATGATAAGTAGCATAAATGGTTGTACCAAACACTAAGTTTTCCCTACTAGAGTGGTATATCTTTTACCCAATCACCATAAATGCAAATTTGACATCAGGATCAGTCATATCATTTATTATGGTTGCTCTCTTATCAAACCTTGAGCCAATAGCTTTAGTTACAATCTGATTCTTTATTAATTTTAGCATTGGCAATCCACTGGATGAGTTCAATCATGTTACGGCCTTGATGGCATCCTTAGTGACCTTAAAGGGTTTCATCAACCACATAAATTTAGCATGCATCCGACTCAGTACATACCGGACCCACTTGTCCTCATCAAAGGATGGGAACCTAATAACTTGAATGAAATGTTTGTCTTCTAGCACCTTGTACTCAGGTTTAGGATTATGAATCTCATCCCTCAAGTGATTCTTAAACAAATCTAGTAACTTCCAATCCCCAAACTCATCTATGCTAGCATGAATGTAAGCCCTAATATCTTCTACATGCAACACACCATGCGGAACATCAGAAAGGGCACCTAACAAATCGACCTCTATAGATTTGTGTGGATGCCTTTTGAATTTAGGTCAGGGCCTTTTAGTGATGTCAACAACCAATGGAGTAGCCATATCAAAAAGATCACAAGTTCAAAGCTTCACAAAAAAATACCTTTTTCTCCACGAGATTAGGGTTAGCTATCGAATTCACTTTTTGCACTCCAAATCTTTGAGATCTTAGCTCAGGCGCTCTTCTCCTTGTTCTCTTCAAATGTAATGTGATTCAAATGTTGAATGAATGAACTTTTATGCTTCACAAAACCTAATTCACCATTGTAATAAATGTTTTTTCTCTAATTCATCTGGTTACACTATTTATGAATATAGTCAATCTTCAATTACTCTACAATCAATCACATTAGCTTCTTTTCTTCTAGAATTTTCTTCCAGACAATCTGCAATAGGCCATTCTACCTTCTCTCATCATGCTAGATTAAGGCACCCACTTATTAGTAGGGGGAATTAGATTTTGAATGCAGCTCCCCTTGAGCCGGAGCCTCTAGCTTAATTTTTGGAGGAGGTATTAGCACTAGATGCTAGTGTAGATCCTTCCTTTGACTCAGAATCATCCTTTTTAATCCATATCTTGCTCATCTCCTTATGCATTTCCACCAGATCTACCTTTTTCTTGTCACTGTCCATCTTCTGCTCTATTCTTCCTTTACTTGCCTGTGAGTTCTCTTTTCCCTTTTTGCTTCTGTAAAATTTAGCAATATGTCCAAATTTGTTGCAGTTGAAACACACAATCTTATTCCTTTGACAATTACATGTTGGAGCAAGTTTAGATCTGCATTGCATTGCAATGTACCCAAACTTGTTGCAAGTGAAACATCTTCCATTGAAAACTTGTTTGTTCTTAGGAAGATTCCATGATCCACTTCTACAATCCTCAGCGTTATGACCTATCTTTTTCCAATTAAAGCATTGACCAGAGAAAGATAATGCAGTGTGATTCACTTTACTTTTACATTGATTAGCTCTATGACCATACTCATTTCATTTGAAACAATTACCATTGAAAGATGGATACCTTTGAGCATTAGGTTGTCTTACTAAAGGCCTTCTAGGATTCCTTCTTGGATTTCTTACTTCAATATTTCTTTGACTGGATCTAGAGCTTTCACCTTTCTCATATCCTAGACCATGCTTATCATCTACCTTCTTCTGACTATCAAGCAGCACCTTAAGTTTAGTTGAGCTTATCTTGAACTTCTCTTTATATTCATTTGCAGTTTCTAGGTCATGTTTGAGAATGACAATTTGCCTTTCAAGTTGTTCCTCATTATACCTAGTTTCTTATAGATTAGACTCTAGATGGCCAATTATTATGTCCAATCTACAACAGTCTTCTATTCTTTCTTTCAGAGATTGATTCAGGTTTTCTTTGGTTTTCTTCCTTTCCTCAATTTCCTTGGTTAGCCTCATCACCCCATATTCCATCCCATGTTTTAGGATAACAACTTATTTTGCTAGCTTCTCACATTCCTTTGTCTTCTCCATCAAATCCTCATCCATGCCATTGTCTTCCTTCTGATTTGCTAACTATTGAAGTAGCTTCTTCCTCTTTTCATTATATTTGCTTAGTTACCCTTTTAAAGTCTTAATGAAATCCTCAGCATCTTTAAGGTTCTCTTGTAATTCTTTGACTTCTGCTCTAGACTGATCAAGATCTTCTAAAGCAACTTGAAGTTGTTCATTGATGCCATCAAAATACCCAAATGAACCCATTAAAACATCTTCCCAAATCTTCCTCAAGCTATTAAACTTCTTCCAAGGAACCTTGCTCTGATACCAATTATTGAAAAAGGAACACTAAGAGGGGGGGCTATGAATTAGTGTTATGCAAAAACTTATTATTATGTTTCTTTATTAATTTACCGCATACATTCAAGAGAAAGAAGCATGAACTTAAGAACAGAAACAACAAGATCATCGCACATGAACATCAAGATTTTTACGTGGAAACCCGATTAAGGGAAAACCATGGTGGGGGTTAACCCATAAGATTTTATACTATGTTAAACATATTACAATGGGAAGGCACACGCCTTCGGGCACATTGCCCAGAGCTCACTACTCAAAGGAGGCTCACTACCTACAAGATCAATTACAAGAGTTCGTTGAAATACTTGAACTGAATAATAGCATCTAACAATGCAAGATTATAGTTTCAGTTAGGCTCAATATACTGACTTCACACACTTCATCTCTTACTACCATGTTTCACTATTCTGCCATGACCTGGAGCTTAGATCTCTTTGCTTCACACTTGATGCTACCACACTTCACACCTATCACATCATATTCATACATCCATACCTTAAATGCTTGAACCCATTGATCATACATATCTGCAACATGAAATTTCATCAATTGTAGTTGACCTCAAGAAAACTTAGAAACTTTTTCAAGATCACTATTCTATTGATTGAATTCATGCACAAACATCAATGCAGACCAAAAATTATGTATTCAAGTCACCACTCATGTCAGCCAATACCACTAGATCTCATAAATTACTTAACCAACCACTTCTCTTAATCCACATAAGGATCAAATACCAAGTCGACCTATTCTTCACTGGACTGAACTGTCTAACCAAAACTAGATACTCAGATTCTTGTAACTTTCAATCATTTCATCACCAAATGCTAAAACTTTGGATTTAGGTAGCCCTAACATCCCTTAACATTCCCTTAGATGTTCAATACAATATGATTACATGTGGAGAAATGCAGACCAAAATGTTGAACCCTGTCTTATGCTTTGTTCCTGTCTATCCAGACTTAGACAAATCTACAACCTAACTTCTGGTATGATCAAATGATACAATGCATATGTGTAAGATAGATTCAATTGCTATTAATGACAATAGTTGGCATGCCTAGTAGTGTCTCTTGCCAACAACCCTCATGACTATCTTGTTTAGTATGACACATAATCACCTTCTCATTCTCATCCTTGGAGGGTGCCTAATCACCAAGGGCTTACTTAGAACCCAAGAATGATAACTTTTCAAAGAATGAAAGAATTTGAAACCCTCCATCCATGAGACAACTAAGATCCAAAGCTACTAATGACATTTTTATGACAACACTTAGTTGTTTTGACAATCCATCTTTGGGTGTATAATAGGATAGTGACAATTGTCTCCATGAAATGTTAGTCCCTTCTACTTTCCTTGGGCTTTGGATAAATGGTTTCAATGACACCTTGACTATGTTCAAGCAAGTCTATATGATAGTCATCATGGTACAATTCCTTATCCTTATGACAAATGATATCAAATTGGCACCCATTCATTCTCACAAGTACTCTTGCTGACAAGGTTTTCCTCTTGAGTATTCCCGAGTATTCCTCCATGACCTAACTTTATATCCATTGGTCATCATAGGAGCTTCTTCTCATGACTACCCTCCCTTCATCACTCCATCTTTCCAATATGACATACTCTACATGAAAATCTCTAGACTGTCTTAAGGTTTATAACTTTTTAGGATAGCCTAGGTATAACAGCTCCTATGCCTCAATAAAGATAGCTCTTCCCTAATAACTATAACATTCAAGAAAGGAAGTTTGCGATTGTGCACAAAGTCTTAGAAAATAGTTTGTGTGGCTTGTCTATGTTTCCACACTTTGCTTTACACCCACCAATTGCATTTTCTTGAAATTTTCTAAAGCAATGAATCCATTTTGTGCATATCTTGCAATCATTGCATTCCATCAAACAACAACTATGTTCATATGGACTAGTATAAAAGTCCTATTCACCACCATGACCATGTTCATATGGACTAGTATAAGAGTCCTAGTATAACAGTCCTATAATAGTCCTATTCACCACCATGCTCTCATAAAATAGTTCTTGCATAGAGAGATAATAATATTTCTTGCATGCTCTCAATATTCTAGGATTTCAACATGGATTGATCCTAAAAGGATAGGGGGAGAAAAGTGAGTTTATAATAGTCTCATAACTGATTTTCTTAAAATTTTCTAAAGCAACAAATCTATTTTGTGCATATCTTGCAATCATTGCATTCCATCAAACAACATCTCTATGAGTTGTTTTGTCAAATAGTTTGCGTGGCTTGTCAAATAGTTCACATGGCTTGTTAAATTGTTTTATGTTATAAATTTAGGTTGTGGTCTTAGTAGGGTATCAAATTAGCATCATTAATGACTACCATCTTCTAAGGGGACATTATCAACATTCACAATTTAAAGGAGAAGTAGACAATCCATGTAAAGGAGAAGAAGACAATTTACATAAAGGGATTTAAGACTATTTGCCATTGTGATATTCATTTGTGATTTGTATCATGCCCATTATCTAAGAAATCTCCATGAAAAAGAGGATTAGGGGTTGTCTTACGGTATATACAAGATGATACAACGAGAGTTATAAGGAGATAAAACACTAAAAAGGAGGTTTTCATGAGTTTAAAACAATCACAATTCTATATAATAGTCCACTATTATAGTCATGAGCATCATGAAGTTATTTTTAATGCATTACTTAAGATGTCTTTGATCTTTTTGTATATTTAGGTGTTTTGGAGAATAAAGCTACTGTACCTTCAAGGGATTGAGATCCTAGTTAAAACATTTAGCTTTCATTTTGGAGGCATTCGATATAATTCCTAAGGTGACATATAAGACATCTTTCATCAAACTTTTTATAAAAAATATTTAGTTGTACTTGATGGTGTTTACTTTGCTTAAAAAAAATTAACTTATAAATGCAGGTGTTTTTGACTATAAATCTATTGTAGTCAAGGGATTGAGATCAGTGGTTAAATCATTTAGCTTTCATCATGGAGATATTTTTATATTTTATATTTGTATATTTTGTATATCCTATGAGGATATTATGACCATAATACAATAATGTTTCCATCTTACATATCCTCCTAGTGTTCCTTCACATATGGTGCTAATAATTGATAACCATTTCATGTGATTTTAGTAGTACACTCTTTAAGGTGTGTTTTTTCATTATGTTTAATGCTAAATTTGATGGTTATATATGTAGTGATTTAATGTTATGAATCTTTTAACAATAAACTAGTTTATCTCTTCAAATCAGTCCCAAAAACCTCTTAAAAATAGTCCCAAAACCTCTTAAAAACACATCTCCCCCAATGAAAACTAGGGTCTTTGTCGGTACACTATAGCCCAATTCAATTGGGAAACCTGGGGAATGAAACAGGGGCTCCACTAGCATAAAACCACCCACCCTGACCTGTTAGCAATATCAGTTAGGTCCCACAGGGTTAAGAACACAAAATATGTCTCTTGGCACCTTTACACTACATGTCACTAAGTCATTTTGCCAGAATGGATCTGCCGTTGGTATAGTCAAAGGATGTTGACTTGGTCAAAATAGAGAGAGGTTATTGTGGAGGGGCCTGATATCCAGCTATAGGTCCAAACAAATCATTCTTAGGTTCCACGAAGTGCGAGAACTACACTGTCAAAGTATGACAATTTTGTGCTCTTAGGTCTCTTAAGAGACCTTGCTAGGACATTGTAGCCTAATTTGATTGGGACACATGGGGAATGCAACAGGGCCTCCAGTAGCATAAACCCACCCACCCCGACCTGTTGGCATCATTGGTTAGGTCCCATGGGGTTAGGAACACAAAATATGGCTCATGGCACCTTTACACTACATGTCACTGAGTCATTTTACAAGAATGCATCCGCCATTTGTACAGTCAAAGGTTGTTGAGTTGGTCAAAATGGAGAGAGGTTATTTTGGAGGGGGCTGAAATCCAGTTGTAGATCCAAATGGATCATTTGTAGGTGCCATGAAGTGAGAGAACTACTCTGTAAAAGTCTGGCAATTTTTTGCTCTTAGGTCTCTTAAGAGACTTTGTTGGTACACTATAGTCTGATTTGATTGAGATACATGGGGAATGAAACAAGGCCTCCACTAGCATAAACCCACCTACCCTGACATGTCGACACTATCGGTTAGGTTCCATAGGATGAAGAACATAAAATATGGTTCCTGGTACCTTTACACTACATGTCACTGAGGCAGTTTTCAAGAATGCATCCATCGTTGGCATGGTCAAACAATGTTGATTTGGTCAAAATTGAGAGAGGTTATTGTGGAGGGGCCTAACATCTAGTTATAGGTCCAAACGGATCATTATAGGTGCCATAAAGTGTGATAACTACTCTTTCAAAGTCTGGCAATTTTTGGCTCTTAGGTCTCTTAAGAGACTTTGTCGGTACACAGTAACTTGATTTGATTTGGACACCTAGGGAACGAAATAGGGCCTCCACTATTATAAACCCACCCACCCTGACCTATTGCCACCATTGGTTAGGTACCATAGAGTGAAGAACACAAACTATGGCTCCTGGCACCTTTACATTACATCTCACTGAGGCATTTTTCAAGAATGCATCTGTCGTTGGCATGATCAAATGATGTTGATTTGGTCAAAACTGATAGAGGTTACTGTGGGGGTGCTTGACATCTAGTTTAGGTCTAAATGAATCATTCACAGGTACCATGAAGTGTGAGAACTACTCCATCAAAGTCTAGTAATTTTTGATTCTTAGGTCTCTTAAGAGACTTTCTTGGTACACTGTAGCCTGATTCGATTGGGACACATAAGGAACAAAATAGGGCCTCCACTAGAATAAAATCATCCACCCCAACCTTTCGGTACCTTCAGTTAGGTCCCACGAGCTGAAGAATGCAAAATATGGCTCCTGGCACCTTTACACTACATGTCACTAAGGCATTTTTAAAGAATGCATCTGTCATTGGCACGATCAAACGATGTTGGTTTGGTCAAAACCGAGAGAGGTTATTGTGGAGGGACATGACATCTAGTTGTAGATCCAAAAATATCAATCATATCTGCCATGAAGTGCAAGAACTACTCTGACAAAGTCTGGCATTTTTTTACTCTTAGGTCTCTTAAGAGACTTTGCCTGTACACTATAGCCCGATTCGATTGAGACACATGGGGAATGAAATAGGGCTTCTACTAGCATAAACCCACTCACCCTAACTTGTTGGTGTCATCGGTTAGGTACCATGGGGTGAAGAACACAAAATATGGCTCCTCACACCTTTACACTACATGTCACTAAGGTATTTTTCAAGAATGCATCCGCCATTAGCATGGTGAAACGATCTTGATTTGATCAAAACTGAGAGAGGTTATTATGTAGGGGCCTGACATCCAGTTGTAGGTCTAAATGGATCATTCTTAGGTGCTACGAAGTACAAGAACTACTCCGTCAAAGTCTAGCAATATTTTGCTCTTAGGTCTCTTAAGAGACTTTGTAGGTACATTATAGCTCGATTCGATTTGGACACATGTAGAATGAAACAGGGCCTCCACTAGAATAAACCCACCAACCCTGACCTTTTAGTGCTATTAGTTAGGTCACATAGGGTGAAGAAAACAAAATATGGCTCCTGGCACCTTTACACTACATGTCACTAAGGCATTTTTCAAGAATGCACCCACCGTTGGCATGGTCAAATGATGTTGAGTTGGTCAAGACCAAAAAAGGTTATTATGGAGGGGCCTAACATCTAGCTTTAGGTCTGAATGGATCATTCTAGGTGCCACAAAGTGAGAGAACTACTCTATCAAAGTCTAGAAATTTTTTGCTCTTAGGTCTATTAAGAGACTTTGTTGGTGCATTGTAGCCCAATTCGATTTGGACATATGGGGAACAAAATAGGGCCTCCACTAGCATAAATCCACCCATCTCAACCTATCGGTGCTATCAGTTAGGTCCCATGGGGTGAAGAACTTTAAAATATGGCTCCTAGCACGTTTACACTACATGTCACTAAGGCATTTTTTAGGAATGCATCTATCATTGGCATGGTCAAACAATGTTGAATTGGTCAAAACTAAGAGAGGTTATTGTGGAGGGACCTAACATACAGCTATAGGTCCAAACGAATCATTCATAAGTTCCATGAAGTGTGATAACTACTTTGTCAAAGTCTAGCAATTTTTTCCTCTTAGGTCTCTTAAGAGACTTTACTAGTACACTGTAGCCCGATTCGATTTGGACACAAGGGGAATGAAACAGGGCCTCTACTAGCATAATCCCACCCACCTCAACCTGTTAGTACCATCGGTTAGGTCCCACATGGTGAAGAACACAAAATATGGCTCCTCGTACCTTTACCCTAATGTCATTGAGGCATTTTTCAAGAATGCATCTGTCGTTGGCACGGTCAAACAATGTTGAGTTGGTCAAAATTGAGAGGTTATTGTGGAGGGGCCTGATATTCAACTGTAGGTCCAAATGAATCATTCTTAGATGCTACAAAGTGCAAGAATTACTCTGTCAAAGTCTAGCAATTTTTTGCTCATAGGTCTCTTAAGAGACTTTGTTAGTACACTGTAGCTCGATTTGATTTGAACACATGGGGAATGAAACAGGGCCTCCACTCATATAAGCCCACCCACCCTAACCTATTGGTGCTGTTGATTAGGTCCCACGGTGTGAAGAACACAAAATATGGCTCCTGGAACCTTTACACTACATATCACTGAGGCATTTTCCAAGAATGCATCCACTATTGGCACAGTCAAACAATGTTGAGTTGGTAAAAATTGAGAGAGGTTATTGTGGAGGTGCCTGACATCCAGTTGTTGGTCTAAATGGATCATTCCTAGGTGCCATGAAGTACAAGAACTACATCAAAGTCTGGCAATTTTTTGCTCTTAGGTCTCTTAAGAGACTTTGTCGATACACTGTAGCCAGATTCGATTTGGACACCTGGGGAATGAAACAAGGCCTCCACTAGCATAAAATGACCCACCCTGACCTATCGGCACCATCAGTTAGGTACCATAGGGTGAAGAATGCAAAATATGGCTCCTCGTACCTTTACACTACATGTCACTAAGGTATTTTTCAAGAATGCATCTATCATTGGCACAATCAAATGATGTTGAGTTGGTCAAAACAAAGAGAGTTTATTATGGAGGGGTCTAACATCTAGCTGTAGGTCCAAACACATCATTCTTAGGTGCCATGAAGTGCAAGAACTACTCCGTCAAAGTCTGGAAATTGTTTGCTCTTAGGTCTCTTAAGAGACTTTGTTGGTACACTGTAGCTCGATTCAATTTGGACACTTGGGGAACAAAAAAAGGGCTTCCACTAACATAAAATTTCTCACCCTAACCTATTGGTGCCATCGGTTAGGTGCAAATATGAATCATTCCAAATGTATCTCTCTCCCTATGTAGTCATCTTCTTCATCTGCAAGGGCAAAATGTTCACTCCCCCACAAACATTGGAATGCATTGAGGGCACAAATCATTCTAGTCTTTCCATAACTTATGTAGATGTGAGGAAAATGAGGATATGAAAAGTATGTAGACCATATAGAAGGTGAAATGAGGATTTCAAATCGTGCCAAATGTACATCTCTCTCTCTCTCTCTCTCTCTCTCTCTCTCTCTCTCTCTCTCTCTCTCTCTCTCTCTCTCTCTTACCATAACCCATATGGAAGGTGAAATGAGGGTATACTAGACCTATAGATGATGAAATGATGATAGGAAAATCATGTTAAATATATAGAAGGTGAAATTATCTTAAGAAAATAATGTCAAACATATAGAAGGTGAAATAAGGATAAGTGAATCATGTCAAACATGTGGACCTATGAAATGAGGATATGCAAAGCATGGAGACCATATAGAAGGTAAAATGAGGATATGCAAATCATGGAGACCATATAGAAGGTAAAATGAGGATATGTGAATCATGCCAAATGTGTCTCTCTCCCTACATGGAGACATATAGACCATGAAATGAGGATATGATATTGAAATATGGAGTATATATCATATTGTAACATACTTCCATTTGAGATACATACACCTATTTATATTTCCAAATGCAATGGCTGTTGAATTTGGGTTGTGGATGACATTTCTTTGCATAAACTAGATTAACAAAATGGGTAACACACAAACATGTCTTTTCTCATTAATACAAAAATAACTATATTGGATTGAATGAAAAACATCACATGTTTTATCATTTTTAACATGTATCTTGCATGTTTAACATGTAAGATGAGAAATTATCAATTATTATCATATCAAGTCTACTAGTTTCTATATCAAATGTAGTATTCTAAGAAAATCTAACATGTCAAAGCTTGTGTTCTTAAATGAAAAGAACTCACATGTCAAATGTTCTAAGAAAATCCTATTTCTAACTAAGACTACAATCATGTGGCAATTAAGATCAAGTTATGTATTGAGGTATGAAACTACATATAACATCTTTCTACCAAGAAAAATAATCATATATAAAAAGAAATCAATCTATAACATGTTATTGATCATAACTTAACCACTGTAAACTGATTATACATTAACATTTTATGAGCGTGTTGTTGATGTTGTAATCTTAAAGAGTGTGTTATTGATGTTGGGTGGGTATTTCATTATGTTTCTAATCATGGTTTCCAAGGTTCTTCATTCTTGGCCATCCATCAACCTTCTCATTACATTATGACACCATGATGGATCTTACCTATCAAGTTATCCTACTATGTAGGAGATCAATATGACAACACCATGGAGTTGTCATCAACAATTAATGATCAAGTTGCATGTTTCTAAACTCTTATTTGTCACTATAAAAACACAAAAATAGTCAAGGGACTATCATACCAAAAGAGCCCTAAAACTACCACAAAACTATTAGCTGCCATTATATATAACTATGAGGAAATTTGGAAGTTGTCTTGGTCAGTTTTGAATAGTCATGATTTGATCCATGACCATATCATCTTTCCCTAAACCCTAGAATAGTCATGGATCTCCTTGAATCAATATTTACATAATTAGACACTATGTAAATTAAAAATCTATCCATGTCATTATGTTGTCAATGATTATATAATTGCCATCTCAAATAGTGCAGCCATGGAGACATGAGGTTGTCATGACATTTATCTGTAGTTAAGATCATTGGGGGTATCATATACATCATAAGTTTCTACATTGGGATGAATACACTAAATATGTAAGGAGATTTCCATTATGTGCTTTAGAGACCATGTAAACATTGTTTGGAAAATATTTTTATAGTCAAAAGGGATTGTATAGTCATGATTAGGTGGGTTTAAATCATTAGAACTTGTGTCATAAACCTTAGGTCTTGGTGGAGTGAGGAGAGTGGATTTAGATTCAATAAGGATAGTCAATAGGAGTTTATATTTGTCAAAGGAAACATAAAAGTTGTAGAAGGGATGTTAGGACTGTCATGTCTCTAAGAATTCAGTCATGCATGTTGTTCTTGGTGTGCTGCCACAATAATGGGTTACACTTTCTGGGACATCTTGATTTTTGTTGAAATCACATATTTTTAGAAAATATAATGATTTAAGCCTTGAAACATTCCATTTAAAGGATTTTAATTGAAGAGGGTTTGATCAAACCCCCTTCGATAGAACCCCGCAAGTTTTAAACCATTCCTATAATGGAGTCTCCTCTACACCTATCAAAATGTTGATAAAAAACCACTTTTGATTCACCTTTTGGGGGATCAAATGAATTCATTTAAAATTTATGTTTTGTAAGTATGTAGTCCTTATTATAAGCTTCCCAAAAAGTATAATTTTAAATATATTTAATTTGATTATTATATTTATTTTTTATTTCTTGTGAATGTAGGTTTTTCACCGAACATCAAGTTTTTTGTTCTACACACATGGAAAATTAGTAAATTAGTGAAAAAAAAATTCTAAAAAATATCTATTCCCTAGGTATTGATGTCCTTGTTTCAACAAAAAAAATATGAATTTCGATACATACAGAAAAAGTTATGTTTTACGGTATACGCCTATGTCTAAATTATAATTAGTTTGACTTCAAAACTTAATTAAAAAAATATTCAACAAAACATTATAAAACCAAATGTATGCCCTATATATTGGTGTTACCAATCTAAATTCAAAAGAATCAGAATTTTATCCTTTGTAAAAAAAAAGTTATGTGCTACAGAATATGCATCACTTTAAAAAAATGTTACTATTAAAAACTAGTTATCAAAGGAGACGCAAAAAAAATACAATTTAACTCCAATTTTTTTTAAAATATATATATTTAGAATCTACAAACAAAATCTCACAAATCACTAATTCACATCATCTTCAAATTCCTAATGGTTTAGTGGCTATAGGTGTCAGAAAGTGAAGATTTAGTTCAAAATGTTGATTTCAATGTGAAGTTTGGCCAAAAAGTGTAACCCATTATTGTGGGATGATCCCTTGACTTTGTCATGCAACTAGAGGAGATCATTCAACAAATATAAAATGCATGTGGATAGAACAAGAGACTGTCATCTAGTCAATGAACACTCCAACTTAACTAGACTGTTCTATTATCCCAAATGGGATATATGCAACAATTCTAATTTTTCTGCTCAAACCCTAATTTTATGAAGTTCTAATTTTATATCAAACCTAAACATACACTTATCTCAGCTCAAAAAACATGTTTAATACATCGCAAAAGCATCATCCATACACTTCCCAACAATATATTTGTAATCCACAATTAATTATACAAGGAAAACCATTTCAATTTTCAACTATAATGGACTAAAAGCAAATTAGATATCTATTGCTATAAGTCTAAATATATAATGTCAATTACAAAGCATTTAGACCTTACAAAATGATAGGAGAAAGGTTCTAATTGTGTTTTTCCAAGTTAGGGCATAAACCCTAGGTCTTCTAGGCTCAATGTACTTAAGAATACCTTCTCAAATGATTGCACTTAGGTCTGCTCTGTCACTGCCATGTAATCTGCTTTGTTGACCATTCCCAAAATGGGGACATTACAACTGTCATGATCCTCATCACCTTTGGACTACCACATAATTCATGGAGGGGATTGTTTGGACAATATAAGACTACCATCATATCTTATCTTCAAGGATAACCTAAAGAGACTAATACACTACTATTCTATGCAAGAGCACTATCGTAAATGAGATAGAGTGGACTATCACCATGTTGCTCTACTATTATCACACCTAGTTATGGAATTTGGCAATCAATAGGGTCTTGGGATAGTTTTTAGAAGAATTAATCATTTTGTCAAGGTATTGAGAGAGAAAGAATTCATTTACAAAATAAAGCTCTTATAATCATATGATCTCTAAATGGTCTTTGATTGTCCTAATATCTCATCACAATACACTCACCAAATATAGTTTTTTGTTATCTCATATCATAGAACAATAAATCCTTAGACTGTATGCAACACTTTGAAAGGGTTTGGATATTGTGAATGCTTTTTTATCCTTATAGGATAGTCATAAAGAGTTTTGTCCTACTGCCACAATCCATAAAGCTACTTGCAATCCTTTGAAAAAGTCACCTACACCCTTAGATCCCCATCTTCTGCCTCATAAAGTTGGTCATAATAACAAGACATTATCATAAGGTTTGAAGGTGACAATATGAAGTCCTAACATAGTCAAAAGGTTGAAGGAATGATTGTCATATCAATGAAGAGTTGTCATAAATGATGGACATCCATGATTGTGGAGGTCTGTTGCACTATGGTAGGGATAGGCTATACAAGTTAAGATTCTCAAAAGGTTGAAGGAATGATTGTCATAGCTCAATAGAAATCATTTGTAATCAAGGGTAGGCTATACAAGTTAAGACTAGTCATGCATAAATGGTGAAGATCTAGGAGGCCAAGGAAAAATGATAAATTTTTTAAGTTTCCCACAACAACAAATTTGACAACATGGTTTGTGAATCTGGAAACATTATGGAAGAATCTAGAAACAAGGTAGAAACATGGTGGAAACTGCATGAAATGGAAATATCTTCTTTTGTACCTACAAAATGAAAGCTAGAAGATGTCAATGAGTTTGAAGACAAACTCTAGGAGATGAAATGGAACAAGATTTTCCCATTTACCTAATTTTGAAAACCTTTTTGCAAAGTGTTGTTGTGACAACATTTCAAACTCCTAATTTGCTATACCAGCCATGAAACAACTTGATTTTTAGACCTATATCACTATTGTACCTACACAATCATAGCTAGAAATGGTCAAAGATGAAGGAATCAAGGTCTTGGAGCTAAATGAAAATGAGCTTTATAATCTTATACCAGAATTACATCCTTAGATATGATTATTGCAACCTTGCATGAGGTAACAAATTGTTATTCTAGATTGCAGATGTCCTAATTAAGACTAAAAATGGAGAAAACATGAAGAAAGGAGGCTAGAAATGAAGTTTCGATGGTGAAATTAGTTTCTAAAACTGCTTTTTGATGTTTGTACTTGAAAAATGAAGAGCTACAACTACATATGGAGGAGATAAAAGTTTTCTTTAGCTCTGCACATGTGTGAACCATTCAAATTTGTCATTTCATAAAAATCCTAAATCTAACTAAAACTACAATCACGTGGCAATTAAGATCAAGTTATGTCTTGAGGTATGAAACTACATATATCATCTTTCTACCAAGAAAAACAATCAGATATAACAAGAAATCAATCTATAACATGTTATTGATCATAACTCAACCATTGTAAACTAATTATACATTAAACTTTTAAGTTTCAAAGTAGGAATACATGCACGTAAGGAATTTAAATTATATTGTATATCAAGGTGTATATATATTAAAATCTAGTCCATAATGGTAGACATATACAAAAATTTGGCAAATATGCCAACTCAAAACATTTTTTACAAAATGTGGCATATGTCATGTCTCAAAATCTATATACAATCTACATGTCAAATAGCTACATCAAATACTAAAGGTCCACTTGACCCTATGTCTTTGGTAAATCCTCAATATGTGATGGATCCTAAAAAGTGTCCTCTTTGTACCATGATGTATGGTAGCTAATGGAGGCAAAGTTGACTGCATTAACAAGTCAAACCATAAATTTGATTAATCTCTTCAATGGTAAATATAAATAAGTTAGAGTTACTAAATAAAATCTTATCTACTAAAATTTAGAACTTTCATTTTTTAACATACATCTAAATCACTACAATCAACTATAAGACCTTTATAAACTATCAATTATTTAGAAAAATTCAATTCAATTACCTCGACTCTTTCTTGTCATTCAAACAATCATTCTGCAATTGATTTTCTCTTAAGCCAATCAGGTGTCCTACTAAAGCGTGATGGCAAAGGTGGCACATCACTCACTTTCTCAAGAGATTGTAAAAGTAAAGTAACATTGAAATAAATTAATATATAATTATTAAACAAAAAAGGAAATGCATACATTAAAAAAGGTTAGATGTGTTACACATAAACAAACCAGACTGCACTACACAAAAAATTATCTATTAGAAAACAAGAACATACCATCATCGAGGCCTCCTACATTGATTGAGAAGGATTCATCATGGATGAACCAACTAATATCTCCTGTATGAAAAATAACAAGAATGTAAGACTATGTATACTAATAATCATAATAATTTTTAAATTGATAGATCAATTTATCTATTCTTTATTTTATTATTTATCTAAATGACTATAATCAAATATTTAAGTTTTCTAAATTATCAATTAAAGTACAGTTCAATCGAATTACCTCCACCCTTTGTTGGTGTTCAGAAAGGCGTTCCACAAATGATGGTCCCTTGGGTCGATCAGGAGTTTGAGGAAAGACCACTGGCAAAGATGCCACAGAATTCACATTTTGGATTGACTATAAAAGTAAATAATTAACATCAAGATATAAATTAATATATAATTACTCACAAAGAAATAAATGCATACAACAAAAAAAGTTGATGTGTAGAAAAAATTATATCAGCAAGTCAAAGCCAAATTGGATGGCAGACAAAGTTCCATGATGAACTTCTATCAACTCCTCTGTCATCAACTATTATCCCCCTTAGATAAATTATTACTACTCTCCATAAGAGGACCTAAGCACAACTGATTGCAAAAAATGCAATGATGGGGCACACAAACATGTGTGGACGAGGAGGGTCTATTAATATCAGGTGATCCAATATCATCACCAACATCATGTGGTTGTGCAAACTAAGAAGTATGTGTAATCAAGTTCTTAATCAAAGAGTGTATGGCAATGAGGCCCTGTTGTGTTGTATTTGAAACAACATATGGGTGTTGAATTGGGATTGGAGAAGGGATAGCAGGAGGGGGTATAAAAGGACCTTGTACTTGTCTCATTACCCTAGGTCTATCTTGAGGCATTCCCTTACCTACTCCCTGGAACTCTCTAAAATTAAAATAATTAACGGTGACACATTACAAACTCTACATATAGTTTACGAAGGAAATACAAAGGTACATCTAAATTATTGTTGGGTGGTTTATCAAAAACCATCCACCAAAGATCCCAAAAAATCTGATAATACCCTCATGTGTACACCATTTGAGTGAATACTTAGGCTTACGAACATAAACATGCAATCCAATTTTAGGGTTGATAAAATGTTGGGCTAGCATAGTTTTGGTAATGTCTAACTCTTTCACTTGATCATATGATAAATTGTTAGCATATTCTGCCTTCTTCGTTTCTTTCCATTGCCTAAATTATTCATGTTGTCTTGTGAGGGTTCGAACATAGATAATAATTCCCTATAAATTTAATGTCATTGAAGACAATTGAGGGTGGTAGTGATACATTTCTACAATCCTACTTATTTGATGAATGTTTCTTTAAATTTTCTCTTTGATTATTGGAGGGGGAGGGTTTGGTGGGGGAGGGTTTGGGTTTTCATATTTGTAAATTTGTAAAATGTCCCCTTAGGGGCTTTTCCCTCATAAGGTTTAGCTCATGGGTCTCTTGTATGCATTTAGGACATCTTACTTCATATTTTGGCATCCTGATGGAATGATGCCTAGGTAACATGATAAATTGGACCTAGGAGGACCCCTTGAAGTTAACCCTACCCAAAATAGGGGGGAGGACTTGGGCACCCACACCCCAGTCCTGCCCTATTTTGGGTTAGTCCCAAATTTGAAGTGCCAGTTTATAATTGTTATTTGGGTCCTATGTCGACACATTAAGTTTGAATTATGAAAATCTCGGTGGGAGTGTTTGTAGTTGCATATAAAAGCATGTTTAGGCATTCATTTGTAAAATAGATGATTACTAGCAAGCTATTGTGTTCTCAAGGTGATTCAAGGCTCTCATTGTGTTCCAAGAGCAGACTTGTGTGGTCTATGTGTTTGTGTTTGCATATTTGAGCATCAATTTCATCATGGAATGAAGGGCATCTTCCTCCCATGAGATCTTCACTACAAGGTGACATTATATTGTATTTTTGATCATTATTTCATTTGGTTTTTGCATCTGCCTCCCTAGGCACGCATTCTCTATCTGACAAAGGTGTTCAGAGACTTAAGTGTCCTCCAGGGCTTGACTGAGGCAAGCCTCTAAACACCACAACCCCCTCCCAAAGTTTTCATGGTTATAGGTTATAAGTTGAGGAGTTGGACAAAGTGAAGTTCCAGGAAAACATCTTGGAGTGTTAGAATTGCAGAATAGAAGAAAAATCTACCCCCTGGACTTGGGTACCTGCTCATTAGTCCTTGAAGTTTTGTGATGGAAAAACCTTCAGTGCAGTAGGAATAGGTTACAGATCTTGTCCGCAGATCCTGACAAAAAGTAGGGCCTTGGAATTGGGCGCCTGCTCCTATGTCCCTAACTTTTCTACCTCAGAATTCTAAAAATAGGTACTCTATGATTTGGCATTTTACATCCCTCTGCAAGAGCTTTTTCTGTAATTCATTCGTTTGCTGTCGCATTTACAAAATTAGGGTTTTAATGGTCAATTAAGCATAAGAGAAGGAAAATTGATAATTAAATACCCTAATCCAAGTTTCCCTACATCTCACAGTGATCTAGGGTATGATAATTCATTGCCACTTGACCCTAGATCCTTGAATGTTAAGGGTGAAAGGAGGATTCAATCATCAAACACTTAAAATATTAAGCAATCCAAATTTTATCCTAAACATTTTGGTGAACCCATGTTTTTGGACTTAAATTGCAACTTGTTGAGTGTGTATCTTCAGATTTAGATTGATTTTATTCATTCATATAGTATTTCATCTCATTGCATTGAGAAAATTACAAAAAAAATGAAAAATTTGCAAAAATTTCAAAACCCTAGCTTGCATTTTTATAAAGGTTACTAAATTGCATCAATTCTTTCTAAATTTCCTTAATTCATGATTTTTGCATCAGATCTAATATAAACTATAGAAAATATAAAAATTCAATAATTTGCATTGCATTTTCATCATAAATTTGGTAGGCTTTTGTAGAGATTTTGACAATTTTCATTAAACCTAGTAATTCTATAATCTAGGGTTAGTAGGAAAAATCTTCTTTCAGATTTTTCTACTAATTTTAGAGGCTCATTCAAATTAGAATTTGGTTTTATTCTTGCATTTTAGTGTAAATTTGCATTTAGATTTCAAATTTGTGCATTTTTGCATAGAAAATTTCAATAAAAGCTAGCAATTTTCATGCATTTTCATTAGATTTGCATTGGCATTTTGCATATTAGACCTTGGAATTCATTTTCAGATCAAAGAGTAATTCATTTTAATCATTAATCAGACTTCAAAACATTCACATAGCATTTTGTGTCAAGGTCTAAAACCTAGGGCTTCAAAAACATTGATTTTCACTAAATTTATCGACTCTCTAAACTTACACCATAGGTGTGTTATGAAGGGTATTTTTGCACTAATTAGTTGTTATTAGGGTAACTAATTTCTGCCCCTCCTAAAAAAAAACTTCACAACACCTTTTGATTGGCCCCTTGCATTGAAAAATTGGTGAAAACTACACATTTTTTCTATTTTTGCCCTAGGGTTTGGCCTAGTTTGCACTCCAAGTGTGTTGTGACAAATTTTATGGATTTAGGTGACTGGTATCATTGCTTTTATTTTATATACCTTCTAAAATTCATTACAACACCCCTTTTTCTAGGTCTTGGAGTTGAAAAATCATGAAAAATAGCCTATTTTAGCTATATTTTCACTAGGGTTTGACCTTGAGTAGCACTAAAAGTGTGTTGTGATAGATATCTTATCACTAAGTGGTTTTTATTACTAATATACTTTGTTGTCCATCATCATTTTCCTCACAACACCCTTTGTTATGCTCTTTTGCATTGAGTTTTGTGGAAAAAAGTGTTTATTTTGACATATTTTCACTATATTTTGACTTGACATTATCTTGGATTTGCATCAAGCATGTGTTGTGAAGGATCTTATTGTTGTTTTGGACTGATATCAGACATATGATTTTTGGCCCCTGATCAAAATCCTTATGTTTAGTAGTGAAATTGGGATTGTTAATGTTTTAGTGTTTGATGTTTGAATCTGCCTTTCACCACTAACATTCAAGGATCTAGGGTCGAATGGCAATTCACTATCATACCCTAGATCACTATGAGATGTAGGGAAACTTGGATTAGGGAATTTAATTATCAATCTTCCTTCTCTTATGCTTAATTGACCATTAAAACCCTAATTATGCAAATAAAACAATAAACTGATGAATAACGTAAAAAGCTCTTGCAGACGGAAGTAAAATGCCGAATCATAGAGTACATGTTTTCAAGGTTCCATGGTGGAAAGTTAGGGACACAGGAGCAGGAGTCCAAGTCCAAGGTACCAGTTTCTTTGCGAGATCCTGACTTCCTTCTAACACTGATCAACATTGTAACTCCTATTTTTGGAAATTCAATTGCGAAGGACACTAGAGTGAGCACCCAAGTCCTGGAAAGGCTCTAGGGTCCTGCTTCTCTTCAAATCCTAAATCCTTGATGTCTGCTAATCCTTCCTACAACTTCACTTTTCCCAAATGCGACACCTATAACCTACAATCACAAGACTTTGGGAAGGGGTTGTGGTGTTTAGAGGCTTGCCTCAGTTAAGCCCTGGAGGACACTTAAGTCTCTGAACACTGTTGTCAGATAGAGAGTGTGTACCCTTGTGAGGTAGAGGTAAAAACCAAAGGAAATGATGATAAAAATACAATATAATGTCACTTTGTAGTGAAACTCTCATGGGTGGAAGATGCTCTTCATTCCATGAGGAAATTGATGCTAAAATCTGCAATTACAAACACACAAACCACACAAGTCTACTCTTGCAACACAATGAAAGCCTTGCACCACCTTAGGATGACAAAATCACATGACCATAATCTAATTGAAATCTAGTTTACAAATAAATGCCTAATCATGCTTTTATATGCAACTACAAACACCCTCACCAAGGTTTTCGTAATTCAAACTTACCGTGTCGACAAAGGACCCAAATAATAGTCATAAATCGACACCTGAAAATTGGGGCTGCCCCAAAATAGGACAGGACTAGGGCGTAGGTACCCAAGTCCTCCCCCCCTATTTTAGGTAGGATATAGCTCAAGGGATCCTCCTAGGTCCCATTTGTCATGTTACCTAGGGATCATTCCATCAGGATGCCAAATTATGAAGTAGGATGTCCTAAATGCATGCAAAAGAACTAGGAGCTAAACCTTATGAGGGAAAAGCCCCCAAGGGGACATTTTCTGATGTTACATTTAGCCCCCACTTTAATGTATGTATAAATGTGAGGCCAATACATGCATTAAAGTAACGTGACAAACATAGCAAACACACCAAGCACGGAAAAGACATGTCAATCACATAGAAAACAGTAACAGGCACACAAAACACGAAGAAGAAAATTAGAGTCATGCAGAACATGGAGAATACAGTCAATGCATAGAAGACACATTAATGCATGGAAGACAAGCATGACATCTTTTCTTTTCTTTTTCTCATATATATGAAATGCAGATGCAAGTATTGGAAAGTAAACAAACCTCCCATAATAATGATGCACTCATTGCGCAGGTCTTTGTATATATGAGGCAACACCCATGCAAGACACGCAAAACCTCCCAAAATGCAGGAAGCACAACACTAAGGTACTGATCTTTATACTGCATATTGGGAAACAAACATGCCAAACAAAACAAGCACACCAAAACACACACACTTGAAGACACAAAGAAAACATGGTAGACAAGTGATGGTGTGTTCCCTATTTCTAGGCTCATCACCATCTCAGGCACATTATAGGCACACACTGACGATTGCACTTCACCACAACAATCACCAAAAACACCCTTAAGGGTTGAGTTAGTCATAGAACCGCTCCCCGCCTCTGCAGATGACTTTTAAAAATGACAGGATGATGCAATCTGCTCCAAGAAATACACCATCCCCACCTCTACAGAGGGATTAAAAAAAAGGATATGCTTGATATCCTGCCTCTACAGAGGGCTTATATGATTGATTGATTGATTGCAAACACACTCAGGATGCATGATGCCCTCTTATAGCTTATATATACCCCCACCTTAATGTGGTTGATATCAAGCATCGATATCAAGCACATTAAGGTAGGAAGAAAACACAAAAGGGAACACCAAATTTTGCAAAGACCATGCCCCCCAGAGGTGACATGTACTTTACGATTTCCAAATGTTCCCACAAACACATCCCTGTAAGAAACATGTTAGTGTGTACAACATCATAATAAACAACAACATCAATGCATATGATTAACCACACAAAGAGCCAAGGTTATATAATGAATTCAGAGTTTGAGGATAACTGTGAGGCTATATCACGAAGCTCTTAGAATCGAGTACCACCAAGGCCAGATTCAAAGGCAAACAAAGGTGCATAGAGCAGCAGTATTGTTAAGGTAAATTTAAATGTAATAGAAACATCATGAAATTCACTACGGGGAAAGCACGAGTGCTTCCACTAGCCAAGCGTTGGATAAAATATACAACCCCATCGTCATATTAGGAACTAAGTCCATTTTTTGATTGCTCTCGAAAGGGACACTAGGTCCCAATCAGTATAGATGTTTGTTGTCATCTACCCACTAGATGGAAACACTAGAGGAAGGGAAACAATAAATAAGAGAGGAGAAACAAATGTCTTAGGGATAGTCATGTAGGAGTGTGCCCCCAAGTCACTAACCTCAATGCTATGTCTATAAGACACAACACACAACAATGAAATCAGAGAGAGGCAATTTAGAAGAATGATGATACAAATAGAAGAAGGCAATAACAAAGGTGGTCTCCTGGTATCCTAGGTCTTACAATAGAATCAAGGGTCATCCTAGGAGGCCTAAACAACACATAACACATCACGTGGGAAGGACATTATGAGAGAGATAAAGGGTTAGAGATACTTACTTGTAGGGTCTTCATATTATATCTTGGAGCTCGCAAACCTCTTGGAGTGGTATTCGATCATATTTAATGCAAATTTTGAGTGGTTCTTATGAAAGTCTTGTTTGTTATCATATGATGCTTGTTCCTTAAATCCTTTCTTAAATGAGACTTTTTGTTTCTTATGAGGCGGAAAACCACTATTGTTTTCAACTGTTGATTGTCATCTTGCTCTTTTCCAATTTTTAGCGAGTTTCCATTATTGAATCTTTCTAGGATAGTAATGGGAATCATCCTGTACCATCTGACTCATCTATATCGGTTGTTGTTCTTTCTTTTCAAAGGCATTTTGATTATCTCCCAATCCATATAAGGATAATGGAGGAAGAACCTCATCATAAATTCCATTTCTTCGTGGACAAGGTAGATTATGCATTTGTTTCTTATCAACTTCAATCATTCCTATGATACTATCATAGTCTAAGTAATCATCCTTGTCTACTTCCATTAAACCTTGTTCCACCATATTGTTTTCAGTATCGTTAGGGAAAGGATTAGTGAAGATTTGTAAGTTCTGATTCAGCAAAGCAACCGACTTGTTTCCATTATCATTAACACCTGATACCTAGATGACATTTGAATCAATAAGGTCATGTATCTCATATTTAAGATGCATACATCATTCAGTGTCATGTCCTTGCATTCGATGATAATGACAAAAGGCATTAGCATCAAAGTAAGGTCATTGTTTACTAGGATCAATAGGCTTGATCAGGGGAAGCTTCAAAATGTTATTACTCACATCTTGATTCATAATAGAATGATAAGACTCAGATATTGGATTAAACTTTCTCGGTTGATAAGATGCTTTCTTTGGATTATTTATAATAGACACATTCATATTTGGTCCACTGATCTTGATGAAACCCCTATTATTGTTCCTCTTCAAGTTGTTTTGTGATGATCCACCCATGGATTGACCAACTTGAGCCGATGAGTTTTGGTTTTCATATTGACTAGACAAAAGTTGATAATCACAAAGGGCGGTGCACAAATGTTGAAAAGAGTTATACTTCATCAAGAGGATTTTTTCATGAATATTAAGTTGTGAATTTGTAATAAATATCTTCTAAACATCCTCATCTTTCATCTGATATTGAATTTGTGCATAAAGTTCTTGATATCAACTAATGAATTTAGTCAATTTTTCTTTTGGACCTTGTTTGCATTGAACCAAGTCAATAAGAGTGACTTGGGGTCCGATATTTACTTGAAAATGTTGTAAAAATTGATTAATCAACTATGAAAAGGAGTGTATTGAATTCAGAGGCAAAGAGCAAAACCATTCTAAAGCAATATCTTTGAGAGATCGTGGGAAAAGTTTTGCCAATAAATCCTCTTCAAAATAAAAATCACTACACATAGTTGTAAATGTTGCCAAATGAATAATAGGATCACCTTTTCCACCATATTTTTCAAAGAAGGGAGTCTCAAACCTCTCAGGTATAGGAGTTCTCAAGATTGCATAGGAAAGGGGATTACGGGCATGATATGTTGGTAGACTAGGCTGCGAAGAATTTGTTAAGTTTGTTACATTTTGTTGCAAAGCACTCATGCCCTGTAAAAGCTGGTTTAGGATGGCATCATTTGGAGATACAATTTGTTGTGAAGAACTGGAACCAAAGTGAGGAGGTGAATGAGTTTGAGATATGATAGGTGGAGGATAAGAATATGTTAATAGTAGTTGGCCATAATGATAGATGGAAGATGGTTGTGAGTAAGTAATAGGTGGTTGGAAATGACTGGAATAGATAGGAGGTTGAGAACAATTATTCATAGAAGAAGTACCTTTAGGAACCAAATTTTGATAATTAAATCCCACAACTTTGTGATTAGTTTCATTAGATACTCCAATACCAGTAGTAACATTACTACAAGTGTTTGCATTAGTTGTTAGGATTGTTAATGTAAAAGTGGATATTCCCGTAGTTAGTATAGGTGTCGAAACTTGAGTATGAGATGGTGATAGACTGTTATTTATCACTTGCACACATTCGGTTACTAGAATAATGTTGGTTTGTACAATATGTGCTAGACAACAAATTGCATTAACACCATCTTGTCCCTCTTTTATCAATTCTCTTATGTTATGAATTGTAGGAACGGCTTCTTCATTTATTCTCTCATTTTCCATAAATGATTGAAATTGGGATAAATCTTTATCCAATTTTTCTATTTGCTCATCTGAGACATATCCTTTCACCTCAATAGTATCATCAACATCATGGAAAGTTTGTTCTTCCATTCCACTTGTAATGGGTGTAATGTCTTGTAACATTTGGGTTTCTCCTTTTGTAAAGAAAGTGTTCAAAGTACCAACTTCTTCAAGAGCACTAGATCCTATGTGTCATATGCTTCTTCTTAAAGGGATATTTCTCTTAGGGCACTAGTTATTAGACTCATGTAGCAATATGCTAAAGTTTTAGGCTTAGGATATGTTGTAAATGCTTGATTTTTTTGTACTGTTTCCAATGCAAATGAATGAAACAAAGGATGTTGTAAGGATTTTGATCAAGGGAAGAAAATTATATTCTTAATATCAATCCAAAATAGCAATATTTTCCTTCCCAACACACTCTTGATGCTAATCCAAGATAATGCCAAGTTAAAATATAGTGAAAATATGTCAAAATAGGCACTTTTTCACCAAAATTCAATGTAAAAGGGCATAACAAAGGGTGTTGTGAGGAAAATGATGATGGATAGAAAATAATATCAGTAATAACAGCCACTTGGTTCCAAAATACACAACACAACATGCTTTTAGTGCCACTTAAGGTCAAACCCTAGTGAAAATATAGCAAAAATAGGCTATTTTTCAAGGTTTTTCAATTCAAACACCTAGCAAAAGGGGTGTTGTAATGAATTTTAGGAGGTAAAACAAATAATATTTATGATATCAGTCACCTCAATCCATAAATTTTGTCACAACACACTTAGAGTGTAAACTAGGTCAAATCCTAAGGCAAAAATAGTTAAAATGTGTAGTTTTTCACCAAATTTTCACTACAACAGCCTGATAAAAGGGTGTTGTGAATATTTTTAGAAGGGGTAGAAAATTATGACCCTGATAATATAAAATTAATGCAAAAATACTCTTCACAACATGCCTATGGTACAAGTTTATAGAGTCGATAAGGTCAAATTTAGTGAAAATCGTTGTTTTTGAAGCCCTGGGTTTGAGATGTTGACACAAAATGCTATGTGAATGTTTTAAAGTCTGATTTATGATTAAAATGAATTAATTTCAGATCTAAAAATGATTTGCAAGCTTGAACATGCAAAATGCGAATGCAAATTTAATGAAAATGCATGAAAATTGCTAGTTTTTTGTTGAAATTTTCTATGCAGAAATGCAAATATTTTAAATCTAAATGCAAATTTACACTAAAATGAAATAATACAGCCAAATGAAAATTGAATGAGCTCCTAAAATTGGTAAAAAATCTGAAAGAATATTTTACCTACTAACCTTAGATTTTGGAATTTCTAGGTTTAATGAAATTGTCAAAATTTCTACAAAAGCCTAGCAAATTAATGATGAAAATGCAATGAAAATTATTAATTTTTTGTGTTTTTCTATATTTTATATCAGATCTAATGTAAAAATCATGAATTATGAAAATTTAGAAAGAATTGATGCAATTTAGTAAGCCAAACAATGCAATTTTTATGAATTTTTCAAAATTTTTATTTTTTTTAATTGTTCTCAATGCAATAAAATGAATGACTATATGAATGAATGAAATCAATCCAAATATGAAGACACACACTTAGCAAGTTGCAATTTAAGTCCAAAAACACATGTTCACCAAAATGTTTAGTAGTGAAATTGGGATTGTTAATGTTTTAGTGTTTGATGTTTGAATCCACCTTTCACCAGTAACATTCAAGGATCTAAGGTTGAGTGGCAATTCAGTATCATACCCTAGATCACTGTGAGATGTAGGGAAACTTGGATTAGGGAATTTAATTATCAATCTTCCTTCTCTTATGCTTAATTGACCATTAAAACCCTAATTATGCAAATACGGTAATAAACTGACAAATAACAAGAAAAGCTCTTGTAGACAAAAGTAAAATGCCAAATCACAGAGTACTATTTTTGAGGTTCCATGGTGAAAAAGTTAGGGACATAGGAGTGGGCACCCAAGACCAAGGTACCAATTTCTTTGCATGATCCTGACCTCCTTCTGACACTGATTAGCACTGTAACTCCTATTTTTAGAAATTCAATTGCAGAGGACACTAGAGCGAGTGCCCAAGTCCTAGAAAGGCTTTGATGCCCTACTTCTCTTCAGATCTTGAATCCTTGATGTTTGCTAATCCTTCCTGCAACTTCACTTTTCCCAAATGTGACACTTGTAACGTACAATCACAAGACTTTGGGAGGGGGTTGTGGTGTTTAGAGGCTTGCCTCAGTCAAGCCCCAGAGGACACTTAAGTCTCTGAACATTGTTGTTAGATAGAGAGTACGTACCCTTGTGAGGTAGAGGAAAAAACCAAACGAAATGATGATAAAAACACAATATAATGTCACCTTGTAGTGAAGCTCTCATAGGAGGAAGATGCTCTTCATTCCATGAGGAAATTGATGCTCAAATCTGCAAATACAAACACACAAACCACACAAGTCTGTTCTTGCAACACAATGAAAGCCTTAAACCACCTTAGGATGCCAAAATCACATGAACATAATCTAATTGAAATCTAGTTTACAAATGAATGCCTAAGAATGATTTTATATGCAACTACAAACACTCCCACCAAGATCTTCATAATTCAAACTTACCCCATCGGCAAAGGACCCAAATAATGGTCATAAACTGACACCCAAAAATTGGGGCTACCCCAAAATAGGATAGGACTAGGGTGCAGGCGCCCAAGTCCTCCCCACCTATTTTGGGTAGAGTATAGCTCAAGGGGTCCTCCTAGGTCCCATTTGTCATGTTACCTAGGGCTCATTCCATCGAGATGCCAAATTATGAAGTAGGATGTCCTAAATGCATGCAAAAGACCCGGGAGCTAAACCTAATGAGGGAAAATCCCCCAAGAGGACATTTTTTTATGTTACACCTTACAACGCCTTTAGTTTCATTCATTTGCATTGAAAAAGTATCAAAAAATCAAGCATTTTAGGTTATTTTTGCTTACAGTTTTGCACTTGTCTTTTGCATACCTTCAAAAAACCTTTAAAATCTGATCTCACTTTGATTTGAAATCATATATCATGGCTATTTCTTTGGAATCTTTGTTTGCATACATCATAGACATTGAGAATTTTTCTAAATTCACTGATAAACATCCTGAAGTTCTGGAACAAATAGCATGCATACATGATGTTGATCTCTCTATGTGCTCCACATATGAAATCCTTTGTTATATATCTGATTTTGATAGCTTCACAACTCTCATGGGAATACACCCTTCAATATTGGATGATCTCACTAAATTCATTATCAATAGTATATATACTAGTGATGACCTCAAAATGTTATATGAAGCCTTAGATGAATTTATGGAAAATTCCACTATGGCACCTATTGCTCAAACATGTGATGATCCTTCTCCCAAGGTTGTTCCTTCTCATGAGGACACTTTTATGCAAGAGGATGATTTCATTAACACATCTATTAACATCACATCATCAACTCTTCATTCTAATGCTCACTCTGGCCAAGATGAAGCATTAGCAAATGAAGAGCCATCACCAGTTTGCCATTCCAATGCTCTCCCTGGCCAAAAGGAAGAATTAGTGAATGAAGAGCTCTCTTTAACAAAGAACATTCCATGTGTAGACAATGAGTATCCATTTAACAATAATCAAAATCCTATCATAATGTATGAAACCACTATAGATCATCCTACCAACCTTATTCCTTTAGTTGAGTGTTCACACACCTTGGATTTCACTAAGGAAGAGAAGACCTTTAATTTCCCTCCTTTGTTTGAATATTCAAGTCATCTTGGCATCACTAAGGATGTAGCCCTAGTAGATGAGAAGTCTCTCACATTAAATCCCTCAAGGATGGATGTTGAGATCACTCAAAATAATTTGCTTCTCCCACCACCTAAGAGGATAGTAAATATGTGTACTAATGAACTTCAACAAGAAAGCATTCCACCTAACATTGAATCAAACCACGAAGCATTTAAGACTAAACAAAAGAATAATGATAAAAACTTAGCAATTGTACCTTATGTTCGGAAGTGGACAGATGATGATGATTTACTTGATGATAAGACTTAGCACGAAGATCCTATAGGTAGGTATTTCTAACCCTTTATCTCTCTCATGATGTGCTTCCCTCGTGATGTGTTATGTGTTGTTTAGGCCTCTTGGGATGACCCCTGATTCTCTTGTAAGGTCCAGGATACTAGGAGACTACCTCTGTTGTGACCTTCTTCTATTTGTATCAGTATTCTTCTATATTGTCTCTCTCTGATTTCATCATTGTGTGTTGTGTGTTACAGACATAGCATTGCGGTTGGTGACTTGGGGACACCCTCCTACATGACTGTCCCTAAGACACTTGTTTCTCCTCTCTTATTTATTGTTTCCCTTCCTCTAGTGTTTCCATCTAGTGGGCAGATGACGAAAAACATTTATACTAATGCGGACCTAGTGTCCCTTTCAAGAGCAATCAAAAAATGGACTTAGTTCTTAATATGACAATGGGGTTGTATATCTTATTCGATGCTTGGCTAGTGGAAGCACTCATGATTTTTGCGTAGTGAATTTGATGATGTTGTTATCTCATTTACAAACCTTGACAATACTATTGCTCTGTGCACCTTTGTTTGTCTTTGAATCTAGCCTTGGTGGTACTTGATTCAGAGAGCTTCATGATATAGCCCCATGATTATCCTCAAACTCTAGATTCATTGTATAACCTTGGCTCTTTTTGTGATTAATCATATACATTGATGTTGCTGATTATCATGATTTTGTAGACACTAACATGTTTCTTGCAGGAATGTGTTTGTGGGAACATTTGGTGATTGTGAAGTACATGTCACCTCTGGGGGGCATGGGCTTTGTGAAAGTCTATGTTCCCTTGTGTGTTTTCTTTCTACCTTAATGTGCTTGATATCAATGCATGATATCAACCACCTTAAGGTGGGGGCATATAAGGTAAGCTGTCTATTGTAGATGTTAGCAATGTGCTTGTCCTCAGATGTAGTTTAAAGACCTACGCGATGAGTGCATCCTGCATCCTAAGTTTGTTTGCAATCAATCAATCAATCATGTAAGCCCTCTGTAGAGGCAAGATATCGAGCATATCCTTTTTCTTAAGCCCTCTACAGAGGTAGGGATGGTGAATTTCTTTAAGCAGATTGCATCATCCTGTCATTTTCAAAAGTCCTCTACGGAGGTGGGGAGTGGTTCTGTGACTAACTCAACCCTTAAGCGTGTCTTCGGTGATTGTTGTGGAGAAGCCCAATCGTCGATGTGTGCCTATAATGTGCCTAAGATGGTGATGAGCCTAGAAATATGGAACACACCATCGTTTGTCTACCGTGTTTTCTTCATGTCTTCAAAGTGTGTGTGTTGGCATGCTTGCTTTGTTTAGCATGTTTGTTTCCCCATATGCATTATAAAGACCTATGCAATGAGTGCATCCTACATTTTGGAAGGTTTTGCGTGTCTTGCATCTATGTTGCCCCATATATACAGTATAAAGACTTGCACGATGAGTGCATCCTATATTATGGGAGGTTTGTTTACTTTCCAGCACTTGCATTTGCATTTCTTAAATATGAGAAAAAGAAAAGTAAAAGAATCATGCCTGTCTTCCATGCATTAATGTGTCTTCTATGCATTTGTTGTCTTCTTCATGTTCTGTGTGACTATAACTATTTTCTTCGCGCTTTCCATGCCTATTACTATCTTCTATGTTATTGGCATGTCTTATCCGTGCTTGGTGTGTTTGTTGTGTTTGTGACCTTACTTTAACGCATGTATTAGCCTTATGTTTATACATACATTAAAGTGGGGGCTAAATGTAATGTTGGAAAATGTCCCCTTGGGGGCTTTTCCCTTATAAGGTTTAGCTCCTGGGTCTTTTGCATGCATTTAGGACATCTTACTTTATAATTTGGCATCCCGATGGAATGAGCCCTAGGTAACATGACAAATGGGACCTAGGAGGACCCCTTGAGCTTAACCCTACCCAAAATAGGGGGGAGGACTTGGGCGCCCACACCCTAGTCCTACCCTATTTTAGGTCAATCCCAAATTTGAAGTGTCGATTTATGACCATTATTTGGGTCCTATGCCAACACGGTAAGTTTTAATTACAAAAATATTGGTGAGAGTGTTTATAGTTGCATATAAAATCATGTTTAGGAATTCATTTGTAAACTACATGATTACTAGAAAGCTATTGTGTTCTCAAGGTGATTCAAGGCTTTCATTATGTTGCAAGAGCAGATTTGTGTGGTCTATGTTTGTGTTTGCAGATTTGAGCATCCATTTCATCATGGAATGAAGGGCATCTTCCTCCAATGAGATCTTCACTACAAGGTGACATTATATTGTATTTGTGATCATTATTTCATTTGGTTTTTGCCTCTGCCTCCCTAGGCACACACTCTCTATCTGACAAAAGTGTTCGGAGACTTAAGTGTCCTCTAGGGCTTAACAGAGGCAAGCCTCTAAACACCAAAACCCCCTCCCAAAGTTTTCATGGTTGGAGGTTATAGGTTGACGAGTTGGACAAAGTGAAGTTGTAAGAAGACATCTTGGAGTGTCAGAATTACAAAATAGAAGGAAAATCTGCCCCCTAGACTTGGGCACCTGCTCATTAGTCCTCTAAGTTTCGTGATGGGAAAACCTTCGGTGTAGCAAGAACATGTTACGGATCTTGTCCACAGATCCTAACAAAAAGCAGGACCTTGGACTTGGGTACCCACTCCTATGTCCCCGACATTTCCACCTTAGAACCTCAAAAATAGATACTCTGTGATTTGGCAATTTACATCCCTCTGCAAGAGCTTTTTCTATAATTCATCTGTTTACTATCGCATTTGCAAAATTAAGGTTTTAATGGTCAATTAAGCATAAGAGAAGGAAAATTGATAATTAAATACCCTAATCCAAGTTCCCCTACATCTCACAGTGATCTAGGGTATGACAGTGCATTGCCACTCGACCCTAGATCCTTGAATGTTAAGGGTGAAAGGAGGATTCAAACATCAAACACTTAAAACATTAAGCAATCCAAATTTTACCTTACATGATATTGTTCATCCATTTTACCTATTTAAAATATAAAACATACCCATTTAGGATAAAAAACCAAAAAAATTTACTTAAATATACAAAACAAACAAAAAAATGCAAGAAGCATACCTATTGGGATTGGATATCCATTCTAAGAGCTCTAATAACTATTTTGGAAGAGGTCTATGTTTTTGCAAGCCGTAGGTTTTCATAATGCAGACCTCTTTTTGACTTTTTATGGAACCCAAAACAAATATATGTCTTGTCATTTTACAAAATAGATATCCATTTTGAGATCCACAAAATGGATATCCATTTTAGTTTGGTATTTCAAACCAAAACAACTATTCCTTATAATCCTATAAAAGTCAAACTTACCCAATTTGTGAATTTGGCTAAGTAAAGACGTGATTTTTTTTCTATTGCCACTATTTGGCCCATGATGATCCTACACTCACCCATGGATTAAGGATGACTTGCATTTGGATTTATTGTTTGGATTGTTTTGTTGGATATTTGATGTCTTTATGTTTTTGAAATGTTTTATTTTCTGGGGGTTTTGAAATGTTTTGGATAGTTTGGTTTTTGGTATGACAATGGATTACAATTTGGATAGCCTTTGTGCTAGATACCATTTACAAGGGAAAACCAAGTCTAGATGCAAGGATTGAGGTAGGATTAGATATGTGGATAAAAGGATGGGTGATAATAAATGGGATGGAAGACTCATGATAGATGGATGGATAAAAGGATAGGTGATGGTAGATAGGATGGAAGAATCTTGATAGATGGATGGATAAAAAGGATAGGCTATAGTGGATGGATTAGAAGACTCATGATAAAGGGATGGATAAAAGAATAGGTAGTAGTGGATGGGATGACTCATGATAGAGGGATGGATAAAAGGATAGGAGATAATGGATGGAAGACTTGTGATAGATGGATGGATAAAATGATAGGCTATATTAAATGGGATGGATTACTCATGATAGATGGATGGATAAAAGGATAGGCTATAGTGGATGGAATGGATGGAAGACTCATGATATATGGGTTGATAAAAGGATAGGCATTAGTATATGGGATGGATAAAAGATTTAGGATGTGATCTCCGAAGACTATGTCGCATAGGAATAACATGCCCCATTCTAAGTGTAATGCTTAGGAATTTACATAATAAAGCTTATGACGAGAGGATGATGATAGGATTGTATGGAAAGGATGAGTTATATCAAAATATACCCAAAGAATTTGTCAACATTTTTCCCCCATATCTTTATCAAGATCAAAAGGAGGAAGGGTAGATGGATGGACTCAATAGGATAGGTATGTTGGTATAATGGCTAAGGGTGGTAGGATAGGATATTATGGGATGGGAAATGATAGTGTGAAAATGATAGGTGGGATATGATAGTTTGAATGAGATAATGTGCACCCAAGAATAAGTTACATAGATAATTGACTTACACATGACACCTATTTTCCAAGTTTTCATCATGGTACTTATCCAAGGCTCCACCAAGGGTGGTTTTCATCATTGGACGAAAGGATTTCTCTTTACTATTTTGATTTTTCTTTTCTTTTTCTTCTTTTTTTAATTTTTTTATGGGATAGATGGATATGGATAAGAGGGATGAGGACTCAAGCATCTAGTTCCATGAAAGGTGATAGTCCCATTATAGATGGATGTCACACATGGACCATGTCAAATGTCATTATGCTCATAGATGTTGGTATGGGATTGTATGAGAGGGAGATGGAGTAGGTAGATAATAGATTATGGAGGGAAGGATAGTGGATTATGATGTGGATTATGAAATATTTATGCAAGGATGGATGGGAGATAGTGGATTATGAAAGGTTAATGCAAGGATGGATAGTGGATTAGGATGTGGATTGTGGATGGAAGGATTATGTGAAAGCATGGACCATAGGGATGTGTTAGGGGAGATATGTAGGATAGTGGATAAAAGATGGGGAGATGGAGGTATGTGAAAATGTTGTGGAATGGAAAGGAACCAAGACCAATGGTTGCACACACCGTGATAAACATTGAAGATTTAGATTTGGAGGAGGTGTAGGAAAAAATGTACATGTTTTCCTAGGAGATGGTTGTTGTAGGAATTTAGGGACCTGTTGGTTATTTTCCCAGACTGGATGCTTATTCCCAGTTATCCCTACAAGGTATCCATCATTGATCAATAGGATTCCTGGGCTAGGGGCCAATAGTATAGGAGATAAACTCTATAAATATCTCCTCTTCTTCTTTAGGCTTTGCAGAACCAAGGGGGGTATTCCCTATTCAACATCTATGAAATGTATCCATGAATTAACTGGGATGTTGATACAAAGTAGATAAATCCTCACTAATGTAGACCAAAACTGTGAGATAATTCCAAAGGGGCTAGCTTTGGGCGTATATTTAGTTGTAGACAGAGGATTTTGGATCCTAAAACTACTTCTAAAGTCCTAAAAGTTTTGAGATTGAAGTTTGAGTTTGATTTATATATGGATGCAAAACTAGGACTATGGGTTACAACAAAGATACTAGACCAGATCGGTGCCTATCCAGGGCTCAGAGTCAGTAGACATACATATGTGAATGTTTACCACAGACCTAAGATAGTAATCAGATTTCAAGGGGTTTCTAAAATGTCTACCTTACAGACAATACCCAAGAGAGAGTATTTAGTTATTTCTACTTACAAACATCCTTACTGCAGTGCATTCTTCTCAACACTTAATCCAAAACATTCAATCTACTCCTTGAGTAGAAGTAAGAGACTAAGTATTCAATATAGAAAACCTATATTCTAGAATCTATAACACCCCTTAGATGTTCAGAGTTAGAATAAAAATACATTGAGGCTGGACACAAATAACACAATACATGCAATGAAGCATTACTCATTTAAATTAACATGGAATTGATAATTCTGTGCATAATACATACAACATACAACTCATAAACTCGCAAAGACACCTGAAATAGACTCACCAGAAAGTTGTATTCCTACTGTAGCACCAAAATTTGTCCAATTTTCAACAACCAACATGAGTAACACAGTTTGGCTTTTATACCAAGACTGTGTACTTAGCAAAATTAATTACAAGGCAAGGTCAAAAATTCACCAGATACAGCGCATCTGAAAATGGTGCTCAAAATCATAAATGCAATCGAGGACAAAATGGGAAAGAGCAAGAGAAGGGCGAGGAGTAATTGAGCTCAAGCCCTGTGCTGCCGTTGGAAGAATCCCCGTCATAAACCAAGTACTTGGCCATTCAACCATCAGCCCATGCCTGTTTGCAATCCTACCATAAATGGCTCAACCACCCTCAGCCACCGTCAAACTCTGCAGTAGCACATCACTAAATTTTTCCCGCTTGAAACATGACTATAGAGACAAGGAAAAACCCATCGCCGAAGGTTTAAAACCCGACCATTGATCAAAAACCCATCGCCAAGATCAACGGTCCCAAAATATGCATGAAGAGGTACTAGCCAATGATATCGTACCATGCAGGCACCTTGACCTTCTATTGCTGACCTTTTCTCCCTTCATTTCACCTTTATCACTTTTGTACATACAAAAACATATGCATATACAAACACCCTATATACAAGTCAGACCCCAAATTTGTTTAGAACAAATTGAAATTCAATTCAGGTCCGGCTTGTATCTTCTTCTTCTTTCATCACCTTGTATATTATGGAACATACAAGCGCAAAACATATACAAGGTGGACGTCAAGTGCCCCTTCTACTGGATTGGAACATCTCTTGGAATCCGCATTGTATCCTTTCATTGCACAATGGGCTGCATATTGACATGTATAAACACATACAACTCACGAACCCCAAACATTTAAATAGTAGCCTAAAATCCTCATCGGGTCCGAAATGTATATCCTCACTTGTATATTCACGGGCCCCACCACATGCATCTTTGCCTCTGCACTATAGCAAATGTATATTTGAGCCCTTGTATGTCAAATATGCAAACACAAATATACAAACCCCTAATATACAACTATAGAATCTTCCACAAAATATACCTGCAATGTATCCTTTCCTTGTATCTAACTGTTGTATGTCTAAACATACAAGCCAAATATACATGTAACCCGGTATGCGAGCAGCGAATATTCTTAGAATCTTTAATGTGTATTCCGCCCTTGTACATTTTCCCTTTGAGCCCGATATGCATTTGGAAATGCATACAACTCAATTTTTTCACCATTTCTGGAAACCGATAGAGATTTCTCAAGCTCGCCATCATACATTTTGCCTTTCCATATCCAGAACTTAACATTTTTTATGAGTGCAATAGGAAAAGGTGGTAAAACATTGCACTGGACTAGTCAACCTATGAGCACTAAGGCATGAAAATGATACTTAGTAGTAGAGAGCTTGTTATAAGAGGCCAACATAGAATAGAAAATAACATAGCAGTCTAGGGAAGAGAATCCAAGGCACTCAGGGTCTGAAAGAACAACAACGAAGGCTAGTAAACCAACCTCAAAACCCTAACTCTAGGTGAACACCACTAGTGGCTCTGACTGGGGATGTGCAGACGCAAGACTGCAGCGAGAACCAAACTACTCCGGGGCAGACCAGACAAAACACAAAACTTCAAAAAACAACTGACTATACAAGGCATGTACAAAATACTTACATTTAGTTTACAATGTGCACACAAGATAACCATTACAAGAAGTAGAGCTTTAGGAACTGACCGTGCATAGGCAATTCTAATAATTCACCACTTAGGGCCTGGAGAAAGTAAGAATCTCCTCCATGAGTGTCACTGATTTGGTATGGGCCCACCCATAAGGGCTCAAATTTACCGTGTTTGCCCTTATCCTGGTTCCTTGCATTCCATACAAGGACTAAATTACCTTTCTAAAACTTTCTGTCTGTAGCTCTCTAATCAAACAAATATTTCACCTTTTGCTATCTCTTAATGTTCATTTTCTATGCCTCCCTTCTCATTTCATCTAATGCAACCAGCTGATTGATTCTTTCAGTCATTGGGTCCCTGATCTCCTCATCATTTTCTTGCATGAATTTATAAACTAGTAGGAGGTTGTTGACAGGCAATCTAGTTGATGTACCATATACTAATTCAAAAGGTGATCTCCCAGTTGCTTTCTTGACTGTCACCCTGTCAGCCCACAATGCCATTTTCAGCCTTGAATCCCAAGCCCTTTTGTTTTTACCTACCATCCTTTTTAAAATTTTCATGAGGCTTTGTTGATTGACTCAGCTTGACCATTCACATGTGGATGATATGGTGATGCATGTAACAAATTGATTCCATAATTACTGCAAAAATTAGTAAATTCACCAGACCTGAAGCACATAGCATTATCTGTAACTAATTTCATTGGTACTCCAAATCTAACAATAATATTTTCTAAAATAAAATCCATCACCACTTTGCTAGTAGCTCTTTTGGTTGGAATGGCTTCAATCCATTTAGCAAAGTAATCAGTGGCAACCAGAATCCATCTATGTCCTCCACTAGATTTTTCTGAGATTTCCCCTATGAAATCAATTCCCCACTGTTGAAATGGGGCTTCTACAGTTACAGTCTTAAGGGGCAATGCACCTCCATATTTTAGCTTTCCTGAGAACCTTTGGCAAGGATCACATTTTCTTATCATTCTATGTGCATCTGAAAAAAGAGTTGGCCACCAGTAACCAGCTCCAAGGATTTTGTGGGTTGTTGTATGGGCAGCATAGTGTCCACCACATACTCCATTGTGCATGTCATTTAGAATGTCCCTGGCCTGATCCTCATCCACGCATCTGAGTAATACACCATCATGATTTCTCCAATACAGTTCTCCTCGAACAACGATGTATTTGATTGCACATAGCTTCAAAGTCCTTTTCTGACTATCACTGAAGTGGGAAGGACAATTCAAATTCTACAAATAATGTATTATATCCTTATACCACTTAGATTCTGACATATTTATAACTTCATTATGCACTTCATTCACTTGGCATGCCTCTAGATTTGACTGTGTCATCAGTTTTGCTAAACCTTGCCCTCTTACCAATTTCATGATTTGTATTTCAATGTTGAACTCCTGTAGTTTATTTATCCATCTGCATCTTCTTCTAGTTACCTCATGCTGAGTAAATATATCTTTGACTGCTGCCTGAGGTACATAGGCAATTATTTGAGAGCCCACTAAATATGGTCTGAAGCTCTTGACTGCTCTAACCAGTGCATATGCTTGTTTCTCCATGATATCATATTTCCATTCAGCAGCCTGCAATGACCTGCTAAAGAAAGCTATAGGTTGTTCAAACCCTTCTTTATTTTTCTGCAATAAACATGCAGCAACAGTGTGGAAAGAAGCAAATGAAAACAATTGAAATGGCTTAGAAAAATTAGAAGATTTTAACATAGGAGCCATCTTTATAGCTTCTTTTATGTCTTGAAATGATTTGGTTGCTTCATCTTCCCACTTGACAATTGCATTATTCTTCAGCATTTTAGAGATCTCCTTGGTGGTCTCTACAAAATTAGGAACAAATCTCCTAACAAAATTAATCTGTCCAAAGAAGGACTGAACACCTTTCACTATTTTTGGGATCTGAATTTTGTCAATTGTAGCCACCCTCTCAGGATCAATCTTGACTCCATCCTTGGAAACAATGTGTCCAAGCAGTTTTCCTTCCAATACCCCAAAAGCACATTTCTTTGGGTTGAGTGAGATGCCATACTCCAATGCTCTAATAAAAATCTACTCCAGATGCATGCAATGCTACTCTTCCTTTTTTGAATAAGCTATCAAGTCATCCTGATATATAGCCAAGATTAAATCAATCAATCTTGCAAAAGCAACATCCATTGCCCTTTGAAATGTGGCACCTGCATTTGTCAGTCTGAATGGCATCCTCACATATACATAGGTTCCCCATGGAGTAGTGAAAGCAGTCTTAAATTGTTTTGATTCTTTACTTTCGCCTGATTGTAGCTTGAAAACCCATCCATCATGGATAAAAGTTCACATCCAGTCACCTTCTGCAACATGGCTTCCATATTTGGCAATGGATAATTGTCCTTCAAAGAAGATACATTCAAATTTTGAAAGTCCACACAAAGTCTGATATCACCATTCTTTTTTCTGACTGGGACGAGATTGGACACCCAAGTTGAATGTCTGATAGGCATGATTATTCCATCCTCCCTAAGCTTCATAAGTTCTTGCATTTTAGGGGCTAAGGTTGGGTTGATAGGTCTCTATTTTTGTCTAAATGGTTTAGCTCTAGGCTTCAAAGGGATTTCATGTTGAAATAAATCCTCTCTATAAGCTTTGAGGTCCTCATAAGACCAGGAAAATACATGCTTATATCTTCTTAGTAATGCAATCAGCATAGTTCTGATATGTGGCTTGAGCTGTTTGCCAATGTATACCTTTTTGGGGGCATGAGATGTCCCCAAGTTTATCTCCTCTAAATCATTCTTGTTTGTTGGAGATGCCCTTGTGACAAATTGGTCCCTATGATCAAAAGCTCTCTCTAAAGCAACTAGCCCTCTAGGGATTTTATTTGTCTTGAGTTGAATTATTTCTTTCCCTAAGAGAGTTTCTTTCCCATCTACTACCTCCACAAAGTTCTAAAAATCCATTTCCTGGTTCTCATACTCATCAATACAATGTAGAAATCTCAGTAAATCATTATCATTATCAAATACTTGCCAGCTGCATACATTATCTGACACTCTAGGCCTGAGTTTGATCTCAACATTGGTAACATCTGATAGAGTTATATCATCTAGCCTTATGGCAGCATTGGCTAGAAAATCTGCCATGACATTTTTTGATCTTTCTATCCAATTTATTGAAAATGCATCAAACAATTCAATTGTATCCCAAACAGCATGCTTATATTGCTTTAACCTTTTATTTTTTGATGCATACTTATCTCTAACTTGGGAAACAACAAGCTCCGAATCACCAAACACCTTGAGCATCTTAATTCCATGCTTCAGGGCTACATTCAATCCTAACAACAGAGCCTCATACTCTGCAATATTATTTGTACAGGTAAACCTCAGCAAGAAAGAGAATTTTAGAAGCTTACTAGTTGGAGACAGAAATACAATTCCAGCACTAGAGCCTTCTTTAGAACAAGCTCCATCAAAGTACATGGTCTAGAGACCATGTTGATCAGACTCTTCAATGCACATGTCTCCCCCTTTACCTCTTTGATCATCTAAGATAACTCTAAAATTTTCACAGTCAATGTCCACAAAACATATATGCTCTTCTGACTCTTGGTCCTCAACTATTTCTGCTGATCTTTCTTCTCTAATCAATTTGACATCCCTGCCATTCATAGGGATCATAGCATATGACAGATCTAATTGCATACTCCCACCAATCAATGTTGCCCATCTTCTTGACAACAACATGCCATACTATGGCTTGATGCCAACAACTGTAATGTTCATTTTGTAAGTTTTTTCTGGATATGCTGCCAGTCTGAAATCCACATCTTTCATGATTCCAATGACAGGTACTTCTCTTACATCCATGGCGTAGCATTTCCCACATGCCTTATCTATCTTTAACCCAGCTTGGTGCATGATGGCTAAAGGCATGATGTTTGTTGATGCTCCTGAGTCAAGCATGCAGTTTTTAATTACTATTCCATTTATGACAAGGGAGACATAAAATGGTTCCACTTGTGAAGGGAATTTTGTCAGGGTCATCCCTAGATATACCTTAGGAATTTCATCTTCATCAATACACAGGGCTTGTTTCTTACCCTAAGGTTTATCAGTCAACTTGGCTTGATAAGGCACACCTAAAATCAAGGACACTGCCTTATTTCTGAATTCTTCAACTTTCAATAATTCCATTAATGGAACAAAGACTTTTATCTGAGCCAAGACCTGAGTTATGTCAAATGGAACATAATTTTGAATAACAATTGTAGCTTGTTCCACAATTTTATTTCTATCTTGAGATGATCTAGCTTTAACTTTCATGGCTCCTTGGCTGTCATTCTTGATCTGAAAATTTTTGTTTTTATCCTCAGCCTGGGGAACTATATTCTCTGCCTTTTGAGAATCATAACCTATTTTTTGCTTAAAACCTTGCTTGTTATTGTTCCATTGTTTCTTATATGTTTCAATCCCCTTATAATTTTGTACTGGCTAGCATGCAGAAGTATTCTTTGGTTGGCATGAGTCACTTACCTGGGCCTTGCCCCTAAGATTGTAATTGCTCTTGACTTGAGCAACTGTTGCAACTATGAGGGCTCTTATTTCTTCATCAGAGGCCCTCCTCAAGTTATTCAGGAAATTGTGTGAATCCTGAGCATAGGCATAATTGTCTTCCTCATCTTCATCATAGGAAAACTACTGCCAGACCTGAATCTCATCACTTGCACTTACATCAGCATCATGAGAGGAGTATTCTCTATTTGGAGACAACATATTGACATTATCATCTTCCATGCGATGCGGCTCATTACATTCATCACAGGTAATAGCATTATCATATAAAGACTAAGCAATCATACATTGTGACTGTGAGTGAGGCATCTAACATATGATACACCATGGGGTGTCATTAACAATATTCATAGCCTTCTTCAAAGGATCAGGTGTTTCCTTTGCATTTTGAGCTATTTGATTCGTATTGCTGTGTGGGAAGACGGGTTTACCATTATGCCAATTGGTATTGTATGGCATGTAATGTAATGATGGTCTTCTTTCTTGCCTTTGGTAAACTTGTCTGTTAGGACCAACTCCCTTTTCATTTTTAGCCATTCTATAGCTCAGGTCCTTGACAATAATTATCAATTTATCTATTTTATCCTCAGAAGTAGATGCACTACCCTGAACACTGTGAGATTTAGTATTTGGATTTTGTAGAATTTTCACATCATCTCTTATGTTTGTCTTACCAGATGCTTTTCTATTATTTTCAATATTTGTTACAATTTTGAAGGCTTCTCTGAGGCTGTGAGGACTTTTGTCTCTCAATCCATAAGCTGTTTTGGCATCAAAAGTGTTTATGTACAACACTATGCACATAGGTTCACTAGGCCTCAAGTCCTGTGGCAATTTGTTCAATACCTTAATAAATCTAGCATTGAAATCAGCAACCTGTTCATTTGATCCTTTAGTGATTCCAGTGAATTCATTAATGAAAAAACTAGGATCAGTCTTGTCACCATATTGTTCTTTGAATATTCTTTTGAAGTCATCCCATGATGAAATACTTCTGTCAGGTAGACCTTTAAACCATTCCTTGGCTTCATCAACTAAGGATTGCATAAATGATTTCATGAAAACATCCTCATGCTCAACCTCAAAGTTGTCCATGATATTCTGAAAAGATTTTAAATGGTCTTCACCTAATACAGTGTTATTTCCTAAAAACTTAAGCACTTGCAGCCTCACATGTTTGTCAATAGGATTTGGATAACTAGGAATGTCATCAAACACAAGCTGTCTAAATCTGTCTAGCTGCATCGATTGCCTACCAAATTGATTAGCATTGGCATTTATGTTTGCATTCTGATTTCTTACATTATTTAATGGTATTCTAGCATCATTTGCATTCTATCTTTGATCATTGTGCCGATCCTAAACTTCATTCCTATGTTAATATCTTTGCACATTTGCATTTGCCAAGGGTAGGAACTGAATCATTCTGAGCAACTCTCAGAGCTTGCACTTTTTGTCTCATGTCATCTCTGATTTTTATTGCCTGTAGATACTCTAACTCTGCCCTTAAGCTTTTAATTTCTTTAGCTAATTGTTCCTCTTTGGGCATAGAAGAGGATGGTCCCATTCCATTCTGTTCATCATCATCTTCATCCCTTAGAGACTCAACCTCTTCAAATCTATCACTGGGATCCAAGAAAGGGCGTTCTTGAAACACTTCTGACTTTATTCTCAAAGCACCACCCTATTGTTTCTCATATAAACTCTAGATTTCAGCCTCAGTGTTTGAAAAATAAGGCATTGTTTGCTCTGAAGATCCTGGATTGTCCTGAATAAATTCATTTTTCTTGGGGCTAGGAGAACCATCTTAACTAGTTTGAAGAGTCCCTTTTTTCCTATACATCATTTTTATGGGTAACTCTTCAAACAGAGTATTACGTTGGGATCTTCTCCCTTGCATACAAATTTTTACTTTACCGATTGGGAGATTAGTTCAGAGTCGCCACCTATTACTAGGAATTATTTTCTTTCAAAATTACGGTTCTTTTACAAAGCAATCCCCAGCAGATTCGCCAATTTCTGTTGGTTATTGTCCCAAACTAGATGCTTATTCCCAGTTATCCCTATAAGGTAGCCATCATTGATCAACAAGATTCCTAGGCCAGGGGCCAACAGTATAGGAGATAGACTCTATAAATATCTCCTCTTCTTCTTTAGGCTCTGCAGAACCAAGGGGGGTATTCCCTATTCAGCATCTATGAAATGTATCCATGAATTAACTGGGATGTTGATACAAAGTAGATAAATCCTCGCTAATGTAGACTAAAACTATGACATAAGTGCAAAGGGGCTAGCTTCGGGCCTATATTCAATTGTAGATAGAGGATTTTGGATCCTAAAACTACTTCTAAAGTCCTAAAAGTTTTGAGATTGAAGTTTGAGTTTGATTTATATATGGATGCAAAACTAGGACTTTAGGTTACAACAGAGATACCAGACCAGATCGGTGCCTATCCAAGGCTCAGAGTCAGCAGACATACATATGTGAATTTTTACCATAGACCTAAGACAGTAATCAGATTTCAAGGGGTTTCTAAAATGTCTGCCTTACAGACAATACCCAAGAGAGAGTATTTAGTTATTTCTGCTTACAAACATCCTTACTACAATGCATTCTTCTCAACACTTAATCCAAAACATTCAATCTACTCCTTGAGTAGAAGTAAGAGACTAAGTATTCAATATAGAAAACCTATATTCTAGAATCTATAACACCCTTTAGATGTTCAGAGTCAGAAGAAAAACACATTCAGGCTGGACACAAATAACACAATACATGCAATGAAACATTACTCATTTAAATTAACATGGAATTGATAATCCTGTGCATAATACATACAACATACAACTCATAAACTCGCAAAGACACCTGAAATAGAGTCACCAAAAAATTGTATTCCTACTGCAACACCAAAATTTGTCCAGTTTTCAACAACCAATATGAGTAACACAGTTTGGCTTTTATACCAAGACTGTGTACTTAGCAAAATTAATTACAAGGCAAGGTCAAAAATTTACCAGATACAACGCATCTGAAAATGGTACTCAAAATCATAAATGCAATCGAGGACAAAATGGGAAAGAGCAAGAGAAGAGCGAGAAGTAGTTGAGCTTGAGCCCTGTGCCACCGCTGGAAGACTCCCCATCATAAACCGGGTACTTGGCCGTTCAACCATTGGCCCATGCCTATTTGCAATCCTGCCATAAATGGCTCAACCACCCTCAGCCACCATTGAACTTTGCAGCAGCGCATCACTGAAGTTTTCCCACTCGAAACATGATTGCAGAGACAAGGAAAAACCCATCACTGAGATCAACAGTCCCAAAATATGCATGAAGAGCTGCCAACCAATGATATTGTGCCATGCAGGCACCTTGACCTTCTATCACTGACCTTTTCTCCCTTCATTTCACCTTTATCGCTTTTGTACATACAAAAACATATGCATATACAAACACCCTATATACAAGTCGGACCCCAAATTTGTTTAGAACAAATTGAAATTCAATTCAGGTCCGACTTGTATCTTCTTCTTCTTTCATCGCCTTATATATTACGGAACATACAAGCGCAAAACATATACAAGGCAGACGTCAAGTGCCCCTTCTGCTGGATTGGAACATCTCTTGGAATCTGCATTGTATCCTTTCATTGCACAATGGGCTGCATATTGACATGTATAAACACATATACAACTCACAGACTCCAAACATTTATATAGCAGCCTGAAATCCTCACCGGGTCCAGAATGTATGTCCTCACTTGTATATTCACGAGCCCCACCACATGCATCTCTGCCTCTACACTGTAGCAAATGTATATTTGCACCCTTGTATGTCAAATATGCAAACACAAATATAAAAACCCCTAATATACAACTATGGAATCTTCCACAGAATATACCTGCAATGTATCCTTTCCTTGTATCTAACTATTGTATGTCTAAACATACAAGCCAAATATACATGCAACCCAGTATGTGAGTGGTGAATATTCTTAGAATCTTTAATGTGTATTCCGCCCTTGTACATTTTCCCTTTGAGCCCCATATGCATTTGGAAATGCATACAACTCATTTTTTTCACCATTTCTAGAAACTGATAAAGATTTCTCAAGCTCGCCATCATACATTTTGCCTTTGCATACACAAAAGTTAACATTTTTTATGAGTGCGATAGGAAAAGGTGGTAAAACATTGCACTGGACTGGTCAACCTATGTGTACTAAGGCATGAAAATGATACTTAGTAGCAGAGAGCCTGTTATAAGAGGCCAACATAGAATAGAAAATAACATAGCAGTCCAGGGAAGAGAACCCAAGGTACTCAGGGTCTAAAAGAACAATAACAAAGGCTAGCAAACCAACCTCAAAACCCTAACCCTAGGTGAACACCACCAGGAGCCACATAGACTTGGGATTTATATTATTTTTGAATTGGGATTTTTGGGATGTAGATGCTTCATGTGACTTTATTTCTTTTTGAATGGAATTGGATTGTTGGTATTTTGGGATGTAGAACCTTCATTTGACTTGATTTCTTTTTGCTTAGGTACCCAAAACATTTTAGTTTTGGACTTTTCTTTTGAAAGTATGGGCTTGGGTAGCCTTTTAGATGGATTTTGCTTTGACTCTTTGCATTGCTACCCTAAGGCATAAGGATCTTTATGTAAAGAGGCATCCAAATTTTTATTTTTGAATCCCATGGAATTAGTGGAAGCTTCATGTTTGGTCTACGTGTGCATTGATTGGTCATGATTAGGAATGTGAAGGTATTTATGGATGGAGGGATTTAAAGTGGATTTATGGACAAATCTGTGAGGGGATTGGAGGATGGGGATATTAGGTATTGGGAGAAGTGGAGGTAATGTGGATGGATGCATATGGATGTGAGGAGTTGGAAGGAGTGGGGGTAAAGTGGATGGTGGAAGGTGTATGGTCACATGCTTTTGGGGTTTGTAGGATAATGGAGGAGGGATGGAAACATATGTTTTGGGGGTATGATGTGGTTTGTGATGGAAAGAGGTGGGTTTAGAAGGCATGGAGGTAGCACCAACATATTGAGATTGTTTTTCTTGGGGTATATATCCAAGTCCATATGATCGTGGAGGAACTTTGACATGGATAGGCTCTAAAATACCTTGTTCATGAAGGCCTAAGCCTTTACCTTGATAATTAATTTTTTGGAGTATACGATGGACAATGGGACTATGGGTGTTTTGGACACTAGACATGATATCATTATTTGATGTAGAAGGTGGGGTGGTAGATAGTGGTTGTTTCTTTCCTAAGGAAGAACATTCATGGATGAAAGTAGTAAGACCAATAGGATAGGATGGATTTGCAATATGGTCGATATTAGATGACAAAGGATCAATAGGATCTTGATTTTCATTATTCTGACTAAGATCCAAGCTATTTGTTTGATCATCTATGTTTACTTGGGAGCTAAGTGTCTCATCAAGGAAAGTGGGTGTTTGTAGATCATGGATAGGACTAGGTTGAGGGTGGATAGGAGTTATTTGGATATCTTTCTCAAGGATGGTTATAGGATTATGGATAGGATCAATTTGATCATGTATAGGCCCTTCATCATAGATAATATATTGATCATAAAGAAGTTATAGGATATGTTGAATTTTGGATTGCTTGCTCATGGTTAGGAACTTGATCATGGATGATGTTTTGATCATAGAAAATATTTAGGTTATGGATGGGTTGAAAGGAGGTGGCTTGATCTTGATTTAGATAAAGAGTTGATGTTTCCACATGCTTTAGATTATACTCTTAACATAGCTTTTGATTTTCTTGAATGGAAGTGGAAGTGGGAGACTCTTGGATAGGATTGATAGGCTCTTGATGGTAAGAAACATTAGAGTACAATGGATCTTGACTTGGACTCATGGTGGGAGACTCTTCAATAGGCTTGATGGGTTGTGGACTATATGATGTATTTGGAGGACTAGACATGATGTTTGAAGGTTCTTTAATAGGCTCAAGGATAGGTGTTTGATGACATGGAGATAGTTTATTCCTTGCTAATAGAAATTGGATCGCATCCTTCCTAAGTGTATGGGTAGATGGTCAATATAATGGATGGATAATAATGGTGGAAAGTGTTTTAGGCTTAGGATTAGGATTTGGATTGGATGTCCAAGGATAATGGGATTGGATGGATTGGGATTAGGATTGGATGGAGGGTTTATAGGAATGTATGAATTAGGACTTGGACTGGATGGATGGACCATGTGATCAAATGGATTGGTATTTGGACTAGATGGAGGGATAATGGGATTGGATGGATTGGGATTTGGACTAGATGGAGGGATAATGGGATCAGATGGATTGGGATTTGGACTAGATGGAGAGATAATGTGATCAAATGGATTGGAATTAGGATTGGATGGAAGGTTTGACATGTTGGGGTTTATGGTTTCTTCAACATGTGGCTGGGAAGACCCTCTTGATGTTTTAGCAATTAGGAGAGGATGATCTTGAGGGAGAAAGGGGGTTATATCAAAATTTGTAGGTAGCTTAACTCCTAGATGAAGTAACTTTTAAAAATAAGCTTGAGGATTTTTGGTATGTTTTAGCTTTAAACTAGAAATGTAAACCTCTAAGACACGGTCTAAAAATGGGGGACAATTGTTTGTCTTATGACCTTTGATCCTATGGTATGCATAATAGTCATTTTCTGTTGGCAAGAGACACTGCTAGGCATGTTAGGTGTTGTCATTGATGGCAACTAAATCCATCTTACACATCCACATTGTATCATCTGCTCATACCGGAAGTCAAATTGTAGATTTGTCTAAGTCTGGATAGACCAGAACATGGCATATGATAGGATTCAACATTTTAGTCCTTATTTCTCCATAGGTAATCATATTGTGTTGTGGATCTGAGGGAATATTAAGGGATGTCAGGGCTACCTAAATCTAGATTTTTAGCCTCTGGTGATGAAGGGATTGAAAGTTACAAGCATCTGATTAGGTTTTGGTTAGACAGTTCAGTCCAGTGAAGAACATGCCAACCTCGTGTTTGATCCTTGTGCAGATTAAGACAAGTGGTTAGCTGAGAAATTTATGAGATCAAGTGTTATTGGCCAACATGTGTGGTGACTTGAATACATTGGTTTTGGTCTACGTTGATGTTTGTGCATGGATTCAACCAATAGAACAATGATCTTGAAAAGGTCTCTAAGTTTTCTTAAGGCTAACTGTAGTTGACGCAATTTCATGTTACGGATATATATATTCGATGCATGCGGGCATCTTGAGATATGGTTGTGTGAAGATGATGTGAGAGGTAAGAAGTGTGGCAGTATCAAGTGCAAAGCAGAGATTTGATCCTTAGATCATGGTAGAACAGTAAAATAGGGCAGTGAGAGATGAAGTGTGTGAAGTTGATATATTGAGCTTAACCAGAACTGTAATCTTGCATTGTTATATGTTATTCTTCAGTTCAAGTACTTTAGTTAACTCTTGTAATTAATCTTGTAGGTAGTGAGCCTCCTTTGAGCAGTGAGCTCTAGGAAGTGTGCCCAAAGGCATGTGCCTTCCAATTTTATAATACTTTTAACAGAGTATAAAATCTTATGGTTAACCCCCACCATGGTTTTTCCCTTAACCGAGTTTCCATGTAAAAATCCTGGTGTTATGTGTGTTGGTTATGTTTCTGCTCATGTGTTGTTGATTCATGCTTTCTTAGTTATATATTTAATCTATTAATAAGTTGTAAAGAATATTAAATATAGAAAAGAATAAAGTTTTGAGACAATTGATTCACCACCCCTCTCAGTTGTCTGCCCTAATTTCAACAATTGGTATCAGAGCAAGGTTCCTTGGAAGAAGTTTAATAGCTTGAGGAAGATCTGGAAAGGAGTTAATGGGCTCATTTAGGTATTCTGATGGTGTCAATCAACAACTTCAAGTAGCCTTAGAAGATCTTGATCAATCCAGGGCAGAAGTCAAAGAACTGCAAGATAATCTTAAAGATGCTGAACACTTCATTCAAACTTTAAAAGGTCAACTGGGCAAATCTAATGAAAAGAGGAAGGAGCTACTTTAGCAGCTAGCAAATCAGAATGAAGACAATGGCATGGATGAGGATCTGAAGGAAAAGACAAAGGAATATGAGAAGCTGGCAAAAGAAATTGTTGTCCTAAAACATGAGATGGAATCTGGGGTGATGAGGCTAACCAAGGAAATTGAGGAAAGGAAGAAGACTGAGGAATATCTGAATCAATCTCTGAAAGAAATAATAGAAGAGTACTGTAGATTGGACAAAATAATTGGCCATCTAGAGTCTGATCTACAAGAAGCTAGGGAAAATGAGGAACAACTTGAAAGGCAAATTGTCATTCTCAAACATGACCTAGAAATTGCAAATGAATATAAAGATAAGTTTAGCTAAACTTGAGGTGCTGCTTGATAGTCAGAAGATGGAAGATGATAAGCAAGGTCTAGGATATGAAAAAGGTGAGAGATCTGGATCTGGTTAAAGAAATCCTAAAGCAAGAAATCAAAGAAGGAATCCTATAAGGCCTCTCGTAAGACAACCTAATGCTCAAACATATCCATCTTTCAATTGTAATTGTTTCAAATGTAATAATTTTGGTCATAGAGCTACTCAGTGCAGAATTAGAGTCAATCAAAGTGGTCCATCCTTCTCTGGTCAATGCTTCAATTGTAAAAAGTATGGTCATAGATCCAATGAATGCAGAAGTATAATGATGAATAACTCTAACAATAGAGGAAATGTCAATTCCTTCAATGGGAAATGTTTTACATGCAATAGATTTGGACACATGGCTAATTAGTGTAGATCAAGAGGAAATCAAGTAAATGAGCAAAGGAATGTTGTGTGCTTTAATTGTAATAGATCCGGTCATATTGCAAGATTCTGTAGAAGTAGGAATGATGGTAGAAAAGTTCCAACAAATAGAAACTGGAATATATAGAAACAAGATAAAGGCAAGGGAAAAGTAGATGTGAATGACATATATAATGAAATGAATAAAACATGGGTGAAGAAAGATGCAAAGAATGAAGATGTTGGGTCCACACCGGAACTCGATGCTAATAATTCCTCTGGGAATTGAAATGGGAGCTCTGGCTCAGGGGGAGTTGCATTGAAAATCTAATTCCCCCTGCCAGTGACTGGGTGCCTAAATTTGGCATGATGAATGAAGATTAAGAAGCCTATTGCATTTTTTTTAAAATAAATTCTGGAAGAAAAGAAACTAATACGATTGATTGTGGAGCGATTGGATATTGATTGTATGTTGAAACAATGTAACCAGATGAATTAGGGCAAAGCATTTATTACAATGGTGAATTATGTTTTACGGAGCATAAAAGGTCATTCACTAAACATTTGAATCACTTTGCATTTGAAGAGAACAAGGAGAAGTGTGCCTGAACTAAGATTTTAAAGACTTGAAGTGCAAAAAGCGAATTTGATTGCTAACCCTAACCAACAAAACAAGGTATTCTCTGTAAAAATTTCTAAATTTGCAATCTCTAGATATGGCTACTCTATTGCTTGTTGACATCACCGAAAGGCCTCGACCTAAATTCAAAAAGCATCCACACAAATCTGTAGAGGTCAATCCGTTAGGTGCCTTTTCTACTATTTCGCATGGAGTGTTGCACATTGAAGATATTAGGGCTTATATTCATTCTAGCATAGATGAGTTTGGGGATTCAAACTTATTAGATTTGTTCAAGAATCATTTGAGGGATGAGATTCATGGTCTTAAACCTAAGTATAAGGTGCTGCAAGTCAAACATCTCATTCAGGTTATTGGGTTCCCATCCTTCGGTGAAGATGAGTGGGTCCGGTATGTACTGAGTTGAATGCATGCTGAATTTATGTGGTTGATAAAACCCTTCAATATCACCAAGGATCCCATTAAGGCCATAACAAGATTGAACTCATATGGTGGACTTCCAATGCTAAAATTAGTGAAGAATCAGACTGTAACTGAAGCTACCAGATCAAAATTTGATAAGAGGGCAATGACAACAAATGATATAACTGATCCAGATGTCAAATTTGCATCTATGGTGATTGGGTATAAGGTATACCACTCCAGCAGGGAAAACTCTGTATCCAGTACAGCCATTTATGCTGCCTATCAGATGTTAAGAGAGAATGCTGACTATGACTTGTGTGAGCTACTATAAAACCATTTAATGAAAAATCTAAACAAGATCAAAAAGGACAAGAAGAATACATTCAAGTATGGTACGTTGGTATTGTGTTTGTTCTTATATTTCATGAATGAGTTATCTGAGAAGAAAAGTCTTGATTGGACCACTGACAAGCATGTTGACATACAAATAAGAGAACACTTGCACAGTATTGGTGACTCCAATACCCAAAGGACTGCTCTTTGGGGATATTTCAAGAATTTTTAGAACATGATGTAATCAAGGGAAAGAATCCCTACATCTATGGTGGAAAAATACAAGCACATAATTTGCTTCATGGTGGAAACAGATCAATGCTTGATGGAAGCCTTTGAACCAAGAAATATATGGATCATGCCCATGGGATATGAAGTTGATGGACAAATACTGAAAATGTATGCTCAACACCTTTTGATCAAACCAAAAGATACTTCAGTTGATAGATTCGGTACATATAGTGAACTCAGTGTGAAACTGCATGTTGAGCTCTGGAAACCTGAATCTAAGAGAAAGATCCAAAGGCAAGTTGAAATGTATACAGAAAGCATTGGAATAACAAAAGAAGCTATGAGACAAAATAGGGAAAGGATAGCAAAAGCTAAGAAGGAGAAGTAGGACAGGGAATAGGGAAGTGTTTTGGTAGAATCCTCCTCTAAGTCAAGGACTACTAGGAGTTTAGGTTTAACCTTCGGTACATCACCCTCTCCTATTGTAGAGAAGTTCAAAGAAAAATCTATCGATAAGGAAGGAAAAAGGACAAAAGTAATGACCAAGAGGTCATATGTCAGCGTAGAGAAGGAAGATGAAGAAGAGACTGAGTCAGATGGTGAGGTTAAGGAGTTGAAGGCATCAGGCACTAAGACTGCTAAAGTGTCGAAGAGAAGACCTCTGGAAGCATAAAGTCAGAAAAAGAAAAAACATCAAGAGTTGATAAAGACAAGCCCTCTAGAAGTATAAGGGTGATCAAAAGGCAAAGGACTGAGACACATGTTGAAAAATCTAACTTGTCAATTGAAGACATTGTGAATGCAATAACTGTTCATGGGAATTTGAAGCCCATAGCAGAATAATATGACAGTTTTGATGATGCTAACAAGAAAATCTTGGAGGATGCTACTTTTAAGTACCTGAATATATTCAACAGAGCACTTGTGGAGATTTTGTTAGAGATTCCTAAGAGTCTAAGAGACATCTTAGAGATGAGAAAAGAAATTGCCAAAGAAAAAGACTTGGAACTAAGAGAACATGTATTGTACAGTCTATGTCCAGTAATCTCTAGAAAGGAAGCTGATAAATTTTTTAAAGAAGTTAAAAATGAATTCAGAAGCAAGAAAAGGATGAATAAGCTAATGATTGGAGAGATTAATGAAGTTGTCAGAGAAATAGAACAAATTCTAAAGAAAGCACTGGACAAGAATAAGTTTTATGTGGTTACTAAAGAACCTGATGATACATCCATTCTAAAAGATGAAGAGTTGCAGAAGAATGGGCAACAAGCTGAAGTAGATGATGTCTCTATTCTAGAAGAGGAAATATTGGATAAAGAAGATGAAGAGATGGTGAAGGAAGATAATGTTGATGGTGTAGAGGATACTCAAATTCCTCTGGACCAATCTGGTGAAGAAAATATAGAAATGAATATAAATACTCCTGCTGAAGGTGACTCTGAGAAGAATAAAGAGCAAAAAGTAGAAGAGGTTAAGGAAAAGGAAGATCAAGTAGAAGAAACTAATGATAGAATTGATTCCTCCATTCTGGATGTTGAGGAATTTGATAAAAATGATGATGATGTTGCTACTAAGGATACACAAAATCCTCCAGAAAAGAATGCAGAAGACATACCTAATGATGTAGAAGTAGAGAAAAAGCAAGACAATGCAGGCCCTAAAAATGAAACATCATATTGGCAAGAGACACTGCAGAAGTAGTGAAAGAAATCTTGGAGAAAGACAAAAAAGTTGCAGAAGATCTAGATATAATACAAGGTCCAATTAATTTTGATACTCTTTCTCTGGTACAAAAGATGAAGTTGGCATCTTTTGCACAAGCTAAGGCTAGAGAGGAAATTTTGAAGTTCCATAAAGAAGATGGTGAGTTCCTTGGTCTTGCATCAAGTATTTTGGAGAAAATCATGCCTACATTTCAGAAGGATTCATCAGCATCCCCTCTAGTTAGTTGAAGAGTTTGATAAACTCTGTAAGTACTCACTTTGATTATTTTGAAAAGTCAGCAGAAGTCAAAGTCTGGAATGAGTTTAATGATATAAGATTTAGTGAACTAAAAAGAATAACTGCCAATGATAGAATTATGTTGGATACTATTGTAAAGAGTATTCAAAATGTCCTCACTGAAGGAGGAGATGTGTAGAAATTTTGTCTATCTTGGTCAAAAGTTGTAGAGAACATTGAGAAGAAAATAAAGGAGTCCGAGAAAAAATTGTCAAATGTATCTCAATCATTTAATCCTTTGACAGTATCTACAATAAGTCAAGAATGTCAAGTAGTTAACTTGATTGATGAAATAAAGAAATGTGTGAAAGAAAAAGAAAACATTGTGGCAAGAATGTGTGAACTCTGGGGATTGATTCTCCCTAAGTTAGAAATAATGTTCAATGCATTGACAGAAGCCCAAGCTGCTGCTCTGACAAGTGATCCCACTGATCTGCAGAAGGCAAAGTCATAGGCATTCTTATTCAGTGGTCATATTTCAGTTTTAGATGGCATGAAGAAAAGTTGGGACAATGAATTGGCACTGTTAAAAAACATTTTTGGTGATGTGTTCAAGTTTATGTAGATAAGACATAATGATTGTTTGTACATATGTGGAAGTATGTATATAAAGTTTTTGTGTAAAATTTTTTGGATCCAGACCTCGACCTTTGCCATTGATGTCAAATGGTGAGAGGAAAGAAGTGAAAAATGAGGAATTCATCAAAGGGAGAGCATTGGAAATCACAAGTGCACATAGTAAGGGGGATTTGTTCTAACACTTAGTCATTTTTCACTAAGGGTTGCCATCAATGCCAAATGGGGAGATTGTTGGCAAGATACACTGGTAGGAATGTTAGGTGTTGATATTGATGGTAACTAAATCCATCTTACACATTTGTATTGTATCATCCATTCATACCAGAAGTTGGATTGTAGATTTGTCTAAGTCCAGATAGACAGGAACAGGGCATATGATAGGATTCAACATTTTGGCCTGCATTTCTCCACAAGATTAATTCAACATCCCTTAGATCCGCAACACAATATAATACAAGGTCCAATTAATTGTGTTGTAGATCTAAGGGAATGTTAAGGGATGTTACGACTACCTAAATCTAGATTTTTAGCCTCCGATGATGAAGGGATTGAAAGTTACAAGCATTTGAGTATCAGGTTTTGGTTAGACAGTTCAGTCCGGTGAAGAACAGGCCAACCTAGTGTTTGATCCTTGTGTGGATTAAGAGAAGTGGTTGGTTGAGCAATTTATGAGATCCAGTGGTATTGGCCAACATGTGTGTTGACTTGAATACATAGGTTTTGGTCCGTATTGATGTTTGTACATGGATTCAGCCGACAAAATAGTGATCTTGAAAAAGTCTAAGTTTTCTTAAGGCTGACTACAGTTGATGCAATTTCATGTTGCAGATATATATATTCGATGGATGCGAGCATTTTGAGATATGGTTGTGTGAAGATGATGTGAGAGGTGTGAAGTGTGGCAGTATCAAGTGCGAAGCAGAGATCTGAGCCTCAGATCATGGTAGAATAGTGAAACAGGGAAATGAGAGATGAAGTGTGTGAAGTCGGTATATTGAGCTTAACTGGAACTATAATCTTGCATTGTTAGATGCTATTCTTTATTTCAAGTACTTCAGTTAACTCTTGTAATTAATCTTGTAGGCAGTGAGCCTCCTTTGAGCAATGAGCTCTGGGCAGTGTGCCCGAAGGCATGTGCCTTCCCATTTTGTAATACTTTTAATAGAGTATAAAATCTTGTGGGTTAGCCCACACCGTGGTTTTTCCCTTAGTCAGGTTTCCACATAAAAATCCTAGCATTATGTGTGTTGATTATGTTTTTGCTCATGTGTTGTTGATTCATGATTTCATAGTTATATCTTTAATCTATTAATAAGTTGTAAAGAAGATTAAATGCATAAAGAATAAAGTTTTGAGACAACTGATTCACCCCCCTCTCAGTTGTCTGCCCTAATTTCAACAATTTTCATTGTACCCAAGGGAATTAAATGTACTTTCCTCACATCGTGTGATTTTAGAAAGTTTGATGAGTTTTCTTTTAAGAATTCTTTGTAAAAACCTCTCAACCAAATCTTTTGGTGGAGTATTAGAGGAACATGACATGATGAAGGTAATGAAGGGCTTGATGGATTAGAAGGTTTGTGGATTAATGGACTAGGAGTGGGGTTACATGGTGGTGTTGGGATAGGACTAATAGGCTCTTGGATTGGCATTTGATTGGATAATGATGGAGGGTACTCATAGGATGCACAAGCTAGAGTGGTGTTCCCCTTGTCAAAGGTACCATGAGGACTTAAGGATGCTTGATCTTGGTGCAAAGGGTAACTTGGACTTACATGTGTTTTTTTTTAATGAAATTGATATTCTTGTGAGTGGATATGGTGGTGCGGTGAAATGTTTGGATAACTAGTGGGATGTTCTTGGGGTATGTATTGATATGGATATTGGTTTATATTGGAATAAGTGGGGTAAGGTGATGTAGGAGTGACTTAATATGTGGATGGATTAGGTTGGTATGAAGTTGAGGGCGATGACGCATAGGATTGAGGTGGAAGTTGTTTATGTTGTATGGGTGATGGTATAGTGTTAAATGAAGGTTGTGGTTTTGGTTGTTGAACGGATAGGGGTTGTGTTTGTGTCTATATTTGGGATTGGTAGGTGTCTAGGAATTGTTGTATTTGGGCTAGATGTTGTTGTATTTGGGATAGAAGTTGTTGTTGGAATTGTTGGTTTTGTTGCATGATTTGTTGGTATAGGACTTGTCATTGGAATTGTTGATGTCATTGTGGGGTAGTGACTTGTTCTTTTCCATATAGCACCCTAAGTTCATCAAACATTTTTTGAACACCACAATGATCATCCTCTTAGTTCTTGTTTTCTAGTGTTGAGAGGGCTCTATGCATATATTTAAGTCTTTGTATTTCAACTTGTTCCTCAAAATATGCATCATGATCTACAAGGTTCTCATTATCATTATGGTTAGAAGGAGGGCCTCTTGGGATTGTGATTTTCGGTTTTGGATTTGTCCTAGGATTGTTAATGATCACAACCATTTTGACAAGTGATGGATTAGGTGGGGCTCAAGAATGAGATTACGATTAGGATGATAAGATGGATGAAATTGATTGGATTATGGTGAAGACTAATATGATTATGTGGAATGATTAGGATATGATTAGGATATGAGGTGGATGAAATTTCTTAGGTTATGGATAGAACTAGGATGATGATGTGGAATGAATAGGATAATGAAGAGTGATTAGTATGATATATGGATAAATATGATTGGATAAGTGACTAGGATGATGGTGATTGGATTATGTGGAATCATGCTCCCTCGAGAGGATAGGTGAGGGAGAAGGACATGGGTAGACTCTCAAAATGGAAGGGATTGAACAATGAATATGAAAATTGATCTAGACGTGCCAAACATGTAGATAGAAAATTGATCCAAAGGTAATACAAAGATAATGATAAGATACCCAATTACCTCCACCTTTAAACCAAGTCCTCTGCATGCGATAGAATGGAGTAGATGCACCCAAATCTACTATCTACATTCTAGATGATGAATGATAGATAGGATGAGATGTTGATTAATCAAATCTATAGCATAATGATAGTAGGAGGATGATGGATGAGAGGATATAGAGTGATTTGGACAGCATGATGATGTATGAAGATGTGATGTCTTTCAAGAGCCCCCAAATGGCTTGGGTGAGGCTTGATTTATAGGAGATGAGTGATAGGAATGGATGGATAGGATTAAGTGACACAAGTAGTTGTAGTCATGTGACAAGTGTATCATGAGGGTTGAATGAGAGGAATAAAGTCAAATGGATTCCACATAATAAGGCTATCTAGAAGCCTCTAGCCATGTGAAGATAGAGAGAAATGTGGAATTGATTAAATAAATCATTAATTTATTTAATTAATTTGCAAGAAAAGTAGGAATTAATTAAATAAATATAATTTATTTAATTAATTGGCTTGTGAGATTAAAATGGGATTGAAATGGGATTAGTTAAATAAATATGATTTATTTAACTAATTAGGTGATGAAAGTGTTTCTAGGACAAAACATGTTACAAAGTGTCTCAAGTGATGTATCGACATGGCATGGTCAATTTTAGGTGTCTACACTACTTAACCTCATTTTTAGCATTTTATTAGCAATTAAATTATAGTGTCAATTTTACAAAAAAGTTACATTCAAATAATTTTTATTTTTTGAAGAAATACAAAACATAAAATACACTAAAAATCTACATTTCATTAATTTACATTACTTCGAAATTCAAAACATATATGTCACTTTTTAATGATACAAGTTAAAAAGTTAGATTGGTGTTGGTCATTTCCTTTATAAAAGTGGTACATAGCTTTGAAATTTTACCCCTCATTATAAGACAATATTGAATTCTAGCCACTTTACATTAGATACATTGGTGCAAAAGCAAAAATATGTGCCTTATGAGAGAAATGATGATATACATAATTTATACAAGACACATCCTGATGAGTTACAAAGGATTGAAAAGAGACTAGATAAAAATTTCTAAACTAAAAGAGCCTCAAGTTGCACAACCAAATATCAATGTTCATAAAGATCTTGATATATACACATATTCTAGTGATTTGTATGACTTAAAAATACACATGTACCAAAGATAAAGAAAAATTTGAAGAAAAATACAGAGGGAGTAAAAGTGACACCAATCATTGAGTTGCATGCACAAAAACTAAATGGAAATTGAAGCAAGAAGTTGTGGTACATCAAAAGAATATTATTCCACCACAACCACAAGTTAAAAAGAAACAATGGGTAAGCAAAAAGTACCTTTTGTTACACCTATTGAGCCCACATTTTCACCAATCACAAAAAATATCAAGATGAAACATATCATTTAAAGAGAAAGTAAAGAAGAGTAAATAGGAAAACAAAGGAAGATAAACGAGATTATGACTTTCGGAACAATGATGATCTAATGGTTGATGAGCCTAAGATGGTGATACCCAAGGTGATACTTAAGAAATTCAACATTAAATTATTTATGAGCACCATTATAGCTCATATTCATATATATCTATAGGTTAGACTTCATTTTATTCCGTACATTATTCATTTCTTCAGTCTTCTATCTTATACTTTAGCCTCTTTAATTATTCCTACATTGGTGTGCCTATTTATACCCTTTTCACCTTTTATATTTGTTTCACATATGTATCTTCCCCCACTGGGGAGAGCATTGTTGGTTTTTATTTTACCTTTCACTATTTTCTTAAATGCCTTTATTTCCATTCCCCACTTGGGTTATCTATTTGTTCTTTTTTGTCCATGTTTACATTGTATTTTCCTTCTTTACACTTATGCTCATGATCCATAGCTATTATACTGTTACATCATGCTTTTGAAGGCTTATTCATTTACCTTACATTGTTATACCATGCTTACTAGAGCTTACATATTGTTGATACATCATGTTTGTTGATTCCTTCAAGTGTTATTGGATATGAAAAAGTAAGATCAATGTGTCATGGGGAAAGGAAAGATGCTTTCCCAAAGTAAAGGGCGACTCTAGAAGTAGAATATGACAATTTAGTAACAAGAGGCAAAGATTTAGAAGCATGATATGAAAAATGGTGTGTATGTAACAAGTAACTCTAGAGAGTAAGACATGTGTCGATGTATGAAGCTTAAAGAAGATATATATATATATATATATATATATATATATATATATATATATATATATATATATATATATATATATATATATATATATATATATATATATATATATATATATATATATATCTTCTTTAAGCTTCATACATCGACACATGTCTTACTCTCTAGAGTTACTTGTTACATACACACCATTTTTCATATCATGCTTCTAAATCTTTGCCTCTTGTTACTAAATTGTCATATTCTACTTCTAGAGTCGCCCTTTACTTTGGGAAAGCATCTTTCCTTTCCCCATGACACATTGATCTTACTTTTTCATATCCAATAACACTTGAAGGAATCATGTATTTCCCTTCATGCCTTATTTGATCTTAGTGCCACATCTTTAGCATTTACATGGCCATTACACTTTCCCCTTTATCTATGTGTCACACTTTCATGTACACCTTTACATTAAGTGCATTACTCTTAGCACTCCCCTCTCTATTACATTTTGGAGCATCACGCTTCCCTCTTTTACACATTATGCCTATACTAATCTAATACATTAGGGGACTTTCCCCATTGTTTCAATTTTATACCTAGTTGTGAGCACTTTCTCCTTATCATGGCTTTATGCCTTGTCTTGGGTCCTTGTGCCAATAATTTTGATTTCACACCATTATTTTCATTTCTATCAGATCACTAGACATGCATTGCCTTACCCACCTTTGTGTGCTCATGTTTTTGGATGCCACATTGGTGGGCATCTACACATCTTAGTACCTTTCATACTTACACATGTTTTTGGTTGTTACTTGGGTTGCATCACCATTCTATTTCCCATACTAGGAGAAACCTTACCTTCCTTGATGATATCTCCAATCCATGTGCTCACATGATGTAGTGTTTATACTTATCTCTCTAGACCATTATATGATTACATGATTAGATGCTTATATGCTTACATGATTATACATTTACATGCTTAGATTACATTTACTTTTCACGTATTATTTTTCCCTATTTCAACAATTTCCTCTATCATATGGATACAACCAATTGTGGGGGGGGCATATCCTATCACCAATGCTCCCATGTTTAGATATATGCAAATAGATTTAGGTGAGCTAATAAAGTCACATATTATGGGAAAAGACATACACAAAAATGAACAACATGATCATATCCTTGTAGGGTCTAAATTACTTTATATGGACCCCATAGCAATATCCTTTGAGTGTTTGAATATTTACTTTACATGCATGTTTGTGAGTGCTACATACTCTAAGAAACATGATCATTTTAGAATTCACATGCACCTCAAATTAGGGGCAAAATGTAATGGTGAGATTTGCATACCCATACCATTTTCATTTTTGTGTGTGCCTATTTCAACATAATATCTTAATACATGTACCTAGTTACAAATGACACAAACTTATGCAAAGTAGCACTCATTCTCCTGGGAATTTAATCCATTACACACATCTCCCTATATATTTATCCCTACCCTATCCATTTACACATACTCTTATACATTTGTCTTATCCGCCTATTTCTGACAAGTTTATCTAGGCACCTACCTCCATTTAGCCATTTGCCACCTAGACTTGACTAAATTATTTTATTCTGAGATAAGTCTGCGATCATGGGGTGATCGTGCAGTCACGATCTTGTCCCTTTTCTAATTTAAAATTAAAATTTAGTCAATTGGCTCCATTCACACTTCTACCTTGAACTAACTAAACACATATTTGGCACAATTTGATGTTATGTGCTGGTATTTAAAGACATTCAATGCATTCATTCTAATCCTCTCCTAATTTACACTCAAGCATTTGAAAATATATCATTCTAGAGCATTGTAGTAATCAATAGTGACATATTTTGATTCAGTGCAGCAAAAAGAGTAAGGACTCTACATACTTAGGCACTTGCTTGTTGTTTTCAATATTGTTCATTTTTTAGGGATTGATCTAGGCCAAAGCTCCTTGTGATGTAATGATAATCTTTTAAAGTATTTTTAAATACTCCCAATCCCTAAGCATTCAAATAATGTAGAGCAAAAGGTCACACATCAAGCAAAGTTATAGGACATAACTGATCACTAAGATGGATCCAGAGTACAAGTATGGATTTGTGACCACCAACTCATCTCAAATATGTAAACTTGTCTTTTAACAAGGCAAAAATCTAGCACAAAATTTCAAGCAACACATTGACAAAGAGGCACTATTTATAGGTTAGCGTTAGGCAAATTTTAGAATCTTATCCATTTTTGCATCATTCTCTAGTTATCAAGCTAAGTATGATCTCTTCCACATTCAATTTCCTAGCTTAGCATTCAATTATTCAAATATTTTATCTCCATAGTTATTGTAATCTAAGTTGATGTATGCCCATGCATATACATTTTACTAGATTAGCCTAAATTAATTTTAAAGGAAACAATACATTCCTTTTCAATAATTCTATTTTAGGTGTACAATAATCAATGAAATATTCTTAATAGGTGTGAGTTCTCCACAATGCATGAAGATAATTCCTAAATTCCTAATTTTTGAATTCAACTATATAAATTCTTTCACATCAACATTTCAAATCACATTCAATGATTCATCATTAGAATAAAATAAAAAACTAATCAATAAAAGATTCTTACAGATTACCTCAAACTTCTATAATAAAAAAAATAAAAAAATAAAAACTCTTTTTCTTTAAGAGTTCATAGATTCCTAGGAGTTAAATTGAAGCCACCTTAAAAAGCCAACCTCAACACATATTTCTAATATAAAAGTAGGCATGGTCGTCAAATTCCAAATTCGAGGCGTGCTACTATAAGGATAAGAACACAAAGGATAGGTTTGTGGAAGAGCTAAACCTTTAAAGGACATAGTTGATAAACCTTTATTAGATTAGCCCAAATTAATTTTAAAGGAAACAATACATTCCTTTTCAATAATTCTATTTTAGGTGTACAATAATCAATGAAATATTCTTAATAGGTGTGAGTTCTCCACAATGCATGAAGATAATTCCTAAATTCCTAACTTTTGAATTCAACTATTTAAATTCTTTCACATCAACATTTCAAATCACATTCAATGATTCATCAGTAGAATAAAGTAAAAAACTAGTCAATAAAAGATTCTTACAGATTACCTCAAACTTAAAAAATAAATAAATAAATATATAAAAAAAACTCTTTCTTTTTAAGAGTTCATAGATTCCTAGGAGTTAAATCAAAGCCACCTTAAAAAGCCAACCTCAACACATATTTCTAATATAAAAGTAGGCATGGTCGTCAAATTCCAAATTCGAGGCCTGCCACTGTAAGGATAAGAACACAAAGGACAGGTTTGTGGAAGAACTAAACCTTTAAAGGCCATAGTTGGTAAACCCAAAGGACAGGAACGAATGTACAAGTGCTCTGCCAATTCCATGAACGACTTCAAAGTAACAAATATTCAAATAAATATTTAAAAGAGAAAAAAATGCATGTCATTTTCAATTGAAAGTTTTTAAGTTCTCCATAAATTTATACTCTTGGGAGGAGGACAAAGGGAGGCTCAGGTTTGGAACAGCTGACCTCTCACTACCAAATTGCGTAGTATAAATCAATCAGTCTACCAACCAGACCCCAGTTTGACATTATGTAACCGTAATGTAATCCCCTGGTAAACATGGTGATGGCTATTTCCATGGCTATAAATAAGAAAAAAACTCTAAAATAACCTACAGTCAAGATAATGTCAGTCTTAAACGTCTTCAACCTGGCATTTAAGTGGAATAGAAAAAAGAGCATCTCTTTTAATGTCTACAACTACAAGCATCATAGATTATTCTAGAGTATTCTACAGTACAAATTACACTGTGTTCTTTGTTTTCCCACTGGTTCATGATCATATGGTTACCTCTAGAGTCGAGAGAAGTAGAGAGTACAAGAACAAAAGTACGTAACAAGTAGCTGGAAGGCTGAACAAATAAATTTAGACTGCAACCGAGAAACGTTGCAATGTACTGTCCCATTGTTCACAATCAATTTTTACCTGAAGTAAGTTGTACGTCCTCTAGACTTCCAGTAGTACAAAAGAAGTTATGGATGAGGTTTCCAATACAAAAATAAGTTTTCAAGGAAGTTTCGAATACAAAAAGAAGTTTTCAAAGAAGTTAAGTACAGGAAATTTAATCAGAAAAGTCATTTCTGGAATTTAACACTTGATTCTTTAATAATAGACCACAACGAAGCAGGGTAGAATACCTCTGGGATTGGAAACATATAGGTCTTCAAGATTTGAACAGTTTTCAACTTCTCCTGCTACTGAATCAAACCCAACAGGAATAGAAAATTTGTCAACACTGCCTATACTCAGAGGCTTGTGAACACGTCCTGCAATGACCCTGCAAACCATCATGGCCCTTTTTACAGGATACATCAAACTGTCCTGGCACAGGCTGATGGAATTGTGAGCTCTGAGGCTGCTGGCTGCAGTGTATATTCCTTTCCCTTTTAGTTGCTTGGATGGGAATCCTGTTCTAATAATGCTACATACATTGCAGTCCAAAAAATTACATAGAGTAGATAGTCCATCATTTCCTAGAGAACACATAATAGTGGTGCCATGGAAGCTCAGGACTTCATTACCATCGGCCAAGCATCTTGGATGTTTCTTGGCTAGTTTGCTGGCCCTAGCTCTAACTGTGTCTCTGTATTCCTCAAATTTGGCTAGTGTGTTGTGGGTATGATTCACCTTGAGAACTCTTTCAATTTGACAACATTCAACTTTTGATTCAAGCCAGCTTGATTTGAAGATGATCTCCACAACATTCCTAGTAGAATCACCTTCCTTGAGAACATTGACTGAGAACAGGAAAACAAGAAAACATTTGAAAATGTCATTGAAGTGACCTTGTAATTTGCATAATTAAATCTGTCGAAGTTCTTGTTGAGAATGTAAAAGATTACTACTGTGGAAATATTTTGTCTCTTAAGCTAGTATTTAGTTGGTTCGCTCTTATTCATTGTCATGAGTTTTATTCTATATAAGTTCAAAAAAAAATGGGAGAAGCAAGAGGGTGTGTGCTAATTGTTTGCTTAAAATAAAATGCAGGTAGGTGATGAAGCTTTCTTAGTGTAAAGAGAGATAACGATTGAGTGGACAAATTTTGTTTCACAAGGTTATGAGAATGTTTGAGAATGTTGAGGAAGAATTTGTTATTACATTGATAAAAAACACGCCTAATCAAATTCAGAAGCATTGTTACACTAAGATCAAATCCATAAGCATTCTTAGATTATTCTTAGGGACTAAAACACACATAATCAAATTCAAATCCAGAAGCATTCTGACACTATTCTTAGGGATTAAAACACACGTAATCAAATTCAAATCCAGAAACATTCTTACACTATTCTTATGGACTGTGGAAAACTAATACTGCGATTGTTACCACTTATTAAATTATCCTGGGTTCTAGAGTTTAACACCTACAATCTTAGGGCCCAAAGATTTCTTCACGATAACTGGTGAGTTAGACTCTGGTCTAGCTAGAATTTTTCAAAAAAAAAAAATTTTTTTTGGGGTCATACTAGTATATATTTACCATTTTTGTGTGTGCATTAAATAATAAAAGAATTACTTAACAAGAGGTCTCAGATTCAAATTGTCACCAGAGATTTTAACACTTTCCAACTGTCCTCAGCCTATAGAACCGAGAGATAGGTTGGACATTAATTAGAGAGAGAGAGAGAGTCAACACATTACAATCAAACAAACTCCATTAAAGAAAAATTGAAGCTTCAACACGAATAACTAAGCTAAATTTCTTAAAAGAAAAAGAGTTCAAGAAAACAGATAAAAGAGATTTTAAAAGTTCTCGCCTGCAGAACTTCTGAGGTTATATCTTTGCAGGGATTTAATATTTGTATATCGTTGGCTGCAGTACTTGAGGCAGGTGCAAACTTCATTCAGTGCTCCATGAACTTTACAGTCAGGAATAAATGGAGTGGTAATCTTTCCATCAGACTGCTGATTTTTTTTTGGTTTTAGAGGGCTGAGAAGAACATCTCCATGATTTCTTGACCCAGTGACATTAGCCTTACTGACCACAGAACTCTTGCACTCTCTAAAGCTGCCATTAATGTTCTTTGTCTCGAAACCAGAATAGTCCCTGAGAATCATGGCCTCCTGTAGCATATTATTATTGTTCAAGATTTCATTGCTAGCTATAGAACAAGGGCTGCAGTTACCATTTCGTATGCCTCGTTTGCTCCCACGAAAGACATCCTTCAAGTGATTTGCTAAGGACCTGGATGATGATGATCCATCCTTTGTGCTCTGTGGATCCTCCACCTCCTCAGGATCTGACTTGCAATGCAGTGATTTCTTTAATGAAAACCAAACCCCAGGCATTATAACAACCTCTCTTCAAGACAAAATATATCATGTAACAGGACTCAAGTATAATCAAAGTTCTCATTCAAAAGCAATGTTGGGCATGAGCATCATTAAACTCAAATTTCAAATGCTGGCCAGATCAAGACTGTCATCACCCATTTTGAATAAAGTCGTGATGTCTCTCATAAATCTGTTGTACCTGCTTCAAATGAAAGCTTTAATGGAGGCAAGGACCATGCAGAGTTAAGAAAGAAGCCAGACTGTTAGGCGCAGATAGTTACTGCAGATCTTCATTTAAGTGGGGATACAGTGGACAAACTGCCACGTTTCTTGCCTTATACGTTTATTTATGAATCGACAGGACAATGAATGTATGGATACTACAACAAGGAATGAGGTTAAAAGCTATCTAAATGCTATCCATTTGGGTAGTAGAGTGATTTAGACTTGGCATTCATTTAAACAGACTTTCAAGGCCTATTTACATGAAAAGTTTGTCTGCATTCTGTAAAATGTTTGACATTGATCCAAAGATTGAGGATTAGATTATCACTAAATTCATGACAGAGCCGTTTGATCAAATAGCATTGACTCACGTGATGTGGATTGATTTGAAATTTAAATGAACTTCCTTCCCGCTCAACAACGTGGATTTATCTGAATGTACCTACGTATGTATTAATTTGTTCAGCAGTCAAGTCGATGGCCCAATTCACGAGGCGGCTGAGCTCCATAATGTTTCCCTGGAGAAAATAACTGTGAATAGTATAACTGCAAGTTTTACAGCGCCTAGTGTATATTTTAAGGTACGTTTTCAGTCGACCCGTTTGCCCAAATTCCGTCGATCGCTGACCCGCTAAATATTCTACCCGTGCGGCCTGCCGTGTAGGAAGGAAACAGGCCTTACAGTGTTAGGGTTTGTTTTAATTTAATTGCAGGGTTCTAATATAAAATTAACGGCTATGATATGAGAACTGAAACTGACTTTGAAATTTGAGATTTAGATTCTTATGCACGTAACCATGACAGGTTAATGAAACTAAAAGGGTAGCCCATTTAATAGGGAAGTTTTTAAGTGTTTTTTGTTTTTTTGGTTTTTTTAAAATATGGAGATCATTTACAAGATCATTTTTGCTATGTGATACAAGAGCACGAGTCTTAGGCCAAATTCGCTTAGGCATGATCCAGGCCTCCCTTATGTCGGGGGCCTTGCATTCAACAAAACTTGATCCTTGGTGGGCTCATTCAAAACCTTTCAACGTCACCAATAGACCAAGGGCCCTTTGATAATCGAGAAGTTTTTAAAAGAATTGAAAGAAAGAAAAAGTTCGAAGAATATAAAAACAATAATCTAAGTGTATATATTATGTTGGTGGTGAGATTGCGTGCATAGGAGAGAAGTAATGAATAATTGGTTGAAAAAATTAACTTGACATGCTATTTTCATAGTATATTAAAGTAAGTTTTGTAAGAAAATGCATATAATTTTTTACATCAATTCATATACAGTTTTTTGCTAAAAACTCACTATATAATGAATATCGAAATAGAGAAAATAAATAAATTGTTTCGATGATTTTTAATGAGGTAAAATTTATGTTGGTTTAGCTTTATCATAAAATAAATAAAGTTATCTATTATTTTTATTATAATAAATAAGTGCCATGTAGTGGTTAGTACTTATTTTTAATATGTTATTTGTAATTTTTCTAGTTTGTGAAATAATTAAAGTATTCTTTTTTTTATTAAGGGTAAAAGGTAGGGTTTTTGAAAGGGCCCTAACAAAGTGAGAAAGATAGTTCAATGAAGTCCAACCAACATCAAGGAGCAACAACATGGACAAGTAGTAAATCAGCAAGCCATCAACATCGCTACCCAAGGGGTTGAACACAAGAAACAAAGGGCATATAGCCCACTGACCACATAAGTCCAACCATATCAAGGCAGATTGAAACCAAAACATTCCAAAGAGCACTGAACAACCCCTTCCAATAGATGCTTACAACAAATTTCTTTCTTGGCTAGACTCCTAATTTTAATGGTCTCCCTTGAGATAGAAAGAGCAAAGGGCTAAGCTTCTCTCTCGATTCTGTCATCATTCTTTCCTCACTTGAACTAGGCAAACCCTGCATAGCATTCAAAGGGTTGGGAGCAACTTGGGACTCCTCAACACCCCTACATTATACTATTTCTTTCTCCCAATAAACCTCATGCAGTAACTCTTCTGAGATCTGATCCTGCTAACCTCTTTAACATGAGGTTGAGAAGGAATTATGAGATCTTTTTTTCCAAATAGGTAGTGAGTGCCTATTGCTCAGGCCTCGTGTCACGACATGCCTTGCTTTGAGGTAGTTGTTACAAACCACAAGTAAATCCTCAAATATAATATGTTGCAAGTCCAAATGTCTAATTTAGAGGATAAAGAGATCTCAAAGGGGAGAACATTGTCCACCTTCACAATAACATAGAGTCTAGTAAAAAGCAATCATTTCCTAGATTTGATGACTACATCCACCATCAAAAGTTGGCCAAAAGAAATAGCAATGCTCAAAAGTACTTCCTCCTTCCAATATTCCAATGGTAGACCAAGAAGCCTAACCCAAATATGAATCTTGTTGACATTTTCTTTCTCAAGATCAAAACTCGGTGCTCATTTCTTGGGGAATAAACATACCTTATCAAGAAACCATGGTCCATTTGAGAGGATCCATATGCAATCATCGTGGTTTTAAAAAGTTAAAAAAGATGCCCTTCCTCATTGCTAAAATCTCCAAATGGCCTCTAGGATTCTATTTCCACTGAGCCCACTTCCTAAACACATCAATATTTGGTCTAGTTCCTAGAAATTTATGAACACGAGAATGCTCACACCTTGAAACTACTCTATCAACAACTGAATCAGGGATGCAGAGAAGAAAACTATTACCATCCACAACTAGGGTCAAAGGAAGAGTAGAAGTGGAGGTACTCAAGCCTTTGACAATGTCCACCAATGTTTTCACTGGCCTTTCAACCCCAAAACTAGCCACCTCAGATAACAAACTAGCACCTTCTATGACATGAGTAGGATTAGAAGCTATCTTAAGTGAACCTATCTTAGGAGCCAATCTAGTTCAAGGCTAAGAGAATGAATCTTTACACTATATACTAGGAACAACAATATTCAAAGCATTTTACTGAGACAACCTAGTATTAAAGATACCAACAATAATTTCTAATAAAACCTCATGTCTATCCTAATCCTCCATTTCGAATAGTAGGTGCTAGGCAAAAGAGCCCTCAACACCTAGCACCTCTACCTGTAGACTATCAAATGCCTCCAAAATAGTACCAACAACCACCATGGTTGCCAAAATGCATGAGCAAGGGGTGCCTATAGGAATAACAAATGCTAGAGGTGTAGGAAGGACCCCTATCTCAAAACATGACTCCAAGCCCATTATAGCTACATCACATACTTATACAGGGAAAAGGGAAAGAAGAAAGCCTCACTTCAATGTCTAACTAGATCCAATGCCTCTAGAACCCTTCTTAGCAAAAGGAACTTATATCTAGGAGAAGAGCATGTCCCTAAATCCTCATAGGGTGTATAAAAAATGATGCATTATGGAGCCTTGAGACTGAAAGGAAGAAAAGGTGTGGAATACGCTTCCAACACGAATATATAGTAGAGGATATGTGCAAAAAATTAAACTAATCACATGGTTACAAGGAAATAAAGGCAAAACAGTATACCATAACATAATGATTTACATGGGGAAAACCCTTTTTTTCCAAAGCAACTCAATGTATTATTCAATAATTAAAGGTTACAATACACTTTTAGAGTCTAAGCCTTTACAGGAGTATCACCAACCAAAGATCTAGAGTAATCCTAGCAACATAACAATACCTATAAAACTCACTATTAAAACCTCCATCTCAAGCAACCAATAAATAGGAGACACAATACATGAAACCATCAAAAGGTAATTAGGAAACCATAAGCTAAAACCAACAAAAATTTGGTGCCCAAATCCCTAGTTAGAAATCCAACACCCAAATCCCAAGATAAGTCCATAGGATAAAAGTAGCATAATCCTTCCAGCTACCATAAGCTCATCATAATCCACTCACCAACTTAGGCACTCCATTTTGGATCCATTATCTCCATTCAAATATGCCTTATGACATGTCATAACACATATTATAAGTTGGTCAACAACTGTAACTCCCTCTTATTTCTCTTTTATGTGTCATAGATGTTTTTATGTTTCTAATGTGAGATGCCCAACTTTTGAAGGCCATAACTTTTGATTTAGGAGACTATTTTGGGCCATTTTTACAAAAATTGTAAATTCGAAAGAAGTCCACATCATGGGCATTCAAGAATTGATGTTGAACAACATAAAATATTTATTTTAGCCAAAAACAACCTCTATAGCCCAATTTTTTTAAAAAATATTCTTAACATTAGGAGAAAGGTTGAGACACCTTTCCTTAACATTCTCCCACTTGTTGAACACCTTGCAAGAGCAAAGAGAGTGTCAACACTATCAACTAATTGCTAGGGGCTAAGAGGCTCATTAACTCATAGCATCACTTCAACTTTTTTCTATCATTAGCTTCATCAATGCATCTACAACATTCTACAAATTGTCAACTTTCTATAGCATCATCATCACATCCTCTATCATGTCATGAATAAAATGGTACTAGATTTAAATATGCTTCATCCTATCATGAAAGGTTGGGTTTTTTGCTAGACATATGACACCTTGACTATCACATAGAATGGTAATGGCTCTTGGAGTCATCCCCATATCTGAATGCAAATGTGTAAGCCAAATGGATTCCTTACAAGCATGAGTAGATGCCATGTACTCTACTTCTATAGTGGACAAAGTGACGACATCCTACCACTTACTCATGTAGCTGATCAAACCATCAAAAATAGTGAAAACATATCTACTAGTGGATCTTCTTCTATGAACATCCCTAGCCCAATATGAATCCACAAATCCATGAATAGTCACTAAGTGCTAGTCCCTTGCAGAATTACCAAGATAACAAATAGAGTATTTAATGGTACCCCAGGGTAAAAGTTCAAAGTTGTGTCACACTTCAGGCCAACTTATCAGCATAAGTGAATTTAAATATTTCTAATTAAAAGTCAATTTTTAGTGAAACATGTGTTCTATCTGGATTCATTCTAGCTAAATTAAATCTAGGCCACAACTTTTCCAATTGGAACCATTCACTAAAAACATATGTAACATCACTTTGGGGCTAATTTACCAAAAAAAACAAATTATTTGAAAAAATTGATGTTCTAACAAATTCTACTCATGCAAATAATCATTTTAAAAGAATCTAAAAATACCCTTTTGTAGATTTATAAGTCTAGTTTATAAAAATATAGTTTTTAAAAAATTTCAATTCGTGTTTATATTTAATTTTTTATTTTTACTAAAAGCATGTCATCAACACCAAAATATGATGGACTTACATAGGAGGATGAAACTTTGACTTGTTTTATCTAAGGCTCAGAATTTGGACATAAATTTTTTATAGGGTCTTGTCCTAGAATAGTGTTTCCCTTGCCAAGGTTGGTATGAGGATGACTTATGGAAATTTAATTTTGTTTCATGGGGTAGCTAGTACTAGCATGTGCTTGCTTTAAGAGATATTGATGGATATAGGTATTCATGGATCTATGATTGGAGCTATGGGAGAATCTTCTCATGATGATGGAATCTAGATATGCATTGTCATGTTTAATTCTAGACAAATAATAAGGTTCACTAGGATATTCTTCTTGATCTACTAGGCTATCATCATCATCATTGTCAAAGGAGTTTTTGAATTGGTTGCATTCAAAATATCTATTATGATATACAAGGCTCTCATCATCATCATCATTTGGAAAAGGGGGCTCATCTATGGGATGCATGACTTTGGATTTGACTTTGATTTTGGGTTTTAGATGGGCCTTGAATTGGTTGTGACAAGAGGACTTATCAAAATATATTGGATTTGTAGTTACCATGGCTTGTGTATGTATTGGGGATATGGTCCTAACTTGTTTAATTTGTTGTCAAACCAATCCATGATGCTTTTTTGGGGTAGGCTTTGGATTGTGATTATTTGGATGATTGAATTTAGATTATTGGATAAGGGATGATTTGGTTGTTTTGGATTAGGGGGTTGGATTGTGGGATGTGGAATCCCAAGGATGATCTAGGACTTTGGATTTAAGGATTTGATCTTTGGGATTTGACACTTGGATGATGGGAGTTTGATCCCAAGGATGTCCCTTGAATTCAAGGATTTATCCTTGGATTTGATGATTGGATTGATTTTGGATAGTCAGATTTGGAACCTAAGAGTGGCCTAAAGTTATAAGGATTTTGATTGTTAAGGATTTCCTTAAGATGATGCTAGCATTTTAGGATCAAGGTTTTGATAGGAAAATTTAGATCAAGGTGATTTGATGGTGATGGATAAGGATTGTTCTGATTTAGATTTAGACTAAGAACCTTGGCTTCAAAATTTGTATGGACCTATTGATTTTGATATGCATTTTCAAGATGATGACATGATTTGTAAAGGTCTATTTAGTTTTGGAGTTTACATACAAGCACATGTTTAGCAAAACTACAAGAAAAGAAAACACAACAACAACCTAGATGTTATGTAGAAAAAAGGGGGGAAAAGAGGGCTTAATGAATGATATGTCTAGATCCTCCTTTCACTACACACATTCAAGGACAGTTAACCAAGTTGAATCATAACTTCTGCAAGAGGATTCACCTACAGGCTGGTTGTCACTTGTAATGATAGGGAAATTTTTAAATTGATGATTAATGTGTTAATTTGATGCCCAATTATGCTCAAAACCCTAATTATGCAAAATCGTAAACAAACAGACAAATTCTAACAAATGCTTGGACATAGAGATAGTAAATGAAGGTTAGATACACACCAGATTTTGAAGTTCAAGATCCTAAAATGTTAGGGGTAATGGGACTCACACCCAAGCCCAGTGCAATATTTTCTTCGGGAGTTTTCAGACTCTGTCTGCTACTAAATATCCCTGTTCCAGAGATTTCTACCTCTATAAACCCAAAGGGTGAAGGGACTAGTGCCCAAGCCTTGACTATGCTCTTTTTCACTTATTTTCATCAGATCTGGAATCCTTATGCTCTACAACACTCCTCTGCAACTCCACTCTTCATGATCTGATACCTGTCACTTGCAATCACAAGAAGAGGGGTTGGGGGTTGTGGTGTTTAGGATCTTGCCTCAGTCAAGCCCCGAAATGGCATTCAAACCTTCCAACACCAGGTAAATGCACAAAGTTGAGTCCACTTAAGGTGGAAGTTTCAGATTTAGACAAAAACCTAAAATCAGGAAAGTGAAATGGGATCCTGCTTTTTATGAAACGGGATCCTGTTTTGCTTCAGGATCCTGAGCCAAATGCGGGATCTTGTTTTCTAGAAATGAGATCCCGTTTCATAAAGGGATTAAATATGAAAAACAAAATGAGATCCCATTTCTTAAAATTTGAATTTCGGGCCCAGTTTTTGCTTTGTCAACTAGTTCGGGAAAGGGTTGGAGACCCGAACCTAGGCTTTGGAGCTGGTTTGACCTATAGGTTGAAAGTCCTATCAATGTCACAACAAAATAGTGACTTTGGGCATATGTCTGAAGACCTTTTTTGCAGAATTTGTTTACGAAATTAAAACCCATTATAGATGAGACAATGTAGATTCCAAATATGTAATTATTTTTACAATTAGATTATTTTTTCTATTTTTCAATTAATTTTTGATGAAACAGGTCCATAAACTTGAATTATCAGGGTTTTTTAGTACTTTAATAACTTTTTATTAAAATAATTTTTTGAAAAAAAATTTGTATGAAAACGTACTTCAGACAATTCTTCTCAATTTGAAAAAAAAATTCAAAAAATAATAAGTTTAGGTCATCTTATGCATGACGTACACGACGATTTTTTAAAACACCAAATATGGCCAATAAAAAATAACAAAAAAATATTCAATAAAAAATTACAAGAAAATATGGAAAACATGCTTCAGTGAGTTACAAATCTTTTCCCAAAAGGATTTAGAAAAATATGATTATTTAGGTCAAAATATGGATGGTGTACACGTGCATGGCATAGTAAAAAAAATGACTTTTAAACAGTGGTTTTTAGAAAGGCCTATTGAAAATAAATTTGTATCATCTAGGTATTCAAATAAATTACATATTTGGAAACTAGACTCCGAGTACTACATTTTATGATTAGTGAGTTTTTTCAAGATTCTATCTCTAAGTGCTTCAAATTTTAAGGTCAAATGTGACAAATTCTGAAAATCAGGGAAAACACTACCACTTTTTGGCCAAAAAGTGGACTCAACTTCTTGCACACACCCCACCGTTGTTTGATAAAGAGTGTGTATCCTTGTAGGATAAAGGCAAAAATAAATTAATAAATGATTGATTCAAACACAAATAGATATCACCTCAAAGGTGTAGCTCGCATGTAGATGAATATCCTTCACATCATGAGAAGATGAAACCAAATATGCATAACAAATACAACAACAATATTCTTCTTTGCAACAATGAATGCCTTGAATGCTCTAAAATCATAAGTTTGCCAAAATCTCATAATAATCTTCTAGTTTTCAAACAAATCCCTAAACATGCTTATGTATGCATTCCCGCAACAAATTTCATAATTCAAACTTACGATGTCGATAACAAAACCTTATAACGGTCACATAATGAACATTTAAATTTAGGACCTACCTAAAATAGGGTAGGACTAGGGTGCAAGCACCCAAGCCCCTAGGTCCTATTTTAGGGTAGGGTCAAATGCCACAATGTTCCTCAAGCCCCATTTGACATGGGTTTCAGGCAATTTTGTTCTGGGAGTTAAAATGAACATGCAAGATGCAAAACAAGGGACCTGGGAGCTAAAATTAGGAGGTATAAGTCCTAGGGGGACATTTTACGACATAACACTAGATTATTCAAGTGGGTGTGTATACACTTGTTAGCCCACCAATATTCCTTGTCTAGTCATGATGTACAAGTCCTATGATAAGGAGATAACCATTTTTATCACCCAATATCGCTCAATGGAATGAGGGGAGAACATATATATGGCATACACACTTGGTTCTAGGGGCATGGGGTAAGTGATTTCTTAAAAGGATAACCACTTACCAATGCATCACATGTATATACGACTGATAGGTTCCTATCTAGGCTATACAAATTTTCTAGGGATATCCTCAATATACCTAAGGGTATTCAAGGCCTAAGTTTGTGAACATGATTCCATCTACAAGCATGTTTTCATGGAAAAGTCTAATTCCACTTCACCTTATCTTCTTACAAAAAGGGGTGACAAGGTTGATATAAACATGATAGTTCTCCTTTGAGGTACAACTTTTTCTCTCCCCCCTTTGTATACCCTGTGTGAAACACATGGTTTGGGTCATTCCCTAAGGTGATAAAATCCTTAGGCAACCCTACTCAAAGGAAATAATCCCAAGTGATTTTTATTCCCAAGATCACCTTGTGATGCAAGGGAAGAGCATACCCAAACTTGGGTTTCTTTGGATACACAAAGAGTGAATGACAATGGTGTTTTTTATCTCCAAGATCACCTTTAAGTGTGAGGAGAGAGAATACACAATCAAGCAAACATGCAAACTCAAAAAAAAATATTCTTTGACCTTAAGATACGAGTGTAAAACTAGACTAGTAATAAAACAAGATCTTGGACAAGCGAGTTGCATAGAAGGATGTTAATAGTTTGATAAAAAGGGCCTTTGACTAGCAAAATGTTGCAAGAAAGGTGTTAGCAATGAAAAATAAAACCCTACAAAAATAAGAAAATAATGTAAATTCAATAGAAAAATATATGTGATCATGAGATTCCTTATGATTTTCTAATCAATTTTTAAAAAACATTTGCGGAAATTTGATTTCTTATGCAAAAATTATGCCATAAACTAGGGTTTGAAAAAAAATTATCAAGAAATATCCTTTCCTACCACATATCTGAAAAAATAATATAGAAGAATGGATTTAAATATTTGTATCCACCTGCAAAAAATAGAATGTGATTTCCTCACCTAGATTGCAAGATATTACTTTTCTTTTCAAAAGTCACACATCACAAATTTTTGAAAAATTAGCATTTCAAGGCCAACTTCAAATTGTCATATCTCCTTCAATATTAATCCAAATCTTTAATGTGACCACTTTTCAGAAAGATTTCCAAATCCTCTTTTCAGTGAATCCAAAATTTCCTTTTTCCAAGACTTGTGTGAGACACAACTCTTTACAAGAAATTAGCATTGCAGGGTCAACTTCAAATTGTCATATCTCCTTCAATATTAATCCAAATCTTTAATGTGATCACTTTTCAGAAAGATTTCCAAATCCTCTTTTCAGTGAATCCAAAATTTCCCTTTTCCAAGACTTGTGTGAGACACAACTCTTTACAAAAAATTCAGACATAAATAAAGAAAATTAGCAAAATAAAGATTCTTCAATCTACAAAACCAAGGTTAAACAAGTGACAAAGTCCCACTTGGCATGCCAGAATGTATACCCTAGATTTGGAATCAAAACAATAGGAAACTAATGCAGGGTCAACTTCAAATTGTCAATTTTTGAAAAATTAGCATTGCAGGGTCAACTTCAAATTGTCATATCTCCTTCAATATTAATCCAAATCTTTATTGTGACCACTTTTCAGAAAGATTTCCAAATCCTCTTTTTAGTGAATCCAAAATTTCCTTTTTCCAAGACTTGTGTGAGACACAACTCTTTACAAGAAATTCAGACATAAATAAAGAAAATTAGCAAAATAAAGATTCTTCAATCTACAAAACCAAGGTTAAACAAGTGACAAAGTCCCATTGGGCATGCCAGAATGTATACCCTAGATTTGGAATCAAAACAATAGGAAACTAATGCAAATCTAAGATCCCTATTCCAAACTTATAAATACCTCAGATAGAGCAAATAATAAATGCAAATACAATGGAAAATTAGTAAACTACTACCATATACAAACCTTGTATATGTTGGATATGCTCATGGATGCTTGATGTAGAGATGTTGGTTGCTCTTCAAATTAGCAACATGTGCCTATAGTACCTTCTTCTCCCTTCATTCCCCTCTCTTGGTTGAGGATGAGCGTTGATTTATAGATGTTTGGATGATAGAATGGGGGGCTGAAATTTGATTAGAATGGATGGCTAGGATTAGATGAGATATTTATTAGGGAAAGATTAAAAGCTTCTAAGTCATTCAATAAGGATGGATGGTTGAGATTAAAGATGAATGGATGATTAAGATTGAGTGAGAAAAATTAGGGCAATGATGAAAGCTTAGAATAGGTCTTATTATTATGTGAATGGCTAAGATTAAAAGATGTATGAAAATGGATGGTAAATATATAATGTTAGTTTGACCTTTGTGTGTCTAGGTTCAATGAATCTAATCAACTTTTAGTTGGTCATATGACTAATTGAATTTTTATTTTATTTATCTAGGGATAATGGATAAGAATGGGATTTAACTAGGATAAATGGGGGATTAGAATAAAATTTAAGCTTTTGGACTAATTAATCAAACAATGAAATTATATAATTAATTAGTGGAGAGGGATGTGGGAAATTAGGTTAATTAATTAAACATAATTTATTTAATTAATTTGATGATGGATGATGCAAATGTGGTTAGAATGGATTGAGATGGTATTGAAAGTGGAATTAGATGTGTCATTAGGATGTGCTCAATTTTAGGTGTCCACTTGCAAATATCTAAAGACCTTTTTCACTGCATCACAAGGTACTTGTCCAAAATTAGTGATGAATTGGCTCAAGACTCCCATTTCTTGGGCAATGTATTCTAGTACAAATCATAGCATACATTAAGCTCCAAATGGCACTAGCATAAGGTACTAGAGCCATATTCTCCATCTCAATAGTATAAGTCACACACTCTACTAATAACTTGGTCCCCATCGAAATAGGAACACACAATGGTCTGTAAGCTATCATGATGAATCTCTCCAACATTCAGTTCACATACTTCATCTAGCCCAATAAAAAAAATTTGTTTACTTTATCTCTTTTCATCTCCATACCCAAGATGAACTTAGCAACTCCTAATTCTTTCATCTCAAACTATATTGAAAGTTGAGACTTCAATTCACAAATCATGTCCTTACCATTACCGAAAAATAGTATATCATCATCATATAATGTGATAACAAGGAAATAATCACTACCCATATTATAATAGATGCAATGATCTAATTTGGATCTTAGAAACCCCAATCCCTACACAAAAGAATTAAACATTTGTTACCACTTCTTAGGTGATTTATTTAGACCGTACAAAGATTTCTTCAACTTACAAAATAGATTTTCTTTACCTTTTTCAACATAGTGCTCTGGTTGTGTCATGCAAATTTCTTCCTCAAAATCACCATGAGCTCAACCTCAAGGTCAAAATCTACTGTATAGATAATAAGAACTAAATGGATGTCATCTTAGCAACTAAAGAGAAATCTCACCATAATCAATTCCCTCAACCTAGAAATATCCCTTTGCAACCAATCTCACTTTTTACTTCTCAACACTACCATTTGAATTGATCTTTCCAAGTTAAACATCCATTTGTATCCAATGGGTTTCTATCTATTAGAAAAATGTACTAAGTTTCATGTGTCATATTTTTAATGTATACATCTCCTCATCCATGGCCACTTTCTAGGACTTTGCATCATCCATACCCATAGCCTTTTTCATAGTCCCAAGCTCATTAATGTTAGTATTCAAAGAAAAAATACATCTCCAATTAGGAAGAGTATACCTATTTGGCTGTTGTTTTCGTTGATTGGACCTCCTCATTAACTGAGGTGGAGGTTTTATCTCTAGAATTTAAAACTCTTTGAACTATCTGAGATCTCCTCTTCTTTAGGTCCTTTGTGGGTTTCTAGTTCAACCTTCTTGGTCTTTAGGGGTAGTTGAGCCACATTTTCTTTTTCATCCTTCTCTAGTTGCAATACTATGGAAGAAGATTTAACTTCTCTAAAGATAACACTTCTACTATGCAAAACTTTTTCAACCACAGGATCTTGAAGCTTGTACTCTTATGCATCATGCCATAGACACTAAAGATACATTTTATAGCCTTGTTCTCCAACTTAGATTACTTCTACCTAGGCACATGTGTATATGCCTCGCAACCAAAGACTCGAAGATGTCCCAATGAAGGGTTTTTTCCTGACCACACCTCCATAGGTGTCTTCTCAACAAGAGTTAATGTAGGAGACTTTCTAACATGGAAATTTCTTCTACCCAATACTTTTATTCCAAGTTGGATCCACTAAGCATACTCCTAGCCCTCTCCATTAGCATCATGTTCATTATTTTTGCAACACCATTTTGATGATGGGTGTACATAGTTCTCTTATGTTTATCCTATGATCCTTATAGAATCTATTGAAACCTACTAAACAAAACTCACCACCATTATCAATCCTTATAATCCTAATCTTCCTACTAGTTTGATTCTCTACAAGAGCCTTAAACTCTTTAAAATAACTAAAGGCTTCATATTTACTTCTAATGAAAAATACCCATGTCCTTTTACTATAATCCTCAATAAAAGATACATAATATATAGACTTAGAAATCAAAGGAAATTTAATAAGACCAATACATTAGAATGAATTAAGCCTACCACCCTAGAAGGTTTATGAAAACTAGAGTAATAATGAATGTGGTTCTATTTTCCATATACACATTGCTCACATAAATCAAATTCAAGATTACAATCATTTAACCACTCAATAAGGTATTTTAGGCACTTAGTCCCTTCTCACATATGTGACCCATCCTCTAGTGCCATAATATTGTCTTCTTAGCTAGTATCTTAGTCTCCAAAGCATGAGAACCCTTAGGTACCTAAAAAGCACGACTATTGGAAGTGGAAGAGGAAGAGGAAGAAGAGGAGGAAGAAGAAGAAGGCAGCATACCAGAGAAATGATAGAACTTTTCACCGTAGAGGGAATCATAATTCTTACCAGAGTGAAGGGTATGTAGAAGAGATGAAAGAGGGTTTGATAAGAGAACATTCAAAGGAACTTGTTTTAAGTGTGGAGGTGAAGGACACATAGCATTTTAATGTCATCAAGGAAGTACAAGCAAGAAGACAGAGAACAATAGAAGAGCAGCTTATGCAGAAGAAGAACCTATTGGATAACCTAATTCAGTTGGAAAACCTGAGAAAGAAGAATCATTTGTCATGAGGAGAGCACTATTTCAAACATTGACAACTGAGGAACCACCGCAGAGGAAAATTTTGTTTTGGACTAGATGCAAATCAGGAGGTAAATGTTGTAAGGTTATCATTGATAGTGGTAGCATTGATAATTTGGTTTCAGAGGAGATGGTGACTAAGCTAAACCTGGAGAGATTGAAACACCCTAAGCCCTACAAGATATCATGGATTCAGGATGAACATCAGGTACTAGTGAGTGAACAATGTTTGGTAAAATTTCATATTGGACCTTATCATGATGAAGTATTGTATGATATTATGTCGATGGATGTGTGTCATATATTGTTGGGTAGACCTTGGCAGTATGATAGAAAAGCTATACATGATGGGAGAAAGAATACCTACACTATAGTATCTAATGGAAAGAAAATCACCTTGATTCGTTTGGAAGATGAACCTAAGAGTGAGACATGTGGGAATGCTAGAATCTGTTTGGTAGATGGAAGGAATTTTTTGGATGGTTTGAAACATGAGAATATGTGTTATGCATTGATTCCTAAGGAGCCTGGAATCCTAAGCACTAAGACTAAAGAATCACAGCCAAAGGAGATAACTGAATTTTTGACAGAGTATGAAGACATCATATTAGATAATGTACAGGAAGGATTGCCACCAATCAGGAGTATCAGTCATCATATGGATCTTATACCTGGAGCTAGTTTGCCTAACAAAGAAGCACACCGGATGACACTAGTAGAGTATGCAGAGCTGAATAGACAGATACAATAATTGTTAAAGAAAAGATTGATTAGAGAACATTTGAACCCTTATGCATTACCTATAGTGCTAGCACTGAAGAACGATGGAGTTCATGGAGAATGTGTACAGACTCAAGAACAATCAACAAGATCATAGTTAAGTATAGATTTCCATTACCTAGGATGGATGACATTATGGACTATTTGAGTGGAGCTAGATATTTTACAAAGATAAATTTGAAGAATGGATACCATCAGATAAGAATCAGAGAAGGAGATGAATGGAAGACTACTTTTAAGACAAATGAAGGATTGTATGAGTGGTTAGTGATGCCTTTTGGATTGACAAATGCACTGAGTACTTTCATGAGATTGATGAATGAATTTTTGAAGAAATACTTGGGTAAGTTTGTTATTGTATACTTGGATGATATTCTGATTTTCAATAAGACAAAAGAAGAACATTTGTGGCACGTGAGACAAGTATTGCAGAGACTGCTCAAGAGAAGAGAAATTAATGATAAACATCAAGAAATGTAGTTTCATGAAGGAAGAATTGGTATACTTTGGATTTGTGATTTCTGCGGAAGGATTAAAGATGGACCCTAAGAAAGTTAGAGCAATTGTTGAATGGCCAACACTTGAGAGCATTGGAGAAGTCAGATCATTTCATGAATTAACTAGTATCTACCATAAATTCATTAGAAATTTTAGTTTAGTATGCACACCGATGACAGAGACAATGAGAGGTGATAGAAAAGAATTTAAGTGGACATCAGGAGCAAATAAAAGTTTTCAATTGTTGAAGCAGAAAGTGACATAGCAACCAGTTGATGCAGGGACTTCCGGAGGTCATAACTTTTGACTCGGATGTGGGTTTTCTACGAAATTTTATAGGTGGATACGTTATGAGGTGACTAGTGGTTTCCCAACCGACCCTAGTCAGTTGGACCTCGTTTTGGCACTTTTCGGGGCTTGAAAGTTTCATCTTGGCCCTCAAATTGGCGAATTAGTGTTTTTTTCTAGTTTTTTAAAAGTTGTTTTTTTTAATAACTCAAAACTCATGTTTCAAATTTAGGATGTTAGTTGGTTTTTCATCCTACCTTAGCTTTATGAGTTTTTTGGGAAAAAACTAGATTCTCAAGATTTGATTGTAAAATTACCTAAAATGGCAAAATCTGACAATTGTGGAAATCTGCCAAAAAAGGTAATTTTTTTTTTGTTTTCTTAGATATAAGAGAGTTTTCTCTCATTGTAGCGGCAGAGTTGATGAATAGAAGTTTTGTTATGTTTCAGCTTCTAAATCTTTGTCTCTCATGTTTAATGGCACAATTCTGTTGAGTGTATGTTGTGTGCTGCATCATTTGGTATTAGAGCAGGAAGATGGCTGGGAGAGGAAGAGGAAGAGGCAGTCTTTCCTAGATGCATAGAGAAATACAAAATCTGCAAAGGCAAATAGCAGAACTTACAACACGGATGGAAAACCAAAGACTGGGTAGAGGAGGAGACGAATCTGATGAAGAGATAGGTCAAGGAGGTGCAAATCAAGATACAGAACATGAAGAAGAAGAATTAGAAGGCATGAGTTTTGAAGAGAGGATGCTCCGGGCCTTAGAAGGAAAAAATGAAGGGATCAAGGTAGATGTTTCAGATTATGCAAGTAGTCTTAAACTAGAGGAGTTGATAGACTGGTTGAATGGCATGAGAAATTTTTTTGAATGGAAATCCATGACAGGAGAAGAAGGTAAAATTCGCATGCACCAAATTAAAGGGTCATGCAATGATTTGGTGGGATCATCTTCAAAAGGAACAAACAAGGAAAGGCAAGGATAAGATTAGGACATGGAATAAAATGGAGAAGAAGTTGAGAGAAAAAATTTTTCCCATAGATTATGCGCAAACCCTTTTTCGTAGGTTTCAAAATTTAAAGCAAAACCTCTCTTCTGTGCAAGATTATACAAATGAGTTTTATACACTGTCTATACGTATAGAGCATCAAGAAGCTGATGAACAGATGGCTGCTAGATATGTGAATCGCCTGAAACTTTCTATTCAAGATGAATTGAGCATGCATCAACTCAACAATATGGAAGAGGCTTACCAATTGGCTCTAAAGGCTGAAGAAAAACAAAATAAACAGTACCATCAGAGGAATAGAGGAGTTACAGAATTGAGAGATATCAGCATGGAGAACAAGAGAAGTGTAGAAGCAGAAGAATTTGTAAGATACATGGAGACAATGCATAATCAGGTTAAGAAGCATTTGGAGGAGATGAACAGTAAGTATAAAGAGAAAGCAAATGAGAAGAGGAGACATAGAATTTTCATTTGGTGATGAAGTGATGGTATATATCTAAGAAAAGAGAGATTTCCAGTAGGGACATATAAAAAGTTGAAGATGAAGAAGTTTTGACCATGTAAGATACTCAAGAAATTTGACTCAGGAAATGCATATGAAGTGGAGCTACCAGAGACATTGGGTATATCATCTATATTCAACATTGTAGACCTATATTAGTATCATGAAGGAGAAACCAGTGACAACATTGAAGATGATTTGAAGAACCAATTAACACAGTAATAACCAGTGTAGATAGAAGACCTATTGGACAACAAAATTGGATGCAACACTAGAGGAAAGTAGTACAAGGAATATTTGGTAAAGTGAAAAGGTAGACTGGAAGAAGATCCATCTTGGTTTTCCTCTAGCCCCAGCAAAGTGAGGGACTCACTTTTTCAACAACCCCAGGTGTTTGATGTAGGAGCATCCTAGGTTACAGAGCAATCTTGCATCAACCAAAAATATTTGCATTCCTTTTGTTTTCTTTCATTTTCCAGTTCATGTAGTTTAGTTTAGTCGGTAGCAGTTTCAGCATTTTGTACCACATTTTACTGCATTACCATTTCATAGCTTGCAGAGAAGGACGTAGCATCTAGACATCATCATACATATAAGACATATTGAAGATGATTTGAAGAACCAGTTAACACAGTAACAACCAGAGTAGATAGAAGACCTATTGGACAGTAGAGTTGAATGCAACACTAGAGGAAAGTAGTACAAGGAATATTTGGTAAAGTGGAAAGGTAGACCGGAAGAAGATTCATCTTGGATTTCTCAGGCTAAGGTGGAGCGTCTTGGTTTTCCTCTAGCCCTAGCAAAGTGAGGGACTCACTTTTTCAACAACCTTGGGTGTTTGATGCAAGAGCATCCTAGGTTGTAGAGCAATCTTGCATCAACCAAAAATATTTGCATTCCTTTTGTTTTCTTTCATTTTCCAGTTTAGTGTAGTTTAGTTTAGTCGATAGCAGTTTCAGCATTTTGTACCACATTTTACTACATTACCATTTCATAGCTTGCAGAGGACTTAGCATCTATACATCATCATGCATATAATATCCAAATTTAAAATCATTTGGATCAGTTTCTGGAAAGTTATCGCTATCAGAAGATCACCTGGTTTCATAGAACATAGCATATAGACAGTCAGCTGAAGGAGAAGGATTCTGGAGCACTTATGTGACTTGCGGAGCTAAATAGAACATCATTCAAGACACATAAGGATCATATGAACCTTCCTTGAGGTCCACACCTTGATCCATTAACTTGTGGAGGAGTGCCAGTTGTTTAGGGCTGACCTATTTGTTTCTACACGTTACATCTCTTTCATTGGAGTTGTAACCTTCTTTGGCTAATGCGGAGGATATCTTGAGGTTGGAGATGATATACATAGATCTATAGGATGTATTAGGAAGTTAGTTAGCATAATTCATAAGATAGGTAGTTTGGTTCTTTCCAGATAGGTGCTTCATTGCCATATCTTGCATATCTGTTGTAACTGGAATACAGGCCTATAAGCCCTAGTTTGTATGCCCACATGTTGCCGACATGTAAGCATTTTGAATCCATGATATATTGAGCATTTCAATCATTCTTTGAATTCTATATTGAGTTGCTTTTGTTGTGTTTACTCTTGTTGCACGGCCTGGACAGTTCATTCTGTGAACCCTCCGACCATGACTGCACCACATAAAGTTCTCAAATTAAAAAAATGTAATATACATACATATAACAAGAAATCTTATGGGCAACAACACAATAATGTGTTCCACTTTTTAGTATTATTGGGCCACCAAAATTAGCATACAATACCCTTTGTTAGATATAATAAACAAACTATCAAGGATTTAAGAATGATATAAACTAATGATTTGTGAAATTCTCTATGTAGATTCAATTTATAATTTTTCTTTCTTTTTAAATATTTCTATCATATTTGGTTAATTTTCAATAAAAAGTATATTATATTTCTATTAGTTTTTGAGTGTTATATTATCGTGGTGCATAACTTGAACTATAAATAAATATGTTCATGATATCTTGGCCATAGATCACTAACTTGAACAATATCTAGTGAATGAATATTTTTTCGTAATTTTGTGTATATTATTAACTTTTAAATTGGTAATAACAAAAATTTTAGATGTATATTTTTCCATAAGACATTTATTTTTATATATATGATCCATATTACTTTTTCCATTCAAACAAGGACATTGATGTGTAGTGCATTGAAAATGTTTGAGATTTTTCTTACATAATTTGTTATTTTTACCAATGTATCAAATTGATGTCATTATTTTTTGTAACATACTTATGGTGATTATAAATTTTTTTAAAAATATAATATTAAAAATATAACAAATATTACATTTAAAAAAAATCTAACATCGAGGCTATGAACAAGGGAAAGCACAAAGTTGTGTCATCCTTTTAGGTAGATTTTTAGCACACTTAACTTTAAGCATTTTCAATTGAAAGTTATTTCTAGTAAAAAAATGTGTTTTACCTAGATTTGTTTTAGCCAAAATAGATCTAGCAAAATTTTATAGTCTAAAATGCCTGCTAGATGCATATGTAGCATCACTTAGGTGAAAATTACAAACAATTCATAAATATTCAGAGAAACTTAATGTCCTTGCCACTTGTATTCATGTATATATTTTTTTTTTGAAAAATCTAAAAATACCCTTTTATATATCTTAATGTGTAGATTCTAAAAATATATTTTTAATTATATTTTAGTTGATATTAATATTTTTTAAAATTCACAACAACTAGGTCATCGAGCCCAAAAGTTGAGGTTGATTTCATTCACACACAAAAATTATTTTAAAGAATTAAAAACTCATTGCACTAGAGAAAAAATCCTAGTTGAGTTGATATATTTCTTTTTCTCTTTTTGATAAATATAACCATCAAAATGTTTGACATTCCATCGAAAAGTTATATGTTTTCAAAATATGTGACTTTAAACATTTATTAAAAATATTTATCAAAATTAGTTCTCTTTTTTCACTACACTAAAATTTTGAGTTCACAATATAGAAAACAAAATAATTATTACAAATAACTTGACATCCCATCAACCTCACTTTATCTACTTTTTTTTATTAATTAAATAATAATAAGAGTTTTACAAAAAAAATGTACCAAATTAATTCTTTTAAAAATAGATAACCATAAACTACACTAAAATATCTACATTTCGTTAATTTACATTATTTCAAAATTTAAAACATAAAATCAATTTCAAGTATTTCAAATTAAAAGTTGGTCTTGTGTTTCCTCTTTTCTTTATAAAAGAGTGAGACAACTTTGCACTGCATCCTATACTTATAAATTTTCATCCTTTGATGACTTTTTTGACCCTAAAAACCATGAGACAAATTGACATATTTGTCAATATGTGGATAGGAGTGGAGGAGACTATGAAGGATGATCCGCAAAGGGGGTTCGATCTAATCCCCTTAGATCTAATCCTTGTAGTCTTAGATTAAATCCACATGCATTTTCATTCAGTTTAATTTCTTTAGATCTAGGATTTGATCTAATCCGCGTGCATTTTTCAATAATGGAGTGATTTTAGGAAAAAATAGGATTAGTCCACTAGTGGGACACACTATTGTGCTTAAACCCTTATGTAAGAAATTAGTAATTTTTCTAATCATTTGAAGATGGAGGAGAATTATTTTTGTGGGTTTGACTACTGAATGGAGCATCTCTTGTCCAATACACATAAGACCCTCATCAATACCTCACAGAATGGTTGTGGAAACTTTAATGTTTCTATACCAGAATACTAAATCACCTTTGTAATTGGATAGTTTTGAAGGCCCATTACAAAGTCACACCTATATCCATTCGCCAAAATGCCCAAGGACACTTGATCTTAATTTTCCTACTATATGCTCAATCACAAAATACACCAAAAAGTTACTATGCAAATATGAAAAAATATGGTATACAAAATACCATTCCCTTAATGCATTATAGTCATAATAGATTGAATAACAAATGCCCCAAAATTCTAACAATTTAGTGTATTTAAATTAAACTAATATATGAGCATGAGTGCATGGTGAAGTAGTAAGCTTGTTGTTTGAAAAACAAGTGACCCCATATTCAAGTTTCATGGTGGAAATTAATTGTGTTGAGCATATTGATTCTTAGTAGATGAAATTGGTCCCTAGAAGATAGTGTGTTGTAAGGTACAAAATGTGAACTCTATTGAAAAACCTCACTAATTAATTAAAAAAATGAATCAAACATAAATCTTTAAAATCAGAATAAAAATTATAGTAAACCCTAAATCAATATGCATGTAGCAAACTAAGAATGAATAAGAACATAAAGAAGAAAAATTTTAAGATCAACAACTAGCAGATCCTAAAACCTGGACCTAACCTATAAAATAAGATCCTTTGTAAGTAGGTAATTTTAACATCTCTGAATCCATAATAAGTCTTAATGTTGGTAGTACTTGCAATTAGCATAGATTAGACGATTACACATTAAATCTAGATTATTAAAAAGTATATAGATATCTTCTTAAAAATTTGGCCTCATTTTTTTGCCACAAATAAAAATAGTAGTGTAGGACAGTACACCATATTGCCCCTTTTAATAACAAAATTTCAGTCATGGTGGTCCATAAATATTAAATGTTCATTAATATATTCATTAAAAGATCAAAAAATGTCATGAGAAGAAAGATTTGAGAATGCCATCAATCATAAGAGGATTATTACACAAAATACACAAAGATAGAAATTATGTTTTACAAGACAATTCATTTACAAATACAAGACCTAGAATGAATAGGTGAACAAAAAGAGCCAAAGGAAAACACAAGAATGACTTATAAGTTAAAAGAATGACTTATAAGTTAAAAGAATGACTTAGAAGGATTCTACATGGACTACTTGTCATTCAAATACTGTGAAAAATTCCTATAAAATGTGTAGTTACTGTGTTAATTGTTATTGAACATGAGCCATAAAATGTAACTATCATTAAATATAAAACCTATCTTTTGAAATTCAAATTGTTTTAACTACTTAATGTTAATAGTAGATATGGTTTTCTCACATTTCATGGTTAACTCTAAATAGATAACAGTAACAATAAATTAACTTGACAAGCAGGGTCGACCATCAAATTGAGGCCATACATACCTGGTGAGTTTTTTCAAAACAAGCAATTTCACCAATAAATAAATGAACAGCGACTTAATCAGATAAAACCTTTTCAACGGGACACTCCACATTTTGTATGTTGAATGAGAAAAGTTCAAAACATGGTTTACCGATTATTAAACAGCAACTTGTTCATGAAACATTTTTTCAACCAGACAGTCAAAAAAAAGTAATGCATAATTTAAAAAACTGCAAACGCAGGTGAGACAAAAGCTCATTTGTTTTAGAGCCTGCATAGAATTGTCCGCTCATCATGTCACAGAATAAGCCTTTTCTATGTTATAGAATACAATTAGAATCAAATGTACTGGTTCCAAAAGCTCCTGTGAGGTGTCCTGAATAAACTAAAATGCATTGGTTGGAGGAGCTATTTGACGTCATCTCAGCACAGAACTTTCTGAGCTTTCAGACTACAGAGCACGTAATCATGCCTGTGAAATAAGACAAAAAATGGGTTGTCTTTTGTGGGGGCCAGGCAGAAAATCGTTTCGCCATTGTTGTGCTCACAAACTTTTATTGATTAGTGTGCCTATTACCTATCATTTTTGGACCAGAGAATAAGAACAAAAGTTTACTTTAGATGTTCTAGTTTTTAGAGCTTGTCTCCATCCTGCTATCTTGAGATTTGAGTATTATTGAGTACTGTTAAGGCTTGCTCAGAGGCAGTAAAAACAAAATTTTGCTAAGTTTTAGGCTGTTTAAATTCCGTAAATACAGCAATGACAAGATAATTACATTGGCGTTTGTTTTAGTATCCATTATCATTATGGACTTTCTTCTCTGATTTCTTCTTTTTACTTTCTTTCAACTGATTCTTCCATCTTTTACTTATGTTTATTAGCTGCTGTTTTTCTTTCTTTTTTTAAAAGCACTTCTTAAAGTTTATTTGCATTATATTGTTGCTTTACTGCTATATTTAGGGTTTAAATTCGATGGTCAGTCCAACTTTTCAAATAATTTTTTTTAGTGACACACATGGGAAAGGATCCAGTGTTGGTTGTGAAGTTCAATCATCACCGTCTCTTTGTCTTCCTCTTCTCATGACTCTTTGTTTGTTTTGAAGAGAACATTACTTATTCTCATTTCAATCACTTTGATTGTATGACAAAACATTGTATTCTTTATTGCAAGCAATAAGAGTATGTGCCCTGCTTTTCCCATGGACGTAGCCATCCTTTGGTGAACCACGTAACTTCTTGTGTCGCTGTTCTGTTTGTTCTGTTTTATGTTTTTATTGCTGTTCTGTTTTGATCTGGTTTTATAATCTACACTTTATACTCAACATCCAGTACTCACACACCCTAACTTCATGCACGTCAAGCTTCAACGATACATAAGTTTTTAATGAAAATTTTAGCATATCTTCATATTTGAATTAAGAGTTTAAAACTATTGATTGGGGTTTTAGGTATCAACGATGTAGTCTAATCAGCTACATCTTCGTCAAGTTGACCAAAAACAGCCCCCCCCCCCCCAACAAAAAAAAACAAAGGTTAGATTGAAACATGTGCACCAAGGCATCTCTTACCAATTGCCTTATGTGTCACCATATGATTGGTTGTTTCTTTGATGGGACGTGAAGTGTATCATTACACATGTATATATGCACATGTATTGGTTCCTTATTAAATTTTTACTTGCATATTATTTCTTAACTACTACTGTTTTCATATCATATATTTAATTGGGGGTCTAAGTGCGTGACACCATAGCAATTATTGGGACATGGTTATCTATCTAATATATCTATTTTTGTGTGATACAATCTTCCTTAAATTTTGATTATATTTTATAGAAAAAATATTTAAATATACTATTTGATCACATCCATTTAGTTTCACTAATTTGGCCATGACACTTATATTGAGAACTCATTAAAAAATTAAAATATATATAATTATTCAAAATAATTTAAGTGGTGTTATAACTAAGTTCTTGAGAATAGATTTAAGTACAATAGAAAGTTTAAGGTAATACACAACAATGAAAGTATTTAAAAGTTAGAAGAAAATAAACATATCTCTACGATTAATTTAGTTGATTTAATTTCGCAATTAAACCTTAAATTAATAAAATGAGAGTGCTTCTAGATTCAACTATGTATGTTGATGCAAAAACATACACAGTTGAATCCAGAAGCACTCATTTTGTCGTAATGGATTGTGGAAAACTCATGCCTTCTTAAATTAATATTAATTTGAGGTTGATTAGTTAAACCATTAATTAATATTACATCGAGGTTGAGTAATTGAGAATGTTGAATAATCTAAGATAAATAATTAAAAGGTGAGATAGAATTAGTGCTTACTTAGAAAGTGAATCTATAATGACTAACTATCAAGATAGTGTAATAGAGAGATGAGAGTTGAAATCTAGAACCATATTAACAATTAGGCACTATAGATGAATGTATCCTAAGCTTTTTGGGACCTAGGACTAGGTCACACCCATAATTTGGTTAAGCATATGTGATTTTGTTCTAGGTAACACAATTACATTCAATGTAGAATTTTTCCTTTGGCATATGTATGGTGTCTCTCACATGGGGGTGTATTCTTTATGTTATTTGTCACCTTTCTACTATGATAATGATACACTTACATGATTATCCATATGATTCTAATTATTATATGATTTAGAATTTTTCATTACATGTTTCACTAATATGATATTTTTCTTGTGATGATTATAGGATCTTACAAGATTACCTCACACTTTTATGCTAATCCTACTTGCCAATATTTATGCAAACAATGTTTACATTGTTTAATAACGTGTTTTATGATTATACTTTTTCTTAATGCTCATTATGATGATATCTCACATTTTTTGGTGTGTGATATTTATCTAACATTCATGACTATTTTCACTTGATTCAGATCCCTACATTAGGGGAAACAATAGGGTATGCATTCATTCCTATCATTTCTATTATCTTTCATGAGTATACCTAAATATCTTCTATGCTATCATATAATGATATATCTTTACATTCCTATGTAATTAATTATCGAGTTTTCCAATGTTACATCCCTTTACATATTTTTCTACTCTCCTCCAAATTAATCACATTCTTTGTATGCAACTAATTGGAAAGGGGCATACAAGGTTTTACATTCCTTTCTTGGGTATGGTTGCAGTGGATACAACATGATCCTATAGCATTTTTAGATGGCACCACATTACTTTTGTCTATTTATGTTGTTGCCCCCAGGGTGAGTGCAGGACCATCATGGGCCAAACAATACCCCTAAGTGGTAATAAAAATGCTAAAAATATATTTATGTAATATTACATACAAAATTGAATGAGTTATCTACATAATGTGAAAATAAGGTAGTATTAAAAGTTGTAGGAAATTGAATGATACTACTTTTTCTTTAAAATTAATTATGTGAATATTGGATATTTCAATGAGGCGCTACTAAAATCTTTAGAAAAATAAAAAGTGGGTGTCATTCTAGCCAACCTAAGTATGAGTACAAGAAAATATTCTTCCTCTAAACTTTGGATTTAACTAAAAGACACATGAATGGATGTGACACATATTTTTTTAACCTTTTTTATTACCAATGTTACATCTCTTTACATATTTTTCTACTCTCCTCCAAATTAATCACATTCTTTGCATGCAACTAATTGGAAGGGGGCATACAAGGTTTTGCATTCCTTTCTTGGGTATGGTTGCAGTGGATACAACATGATCCTATAGCATTTTTAGATGGAACCACATACTTTTGTTTATTGATGTTGTTGCCCCTAGGGTGAGTGCAGGACCATCATGAGCCAAACAATACCCCTAAGTGGTAATACAAATGCCAAAAAAATATTTATGTAATATTACATAAAAAATTGAATGAGTTATCTACATAATGTGAAAATAAGGTAGTATTAAAAGTTGTAGGAAATTGAATGATACTACTTTTTCTTTAAAAAAATTAAAATTAATTATGTGAATATTGGATATTTCAATAGGCACTACTAAAATCTTTAGAAAAATAAAAAGCAGGTGTCATTCTAGCCAACCTAAGTATGAGTAAAAGAAAATATTCTTCCTCTAAACTTTGGATTTAAGTAAAAGACACAGGAATGGATGTGACACATATTTTTTTGAACATTTTTTATTACCAATGTTACGTCCCTTTACATATTTTTCTACTCTCCTCCAAATTAATCACATTCTTTGCATGCAACTAATTGGAAGGGGGCATACAAGGTTTTACATTCCTTTCTTGGGTATGGTTGCAATGGATACATGATGCAGGAGTATCCCTAGTTCAAGAGCAATCTTACATCAACCAAAAACATTTGCATTTCAGTTTGTTTGTAGTTCAGTTTGTTTCTTTTCATTTTCCAGTTTAGTTCAGTCAGTAGCAGTTTCTATGTTTTGGTCCACATTCTATCGCAGTTGTATTTCAGATCTTACGGAGTTGGACTTAGCATCTAGATTCATTCATCTACAACATATCCAGAACTCAAAGCATTTGAATCAAGTATGGGAAAGTTATTGCTATCAGAAGATCAACTATTTTCTCAGAACAAAGCATCTTGATAATTTCGGATAATCAACTAAAGGAGAAGACTTGTGGAGCATTCCTCGACTTGTGGAGCATAATTGCACATCATTCAATGATCTATGGTTTGTGGCTGATCTTCCTCGAGATCCGCACATAATTCCATTCATTTGCAGAGATGTTCTATGCATTTAGATCCAACCTACCCATGGGGTCATCCCACAATAATGAGTTACACTTTTTGGCCAAACTTGACATTGAAAATCAACATTTTGAACTAAATCTTCACTTTTTGACACCTATAGCCACTAAACCGTTAGGAATTTGAAGATGATGCAAACTAGTGATTTGTGAGATTTTGTTTATAGATTATAAATATATATTTTTAAAAAAAATTGGAGTTAAATTGTAAAATATTTTACATCTCCTTTGATAACTAGTTTTTAATAGTAAACAACATTTTTTTAAAGTGATGTGTATTCTATAGCACATAACTTTTTTTCTACAAAGGATAAAATTTTGATTCTTTTGAATTTAGATTGGTAACACCGATATATACGGCATACATTTGGTTTCATAATGTTTTGTTGAATATTTTTTAAAAAAATTAAGTTTTGAAGTCAAACCAATTATAATTTAGATATAGGCATATTCCGTAAAACATAACTTTTTCTGCATGTATCGAAATTCAATTTTTCTTTTTTTTTTTTGAAACAAGGACATCAATACCTAGGGCATAGATATTTTTTAGAATTTTTTTTCACTAATTTACTAATTTTCCATGTGTGTAGAACAGAGAACTTGATGTTTAGTGAAAAACCTATATTCACAAGAAATAAAAAATAAATATAATAATCAAATTAAATATATTTAAAATTATATTTTTTGGGAAGATTATAATAAGGAATACATACTTATAAAACATAAATTGTAAATAAATTCATTTGATCCCCCAAAAAGTAAATGAAAAGTGGTTTTTTATCAACATTTTGATAGGTGTAGAGCAGACTCCATTATAGGTATGGTTTAAAACTAGCAGGGTTCTATCTAAGTGGGTTTGGATCTAAGAGGGTTTGATCAAACCCTCTTTAATTAAAATCCTTTAAATAGAACATTTCAAGGCTTAAATCATTATATTTTCTAAAAATATGTGATTTCAGCAAAAATCAGGATGTCCCAAAAAGTGTAACCCATTATTGTGGTAGCACCCCATGTACACATGTTACAGCTCTTCATTGGAGTTTGTGATCTTCCTTGGCCAACATGGAGGAATCTTATATTCCAGAGATGATATATATTGATGTAATAGATCCTTAGGGAAGTAGGTAAGGATAATAAAGATAGTTGATAGTTTGGATTCTTTGTGAAGGGACTTCAAAGCTATATCTTGTGCATATTCTGATATTTTGTAATCAGGCCTGTGAGCCCTAATTGCAAGCCCACATGTTGTCGGTCGATCTATATTTGAATTCTATGATATACTGAATGATTAAATCTACATTTGTTCTATATCTTTGAGTTGTTTCCATTGTATTTACTCTTGTTGTATGGTCTGGGGAGTTTAGTCTATGAACCCTCCTACTGTGACTGCACCAAGTGGTATCAGAGTGAAAGTTTAAATCTTTGGGAGTGAATTGAGTGAAGTTGGTGAAGGAATTCCATAAGATCTTGTTGTGGACAGATCATCGAATTGAGGCAGGTTACTTGTGTAACAACCGATCATCGATTGTGAAGCAATTGTCACCTTATAGCCTGATTACCGAACTTGAGGCAATTTACACTTGATCCTAGGAAGAATGCCACCGTGGAGAATCCCTGCTGTTGAAACAATGGCTGGTAGAATGGATGAGATGATGGAAATGATTGACACCTAGACCTAATGTTGAAAGTGATGATGAAGAAGAATTTCAATCTGTCGAACAAATTGGCAAAACCCTAGAAGGTGATGAATAAGAAGAACTAGATCAAGTCAAGATCTTGCAAGCTATTTCAAAGATTGGGAAGAGACCTAGAGTTAATGTACTGAATTACAATGACAATTTGAACCTTGAAGAGTTGATTGACTGGATAAATGATATGAAAGAGTACTTTGAATATGAAGAAGTTGAAGATTTGGAGAAGGTGAAATTTGCGAAGACAAAGTTGAAAGGACATGTTGCTATATGGTGGAAAGAAGTTTAGTTGGATAGAAATAGAACAGGAAAAGAAAAGATTACAAAGTGGGATAGGATGGTGACAAAATTGAAGAATCAATTTATACCTGCTGACTATGAGTTGGAGCTATTGAAAAGATTGTAGAACCTGAGACAAAAGGAGAAATCTGTGAAGGAGTATATTAAAGAATTCCATAAGATAATTATAAGGATAGGAAATAGTGAAGCAAGCATGGAGAAAGTGGCTAGATACATAAATGGATTGAGACTGAACATTCAAGAGGAACTAAGTTTGGTGAGGATGACAACACTAGAAGAAGCATACCAGTTTTCCTTGAAAGTTGAAGAAAAGATGAATAAGAGACATGAGCAGAGACAAAGAGGCAGAGGAGGTAAATTTTAGAGAGGTAGAACATTTTCCTAAGGAGACATATCACATCCAGAGTAGAATAAGTTTGACAACACATTCAAGAAGGAGGACAAAGATAATAATACATACCAGAGAGATGACAGAAATTTTTACCGAAGAGGAAACCCTTGTGCATATTGGAATGAAGGATACAAAAGAGAAGGAAGAGGGTTTGATAAGAAAACATTCAGAGGCACTTGTTTCAAGTGTGGAGGTGAAGGACATAGAGCATTTGAATGTACCGGAGAGGAAACCCTTGTGCATATTGGAATGAAGGATACAGAAGAGAAGGAAGAGGGTTTGATAAGAAAACATTCAGAGACACTTGTTTCAAGTGTGGAGCTGAAGGACATAGAGCATTTGAATGTAATCAAGGGAGTACAAGCAAGAGGATAGAGAATAGTGGAAGAGCAGCCTGTGTAGAATAAGAACATGTTGAACTAGGTGACCCCTGTTCATTTGGCAAACCAGAGAAAGGAGAATCACTTGTGATGAGGAGAGCACTATTTCAAGTAGAGACAAATGAAGAACCACCACAGAGGAAGAATTTGTTCTGACCTAGATGCAAATCAGGAGGTAAATGTTGTAAAGTTGTAATTGATAGTGGTAGTTCTAATAATCTAGTTTCAGAGGAGTGGTGACTAAGCTGAAGTTGGAAAGATTGAAACACCCTAAGCCCTATCAAGTAGCATGGATTAAGGATGATCATAAGGTACTAGTGAGTGAAAAATGTTTGGTGAAATTTCATATTGGATCTTATCATGATGAAGTGTTGTGTGATATTATGCCTATGGATGTATGTCATATTTTGTTGTGTAGACCTTGACAGTATGATAGGAAAGCTATACATGATGGGAGAAAGAATACATACACTATAACATCAAATGGAAAGAGAATTACCTTGATTCCTTTGGAGGATGATCCTAAGAGTGAAGTATGTGGGAATTCTAAAATCTGTTTGGTAGATGGGAGAAAGTTCTTAGATGGTTTGAGACAGGAGAATATGTGTTATGCTTTGATTCTTAAGAAGCCTGAAACATTGAAGAAGGAAATTGAAGAACCACAATAGGAGGAGATAATAGAGTATGAAGACATCATATCAGACAATGTACCTTAAGGATTGCCACTAATAAGGAGTATCAATCATCACATGGATCTTATTCTGGGAGCTAGTTTGCCGAATAAAGAAGCACATAGAATGACACCGACAGAGAATGAAGAATTGAATAGACAGATACATGAATTGTTGAGGAAAAGTTTGATTAGAGAAAGTTTGAGTCCTTGTGTAGTACCTGTAGTGTTAGCACCTAAGAAAGATGGAGAGTGGAGAATGTGTACTGACTCTAGAGCAATAAACAAGATCATAGTTAAGTATAGATTTCCTTTACCTAGGATGGATGATATCATGGACTGTTTGAGTGGAGCAAGATATTTTACAAAGATAGATTTGAAGAGTGGATACCATCAGATCAGAATCGGAGAAGGGGATGAATGGAAGACTACTTTTAAGACAAATAAAGGATTGTATGAGTGGTTAGTGATGCCTTTTGGACTGGCAAATGCACCGAGTACTTTCATGAGATTGATGAATGAAGTCTTGAAGAAATTCTTGGGTAAGTTTGTTATTGTATATTTGGATGACATTTTAATTTTAAGTAAAACAAAAGAAGAACATTTGTGGCATATTAGACAAGTTTTGCAAAGGTTGAGAGAGGAGAAATTGTTGATAAACATCAAGAAGTGTAGTTTCATGAAGGAAGAATTGGTATATTTGGGATTTGTGATTTCTGCGGAAGGATTGAAGATGGACCCTGAGAAAGTAAGAGCAATTGTTGAATGGCCTACACTGGAGAGCATTGGATAGGTTAGATCATTTCATGGATTAGCTAGTTTCTACCAAAAGTTCATAAGAAATCTCAATTCAGTATGTAACCCTATGATAGAGACAATGAGAGGTGACATAAAAGATTTTAAGTGGGCATCAGGAGCAGATAAAAGTTTTGAATTATTGAAGTAGAAAGTGATAGAGCAACTAGTTTTAGCATTACCAGATTTCAATAAGGTATTTCAAGTAGATTGTGATGCAAGTGGAAATGCAATTGGAGCAGTGTTAAGTCAAGAAGGTAGACCTATAGCATATTTCAGTGAGAAGTTGAATGATGCAAGGATAAGATATTTAGTTTATGATCAAGAGTTCTATGCCATAATTCAAGCCCTGAAGAAGTGGAGACATTATTTGTTGCCTAAGGAATTTGTTTTGTACACAAACCATCAAGCCTTGCAATATTTGAATAGTCAAGGTAAGTTGAATCAAAGACATATGAGGTGCGTAGAGTTCATGCAAAGTTATACATTTGTATTGAAGCATAGGAGTGGAAAATCAAACAAAGTTGCTGATGCATTGAGTAGGAGAAGAAACTTGTTGACAGAGATGAGAGTTGAAGTGTTGGGATTTGATGAATTGAAGAACCTGTATGAGGGAGACATTGATTTTGCAGAACCTTGGAAAGCATGTAAGGAACCTATTGTGATAGATAGGAGCAAGTGGTTGGACTATTTCATTCAAGAAGATATGTTGTTCAAAGGAAGTCAGTTATGCATACCTAGAAGTTTAATGAGGGATAATTTGATCAAGGAGAAACACAATGGTGGATTGACAGGACATTTTAACATTGATAAAATAGTGGCATTGGTGAGTGAAAATTACTTTTGGCCTCAGATACATAAGGATGTTAGGAAGTTTGTGCAGAGTTGTAGAGTTTGTCAAGTTGCAAAAGGAAGTAGTCAGAATACTAGATTGTATAAACCTTTGACGGTACCAGAGAAATCTTGGGAAGACATAAGCATGGATTTTGTGATGGGATTGCCTAAGACACAGAGAGGACATGATTCAATATTTGTAGTGGTAGACAGATTTTTAAAGATGACACATTTCATACCTTGTAAGAAGACAACTGATGTAGTGCATGTAGCTGACCTATTTTTCAAGGAGATTGTGAGATTGCATGGATTACCTAAAAGCATAATTTCAGAGAGAGATGCCAAACTTCTTGGATATTTTTGGAAGACACTTTGGAAGAAGATGAAGACAAATTTGAAGTCCAGTTCAACATTTCACACACAGACTGATGGACCGACAGAGGTAGTGAATAGGAGTTTGGGAAACTTGTTGAGATGCTTGGTTGGAGAAAAGACATGAAGTTGGGATTTGATTCTTTCACAAGAAGAATTTGCATACAATAATTTAGTGAATAGGAGTATTGGAAGAATACCTTTTGAGATTATTACCGGAGTGAATCCTAGAGGAGTGACAGAACTGAGAGACATGGGTTCGGAAGAAAAGAGAAGTTTAGAAGAAGAAGAATTTGCAGATCACATGAAGACAATGCATAATCAAGTTAAGAAGCATTTGGAAGATATGAATAGCAAATATAAGGAGAAAGAAGATGAGAAGAGAAGACACAAGGAATTTGTAGTGGGAGATGAAGTGATGGTATACTTAAAAAAAGAAAGATTTCCAGTTGGAACTGTTTAGGGTAAAATTGGATTTTGTTAATCTTCTGTGTTTAGATGTTAAAATCTGCCTCTCCACTAAACATTGAAGGATCTAGGGTCAAGTGACGAGAACTATCATACCCTAGGTCACTTACAAATGAAGGGAAGCTTGGATTAGGGAATTTAGTTATTAATTTTCCTTCTCTTATGTCTAATTAACCATTAAAACCCTAATTATGCAAATACAACAACAAATTCATGAAACATAGAAAAAGCTCTTATAGACGGGAGTAAAATAACAAATCACAGAATACTTGTTTTCAAGATTTTTAGGTAGAATAGTCAAGGACACTGGTGCGGGTGCCCAAGTCCAAGGTACCTACTTTTTCGGGGAATCTGGAGCTCCTTCCGACATTGTTCAGCCCTGTAACTTCTATTTTCTGAAATCTATTTGCAGAGGACACTTTTGCGGGTGCCCTAGTCTTGGAAGTGCTCCTTTGTTTGACTTTTCTTTAGATCCTGAATCCTTGATGCCTGGCACTCCTTCTTGCAACTCCACTTTTCCCAAATGCGACACCTGTAACCTACAATCACAAGACTTGGTTTGCAAGTTGTGGTGTTTAGAGGTTTGCCTTAGTCAAACCCCAGAGGACACTTAAGTCTATGAACACCGTTGTCAGACAAAGAGTGCATGCCCTTGTGAGGCAAAGGCAAAAACCAAAGGAATCAATGATAAAAACACAATGATATGTCACCTTGCAGTGAAGCTCCCATGGAGGAAGATGCTCTTCATGCCATGAGGAGATTGATGCTCAAATATGCAAATATCAACACACAAAACATAAAAGTCTACTCTTGCAACACAATAAAAAGCCTTTAATCACCTTGAGAATGCCTAGAGTTCATAATGATCATCTAGTTTACAAATGAATGCCTGCACATGCTTATATATGTACCTACAAGCATTCCCTCCAAGATTTTAAAAATCAAACTTTACCGTGTCAGCAAAATAACCACCTAACAGTCATAAACCGACACCTAAAAAATGGGGCTGTCCTAAAATAGGGCAAGACTAGGGCGCGAGTACCCAAGTCCTCCCCCCTATTTTGGGTAGGGTGCAGCTCAAGGGGTCCTCCTAGGTCCCATTTGTCATGTTACCTAGGGCCCATTCCATAAGGATGCTAAAATATGAACTAAAATGTCCTAAATGTAAGCTAAAGACCTGGGAGCTAAACCTTATGAGGGAAAAACCCCCAAGGGGACATTTTCTGATGTTACATTTAGCCCCCACTTTAATGTATGTATGAATGCAAGGCCCATACATGCATTAAAGTAAGGTCACAAACACAACAAACACACCAAGCATGGAGAAGACACGCCAATCACATAGAAAGCAGTAACAGGCACACAAAACACAGAGAAGATAGTTACAGTCACATAGAACACAGAGTACATAGTCAATGCATAGAAGACACATTAATGCATGGAAGACATAAATGATATCTTTTCTTTTCTTTTTCTCATATATATGAAATGCAAATGTAAGTACTGGAAAGTAAACAAACCTCCCATAATACACGAAGCACTACTTAGGGGTGTTGGTCTCTATATATATGGGCCAACACATACGTAAGACACACAAAACCTCCCAGAATGCATGAAGCACTACTCAAAGGTGCTGGTCTCTACATATGGGGCAACAAACACGCCATACAAAACATGCACGCCAAAACACACACACACACACTTGAAGACATAGAGAAAACACGGCAGACAAGCAATGGAGTGTACTTATTTCTAGGTCCAACACCATCTCGAGCACATTACATGCACACACCGACAATTGTACTTTGCCACAACAATCACCGAAGACACGCTTAAGGGTTGAGTTAGTCACAGAACCGCTCCCCACCTCCACAGAGGACTTTTGAAAATGATAGGATGATGCAATCTGCTTCAAGAAATACACCATCTCCACCTCTGTAGAGGGCTTAAGAAAAAGGATATGCTCGATATCCCGCCTCCGCAAAGGGCTTACATGATTGATTGATTGATTGCAAACAAACTCAAGATGCACGATGCACTACTCTGGGGCGCAAGTCTCTGCATCTGAGCTCAAACACATTGTTAACATCTATAATAGACATGTTGCCTTATATGCCCCCACCTTAAGGTGGTTGATATCAGTTATCAATATCAAGCACGTTAAGGTAGGAATAAAACACACAAAGGAACACCAAATTTCGCAAAGCCCATGCCCCCTGGAGGTGACATGTACTTTACGATCGCCAAATATTCCCACAAACACATCCCTACAAGAAACATGTTAGTGTCTATAACATCATGATAAACAACATCAATGCATATGATTAACCACATGAAGAGCCAAGGTTATACAACAAATTCAATGTTCGAGGATAACCAGGGGCTATATCACGAAGCTCTCTGAATCGAGTACCACCAAGGCTAGATTCAAAAGCAAACAAAGGTGCACGGAGCAACAGTATTGTTAAGGTTTATAAATGCAACATAAACATCATCAAATTCACTACGCGGAAAGCATGAGTGCTTCCACTAGCCAAGCATTGGATAAAATATACAACCCCATCATCATATTAGGAACTAATTCCTTTTTTTTATTGCTCTCGAAAGGGACACTAGGTCTGCATCAGTATAAATGTTTGTCGTCATCTGCTGGCTAGATGGAAACACTAGATGAAGGGAAATAATAAATAGGAGAGGAGAAAACAAGTGTCTTAGGGACAGTCACGTAGGAGGGTGCCCCCAAGTCACCAACCACGACACTATGTCTGTAAGACACAACACACAATAATGAAATTAGAGAGAAAGGCAATATAGAAGAATGATGATACAAATAGAAGAGAGTCACAATAGAGGTGGTCTCTTGGTATCCTGAACCTTATGGGAGAATTTGAGGTCATCCTAGATGGCCTAAACAACACATAACACATCACAGGGGAAGCACATCATGAGAGAAACAAAGGGTTAGGGATACTTACTTATAGGGTCTTCATATTACATCTTGGAGCTCTTGAACCTCTTGGAGAGGTACTCGATCATGTTTAATACAAAATTTGAGGGGTTCTTATGAAAGTCTTGTTTGTTATTATATGATGCTTGTTCATTAAATCCTTGTTTAAATGAGACTTTTTGTTTCTTATGAGGGGGAGAACCACTATTGTTTTCATTTGTTGATTGTTGTCTTGCTCTTTTCCAATTTTTAGCAAGTTTTCGTTGTTGAATCTTTCTAAGATAGTAATGGGAATCATCCTATACCATCTTGCTCATTTGTATCAGTTGTTGTTCTTATTTTTCAAAGACATTTTGATTATCTCTCGATCCATATAAGGATAATGGAGGAGGAACCTTAGCATAAATTCCATTTCTTCGAGGACGAGGTGGATTATCCACTTGTTTCTTATCCACTTCAATCATACCCATGATACTATCATAGTCCAAGTAATCATCCTCGTCTACTTCCACTAAATCTTATTCCACCATATTATTTTCGATATGCTTAGGAAAAGGATTAATGAAGATTTGTAAATTCTAATTTGGCGGAGCAACCGACTTATTTCCATTATCATTCACACCTGATACATGGATGACATTTGAATCAATAAGGTCCTGTATCTCATGTTTAAGATGCATACATTGTTCAGTGTCATGTCCTTGAGTCCGATGATAATGACAAAATGCATTAGCATCAAAGTAAGGTCCTTGTTTACTAGGATCAACAAGCTTGATCGGGGGAAGCTTTAGGATGTTATTACTCACAACTTGATTCATTATGGAATGATAGGACTCAGATATCAGAGTAAACTTTCTTGGTTGATATGATGTTTTCATTGGATTATTTATAGCAGACACATTCATATTTAGTCCATTTATCTTGATGAAACCCCTATTATTGTTCCTTTTAAAGTTGTTTTGTAATGATCCGCCCATGGATTGACCACCTTGAGCTGATGTGTTTTGGTTTTCATACTAAATAGACGAAAGTTGATAATCATGAAGAGTGATGCATAAATGTTGAAAGGAGTTATATTTCATCAAGAGAATCTTATCACAAATATTAGGTTGTAGATTTGTAATGCATATCTTCTGAACATCTTCATCTTTCATCTGATACTAAATTTGCACATAAAGTCCTTGATATCAACCAATGAATTCAGTCAACTTTTCTTTGGGACCTTATTTGCATTGAACCAAGTCAATAAGAGTGACTTGGGGTCCAATATTTGCTTAACAATGTTGTAAAAATTGATCAATCAACTATAAAAAGGAGTGTATTGAATTTGGAGGTGAGTAAAGCAATATCTTTGAGAGATCGCAGAAAAAGTTTTGCTAACAAATCCTCTTCAAAATAAAAGTCACTACACATAGCTGTGAATGCTGCCACATGGATATTAGGATCACCTTTTCTACCATATTTTTCAAAGAGATGAGTCTCAAACCTCTCAGGCATAGGAGTTCTCAAGATTGCATAGGATAATGGATTACGAGCATGATATGTTGGTAGACTAGGCTACGAAGAGTTTGTCAAACTTGTTACCTTTTGTTGCAAAGCAATCATGCCTTGTAAAAGTTGGTTTAGGATGGCATCATTGGCAGATGTGGTTTGTTGTGAGGAATTAGAACCAAGGTGAGGAGGTGATTGAGCTTGAGATACAATAGGTGGAGGCTGAGAATATGTTAATGGCGGTTGGCCATAATGATAGGTGAAAGATGGTTGCGAATATGTAATAGATAGCTAGAAATGAGTGGAATAGATAGGAGGTTGAGAACAATTATTCATAGAAGATGTCCCTTTAGGAATCAAATTCTGATAATTAAATCCCACAACTTTGTAATTAGTGCCATTAGATATTCTAATACCAGTGACCTAGCATTACTACAAGCGTTCACATTAGTTGTTAAGATCGTTGATGTAAAAGTGGATACTCCTGTATTTGGTATAGGTATGGAAACTTGAGTATGAGATGGTGATAAGGTGTCATTAATCATTTGCGTACATTCAATTATTGGCATGATATTGGTTTGTACAATATGTGCCAGACCACGAAGTGCATTAGCACCATCTTGTCCTTCTTTTATTAATTCTCTTATATTATGAATTGTAGGAACGACTTCTTCAGCTATTCTCTCATTTTCCATAAATGTTTAAAATTCAGCCAAGTCTTTATCCAACTTTTCTATTTGTTCATCAGATACATATCATGTTGCCTCAATAGTATTATCAACATCATGAAAAGTTTGTTCTTCCATTGAGGTTGGAGGATGTATAATATCTTGCACAATTTGATTTTCTCCCTTTGTAAAGAAGGTGTCCAAAGTACCAACTTCTTCATGAGCACTAGATCCCATTAATATTTTACTTCTTCTCAAATGGATATTGTTTTTAGGACAATGTGTCATAAAGGTTATACAAAACCATACAACACACACTGCACAAACCAAGAGAACAAATCCTAGGAGAAAGATATGACTCAATGCCAATGAATTGAACAAAGGGTGTTATAAGGATTTAAGTCAAGGGAAGAAAGTTATATGTCTGATATCAGTCCAAAACAGTAATAAGATCACTCTCAACACACTCTTGATGCAATTTCAGGTTGATGCCAAGTCAATTATAGTGAAAATATGTCAAAATAGGCACTTTTTTCACCAAAACTCAATGCAAGAGAGCATAACAAAGGGTGTTGTGAGGAAAATGATGATGGAAAGAAAATAATATCAGTAATAACAGCCACTTGGTGCCAATATATCCAACACAACATGCTTTTAGGGCCACCTAAGGTCAAACCCTAGTGAAAATATAGCAAAATATGTAATTTTTCACGGTTTTTCAACTCCAAGACCTAGTAAAAGGGGTGTTGTAAGGAATTTTAGGAGGTAAAGAAAATAATATAAATAATATACATCACCTCAATCCATAAAATTGATCACAACATGCTTGGAGTGCAAACTAGGTCAAACCCTAGGGCAAAAATGGTCAAAATGTGTAGTTTTTCGCCAAATTTTCACTACAAGAGCCCGATAAAAGGGTGTTGTGAAGCTTTTTATAAGGGGCATAAAATGATTACCCTAGTAACAGAAAATTAATGCAAAATTATCCTTCACAACACACCTATAGTGCAAATTTAGAGAGTCTATAAGGCCAATTTTAGTGAAAATTGTTGTTTTTGAAGCCCTAGGTTTGAGATCTTGGGATAAAAAGATATGTCAATGATTTGAAGTCTGATTTATGATTAAATTGACTTAATTTAAGATTTTTAAATGATTTTCAATCCTTAACATGCAAAATGCCCATGCAAATTTAATGAAAACGCATCAAAATTGTTAGTTTTTGTTGAAATTTTCTATGTAAAAATGCAAATATTTTTAAATCTAAATGCAAATTCACACGAAAATGCAAGACTACAGCCAAATGCAAATTTGAATGAGCCTTTAAAATCAGTAGAAAAATATGATAAAAGATTTTGCCTACAAACCCTAGATTTTGGAATTACTAGGTTACATAAAATCGTCAAAATTTCCACAAAACCCTAGCAATTAAATGATGAAAATGCAAGGTAAATTTCTAATTTTTTGTATTTTTCTATAGTTTATATAAAATTTGATGCAAAAATCATGAATTAGGCAAATTTAGAAAGAAATGATGCAATTTAGTAAGCCAAACAATGTAATTTTTTTGTATTTTTCTAATTTTTCAATTTTTTTTGAATTGTTCTCAATGCAATAAAATAAATGACTAAATGAATGAATGAAATAAATCCAAATCTGAAGAGAAACACACAGCAAGTTGCAATTTAAGTCCAGAAACATGGGTTCACCAAAATGTTTAGGGTAAAATTGGATTTTGTTAATCTTTTGTTATTTAGATGTTTGAATCCTCCTTTCACCCTAACATTGAAGGATCTAGGGTCAAGTGGCGAGCACTATCATACCCTAGGTCACTTAAAAATGAAGGGAAACTTGGATTAGGAAATTTAATTATTAATTTTCCTTCTCTTATGTCCAATTAACCATTAAAACCCTAATTATGCAAATATGGCAACAAATTGACGAAAGACGAAAAAAGCTCTTACAGACAGGAGTAAAATAACAAAATCATAGAATATCTATTTTCAGGGTTCTGAGGCAAAACAGTCAGGGACACTAGTGCAGGCACCCAAGTCCAAGGTACCTTCTTTTTTAGGGAATCTGGACCTCCTTCCGACACTGATCAGCCTTGTAACTTTTGTTTTCCAAAATATGTCTGCGGAGGACACTTTTGCGGGTGCCCTAGTTTTGGAAGTGCTCCTTTGTCTGACTTTTCTTCAGATCCTGAATCATTGATGCCTGCCACTCCTTCCTACAACTCCACTCTTCCCAAATGTGACACCTATAATCATAAGACTTGGTTTGGGGGTTGTGGTGTTTAGAGGTTTTCCTTAGTCAAACCCTGGAGGACACTTAAGTCTCTGAACACCATTGTCAGACAAAGAGTGCATGCCCTTGTGAGGCAGAGGCAAAAACTAAAAGAATCAATGATAAAAACACAATGATATGTCACTTTGTAGTGAAGCTCCCATGGAGGAAGATGCTCTTCATGCCATGAGGAGATTAATGCTCAAATATGTAAATATCAACACATAAAACATACAAGTCTGCTCTTGCAACACAATAGAAAGCCTTTAATCACCTTGAGAAAGCCTAGAGTTCACAATGATCATCTAGTTTACAAATGAATGCCTACACATGCTTATATATGCACCTACAAGCATTCCTGCCAAGATTTTAAAAATCAAACTTTACCGTGGCGACAAAATAACCATCTAACGGTCATAAACTGACACCCAAAAATTAGGGTTGTCCCAAAATAGGGTAGGACTAGGGCGCGGGCGCCCAAGTCCTTCCCCCCTATTTTGGGTAGGGTACAACTCAAGGGGTCCTTCTAGGTCCCATTTGTCATGTTACCTAGGGCTCATTCCATCGGGATGCTAAAATATGAACTAAAATGTCCTAAATGTAAGCTAAAGACCCGAGAGCTAAACCTTATGAGGGAAAAGCCCCCAAGGGGACATTTTTTGATGTTACAAGAACATATAACAAGTTACAGAGAAGAAGTTTGGACCTTGTAGGATACTCAAAAAATTTGATTTAGGAAATGCATATGAAGTAGAGTTACTGGAGACATTGGGCATATCACCTATTTTCAATATTACAGATCTATACCAGTATCATGAAGCAGAGCTCAGTGACAGCATGCCAGAGGACTTGAAGACGTAGTTACCACAACAAGCATTGAAGTAGATTGAAAACATTTTGGATAGTAGAGTTGGACACAACACCAAAGGAAGACAATACAAAGAATACCTTGTGAAGTGGAAAGGTAGACCAGAAGAAGATTCATCTTAGATTTCTTAGGCTGAGGTGGACTGTCTTGGTTTTCCCCTAGCCCCAGCAAAGTAAGGGACTCACTTTTTCAATAACCCCGAATGTCTGATACAGGAGCATCCCTAGTTCAAGAGCAATCTTGCATCAACCAAAAACATTTGCATTTCAGTTTGTTTGCAGTTCAGTTTGTTTCTATTCATTTTCTAGTTTAGTCAGTAGCAATTTCTGTATTTTGGTCTGCATTCTACCGTAGTTGCATTTCAGATCTTTTAGAGCTAGACTTAGCATCTAGATTCATTCTTCTACAACATATCCAGAACTCATAGCATTTGAATCAAGTACCAGAAAGTTATCACTATCAAAAGATCAACTATTTTCTCAGAACAGAGCATCATGATAATCTCAGATAATCAGCTAAAGGAGAAGACTTGTGGAGCATAATTGCACATCATTCAATGATCTATGGTTCATGGCTGACCTTCCTCGAGATTCAAACATAATTCCATTCATTTGTGGAGGTGTTCTATGCATTTGGGTCTGACCTACCCGTGTACGCACATTACAATTCTTCATTAGAGTTTGTGATCTTCCTTGGCCGACGCGGAGGAATCTTATGTTTTGGAGATGATATATATGGATGTAATAGATCCTTAGGAAAGTAGCTAAGGATAATAGATCTAGTTGATAGTTTGGGTTCTTTGCGAAGGGACTTCAAAGCTATATCTTGTACATATTCTAATATTTTGTAATCAGGCCTATGAGCCCTAATTACAAACCCACATGTTGCTAGCTGATCTGTATTTGAATTCTATGATATACTAAATGAATCAATCTACATTTGTTCTATATCTTTGAGTTTTTTCCGTTGTGTTTACTCTTGTTGCACGGTCTGGATAGTTCATTCTGTGAACCCTCCTACCGTTACTACACCAATACAACATGATCCTATAACATTTTTAGATGGCACCACATTACTTTTGTCTATTGATGTTGTTGCCCCCAAGGTGAGTGCAGGACCATCATGGGCCAAACAATACCCCTAAGTGGTAATAAAAATGCTAAAAATATATTTATGTAATATTGCATAAAAAATTGAATGAGTTATCTACATAATGTGAAAATAAGATAGTATTAAAAGTTGTAGGAAATTGAATGATATTACTTTTTATTTTAAAAAATTAAAATTAATTATGTGAATATTGGATATTTCAATGAGGTACTGCTAAAATCTTTAGAAAAATAAAAAGTAGGTGTCATTCTAGCCAACCTAAGTATGAGTAAAAGAAAATATTCTTCCTCTAAACTTTGGATTTAAATAAAAGACACATGAATGGATGTGACACATATTTTTTTGAACATTTTTTATTACCAATGTTACATCCCTTTACATATTTTTCTACTCTCCTCCAAATTAATCACATTCTTTTCATGCAACTAATTGGAAGGGGGCATACAAGGTTTTGCATTCCTTTCTTGGGTATGGTTGTAGTGGATATAACATGATACTATAGCATTTTTAGATGGCACCACATTACTTTTGTCTATTGATGTTGTTGTCCATAGGGTGAGTGCAGGACCATCATGGGCCAAACAATACTCCTAAGTGGTAATAAAAATGCTAAAAATATATTTATGTAATATTACATAAAAAATTGAATGAGTTATCTACATAATGTGAAAATAAAGTAGTATTAAAAGTTGTAGGAAATTGGGGGGTAGTTGGGCGGGCACCCTATTCACTCATAGTAAGTGATAGGGTCAAATTTGAGTATATGAGATATCCTAGTCATCATTTAAAAATTCCTTATCCTCTAGAAATATGTATTTCACTCAGGTTCGCAGAGGTCGATGGGACAACTAGAAATAACTAGTCATCTTATACTCCCTGCGAAGCATGCCAAATGATAATTGTTTCAAGAGCCTTCATTAAGGTGGGGGCTTCCAGATTTTTCTATGATCAAACATATCTCCTTATCAAGATCTCCATCACACCATTCTAAACTTGTAGAGAACAGAGAGAAAATTGTCTGCATTGTCAATGGAGGGCAATTCAAGATTCACAGCTCGAATTGCGCTCGAAGGCATGGTTAATTTGGGTATCGACACCACCATTCAACTGGAAAGTTCCATGAGGCAGATGGATTTCAGAGGTGGGGTTACAGACCAAAGATTAAAGAGAGTCCTGTGACTCCATGACGACCTTATCTTGGTAGCAGTGAAGATTATCCTTGGCAGCAATTTCTTGGATCCAGGGGAGGCTTATAGAGTGGATACCAGCATATCATCAAGATGTCTTGCTTCCCTGTTAGATGCAGGGGTCTGAAAGGTGGATGTGAAGGTAGTAACTACCAAGCTCTTCAAAGTAGAGATTCTTGGAGGGTTGGAGAAGACTCTGGGTGTAGTGTTTGTAGGAATTGGGGCTCCATGGCCACAAGACATCCCTTTGACTCAGGACCAAGGAGAAGTGATTAAGGTATTTCCCTTCATCCTTGATCTGAAAGGCATGCCGTTGATTGAATAGAGGGACAAGGTGGAGATATCGATGGCTTTCCTTAAGAAGATGCTTTAGCTGGATGCTGTGGATGGCTAGTTTGAGTGGGTACAGACCTTCTAGGACATGGCACAGGAATTGAACTACATGTGATTATGTGGCAGCTTCCCAGGTACCCTTTGATATTGTCTTATTTTCTGTAAAGCTATGATATCAGGTTGCTAGAAGGTGGAAAGATATACAGATAGTTAGTATACTCATAGTAGCCATAAGGGCAAATTTTGCAAATTATGCATTTTTTCTAAGGCTCTGCGTGGCCTTCTTTTTTGCAGAGACCTTGTGTGGTCTGTTAGCAACAATTAGTAGTAGTGTTTAGTCATAGAAGAAGTTTGGATATGAAAGACTGCAACTCTGGCTAAAATAGCCATTTTGTAATGTTCAAATTTCATATATATATATATACATAAATCATCTTTTACGTACCAAAAAAAAAGTTGTAGGAAATTGAATGATACTACTTTTTCTTTAAAAAAATTAAAATTAATTATGTGAATATTGGATATTTCAATGAGGCATTACTAAAATCTTTAGAAAAATAAAAAGTAGGTGTCATTCTAGCCAACCTAAATATGAGTAAAAGAAAATATTCTTCCTCTAAACTTTGGATTTAAGTAAAATACACATGAATGGATGTGACACATTTTTTTGAACATTTTTTATAAATAAATAATTATTTAAAAATGTTAGAAAATATTTTTTGGCCAACCTAACTTGGTAAAAAAAATTCAAAACTTATTTTTAAAACCTATAGCTAATAAAGCCTAGAATGTGACACATCTTTTGGATTTAAAAAAAAAGATAAATAGTTTGAAAGTTATTAATGTTTTTCCATATGTATATTAATCGAGAAATCAAACATGGTGTATGTAAAAAATTAATAATTACCTCGTAAAATTATAGTGAGGTATATATTATATTTTTAGAATCTTGATAGTTTCCTATAATTTAAATTTTAAATTTAGTTACAAAAATGTTTAATAACTTCATGGATAAAGTCATGGAAAATTTCAAGATAACACTAAATGAGTATTTTTTCAAGTTTCTTTGGCAAGTTTTAGGACTCCCACTTGCCTAAATATAAGATAATCCAAAGGAATTTTTGGAGGGAATTCATATTTGAGCTAGAAATATTAACAACTTTTCCACCCAAATATAAATATATCTAAATGTTTGCACCTTTTCATCTAGAAGGATTTTTTGACATTGACATTGTTTGGCCCATCATGATCTTGTACTCACTCCCCAAGTAGTATCCTTGTTCCACTCCATGTGGAATCTCTTTCTCTCTCTCTCTCTCTCTCTCTCTCTCTCTCTCTCTCTCCCTCTCTCTCTTCTTTTGATCATAAACAACACATACTTATTTTAAATTCTTATAAGATGTTATCTTTCCTTTTTGTTCTTTTTAGGTTTCAAGATGAAACACTCATTACAAGGGAGAATGAGCCGAAGGGACATCTATATATATATATATATATATATATATATATATATATATATATATATATATATATATATATATATGTTTTAGGAATGTCTTAAAAAAATTATTGTCATGTTGGCTACTTGATTCTACTTTGACATGCATCCTCATAGTAGTTCACATAAAAATCAAAATGGTGAAAATTTTATACCATGAGAATTTCCCCTTCATTTTGGACTTACTTTAACTTAGTTTTCCTTTAGGTAATGACAAGGGTACACAAGTGACATAATTTCTACTAAGAGATGGTACAATTTATAGAATTGACCTAGGTCAATTAGATGATTTGTGAATATTGACAAGAAAATACAAACTGATGATCTTAGTTATTTCTATGCTAGAGTTATGTTTAACCCTAATGTGATGGATAAGGAAGAGAATCAAAACATACGTGGTAAGATTACATAATAAACAAGGAAAAATCTGTGTGCATTCATTTAACATACACATTGAATCTCCATAAACTTCTCATATATTCATTATATCTTTATGTAGTACATTGTCATAAATACTTTAGATATCTCTCATTACATAGCTTATCCTTTCTACACATTCATCTCTATACCTCTCTATTATGGCATCTCATCTATCCTATTCTATTATACTTTCTTACATTCTACTACTTTATATATGGTATGATTTTGTTGATATTATAGCTTCACCTCATATAGGGACGGTTGGAACATTCCTATCTTTTCCTTTGTGCCACCTTTTAAGGGTTTTTTCAAGTTATTACTATGATAGGGTTTATCCCCAATTATGTCTAAAACCCTCAGTGCTTCAAAACTCTTTTCTTATTCGCTAAGGTGCATTATATTTCTTTGTTGACTTGTTTATCTAGTCGGGTTTATTTAAGTTGTTCCCCTCAAAGTCCTTGTGGACGTCTACTTACTGGCCCCTTTGAATTTGTTACCTATCATTACTCGTGGCAAATATTTTAATTATCTCCAAGCATTGTGTGTAAATGTTTTGGGTAGGTTCAAATTAGCATTTACATGTCCTAGTTTTCTATCGCAAACCTTTAGTCTATCTCGTGCTTGTTTGTTTGGCCTCGTCCAAGTTTGGGAGGTTGCATAGTGCTGACATATGTCAAGATGTGCCCACAATGTCTCAAATATATTATAAGTGGGCAAACTCTACCAAGTAGCATTATTTCATTGCATTGCAGTTTTCTTCCACTTCATAGACTCAAGAGATGGGCCCACCACAATGTTCATGATATGCAAAAACTGATTGATAACCCTCTATAACCTAATGTGGAACACACTTGGAGTTATTTCATTGCATCACATGGTTCTAATGCATCACAAACTTCATAATGTGCCTTTGAGTAGTGTATGTGATATGTGATGGGATTTTAAAATGGACAAAACCTGTAACTGAAGTCCATGTGTCAAAGGATGATTGGACCACTATGTAGTGCCTAACCAGGTAATCTGATGTGTCCTAACCTAAACCAAAATTTGATGCCTATCAAATGTCTTGTCAAAATTCTTTTAGAGGTTAGGTGCACTATCAATCTACATCATAATCAACAACCCAAATTCAAAGTTTTCAATGGATACACCACCTTGGTTTCGAAGCATGTATGAGCATTAATTTGAAGGTGACAAGTGTTTTTATGGGTAAGTAGGAATTTCTATGGATATTTCATGTGAATTCCCTAACCTATGATAAGGAATTGTACAGGTAGCCACCATTGTAAATATTCAAAATTTAGCAAAAGCTTGTGCAAAATGTTAAGGGAAAATTGGATCTAAATGAATAATCAATATATCAATATCAAAATTCCCAAAACTTAGTGAAATACAGAAACAAAGAGATCAATCAAACAAAAGAACTTCAAAAACCTTTGCAAACCTCAAAGCTTCATAGCTTCCGTTGGTTGCCTATCTCAATCGATCTTGCATGTATGAATAAGGCCCTCAGACAGTGCACTTCCTTGCTATTCCAAGAATGTCAATGGAGAATGGCTATGATAATGCTTTGTAATGAAGATGAGCTTCACAACAATGGTAGTAGTATGGTAACAAGTGTGATCACAAGCAATGAAGGAATTGGTGCCAAAGGCACACTATAATTCCTGCAGAGTAACAATACTTAAAGCTTGGATGAATGAAATGGAGGAATAAGGTTCAATTTATAGACTTGGGAGAATGAAGATCAATGGTATAGAAAGAATGAGAAGATCAATGGTTGAGAAACCTTGAGGAACATGCGTGAATAGAAAGAAGACATGTGTCTTGCTCTATTTTGCATGAGAGGAATTAATAAAATAGAAGAATGAGTTAACTAAAAAGATTAAATCAATTAAAAGAATAGATCAATTAGTTAAGAGAATAGAACTAGAGAATGGAAATTGCATGAGGATGAGAAGATATTTTAGCTCAATTAAATATTTAGAATATTCAATTGCATGTGCACCACAAAGATTGAATTATATTTAGAGATAACTCAATTTAGAAGAAATAGACAACTTAAATAAATATTTGATTTATTTAAATTTAGAGAAGATATTATTGGAAGAAACAATTAAGTAATTAGAATTATTTAATTTAGAATGATTTTGGAAGAATAAATAAAATATTTGATTATATTTTATTTTTAGAGATTTGAGAGGATTTAAATAAATTTGATTGATTTATTCAAATTTGGAAGAATGATTTGTTTTAATTAAATAATTGAGAATTATTTAATTGTTTGGAAGAATTTAATTAAATAAAGGATTTTATTTAATTTTGACTTTAGAAGAGGTAATTAAATATTTTGATATTAATTAATTTAGAGGAATATGATGATGGTAACAGGTTGTCATTGATGTCAAAAAGGTTCATCAAGAATGTGCTTGATTAAGATGTCTTGATATTGTTTGCAAGATGATATTGTGGACTTATATTCTTGATCTTCACAGATGTGATCTTCAATCAGAATATCTCCAAGCATGACAAAGTTGAAATGATAAGATTCTATCAAGAGACAGTATGATGCAATGTTATGGTTTGACATTGTATGATAGGTTGAGTATGATGTCTGAGTTTGTGATATTTGTTTAAGAACATTATCAGGTTATCTTCATCAAGGTACTTCATTGAATTAGGTTCTTCATTCTCTCAAGGATATGTTTGATTATGACATTGCATGTTGCTAATGCTTGTGAGAAATTGTCATCATCATTTTGATGGAATTAGGATTGTTTGATGTCAATAATTGAAGTGGAAATAGTATATTCTTCATTGGAGAACATTAGGTTATGCTTCATGTTCTAGGGTGATCTTGCTTGTTGTATTGATTTGGTAAAGAATGTTTGGTTACTATGAGGGCTTTCATGCTTCTACCTCAATAGGTTATCATAGCTTTTGCTTCATGATCTTGTTAATAATGTGTTGAGGATAGTCTTGTTCTTTAGATATTGATCTTATAGGAACTCACATGTTTCACATGCATGATGAATGTTTTGATGATGCAGTCCACAATCAATGGACACATTTGATGTTGGTTTCATTGAGTTATATGAATATAAGGATATAACGTGGTACTTGCAACTTTGGTTCTCACAAGATTTATTTGATCAATTTGATCATAGTTTGATCACAATCAATGGTGATAGTAATTATCAAGTTCACACAATGCATGTTCATGGTATAGGTTGTGTTCACAAGTTAAAACTTGGTTTGGAGTTGCCTTCATGGAGTTGATGTTTATCTTCTTATGACATGAAATATCAAGAGTTCACTCATTTGTAATCAAGGCATTTCATTGTCTTTGGTATTCAATGATACTAAGCCTTAAAATCTAAAGTGCTTCCATGATATTTATTCATTCTCTGCCTATCATATAACATGTTACACTTTTTGTCTTATTGTTTATTGACCTGGTGGCAAAGGTAATCTCACTTACTGTAACCTGCTAAAGGGGTATTGAAACATAATTATAACCAGTCCTCCTCTCCTTACCACCAGTGAAATAAATCTTTATTGTTTATAAATGGGCGGAAAACTATGGAGCATAGTATATATGATAAGAGGAAGCCCAATTTCCATAAAGGTGATTTATGCTTTTAAAAAAAAAAGCATCGGTCTTGTTTTTTGGAGTTTAAGAAAAGCATTAAAAATGGCTTAAGGGAAAAAGCCATCGAATGGTTTAAAGAAAGAAAAAACCATGAAATGGTTTAAGAAAAATAAAACCATTGAATATCCTTTATTAAGGTGGGAGCCCGATTAAGCCTTTAATGGCTTTAGTTTATTTTTTAGAAACTTTCCATGACTTTTAAAATGGCTAGTTTTTTTTTTTAAAGCTATCAAATGGATTTTGAGGTGATAAGTTTTTTTTTTAAACTAGAAATTGTTTTTTTCTAATTTAAAGAGATGACATCAAGATTTTTGAGAAGATTTTATAAGGCAAATATTTTGGCACAAAAAACATGATTTTCTTTTGTGGAAAGAAATTGTGTGAAAATTAAAATATTTTTGGAGAAATGTTTTGTTTTCTTTGCAGGTGAAAGATCATAAGCAGAGAGATTTTTGGCAAAGATATTTGCAGAGAAGGAGAATTAATTTTTAGATGGAAGATGAATATGAAAAGAATGAATATTCAGTTTGAAAGAGATTTGATTTTCTCCTACAGGGCACTGATTGAAATATCAGAGAAAATGAAAGGTCAAGTTTGTTATTTTTGCAGATGTCAAGGGTCAGAAGTTGAAAATGAAACAAAAATGAAGAAGAAGTGTAAAAATGAAAAGTTGTGAAAAATGAGGGCCAGAAAAATGTGTTGGGGTTTTGATGAATAGATATCATTTTATGAAAATGATATTTGCAAAGGAGGAGATTGATTATTTTTATAAAGAGATTTTATTTTTCTCTTTCAAGGGTAGATTAAAATTTATTGTTGAAGATATTCATTTTAATGAAGATGAATTTTTAAAGGTGGAGCTATTTATTTTTGGAAAATGAAAGGTTTTTGAAAAGAGGAAAATAAAAGTTTGCTTTGAAGATGAAAGGACATTTTTGTATTTCATATAAATATTGGTTTTGCAGATGCACTGTGTGTGTGAGTGATGTTGTGCAGATCAACATGCAATGGTGAAGATAATGATTCAGATAAATGTGAAAACTAATTTGTAGTGAAGAAGACATATTTCCTTGATCAGGTGAATTAGACAATTCAAGGATAAAATGTCAGAGGATTGAAATGATGAAATATATGTTGCAGATGAGTTGATTTGAATGGTGCAAATTAGATTGAATAGCAATCAATTCTTGCACACAGAGTTTTATGATGGTAATTGTCTATGCTAGTGAGGCTTATAGGTCAGTGAGACCTTAACATTTGTCAGTGAGACACATATTGTAGCCAGTGAGGCATGTTTTATCAATTAAGCCAGTGAGGTAGTTTTGGAGTGGTTTTTCTACCCCTGGAGGGTTTTCCAGTCATGCAATTGTTGTGTCTTGATTCATATTGATCTTCTCTGTGTGTGTGTATGATTTACTCATGAGTTTTTGTTTTTCATTCTTAGTCATGTGCATATGTGTTTGACAAATCAATGATAGCTTTCTCTCCTTGCGTTTTGAAAGTTAAAGTTTGCAAAAAGATTTGAAAATTTACACAACACTGATTCACCCCCACTCTCAGTGTTGTCCTTGACTCCTACATATGAATCAAATAAATAAATTTGTTTATTTATTTATTGATAGAAGAATTAGAAGGGAATAAATATTAAGAATATTTATTTAGACCAAGTTATGTCATTTTTAGGCATATACACAAAGAACAAGTAGAATTGTGTTGTCTCTTAGGTGAACCATAAGGTATGAGCTCTATGACCTTTTGAATCTGATAAGTTAAAGGAAATTGTGGTTTTCACTAGGGAATAGATTGAAGGGGTCTATTAAGGAAGGGTTATAGAATTTGTGATTTGTTGAATCACACCATCATGTAAAACCTCAACATTGTAACTTTGAGTCAAGTTTCAATTCAATCAAGTTGGTCTGAGGGGTTTAGACTAGGATATCATTTATTTATTACCTAGGTCTTCAAACAGATCAAACAATTCCCAGGGTATGGGTATATTCTCCAAGAGTCTAGTAGATAAGAAGGAGGATATCAGGGATCCCATTATTCCATGGATAGGTTGGGAACTATTTAAGTTCTACTATCTTGTGCCAATGAGTGCTCCCCAATTTGAAATATCTCACGATTTGACTAAGGGATACTTGTTGTACCTAATGTCTTTGTTGATCTTGAGTTGGTGCATGTCCTCAGTAGTCACTACAACCCAAGTATCAGGAAGTTGAAAGATGCTAAGGGAAAAATTATGTTCATGATGAATAGGGATTTGATTGTTAAAATTTTTAGCTTAAACTTGCTCATGTCAAGATTGACATTGGTGAAATATGTTGAGAATATAGAACAGATAGCAGTAGATATAGAGTGAAATGGCTTCCCATTCATAGGAGGCCTAATAAACAAGGAAATAAAAGGTTCACCTGGATGAAACAAAGCCTTTAGATGTTAGCCCATTCTTTGAGTATTTCAAGTACGCATACATGGCTTTGTGTCAGGTCTTAAGATTTGATCACAAAATATAGATGCTAGTTCATCTTATGATGATGGACACTGATATCCAGCATTGAGAATTGAATAGACCTTTTGAGTATGCCTCCTAAGTTGTAGAAAAGATACATCAGGATTTGAAGAATTTGAAGAAGAATGAAAATATCCCTTATTTTAGGTGGTATTTGGTGCTCTGTCATATCCTTCTATATCAAGGAAAGCAGAGATGGTATCCTGCCCTTAGAATGGCCTATAAAACACTAGATGGTAGGCCAATGCCAATTTAGATGAGGAATTACATGTGAGACTCCCATTGTAAGACTTCTAATTATTGTATCTTCAAAAGATTCTTCATTAGAATAATTTTGGGGATAAGTGCACAAAGATGAGGGACCAAAATGGGGTCTTAAGATGCCACTTTTTTTTATGAAATTAGGAAACATTGATGTTGGATGAGAAATTGAAGATAGCTACACTCAAAATTTGAAGATGGAACAAAAACAAGAGTCATAGTGCTTTGAATCTAGTTTCTAAACTACTATTTTTTTTCCAAAAATGGTTGAGATTAAGAGGTTCAAAAAGGGGGAGCACACAAATTGGTCCTATTTTTCTCAAAAAAACATAACATAGCATCTAGTGTGCTCCCCCTAAAATGTTAACTTTTTTTAGTATTTCAATAATTGCTCTAGTGAGAAATTAGCTAACACCATGTAGTTTATCCTTGATTTTTCTGATAATTTTTTCATGAATAATTGATTTTTTAGTAATTTTCAAAGTGGACACATCCTAAAAAATAGAAATTTGAGCATGCTCCCCCCTAAATTTTTTAAAAACTAATCAAAAATTGAATTTTTTTGAATACGTGTAGAATGGAGTCTAGTTTCTAAAAATGTAACTTATTTCAAATTTTGATGAATGGTTAAAAAAGTAAAAAATACTAGACATTGGTTTTTGATAAAAAAATGGACACACTAACAAAATAAATTAAAGATCAAACCCTTAACGTACTCAAAATGTGAAAAAAATTATATGGTTAGATAGCTAACAGAGAGCTTAAGATTATGGTGGTATTTTTTTGAGTTTTCATTGAAAAAAGTGTCATCCTGATGGGGAGAACACTCCATATTATCTCTAGATTTTGCTAAAAATTGGTGAAAACACATCAAACAAAGCTCAGTATAACATGAGCATGTTATAACATGCTCGTGTTATGTGAAATCAATAACACAAGCACATTATAACGCACTCACATTATGCTAATCATGTTTGGCTAGACAAATGCCAATTGCATTTTCTTGAAAGTTTCTAAAGCCTTTTCAACAAATCTATATTTTGCATATCTTGCAATCATTGTATTCCATTACAGAACATCTCTTTGAGGTGTTACATCATACAATTGACATTCCTTGTCTATGCTTCCACACTTTACATACATGTCTACAAGGGCAACTGCACTTCCTATCGTCTCTCTCAGTCTCTACTTCCCTCCCCTCTCTACGTCCTACCCTCTCTTTGAGTCTCTGCTTCCCTCCCCTCTCTACCTCCTACCTTCTCTCTCACTCTCTTCTTCCCTCCCCTCTCTACCTTCTATCCTCTCTCTCACTCTCTACTTCCCTCCCCTGTCTACCTCCTACCCTCTTTTTGAGTCTCTACTTCCCTCACCTCTCTACCTCCTACCTTCTCTCTCACTCTCTTCTCTCCCCTCTCTACCTTTTACCCTCTCTCTCGCTCTCTACTTCCCTCCCCTGTCTACCTCCTACCCTCTCTTCAGTCTCTGGTTCCCTCCCCTATCTACCTCCTACCCTCTTTCTCTCTTCTACCTTCCCCTGTCTACCTCCTACCCTTTCTCACTCTCTACTTCCCTCATGTCTCTACCTCCTACCCTCTCTCTCACTCTCTACTTCCCTTCCCTCTCTACTCTCCTCATCATTGTTCCCATCCAATGAAATTTCATAAATTCTCTTGTTTCCATTTCATCATCCCAATTTATATCCTTGTCCCTCTTTGGATGTCCTAGTTTTCTTGTTTCCATATTCTTTGTCGACATGGGAGAGGAGAGGGGGGAAGAGGGAGAGAGGATGGAGATGGGGGGAGAGATAGGGTGATAAGGAGAGAGAGGGCGAGAGAGAGAGAGGGTTGGTTGGGTTTATGAGTTTAGGGTTGCTTAAGTTTGGGGTTTAGTGGAATTATTTAGGGTTTAGGGGTTTAGGGTTGCTCAGGTTTATGGTTTAGGGGTTAGGTTTTAGGGGCATTATTTAGGGTTTTGGGGTTTTGGGAGAGAGAGAGAGGTTTAGGGGCATATTTAGGGTTTATGAGTTTAGGGTTGCTCAGACCTTTAGGGGCATTATTTAGGGTTTATGAGTTTCTAGGGTTGCTCAAGTTTAGGGTTTAGGGGTTAGGATTAAAGGGGATATATTTTATAATTTCCCTCCAATCCTCCTAATCCTAAGGCGTTAGTCCACCCATCTCCTAATCCATCAATCCCTATCATCCATCCACCATATAACTCACCATCTAATCCAACATAAAAAATTCTAAGCTCTAATCCATCAACCCATGAATGCTTGAAAAATTTTCTCCAAAGACTCTTTACAAAATACAAAAATAAAAGCAAAGATATGGAGCCATCCAAATCCACTAATCCAATTTCATCCCACTCTAACACTCCCAATCCTAATCCATCCCCTCTTATATCCATTCACTCAATCCTAATCCTAACCCCACAACATATTTCATCATTGTCCATCAACTATATGCATATCCTAGTCCATCAACCCATGAAGCCATGAAGGATATGACCTAAGGACTATTAGCAAGGAATATAAGAACATCATGTACTCAAATTCCTATCCTTGAGCCTAACAAAGAACCTCCTAATAACATGTCTACCACTCCAACACCATCATCCACTCTTATGTCTATCCATTTCATTGAAGATTCTCCTACCATAAGTCCAAGTCAAACCCCATCATGTCTAGCCATGTTATCAAACATCCAAAGATTATTGATCCCATCCAAGAACCCATTACATCCATCTAAGAAACCCAATAGCTATGTTAAGAGCCTAGTCCAAAGCATGTGGAAACACCAACCACCCATCCTAATCAAAATTTAAACATCCCATATAATCCCTTCCTAGATCTCTTACCATCTCATGGTCAACCCCTCTACATCAATCCCATCATTTGTCCTCCAACATCTCCTAGTGAACCCCCATCACCACCCCTTACTCCCCAATCCAATGAATATTAATGGATCCCCACTTACCCTATCCATATCTAATATCACACTTTCCATGCTTATCCTCCCTATGATCAAGATCTTATCCATGAGTAAGTAACCCACATCACTCCTATCCATCATCCCATTAGCTCTATTCATCATCCCACTAGTCCTATTTATTATCCATCAATATCCCATGATGAGACACTTGGTCCCCCAAAAACATAGATAATCAAACAAATAACTTGGATCCTATCAAATCACATCCCAATGAGGATAATGATAATCAAGATCCAAGAATTCTACATCCATTTCCCATTGATCCTCCATCATCCCCTATCGAACTATATGTTTAGGGGTTTAGCCTGGTTGCTCGAGTTTAGGGTTTAGGGGTGAGAGGCATTATTTGAGGTTTACATCAGTTTAGGGTTGCTCAAGTAAATAGGGTTTAGGGTTTATGGGAATTATTTAGGCTTTAGGGGTTAGGGTTTAGGGGTTTAGGGTTTAGGAGTTAGGGCTTTAGGGTTGCTCGAGTTTAGGGGTTAGGGTTCAGGGTTTAGAGAGAGATAGATCAAGGGGACCGATAGAGATTGGGAGAGATAGGGAGATAGAGGTTTAGGGTTGCTTCCAAGGTTTATAGTTTAGGGGTTAGGGGTTTAGGGTTTCTCATTTTTAGGGTTTAGGGGTTAGGGGTTAGGTTTTAGGGTTTATGGTTTAGGGGTTAAGGGTTAAGGTTTAGAGGTTTAGGTTAGGGTTTAGAGAGAGAGGACTAATAGGGAGATATAGAGGAGACTGAGCCTGGGAGAGATATCTCTATCTCCTCTATCCCTCTCTCTAACTATATTTGCCTCTCTCTATCTCTCTCTCTCTCTCCCTGTCTCTCTATCTTTCTCTCTTTCAATCCCCTCTCTAACTCTACCTTTCTATCTCTCACTCCCTCACTATCTCACTCCCCCTCTCTATCACTCTCCCAATCCCTCTACCTCAAATCTATCTCCCTATGTCTTTGGTCATCACTTGATCTCTTTCCCTATCTCTATCTCTCCACATATCACTATCTCTTAATCTATCCCTCGCTACCTCTCCCTCCCTCCCTCTCTATCTCTCTCCTCCTCTCTATCTCTCTCCCCATCCTTCTACCTCTTGAAATCTCTCTCCCTATGTCTCTGGACATCTCTCCATCTCTTTCCCTACCTCTATCTCTCCCCACAACCCTATCTCTTAATATATGCCTCTGTACCTCTCTCTCTATATTTCTCTATCTATCTCTCCCTTGCTAGATCTATCTCCCTATATCTCCCCTCTCTATAAATATCTATCTCTATCTCCCTCTTTATCTATCTCTCTCCCTCACATTCCAAGGGGTTGATAGAGAGAGGAGAGAGATATAGAGAAAGAGAGGCATATAAAGTTGTAGAGAGGGAGGATAGAGAAATAGAGGAGAGGGAGAGAGAGAGAGAGAGAGAGAGAGAGAGAGAGAGAGAGAGAGAGAGAGAGAGAGAGAGAGAGAGAGAGAGAGAGAGAGAGAGAGAGAGAGAGAGAGAGAGAGAGAGAGAGAGAGAGAGAGAGAGAGAGAGAGAGAGAGAGAGAGAGAGAGAGAGAGAGAGAGAGAGAGAGAGAGAGAGAGAGATTCTCCCATGTAGATACAAGGTTACATTTGTCCCTCCCTAGTATAGACAAGTCTATTTTCATGAACCACATGGATATTTGAGTCTAGGGATACTCTTGGACTATCACTTGATTACCTATTTGATGCACTACATGAATAGTTACAATATATTTTATGTGAGAGCATGACATCCTAGACCATGATTTTGGCACCAACATTAAGAAGGTTATGATTTTTGCATGCATGAAGCTTAATGTTTTCATGCTTCCTAGAATGGGCTAGCATTATGTGAAGCATGTGGGATCCGTGATTGAGACCCCACATGATTGCTATTCTTGCTTTTCATGTAGTATATCGGACAAGAAAATGCTTTTCATGTTGTTTGACATACTAAGAACCATTTTTAGATCAATCCACCACCTTTTTGGTTTTTCAAAATAGAAGAACTGATTTTACAATGTTTTTGGAGAAATTTTGATTATTTAAACCTAAAGTTTCATGTTTCATGTGTGATATTGTTTCAAAGTTAATTACCATTTATATATAGATTGAATTTGATGATATATGTTTGTTTTTAAATAAATTTCACTAATCCTATTCTAGAGTTATATAGAATTCATAATCAATCTTGCGAAAAAGAGAATTTGAGGATTTTGAAGCCATATTTTGGAGAATTGGTCAACTCCAATATTGAATTCTAAGGTATGTTCAAGTTATGTCCATTTTAATTCACTTATATATGTTATTATGTTCTTTATGTCTTTATGTCTTTATGTTCTAAGATATGTTCTTTAAATATGTTTTCTTACTTTGTCAACAGTCATTGACCAAAACACATGAAACCGTGTATGTATGTCTTCATACATTCCAACCAAAATCAAACTATGGCTTGCAATAACAAAGACAAACTCAAACAATTACTTCTTATCACTTTAATACCTCAAAACATTCTCTAGAAAATATACACATGTTCTCAATTGTCATTACATACACTCTAGCACTACCACATGTGCCCTTGCACTACCATACATGCTCTAGAAACTCACTTAGCTCATGATGCAATAGCGAGTTCTTCACCAAGCGTCTTGCAATTGCTACCATAGAAACTATTGGTTGTAATAAATCTCCATGCCACAACGCAACGCCCAACCTATCTCATCATTATATTCTTCTTCCTTATCATCTTCTCATCTTCTCATCATTATATTTTTCTTTAATAACCTATCTCACCATTTATCCTTCAATGATCTTGTCATTGCTAGGTTGTAATGCACCAATTTAATTATGGAAACCCCTAGGGTTTGATCATTCTTATTTTGGACTATTGTTCAAACAATGTCATGTGGTATTCCTAAGATTACAATGACTATCCTATACATTTATGATTCCTAGAAAACCCCTTGTTTACACCTTGACAAGATATCAAATTATCTTCATACCTGGTTTGATCTTCCTATTGATTGTCATGATAGTCCTAGTTGTGTTGATAGTCCATTTAAGGTGCTTGATAATTCTAATCTATATATAAGATCAGTCCTTTTCATCATGTTGTCATCTCTTACCTTGTGAATAGATGCCTTGACTACTGTTTAGAAGAAAAAGTCTATGGCATTGTCTCGAGATTCTAAAAAAGTTCACAAACACAATTGATTCTAGAAGTTAAATACGACACCATATACTTTTAAAAGTCTTTTTTGTCAAAGAAAACTACCAATCATGTCACATCATCATCTAATCTTATCATCCAAAACATAATTGTGATCTAGCATAAGGGAAAGAAATTGATTATAAAAATACACTTCCTAATTTTGGATGAGTTTTTATAGTACTAGTTATCTCCTTAAGCTTATACATCTAGAGGATTTAAGAGTTTTTGTGTTGTAGACAATTTCCAAAACTTTTCATTAGATGAAACAACATCACACAATTGATATCTTCTTGCTTATTACCAACTATGGGAATGGTGTTGCAATAACTTCATGTCCATTCTCTTGCATCGTATATTTGAATGATACTTTCTCATTGGTATACACTTTGATGAAATCCTCATTTCCAATACTACAAATGATTAAGGGAATCATAATTCATGAACCAAAGTTAAATCTGTTCCTCAACATATTCCATAAAAAAACAAAGTTTATGCATAATTGGAAGGGGTTCTATAACATGTCATTATGAAATTAGTAGAACTATAATTTACTCTTAAGTTTCTAGTCATGAAAATGATAATTAAGTCAATAGATAATCCTACAATGTCTTACTTGTGGAACCATAGATCACATACATGTGTGCTAGTATTGGTTTGAAATAAGTGTGGTTGAAAATTAACAAAAAAATAATAATATTAACATTTGTGTTGTATGGTACTCAAACCTTCATGGGCAGGGTCTTGTGCATCTTAGGCTAAAAATTTGTAAAACACAAATGAGAGTATGATTTTTCAATATTAAGGCATTTGTGGTTCACCACTAGAGTTCACGTTTGTAACCACTTGTCATTGTACTCTTCAAGCATAAAATACCAAAATCATCATTGTTGATCTTGCAACCTCTCTTTCTCCACATGAGAACTCTCATTATGTTGTGACAATAGTCTTTTATGTTTATGATGCGACAATCTATGTAGCTATTTGTAATAGTCATATAGCGCGATTTGATGGTTTTTTCCCTCAACATGACCTCCATGCTTAGGAATTTGTCTATCATTATTTATGGCAATGTTCACATATGGGATATACTCAAAATATTATAGTTTAGGACAACATGTAATCATGAAACAGAACTCTGCCCTGAATTTATGCAACTTGTTATTCCTAGAAAACCCCTACTTTACACCTTGACAAGATATCAAATTATCTTCATACCTTGTTTGATGTTCCTATTGACTGTCATGATAGTTCTAGTTGTGTTGATAGTCCATTTAAGGTGCTTGACAATTCTAATTTGTATATAATCAGTCCAATCATGGCCTCCAAATAGCCCAAATCTCTTTATCATAAATCACACTACTTGCAATGTCCTTCCATAATCATGGCTACTTATTGCCACCCTTTCTACTATTTTGCTACCTTCATGTAGCCTCTTGATCTCCTTCTTAGATCTTCTATGCACCTCACAACCATGAAACCAACTTGTACCTTCATTACACAACTAATGCACTTAATATTCCTCTTGATGTCTTAACAATTCTTTGATGACGTTCATTCACCAATATCAATCATTTGGATACTCTTTAGTCCTAGTTGACTATTCTATCATGTGAGAATAGAGTACATTGTGATGAACAACAATCCTTTTGTGCATGGGTTGGTAAGAATTTGATTGTTATAATAGTCTTCTCCAACTATTAAAATACTCCTTGTAAGCAAAGACCATAATTACCCGGTTGGCAAGAGACATTGCTATGTTGGATAATTGAGTGTTGTCATTGATGGTAACAAGAAAAGGAACAAGGTTGGAATAGAGTTTGTGGTCCGATAAAGAAGACTTAGTCACATTGGCTAAGTATTGGAAATGTACAGAGGCAGAGACAGAAGAACAGTGTTTGGATTGGCATTGGTCTATAGTTGAAGACCAGGGTTTGTAGTTCTGATATCCAAGGTTTCAACTTTTGATCAGTTCCGGAAGTACATCTTCAAATGGCCTAAGTTCGGTAGAATAGAATACAATGACAATTAAGGTAGAACACAATTATTTTAGTCCACATTTCTCTGGTGTTGTATATCTTTTTATGTAGTTTTGAGGTGTTGTAAACACTTATATGAAGTGTCTAAATATAGAGTTGTAAGATCTGAAGTCCACCAAAAAGATAGTTGCAAGCTACTGAGTATCGCTACAGTGTTTGACAGAGTTTGACTGTGATAGACTCTGAGTTCTGATGGTCCGCATTTTGCTGCTAAAGAATATTTTGCTTTGCAGTTCTGAAGGTATGGTCTATGGTGTCTGAGGAGTCTTTGACATGATTTTGAGCAAGCCCTGTGGTCTACAGTAAAAGTTGTAGTATGACAGATGAACTGAATCAGTGGCAGTTTGAGTTAGAGGCTGACATGATAAGTCTGAATTGTATGCGGTAAGTTCTATTGTTTAGAACTTAATCTAAGTTGTTAAATAGTTGAGGCTGATATATGTGAATACAATTCAAGTGTTGCTTAAGTCCACTAGGAGTTTTGGTAAATGAATTTGGCCGACAAGCTACTTAAGTCATGAGTGCATGCTTTACTTTATTAGGCTGACCTAATATGAAGATATCATGTGTTACGGATATATATATAAGGGATAAAATTCAGTGTTTGCATGGTGTGATGCGAGTGTGAATATACATATGTGCAACTTACAGTGGAAGGCAATTTTGTGGAAGCAATAAAGAGCAGAAGAAGAGAGATCTTATTCCCATGTAAAAAGCAGAGCAGTTAGACATGAAGAGTTTTGAGACAATATTTTTGTGCTTCATTAGAGCTACAACTACGCATATGTAGATGCAATCTAAGAAGTTCAACTTGGTAGTGAGCCATTCTTCTTTCTTCTTTCTTTCTCTAGGAAGTGAGCCTATTTGGCAGTGAGCCTTATTGTAATCCGGTATTGTGCTATATTAATATATTGTGAGCTAACACTCACCGTGGTTTTTCCCTTTTTGGGTTTTCCACGTAAAAATCTTGGTGTTCATGTGTTATTTATTTGTGGTTGTTGTTTCTATGTTTATTCTTCTTTCATATTATTTAATTTGGAAACTGGATAAATAAATTTGTTAAGAGGCAGTTTTATGGAATACTGATTGACCCCCCTCTCAATATTCCTTATTTTCAACAATTGGTATCAAAGCCAGGTTCCTTGGAAGAAGTCTAACAACTTGAGAAAGACCTGGGGTAGTGTAATCATGGCAGCAAGAAGATTTAGAAATTATGAAAGCAACAAGGAACTAGAAGCAACCCTTATTGATCTTTAAAAATCTGAGGTAGAAATCAAGGATCTAAAAGCTAATATTCAAGACACTGATGAATGCATCCTAAAGCTAAGAGAGAAAGTCAAGAAGTTCAAAGAGAAAAACAAGGAGCTAAATGATCAATTAGATGAAGCACATGAGTTTCTAAATGGATTGACATTGGAAGTTGAAAAGAAGGAAGAAATTGAAAGGCATCTGAATCAAGCTATTAAGGATAAATCAGAGGAATGTGAAAATTTGGACAAAGAAGTGCTACTTCTAAAATTTGATCTAGAAGCTACTAAGAGCTATGAAGAAAAGTTCAAGTTAATTTCTGTAAAGCTTGATGAGATGATTGCTAGTAAAAAGAGTGTTGATGATAAGCAGGGTTTGGGATTTGAGAAAGGAGAAAGTTCAAAATCTATTAAAAAAACACTAAGTTAAAGAATAATAGAGGAAACCATTTTAGGAATCAAAGAAGAAGACCTAGAAGACCTCCGGTTAGGTAGCCAAATGCTCAAAGGTATCCATCTTTCAATGGCCATTGCTTTAATTGCAATAAGTTTGGTCATAAAGCTACTCAATGCAGGAGGAGAATAAACCAGAATCAAAATGTTTCATTCTTTTCTAGTCAATGTTTCAATTGCAAGAAAATTGGTCACAAATCAAATGAATGCAGAAATCTAGTAAGGAATGGTTCCTACAATGCAAGGAATAGTCAATCATTCAATGGAAAGTGTTTTGCATGCAACAAATTTGGACATATGGCTAATCAATGCAGATCAAATCCAATCAATAGAAGGAATCAAAGACAAAGGAATGTGATATGCTACAATTGCAACAAGTATGGACATAATGCAAGAGTCTATAAAAGAAAAAATGTAAAAAGAAACTACCATACTGAAAATAGGAAAACAGAGCAAAGGAATGATAAAGGAAAATAAAAGGTTGACCCAATTGAAACCAAGAAGGAAATGGGCAAGATTTAGATCAAGAAAGATGTGATTGAAGTCAAGGATGAATCCACACCATCATCTGGTGCAGATACTTCCTTTGGGAAGTGAATTGGGAGCTCTGGCTTAGGGGGAGCAGTGTTGTAAATCCAAAACCCCCAGCCAAATAAATAGTGTTGCAGTCCAGCACAAAGATGTATGGTGGAATTCGATATGGAAGATCTTATGGAAGAAAATGAGTCAGTGCGGTACTTTGCGGAGTAATTTTGATCAACTATATCTATCAGAGAAAAGTCAGGAAGCTTTTGAGAATGGGCATTTATGATAATTAGGTCAAGTGCAGAGGATAAAAAGAAAATTCATTTGCATCATAACTCACTTTGCATTTGAACCACCAGATATCCAAGAGAGATTGAAGCAAGATTTCAAACGTCAACAAAAATTCAAACAACTCAGAGCGATTCAGGCAAAGAAAACCCTAATCCAGTGAAAAAGGTATTTACAACCTGAAAACCCTGTTGTGAAAATTAAATTATTTTGTGAATGTTTACTCCTCATGTAATTAAGATGGGGAAAATGCCTTGCCCAAAGTTTAAGAAATAATTCTTCAAATCACTGGAAAATGATCTATTAGGGGCATTTTCAATTACACCACATGGGGTTTTGTATATGCAAGATGTTAGAACATACATTCGTATCAGTCCAGAAGAGTATGATCACATGAAGTTAGGAAAACTATATTTGGACAAATTAACTACTATGGAGATTGTATTGAAAGATGAATATAAAGCTCTAGGAGAAAAAAAAAGTGACACCTGGTTGGATTTTCTCGCAATTTTAAATGATGCATCGCTCAAGCTTATTCTAAGCAGAACTCATGATGAATTTCTATGGCTTGATGAACCCTATATGATAACTGAAGAAGCTATCAAGGCTGTAACTAGTATGAGCTCCTCCAGAAGAGTTCTAGGCATAAAGAAAATGAAGAACAATGTGGTAATGCAGCTAACAGGAGCCAAACTTGATAAGAATGCCTTTACAGTAAATGATATTAAGAATCTAGTTGTTAGATTTGCATCAATGATTATTGGATACAAAATATACTTTTCCAACAAGGAAAATTCTGTATCTGCATCAGCTATATACACAACATATGACATGATAAAAAACAATATAGATTATGACCTCTGTGAATTGCTCTGGAGTGAACTAATGGAGAACTTGAAAAGAACAAAATAAACTAATCATCCTTTCACATATGGAACATTGATTACATGTTAACACTTTTACTTCTTGAGAAAGCTACCTGGTTTAGGAAATATTGTCTGAATTGATCACATACCTATAGCAGCTCAAATAAGAAATCACTTATAGAGTTTGGGTAATGTAGTTAAGAAGAACAAAATCTTATGGAAATATTTCAAAAAATTTCAAAAGAAAATGTTAAGAAGATTCTGAATACCTAAAAAAGTAGTGATAAAGTATGAAAAGGATATTGTATTCATGGTGGATAAAGACAAATGCTTCATGGAATTTGTGGAATGAAGAACTATATGGGTCCCTGCACTAGTTTATGAAGTTGCAGAAGATGTCTTGATTGAATTAGTTGATGCACTACTAAGTAAACCTATTGATCCCAAAGAGGACAGATTTGGGACATTCTTAGAATTATCTTCCAGAATGTTGATGGAACCTGAGCAGTCAGATAAAACATCAGATGAACAATTAAGTAAGGCAAAAATCAAATTAGGAGGATCAAAGTCCATAAGTGCTCTAGTAGAATGGACATCAAGCACTCCAAAAAGGAAAGATGAGAGATTTGAAGAGGAGAGACCAACATCTAGTCCCAGAAAAATAATAAGGACCTCATCCATTACATAAGCCACAACTGAAGAAAAGAAGAGAAAGAAAGTTCCACTTTGTGAAGAAAAAGTGGCAAGAGACACTATTACAAAACCCTTGGAAAAGCTACAAAGTGCACAAATCCTAGACCCACCCAAGTTTCTTCAAGAACCAATAAATCTAAATTCCTTGTTCTGGAATAGAAATTTGAATTAGTATCATTTGCCCAAGCAAAGGCACATGAAGAATTGATGAAAACTCAAATGCAAGACAATAAGCTCATTACAACAGTATCTGATGTACTGGGAAAATTGATGCCTGAATACCAGAAAGACACTTCGACATCATCTATTGATCAACTAAAAGGTATGATAAAATCAATCAGCAATCATTTTGAATCCTTTGAAAAATTTGTAGAAACAAAGGTCAGAAAAGAATTTGATGAGAAAAGATTAGCCGAGTTAAAAACCATGTTGATTAATGATAAAATCTCTTTAGACCAAGGAATAAGAGGTATACAAAGTGCCATAAAAGAAGGCTGTGACTTGTACAAATTTTGTTTATCTTGGCCAGAGGTTACAAAGGAATTAGAAGATAAAATCAAGGACATGGAACTCAAACTACTTAATATTTCTAAGACATATAATCTGGCAATTGAGTCAATAAGTGCCAAAGAGACACATGTTGTAAATATTCACAATGATCTAAGCATTCTGATGAAGAAAAAGGAAGAAATCAAAGACATGTTGTGCCAGCTAAGGGGGCTAACAAGTCCAAAAATTAATTCCATGACCAATCTGGAAAATGAAGCCTTGAAATCACAAGCATTAATTAAGACACCATCAGATGTGCAGAAGGCAGAAAAGCTAGTCTTTTTTATAAATAGCCACATTCATATTTTGGAGACTAAGGAATAGTTGGAATGGAGAGATAGCTTTGATAAAGACTATCTATAATGATATTCTACCTTCAACTGTAAATTAAGATACAAATGTGTATTTGTATATATGCGGCAGAATATGACAATTTTGAAAAAAAAATTGACACAATTTTGCTTGTTCACCCACCTTTTCCATTGATGTCAAAGGGGGAGAGGAAAGCCAGTGAAAACACAATTTTGCTTGTTCACCCACCTTTGCCATTGATATCAAAGGGGGAGAGGAAAGCCAGTGAAAACACAATTTTTCTTGTTCACCCACCTTTGCCATTGATGTCAAAGGGGGAGAGGAAAGCCAATGAAAAATAAGCATACTTCTAAAGGAGAATAGAAAAATAGAGTGTACAGAGTAACGGGGAGCAACACAAGCATTTTTCACTGAGTGTTACCATCAATGCCAAAGGGGGAGATTGTTGGCAAGAGACACTACTATGTTGGATAATTGAGTACTTTCATTGATGGTAACAAGAAAAGGAACAAGGTTGGAACAGAGTTTGTGGTCTGGTAAAGAAGACTTAGTCACATTGGCTAAGTATTGGAAATGTACAGAGGCAGAGACAAAAGAATAGTGTTTGGATTGGTATTGTTTTGCAGTTGAAGACTAGGGTTTGCGGTTCTGATATGATATTCCTAACTCTCAGATGATCTTATATCCAAGGTTTCAGATTTTGATCAGTTCTAGAAGTACATCTTCAAATGGCCTAAGTCTGGTAGAACAAAATATAGTGACAATTAAGGTAGAACACAATTGTTTTGGTATGCATTTCTTTGGTGTTGTATATATTGGTATGCAGTTTTGAGGTGTTGTAAACACTTATATGAAGTGTCTAAATCTAGATTTGTAAGATCTGAAGTCCTCCAGAAAGATAGTTGTAAGCTACTGAGTATCGCTACAATGTTTAATAGAGTTTGACTATGACAAAGTCTGAGTTCTAATGGTCCGCATTTTGCCGCTAAAGAATATTTTTCTTTGCGGTTCTAAAGGTATGATCTATGATGTCTGAGGATTCTTTGACATGATTTTGAGCAAGCCCTGTAGTCCACAATAAAAGTTGTTGTCTGATAGATGAACTGAATCAGTGGCAGTCTGAGTTAGAGGCCGACATGATAAGTATGAATTGTATGCGGTAAGTTCTATTGTTTAGAACTTAATTCTAAGTTGTTAAATAGTTGAGCCAACATATGTGAATGCAATTCAAGTTTTTCTTAAGTCCGCTGGGAGTTTTGGTAAATAAATTTGGCTGACAAGCTACTTAAGTCATGAGTGCATGCTTTACTTTATGTCGACCTAATATGAAGATATCATGTGTTGCAGATATATATATATATATATATATATATATATAACAGATTGAATTTAGTGTTTGCATGATGTGATGTGAGTGTGAATATACATATGTGCAACTTACAGTGGAAGGCAATTTTGTGGAAGCAATAAAGAGCAGAAGAAGAGAGATCTTATTCCCATGTAAAAAGTAGAGCAATGAAACAGAGTAGTCAGACATGAAGAGTTTTGAGATAGTATTTTTATGCTTCATTGGAGCTACAACTATGCATATGTAGATGCAATCTAAGCAATTCAACTTGGCAGTGAGCCATTCTTCTTTCTTCTTTCTTTCTCTAGGCAGTGAGCCTATTTGGAAGTGAGCCTTTCTTGCAGTGAGCATTTCTCAAGACAGTGAGCCCTAAGGAAATGAGCCTTATTGTAATCCAGTATTGTACTATATTAATATATTGTGAGCTAACACTCACCGTGGTTTTTCCCTTTTTGGGTTTTCCATGTAAAAATCCTGGTGTTCATGTGTTATGTCTTTGTGGTTGTTGTTTCTATGTTTATTCTGCTTGCATATTATTAACTTTGGAAATTGGATAAATAAATTTTTTAAGAAGTGGTTTTGTGGAATATTGATTCACCCCCCTCTCAGTATTCCTTATTTTCAACATACCCTCTTATTAACAACATCTTCCATATTCAATGATGAGGGTTTACTAGCACTATTTCTCCTTTTGACAGCATGGAAATCATATTCATAGGTCATGTGATAAAATCTTTTGGTAAAGGACAACCTTAGGGTTTCTATAGCAATCATAGTACTCATGATTGTTCTTGCATCTCATGTGACATCATTTCAATGTTGTTCATGATAACCTTATAGCATAAAGACAGACCCAATTGTTCTTATGACTAATATGATATGATATTGAGAGGACAATCATAATCTAGTCCTTTTAACACAATTTTTAGAAGTTGCATGAAGGCCGATCAGTCATTTATGACTATTATATCATTGTTGATCAGTCATTTGTGACTGTTATATCATTGTTGATTAGTCATTTATCAGTCATTTATGATTGTTATATCATTGTTGATTAGTCAATTATGACTGTTATATCAATGTTGATCAGTCATTTATGACTGTTATATCATTGTTGATTAGTCATTTATGATTGTTATATTAATGTTGATCAGTGATTATAAAAGTTTTAATTATCATTGTCTTATTCATCATGCTTGTAGAAATCATCATCATGTCGAGAAAACGAGCAAAGACTCTAACACTAGAAGAGCATGAAGCTGAGAATGAGAGGAAAAGAGAAAGAATGAGGTGAATTCAGGAAAGTAGGAAATTGTCAACCATACAAGAAGACATTCCACCATTGCCAATTGAAGAGGAACATGACACAATTTGGCAAATTTTGCGTCTTAGGGATCTTAAGGAACTTTGCCGATAGGCTTCTACCCTGAATGACTGGGGCACTTGGCACATGAAATGAGATCTCCACTAGCATTTAACCACCCACCCCAAGGCATTGGAGAAGTCTTTTTGACCCCATGACGTATGGAATGCAAAATGCCACTCCTAGCACCTTTTTGTTGCATGAAACTGAAGCATTTTGCAAGAATGCGTTTGATTTCGGCACAGTCAAATGGACTGGAGTTGACCAAAATTGAGAGAGATTATTGTGGACGGAACCCACATGCACCTATAGGTCCAAACAGAACATTCCCAGCTACCATGAATTCTGAGAACTGCTCCATCAAAGATTGGTAGTTTTTGCGTCTTAGGAATCTTAAGGGACTTTGCTAGTAGTTGGTTGCCTCAAAGGACTGGGGCACTTGGTACATGAAATGAGACTTCCCTTAGAATTTACCCACCCACCCTGATGCATTGGAAAAGTTTGTTCAGCCCCATGAACTATGGAATGCAAAATATCACTCCTAGCACCTTTCCACTACATGAAACTGAAGCATTTTGCAAGAATGTGTTTGATATCGACACAGTCAAATGGACTAGAGTTGACTAAAACTAAGAGAGGTTATTGTCGATGGACTCCACATGAACTTGTAGTTCTAAATAGAATGTTTCCAACTTCCACAAATTTTGAGAACTACTCTGTCAAAGTTTGGCAATTTTTTCTTCTTAGGGATCTTAAAAGACTGCCAATAGCCTGCTACCCCAAATGATTCGGGCACTTCGTACATGAAATGAGACCTCCCCTGGAATTTACCCACCCACCCCAACATGTTGGCGAAGTCCATGTAGCCCCATAACCTATGAAATGCAAAATGTCACTCCTAGCCCCGAGGATTCAATCAAGTAGTCCTTAGGTTGATATGACCGTTCTATGCTTGACATATGATTGCTACCATTTGCATATAAATATACATTTATAAAATGAGTGTTATAAGATTTTTATAACAACCTTCTCTATTTTCCTGGGATAACACTATCCTAATATGTGTTGACAGTGCTAAAATGTGAATAATGGCATGATGATTAGTAAATACTCTTACGACTGTTAACCTTATTTCCCTCTGCCTAGAGCTCAATAGTTAACCTGGTATTTTCCTTGAAAATCCCTTTGAAAAGGTCCCTATAAAGAAAAGTGCCAAAATTCCCTGAAGCCTTGCCTAAAAAACCTTACCATTGGAAAGAGCTAAAAAAAATAGGTAGGTTTGCTTTTTACAGCACTCTAAAATTTGACCAAACGAAGGAGTTATGCATGGTCAAAGTTGCAGTCAACAGACAGTTCAAATGTGCATTTTGGCGGGCTCGCAAATTTCCATCGACCTTTTGAAAATGATCTCCGTGGATCCCAACACGTGTCAATGGCGGAGCGCAATTTCTAAAAGTTTCAATGTTGCTGTGGAGGGCACCACGTGTCAACTTCCGCCACAGTTTCTTTGCAGTTTCTTTAAGTTTCTAACTCACAGTTTCTAACAGTTTCAAGGAGTGCATGGATGGCACCACGTGGAGGCACCCGAGAGACACACAAAAAGTAACTTGAGCGCATGGATGGTGACAAGTGGCAGCCCCCACTTACATTTCTACAAGTTTCACGGTCTCCGCCCAGTTTCGCAAGCCCCTTTTTATAAAGTTTCTCAGTTCCATGAGTTGCGACAAGTGTCAGTAGCGGAGAGCCCCTGTATAGTTTCTCAGAGTCCTGCGGAAACTGATGCATGTCACTTTCCGCTAAAGCCCCTTCAATGTTTCTAAGGTGGGGCGGAGCGCTCTGCGTGTCCCTTGTAGTTGCTATGGAAGCTGACAAGTGTCAGATTCTGCGTGAGTTTCTATTTGTTTCAGTGTGAAGCCAAGAGATGAGGTGGGCCCCCGTATTGTTTCTTAGAGTGAAGTGGAACTCGCCATGTGTCGGCTTCCGCATGAATCTTAAGTGGGTCTCAAAAAAGTTTCTATCTTATTTCTCTCTGCACGGAAGGCGCCAAGTGAAGGGTTTCGATGAAGTTTCAAGGGGCCCCTTTATATGTTCTAAGTGTGTGCAGAGGGCACCATGTGTCAGCTGTAGAGGGTCTCAATATATTTCTCAAAAGATAAGCAGACAACGCCATGTGTCGCTATCTGTTGCAAGTTTCAGACCCTGTTGATGTTTCAAGAGTAACGCGGGGGATGCCACGTGTTGGCTTCCGCGTAGGTTTCAAAGAGTGTTTCTATGTATCTTAGGGGAAGTGTAGAAGGTGCCACATGTCATCATCCGCATATGTTTCCGCAAAGAGCCCCTAACTTCTCAAGAATGCTGCGGAGCTTGCCATGTGTCGGCCTCCGTGTAAGTTTCCGGCAGGGGCTTCTCAAGGGGAAAGTGATACAAGACGGACCCGGCAGGAAAATGAAATGCAGCTAAGGGTGATTTTTTTGGGTCCGCAGCTTGTATGTTCGCATAGGCAGCAAGGGAGATGCGATTGGTGGGGTCCGCAATATGCAGGTATTTTTGTATGCCGAGCAGATATATAAGGCTCAACATACAACCCGGACCCGATGACGTTTTTCAATAATTTCATAAGGAGTTTCGGGTCCGCAGCTTGCATATTAGGTTTGTATATGCCGATATACAAACAAAAGACACAAATGAAGATACAGAAGCGATATACACACAAATGCAGAAGCGATATACATAGGTGATTGACCAAACTTTGACCGCCTGTATCTCCTCTGTCTTAGCGAATTTTCACATGCTGTAAGAAGCAAAGTTGTATGTTTTCATCCCCTCTTTCATTTGGCAGGCTTTTCAAGAGGTTTTGTCACTTTTCAGCAGATGAGGATTTTTTGGGGCAAGCAACTCGCATTAATGGCAAAATATCCCGCCACCACTTCATTTCCAGTCTATTCTTCGCCGCCTAATTGTCGAGAACTGTTAGCATTCAATGCTAGGTTATCCTTCGCCATTCTAAGGATCAGATCAATGATGCGGCTGTTTGCATTGAAGACCCAGAATATCTCCCACTTGCCTCTGTTCTAGATCTTTTGTGCCATTACTCTTGGCAGGTAGATGTCCCTTCAGGAAGATATTTCTGATTGCAGCTCCCTGAGTGGATTTTTGTAACCGACCTAGGTTAGTATTTTGCAGTGCTATATAAGCTGAGGCTTATGATGTAAAAAGGGTTGGAATTTTTTTGGAAACATTATGTTCTCCCTATTTCCAAACAGAACTTTTTATGCTGTAACCTTGCCTTTCTTTAGATATATGAAAGCTATCATGCCTTTTACTGATTTTTCTATCTCTGTGTGAATCTACATATGGTTGTTTATGAATATTTCTTGTTCCTCTCAATCATCTTGCTTCTTACCTCTATTAGAATCATCTATTCTGTGTATATCTACTTGCTGTATCTGATTATATTGTGCATACTTCAGTCTTTGCAAAGGTTCTTTAGAACTGTCTAGTGCATCACCCTTTCATGTTTTTAAGTATTGTTGCTTTATCTTTCATTTTAGTACATCTCTTCCCCTTTTCACCCTAAAATATAGTAGTTTTAGGTGATAACTAGACAAGGAAGCCGGCCTTCTCCAGAGGTTTGATCTCATTTAGCAAAGTCCCACACTTAGAGATCAATCCCATTGTGTCATTGGAATGCTTGGAATCCCATTCAAGCAGGGTGCAATTTCATGTGACAACAGTTTCTGGCACGCCCGGTGGGACCATACAAACTCTTATTGCTTGTTTTGATGTGCAACCGGTGATTTTCTGACCTATAAGAGGTTAAAAATTGCATATCTGGTGACTCATACTGAGGAAGATTAGGCAAACCAGTTTTGCTGATATACTTTTATGAGAAGGATACAAACTAGGAGTTCAAGTTCCAACTCATTTGAATATCTACAGCTTTCTCCACCTAGGAGGCAGAGTAGAACTGTAGTAAGAACTCCCTATTCTAGGAGGACCTTGTCAACTCCACCAAATTTTAGACCATTTGCCTCTGCAGTCCTTGTAGCAACTCAAGCAAACCCACTTCCAGCTGCTCAGATGGCAAGAAATCAACCATTTGTGGCTTTTGATGGGAGAAGCCCTTTGAACTTAACAGTACATGATGTCATACCTATGGCAGCCTTCAAGAGCTTGCCCTATTTCACAGGGGAGACCCAAACTACACCTATTGAACACATAAGAGATGTGGCTTCTCTATGTGGAGTACATCATGTAACACAAGAAAATGTGGCCATCAGATTACTGGCTGCCTCATTCAAAGGAAAGGCGTTACAATGGTTTAGAAGTCTACTAGTACAGACTATAGGGACCTGGGATGAGCTAGGAGACAAGCTGAATAAGTAGTTCTAGGATAAATCAGATAATCTCTCATTGGTGGAACAGATGACCACCATAAAGAGAGCTCCTTCGGAACCAATGATGGACTTCAACTTCAGATTTCAGAAGACATGGGACCAAATCCCTGCCACTGTAAGACCTCCAACTGAGTATGCATTCTTATATTTCTTGAAAGCTTTAAATAGTGATATTTCAGTAATGATACAATCACTAGGAGGTGTAAGCTTACCTAATGCCTATGACATAGCCATTAAAGCAGAGAATAGTCTAATTCAGGTTGGAAAAATAGTACCTAGGCCCCCTATGCCCATTTTTCCTGAGATCCAGGCTTCTATGCTGTTACCCACCCCATATTTTGTCCCTACACCTATTGTTGCAGCATTACCAAGTACCTCCACTTCTGAACCTGCTGCCTCTAGTTCATCTCAAGAGCTAAAGGAACTAAAAAGTAGCCAGTAGAAAATAGAAAATCTTCTATAGACTTTTGGGAATGATCTAGTAAACATTAAGAAGCAGCAGTCTCAAGGTAGGCAGCCTTATCAACAATAATATCAGGGGCAAAACCAAGCATATTAGGGGCAGGGTCAACCTTACCACGCCAATAGGCCACCTTATCAGAGCAACTACCAAGGTGCCAAGCAAAATATGAACCAAAGGCCTTTTCAGCCTTACAATCCAGCACCTGTTACTACAGCAAGGGACCTTGTCCCTGTCTAAAATAACATTGCAGCTGATTATGATTGGTGTGTCCCATGCCATATGCCACACAATCAGGCAGCCTGTTCAAGTGGAGTCCTAAATCAGGCTCTGATGGCACAAAATGTGGCAGCTACACAGCCATACACACAAAATGATGGAGCTGCACAACAATAAGAGCAACCTCAGAATGATTCTGCTTTCATGAATTGGCAGGAAGGAGAATTCTGTGGGGTAACAAGTGATAGTAGTCCAGTTGCTGCCAATACAAGGGCTAAGAAGAGGGGTTATGAGGTTGAGCCAGCAACAAGAAAAGGTAGAGAACATATTGATTCTTCAACATCCCGCATTCCTCACATCTTGCAAAGAAATGCACCAGCAACAGCAAGGGAGATACCTCATTTACAGGTTGATACTACTACTACAAACTCAAGTCATAAGGTAGGTGCCTCTCCATCTTTCAATATTATTGAAAACATGAAATAGATGAATGTAACCATGTCTATGTGGGATTCCTTAGCAATCCCTGGCCAAAAGAAGATGTTACAGTCTGCCTTGTCTGATTTGAAGGTATCCAATGATACCACTGTTGACCCAAATAAGACTATCCTTGCTAATTCATCCCAAGATGATATCAAGTAGCCTAACCAAGGTGCTAAGCCTCTTCCCTTTTATGTATCACTAATAATTGGAGACAAACTAGTGCACAATTGCATGGTGGATAGTGGAGCAAGCAGTTCTGTCATGCCTAAGTAGATTGCTGACTAGTTAGGGCTTAAGTACTAGCCACTTGAGAAGGGCATACTCTAGTTGGATGGAACATCTGTTAATACTGTGGATGTCATAAGAAACCTAGGTCTCACCCTACATGCCTGCCCCAATGTCTCTATTTCACAGGAGGTGTTTATAATAGATTTGCCTCCTCATTTTGCCATGTGCTTATCAAGGGAATTTATAGCCAAAATAGGAGGATATCTATCTTCTAACTAGTCCCACATGTTTTTTAGGACCAGATATGGCACCAAAGTAACTTTGAAATTTGAGTTACTTTCAGATTATCACATAGAACCTTACACACCTAGTGTGGTTAATGCAAATTGCATTATCTTTGATGACCTCGAACTAGTAGCTGCTTAGGAACTACAAGCTGAGAGCATACCAAAGGTACTCTTGAAGGAGTGGGCTTCTGAAAATGTTGTAGATGATCCTGAGGGACATATCCAAGAAGCTGGCATGGGGGTGTACATATTGAATGAGCATGAAATAGCAATACCAAGTCTTCTGAAGAAAGCAGAGCAGCAGGTAGAGCATCATGATGAGGTATGGAAAATGTATTTTGATGGCTCTAGGGGCATAAATGGATCTGGTGGTGGTGCAATGCTTGTGTCACCATAAGGTGAAAATTATTGTGCTACTTTTCATTTTGCCTTTTCTTGTACTAACAACACTGCTGAGTATGAAGGGTTGATCCAAGGTCTGTAGTGGGCAAGGAGGAAGATTGGTTGTTTACAGGTGTTTGGAGATAGAGAGCTCATTGTGAATCAGGTGAAGGGGGTGCACCTTACAAAAAGTGATGCCTTGAAGTGCTACAAACACATGGTATGGAATTTGATTGAAGAGTTTGATACTTTCAATCTGATCTCCATTCCAAGGAGTTAGAACCATCATGCTGACAGATTAGCTTCAATTGGGGCTCATTTTGACATCCCCAGTGACATTCAAAGGGAGAAGGTTTAGCCTCATGTAAAAATAATTTCTAGGCCTTCTATCCCTGATAATAATATTCATTGGCAAGTTTTTGATAGTGATGACCAGATCCTAAGATTCCTATTAGAGGAAGATGAGTTTTCCATGATGAATCAGGATAAACTCAAACAACAATATGACAATGATCAAATCATTCAGCTGAGAACAAATAAGCTGCCCAAGGGATCGGTCACCTTGGAATCTATTTTTGGCACTAATGACCAAAAGAAGAAGACAAAAACCAGTATGCAAGTAAAGGAGGAGCATTATGAAGAGTGAGAAGTTTTCAAGGGTAGACTCCTTAAAATTGGTAAAATCTACTCAGCTGAAGACAGAAGAGCTTTCATTGCTCTTTGTAAGGAATTTGAAGAGGTGTTTGCTTGGGACTATGTAGACTTAAAGGGATTTGATCCTCATATTTCCCAACACACCATAGAGTTAGAGCCGGGTATAAAACCTGTGAGACAGAAGCAGAGACTCTGAATCCAAAGCTAGAACCCCTGATGATCAAAGAACTAACCAAGCTAATTGAGGGGAAGATCATCTTTCCAATCAAGCACACTTCTTGGGTTTCTAACCTTGTGCCTATGAGGAAGAAAATGGGGAGATTAGGTTGTGTGTTGACTTCAGAGACCTCAACAGAGCCTCCCTAAAAGACCACTACCCATTGCCTTCAATGGAGCAAATTTTGCAGGTGGTGGCTGGCTCGGAAAGGTTTTCTTTGCTTGATGGATTTTCTGGTTAGAACCAGGTGTTGGTCAAGGGAGAAGACCAATTCAAGACTGCTTTCACAACCAAGTGGGGTACTATGGCCTACAAGAGGATGCCTTTTGGTCTCTCAAATGCTGGCTCTACTTTTCAAAGAGCCATGGACATGGCCTTTAAGGGTCTGATGTATAAGCTAGTGCTGGTATACCTGGATGATATAACAGTTTTCTCTAAAAATGCATCTGAGTATTTATCCCACCTAAGGCTAGTCTTTGAAAGATGCAGAGAGTTTGGGATATCCCTCAACCCAAAGAAATGCATTTTTGATATACATGAGGGCAAGTTGTTGGGGCATATTGTGTCAAAGGAGGGTATTACCATCGATAAAGAGAGAATACAGGCCATTTTGCAGTTGCCCTTACCCAGTCATAAGAAGGGACTGCAGTGCTTCATTGGCAGAATTAATTTTCTAAGAAGGTTCATACCTAATATTGTGAATCTCTTAAAACCCTTGATGTCTATGTTGAAAAAGAACATAACTTTCAGTTGGACGTCAGAGGCCAGACTTAGCTTCCAGTCCATAAAGGAGGCATTAGCAACTGCACCAACCCTGATCAATCTTGATTTCTCTAAGGATTTTATCATGTATGCTTATGGCAGCCTGGATACCATTTCTGCTATTCTGGTGCAGCGGCAAAGCAAGGGTTTCAAACAACCAATCACCTTCTTCAGCCAAGGGTTGGAGGAGTATGAGCAGAAGTATAGCTTCGTTGAAAAGCATGTCCTGGTAGTAGTCAGGAGCCTAAAAAAGTTTAGGCATCTTGTTTCAAATAATAAGATACACCTGATGGTGGCTCATCCTAGTGTGAAGGAGTTCCTGCTGAGTAAAGATGTTAATGAGAAAAGGGCTGGTTGGATCACCAAGGTCATGGAATATGACGTGGAGATCAAGATAACCAAACTGGTCAGAGGCAGAGGACTCAGTGAGTAGCTTGTCACTAGTTCTAAGGATGAGGAAGAAGAAGAAGAAGAGGTGCTCCTGATCATAGAAGAGGAGCATCAAGATGATACAGCAGCAGTAGGTGCTAGTTGGGTTAATGATATGACCCAATTTTTGCAAACTGGTAGATGTCCTGCAGGCTTATATAAAGCTAAAAGAAGATACTTCAGGCTACAATCCATTCCATATGTTTTAATTGAAGGCATCCTTTTCAAAAAAGACTTTAATGGTGTATTGCTTAGATGCATTGATACTGATCAAACTGACAGGGTGCTACATGAATTCCATGATGGAACAGCAGGAGGACATTTTGCCCCAAGAACTACTGCTTGGAAAGTAATGAGAGCTGGCTATTATTGGCCTAGCTTATTTAAGGATGCCCATGCATGGGCTAGAAAGTGTGTTAAGTGTGCCCTTTTTACAGGAAAAGAGAGGCTGTCAGCTTTGCCTCTACACCCAATCTAGGTAGAGCAGCCCTTTATGAGATGGGGCATTGATTTTATTGGACCTATCAACCCACCATCAAGTGCAGGCCATAGGTGGATACTCATAGCCATAGGCTACTTCACAAGATGGACTAAAGCAGTGGCTCTGAAAGAATCTAATGAGAGTGTTGTTTTGAATTTTTATTGTGATTTGGTCTCCAGATTTGGAGTGCCTAAATCAATCATCTCCGATAATGCTCTAGCTTTTGTTGGCCTAAGATTAACTGACTGGGCTACCAAGAATGGGATTTATTTGAATACTTCATCAAATTATTACCCACAGGGTAATGGTTTGGCTGAATCCACAAACAAAAATCTCATCATAATTATTAAGAGGGCAATGGAAAATAATCAGAGGACCTGGCACACTGATTTGAAGTTTGCTCTATGGGCTGATAGGATAACTCCTAAGAGGTCTATTGGGAACTCCCCTTATCTGCTTGTGTATTGAAAAGAGGCAAGGTTGCCTATGTCTATGGAGCTGCCAACATTAGACATTATGCATCACCTAGAAATGCTTGAAGCAGAAAGCCCCATGGTTGTAAGGTGTGCTCAGCTTATGGAGCTGGAGGAGAGCAGAGATAAAGCTATGGCAGCCATGGAACATCAGTAACTACAAACAAAGAGAAATTTTGACAAGAAGGCCACCCCCAGACATTTTAGAGTGGGTGATATGGTGCTCAAATGGGATGAGCTAAGGAGTAGACCAGGGAAGCATTCCAAATTTGACAGCATGTGGAGTGGCCCCTTTCTCATCACTGAATGCAAGAAGCACAATGCATTTTAGTTGTCCAATATGAATGGAGAAAGTTTGCATATCCCAGTTAATGGGATACATTTGAAAAGATGTTTTGAGCTATGAGCACCCTGTAAATTAGTAGGTTAGACATCTTGCTTTCAATAAGTGTTGTTGCACAGTAGTTTAGATTTTTTTTTATTTATTTCCCTAAGTGCTTCTGCACAGGCTTCTTTGTCATTAGGAGAAAGCAGGCCTTCCTGCCTTTTTTGTGTTTTGAGAAGCAAGTCTGAGTTTCCCAAATATTTTAGACTCGACTCCATGCCCAATAGATGCTTGAGGCCACTAATCTCATGTTTACCAGGCAAACATCCCATAGAGGTCGCCAAAAATGTTAACCTTATTTCCCTCTGCCCAGAGCTCAATAGTTAACCTGGTATTTTCCTTGAAAATCCCTTTGAAAAGGTCCCTATAAATCAAAGTGCCAAAATTCCCTGAAGCCTTGCCTAAAAAACCTTACCATTAGAAAGAGCTAGAAAAAATAGGTAGGTTTGCTTTTTACAGCACTCTAAAATTTGACCAAACGAAGGAGTTATGCATGGTCAAAGTTGCAGTCAACAGATAGTTCAAATGTGCATTTTGGCGGGCTCACAAATTTCCATCGGCCTTTTGAAAATGATTGCCGCGGATCGCGACACATGTCAATGGCGGAGCACAGTTTCTAAAAGTTTCAATGTTGCCGCAGAGGGCACCACGTGTCGGCTTCCGCCATAGTTTCATTGCAGTTTCTTTAAGTTTCTAACTTGCAGTTTCTAACAGTTTCAAGGAGTGCACAGATGGCACCATGTGGAGGCACCCAAGAGACACACAAAAAGTAACTTGAGCCCCATGGATGGTGACAAGTGGCAGCCCCTGCTTACATTTCTACAAGTTTCACAGCCTCCGCCCAGTTTCACGAGCCCCTTTTTATAAAGTTTCTTAGTTCCGTGGGTTGCAACAAGTGTCAGCAGCGGAGAGCCCCTGTAAAGTTTCTCAGAGTCCCATGGAAACTGACGCGTGTCGCTTTCTGCTGAAGCCCCTTTAATGTTTCTAAGGTGGGGCGGAGCACTCTGCATGTCCCTTGTAGTTGCTGCAGAAGTGTCAGCTTCTGCATGAGTTTCTATTTGTTTCGGTGCGAAGCCAAGAGATGAGGTGGGCCCCTGTATTGTTTCTCAGAGTGAAGCGAAACTCGCCATGTGTCGGCTTCCGCGTGAATCTTAAGTGGGTCTCAAAAAAGTTTCTATCTTGTTTCTCTTTGCATAAAAGGCACCAAGTGGCAGGTTCTGACGAAGTTTCAAGGGGCCCCTTTATATGTTCTAAGTGTGCGCGGAGGGCGCCATGTGTTAGCTGTAGAGGGTCTCAATATGTTTCTCAAAAGATAAGCAGACAACACCATGTGTCACTATCCATTGCAAGTTTCAGATCCTGTTGATGTTTCAAGAGTAACGCGGGGGATGCCACGTGTTGGCTTCCGTGTAGGTTTCAAATAGTGTTTCTATGTATCTCAGGAGAAGTGCGGAAGGTGCCACATGTCATCATCTGCATATGTTTTCGCAAAGAGCCCCTAAGTTCTCAAGAATGCTGCGGAGCTTGCCATGTGTCGGCCTCCACGTAAGTTTCCATCAGGGGCTTCTCAAGGGGAAAGTGATACAAGACGGACCCGGCAGGAAAATGAAATGCAGCTAAGAGTGATTTTTTTGGGTCGGCAGCTTGTATGTTCGCATAGATAGCAAGGGAGATGTGATTGGTGGGGTTCACAATATGCAGGTATTTTTGTATGCCGAGCAGATATATAAGGTTCAACATACAACTCGGACCCGACGGTGTTTTTGAATAATTTCATAAGGAGTTTCAGGTCCGCAGCTTGCATATTAGGTTTGTATATGCTGATATACAAACAAAAGACACAAATGAAGATACAGAAGTGATATACACACAAATGCAGAAGCGATATACACAGGCAATTGACCAAACTTTGACCGCCTGTATCTCCTCCGTCTTAGCAAATTTTCACATGCTGTAAGAAGCAAAGTTGTATGTTTTCATCCCCTCTTTCATTTGGCAGGCTTTTTAAGAGGTTTTGTCACTTTTCAGTAGATGAGGATTTTTTGGGGCAAGCAGCTCGCATTAATGGCAAAATATCCCGCCATCGCTTCATTTCCAGTCTGTTCTTTGCCGCCTAATTGTCGAGAACTGTCAGACGCAGCTATCAGCATTCAATGCTAGGTTATCCTGCACCATTCTAAGGATCAGATCGATGATGTGGCTGTTTGCATTGAAGACCCAGAATATCTCCCACATGCCTCTGTTCCAGATCTTTTGCGCCATTACTCTTGGTAGGTGGATGTCCCTTCAGGAAGAGATTTATGATTGTAGCTCCCTGAGTGGATTTTTGTAACTGACCTAGGTTAGTATTTTGCAGTGTTATATAAGCTGAGGCTTATGATGTAAAAAGGGTTGGAAAATTTTTTGGATACATTCTGTTCTCCCTATTTCCAAACAAAACTTTTCATGCCGTAACCCTGCCTTTCTTTAGATATATGAAAGCTATCATGCCTTTTGCTGATTTTTCTATCTCTGTGTGAATCTGCATATGGTTGTCTGTGAATATTTCTTGTTCCTCTCAATCATCTTGCTTCTTACCTCTGTTAGAATCATCTATTCTGTGTATATCTGCTTGCTGTATCTGATTATATTGTGCATACTTCATTCTTTGCAAAGGTTCTTTAGAACTGTCTGGTGCATCAACCTTTCATGTTTTTAAGTATTGTTGCTTTATCTTTCATTTTAGCACATCTCTTCCCCTTTTCACCCCAAAATATAGTAGTTTTAGGTGATGACTAGACAAGGAAGTCAGCCTTCTCTGGAGGTTTGATCTCATTTAGCAAAGTCCCACACTTAGAGATCAATCCCATTGTGTCATTGGAATGCTTGGAATCCCATTCAAGCAGGGTGCAATTTCATGTGACAACAATGACCTTGATGACTATCCTAGCAATCATATGACTAGTTTTTTAATTACTAGATCCCCCCAAATGGAATCTTTTCTCATCAAACAGATATATGGTTGTACATATAATGCATGTTAATTCATGATTGCATGCTTGTCCATAAGTGTACTGTGTCATAGTTGGTCTATTGGCCTTGCTAGGATTGTCTTTATATGGAAATGACATGATTGACTTGATGGGGTTGTCTTCCCTTCTTAATTTAGGATTTCTACTCTTTGATTACCAACACAACTGTCTCTTCATTATGACATTCCTCTTCTTTCTCTCTTCTACACTCCTTACTTGCAGACTTCGCATTCGTAATGCCAGAGTATAAGTATCCTCTAGGAAGACAATAATGCCTTTGATACATGATAGTCAACCTAGGGCTATCTTTGATCTTTGTATGACAAACACCTAATTAATTCTAGCTACTTGTAGTACCTCTAAGCATATCCTATAATATCACCAAGTTCATGACTAGTTTATGCATACATTGCCACCGATGGAGGACACATTTCAATGCCTAAAACCTTAATCTATGCCTGCACATGTGTGAACAACATTCAGAGATGTATGTTATTCATTCTACCTGATTAGAGCCCATATTTCATAAGGTTTTCTAGGCAAAATACAAAGAGATAATGGACTGATCCATTGTTGTATTGACCGTGACAACCATGATTAGAGGTCAAAATATATTGCATTTACATAATTTTATGCTATTTACATGGTGATTAACCTATTTGTGTGATTAACCCTAGTGTCCATGATAGATCAATGATAGCTCAATAATAGATTAATGATAGATCAAATAGATAATGGAAAATAATGGATAGATCAATGATAGCTCAAATAGATAAGAGGAGGTAGCATGATGTCTCCCAATATGGACATAGGATCAAATAATGATATAACCAATAAGGATCAATACTAAACTCTCAAAATAAGATAAAAAAGTGTTGGATGATAACATGTATACTCTATAAAGTACATAATAAAAGATAAGATTATAAGACAAGATATAGTAATATGAGATCATGATATTTAAGATATAACAATGTAATATCATAAGGCATGGTATATAAGATATAAAAATGTAGGATCGATGATGTAAATTCTCTAAAATAGAAAAATATGTCAATATTTGATCGTAAATTTTCAAAAAATTTAGAAAATTTTGATTATCTCCCAATTCCACCATTCAAATCCTCTAAAACTTGGTGGACACCATATTCAGGTATATACAGAGCTACGATAAATATTTCATAGGTTGGTCACACGTGCAAGTTCCATTTTGAGAAAGCCCTACTCTTTCTGGCTTAAAAAGACCCTTTTTAGTGTATTTTTGTGATCTCTTGCATTGGGTGAGTAATATCTGCAATGGGAGTGTTTACAAATGTTAGATATGTCCACTTACATCAATCCATTTGGTCTCTGCTATTACAAAATAGTTCCTAAAATAGGCCCAATTTGACTGTAATGGTCCAAGTTTTATCTATTCTGTACAAAACAAGCCTACCTAAGTTTCACATATGTTTAATAAGGGCTAAAAGGGTATCCAAATCAAGTCTTAGATCTCAATTATCAGGTGTATTAAGGTAGTTATTACATAAAAGATCTCTGAGAAGGGCTACAAGCTCCTAGACCACTTATAAAGCAAGTACATGTTATATTGATCACAGAGCTCTGCCCATGCATGGATAAGGTTGGTATAGTGAATTTAAAAATGTATGAGTGTTTTCAAACCATGGTGAATTTCTATAAGTCTTCCAATCAAGATTTGGTTTTGTTCTAGACCTAGAGTGAAGCTAGTGTGAGCTAGTGGGAGATTGAATTGCTCAGTTCATTGCATGAACATATCAAGTTGAGATCATATATTCTATTGCATGATTCTAGACAAGATATTTGTCATATTAAAGGACCATGAAGGTTATAATTCATGCGAATAATGAAGGCATGATATGTTGTAAGCAAGTGTTCAAGGTAAAGAGCCAAATTGATGTATAGTTGAGCTACTAGGATGGCATCAAAAGCATAAAGGATATAGTAATTTTGTCAAAAGTTGTAGTTGTAACTACCCTGCAAGACATGTATGCAAAGTGTGGAAGCATAGACAAGGCATGTGGATTGTTTGATACAACACCACAAAGAGATGTCCTCTCATGGGATGCAATGGTTGCAAGATATGTAAAAAATGGATTTGTTGAAAAGATTTTAGAAACTTTCAAGTAAATTCAATTGGCAAGTGTAAAGCCAAATTACACAACCTTTTCCAAGGTCCTCCCTATCTATACACCATAATAGGATGTTTGGAACAACATATGGACATCCATCAAAGCATAAAGGATATAGGAAATTTATCACATGCTGTAATTGCAGCTACCCTTGTAGAGATGTATGCAAAGTGTGGAAGCATAGACAAGGCATGTGAACTATTTGGTATGATGTCCCAAAGAAATGTCACCTCATGGAATGCAATGATTGCAAGATATGAACAAAATGGATTTTTTGATAAGGCTTTAGAAACTTTCAAGCAAATGCAATTGGCAGGTGTAATGCCAAATTCCAAAACCTTCAAAATGGTATCTTTGGAACACAATATAGGCATCCATCAAAGCATAAAGGATATAGCAATTTTGTCAAAAGTTGTAGTTGCAACTACCTTGCGAGACATGTATGCAAAGTGTGGAAGCATAGATAAGGCATGGGGACTGTTTGATACAACACCACAAAGAGATGTCCTCTCATGGGATGCAATGATTGCAAGATATGCAAAAAATGGATTTGTTGAAAAGACTTCAAAAACTTTCAAGTAAATGCTATTGGCACATGTAAAGAAAAATTCCACAACCTTTGCTAGCATCCTCCCTATCTGTACACCAAAATAGGATGTTTGGAACATTGTATGGACAGACATCAAAGCATAAAGGATATAGGAAATTTGTCACATGCTGTAATTGCAGCTGCCCTTGTAGACATATATGCAAAGTGTGGAAGCATAGACAAGGCACTAAACTATTGGGCATGATGCCCCAAAGAAATGTTGCCTCATTGAATGAAATGATTGCAATATATGAATAAAATGGGATTTTTTGACAAGGCTTTAGAAACTTTCATGAAAATGCAATTGGCGAGTATAAAGCCAAATTCCAAAATCTTCAAAATGGTATCTTTGGAACATAGTATAGACATCCATTAAAGCATAAAGGATATAGCAATTTTGTCAAAAGTTGTAGTTGCAATTACCTTGTGAGACATGTATGCAAAGTGTGGAAGCATAAACAAGGCATGTAGACTGTTTGATACAACACCACAAAGAGATGTCCTCTCATGGGATGCAATGATTGCAAGATATACAAAAAATGGATTTGTTGAAAAGACTTTAGAAACTTTCAAGTAAATACAATTGGCACATGTAAAACCAAATTCCACAACCCTTTCTAGCATCCTCCCTATTTGTACACCAAAATAGAATGTTTGGAACAGCGTATGGACAACCATCAAAGCATAAAGGATATAGGAAATTTGTCACATGTTGTAATTGCAGCTGCCCTTGTAGACATGTATGTAAAGTGTGGAAGCATAGACAAGGCACATGAACTGTTTGGCATGATGCCCCAGAGAAATGTCAAAGTTTCAAGAAAATGCAATTGGAAAGTGTAAAGCCAAATTCCAAAACCTTAGAAATGGTATCTTTGGAACATAGTATAGACATCCATCAAAGCATAAAGGATATAGGAATTTTGTCAAATGTTGTAGTTGTAAGTACCTTGCAAGACATGTATGCAAAGTGTGGAAGCATATACAATGAGCATGAACTGTTTGACATGATGCCTCGAAGAAATGTTGTCTCATGGAATGCAATGATTGCAAGAAATGCACAAAATGGATTTTTCATAAGCCTTTAAAAACTCTCAAGCAAATGCACAAAAGTAAATTTCAACCAAATGCAAATTTTGGCATGTCTAAAACCAAATTACACAACCTTATCCAACTTCCTCCTTGCCTATGCCAAAATGGGATTTGAGGAACATGGTGTGGACAACCATCAAAGCATAAATGATATAGGAATTTTGTCACATGTATTGTATTTGCAACTGCCCTTGTAGACATGTATGGAAAGTGTGGAATCATAGACAAGGCGCGTGAATTGTTTGAAATGATACCTCAAAGAAATGCATAGTCCCACAAAATGCAATGATTGCAAGATATGCACAAAATAGATTATTTGAAAATGATTTATAAACTTTCAAGAAAATGCAATTGGCACGTGTAAAACCAAATTCATGTAACGATAATTGATCATCATATTAAATATTTAATATAAATTGTAATATACATAATGCCATGAACATAACATCTAGTTTATATACAAAGCCATATAGGCATGTCCAAACAAAGCCATACAGGCATATATACAAAAATATACATTGTTAACATACAAAAGTATGTATACAAAGCCATCTAGGCATACAAAAAATGTCCCAAAAACTAGTTTCCTATGGACTTTTATGAAATGATCGGTGGATTTTGCTTGACCGTGAAGATGGAGAAGCAATCAGTGACATCCTCTCTCTGTCATCGAGTAGACCTCCTCAACAGACGTTCATCCAGCTCCACCAGATGATACAATCAAACAATATGCACATTAGTATAGAAAATGTATGAAATATATAACATCACATATGTAATTAATCACTCACCACCAATTGATGATCACTCTCCATCATCTTGTCTCTCTCTTCATCTGTAGTTGGATGGGCTAGAGTTGTGACCTCCTATGAGAAGCATCAAGAAGCAAAATTGACTAAACATAAATATTATTTATGTACATCAAATTGCATGAGATAAAACAATAAATACAAAATTATGATATTTTCATGTTATTGGCTCATACCTCGGTCAAAGGATTTGAAGACATCATGGCTGTAGCAATGACTACCTGCGTTGATTCATGAAGATGAGGAGTCTCCATATTTAGCATCTGAAAATCAAGTTCAAGATTATTCGACCAAAATAAATACATAACATTATTTTAAAAATGCATAATGATTAGAAATGGTTAAATTTACCTCCGTATAAGTGGTGGATTTGCGTCCAGGGGACCAAGGAAACCATGGAGGTGTCGGTGACTATTGAAATCATCAAATTGTCACAAAATAATATTACCATTGACATATCTACAATAATTATGATTGAATGTGATAAATTACATGCCTGTTGACTTGACCTCCTCTCATAACTCACCAATGGATGGCTAATAGAGGCAAGATGAAGATTCTGACCCTAGAATTTCATTGTGTAGACAATTACATACATTATTTTAGACTTATAATATAGATAGTCATATAAAATTAATTACAAATTTCAAATAACAATATATTAAATCAAGATTAAACTTGTAAAAAATTACCTGAGATTCAATACCAAATGTATGATGTAAGACATTGTCGATGAGAACAATCTCATCCAATATGGATGCCTCCATCAATGGATGCTGCCCCTGCATCACAACATCTTACCGAGAGTCCTACTGTGCGTCCTACATCCCATAATCTCATAGGTTCTCACATTAAATGCACAAATGTGGGGACAAATGACACCTACTACTTTCACCCTCATCAACCTGGGTAAGATCATCGGCATGCTGTGGTAGAGATTGCGTGAGAGTTGTCAATGAACGTAATGTCTCCACCTCAACACTCTCATTCAAAGTTGAAGGGAGTGACCTACATTTTGGCCTCAACAGGGTATAGGTATATGGTTTTGATCTCGCTGAGCCCCCTCTCTATCTTGGGTAGAGCCACCACCTCTACCCTAGAACTCACAAATGTCAAAATAATTAGGAATCTTCTTGAAGACAAACTCGTAATGGAGTTTCCTCAAGAAATATTGTGGCACCTCATCATTGTTGCATGGGGGCTCATTGAAGACCATTTACCATCTATCCCAAAAGTTTTGGGATATTTCTTCATTCCTATACCAATGAATAGGGAACTGTTTGCAAGTTTCTTCTAATCTTTGGCCAATTTTGGGATTAATAAAGTGTGCACATAATTGAGATTTTGTAATTTTTGCATTCTTCACTTGTTCATATGACAATTTGTTGGCATAGTATTGCCAACACCTCTCCCTATAGTCTTGAAATTTGTTTTGTTACCAATTCGGTGTGGGAAACAATCTCTTTTAGTGACTTCACAAGCGCTCTCCTATGATTGATGCTTGTACTTGGATTGTTTAGAGTTTGAATAAGAGTTTGAAGATGTTTCTTGTTTTCTTCTATTATCCATAGGTAGTTTTCTTGACTATCCCTTACATTGTGAGGATGTGAAGGTGGGTTTTGAGGGTTTGGAGGGTTTTGGTGGTTGTTTTCGCCCTCAGCTGGATTTGGGTTTTCTCTTGCCTCAATAACTATAAATGCAATATAAAAACAAATCAAACATGCAAAAGTCAAAAATTCTTCTCAAACTAAAAAAAATCAGTCAAACCCTACCTTCTTTAGTTGCTAGACCCTCCACATTTGCTTCACGACGTCTTTGGCGGTGAGGTGGCATCATTAATTTGTCATTTTCTCTCTTGCACTTGCTTGGAGAGACTTCCCTTGAACGCAATCATGCTTTCAACATTTTTTTTTTGCAAACTAACTCCTTTGGCTGCTGGTGAATGACAAGAAAATGAGGTTTTTTGAGTTTTAAGGAAAAATCTGAGCATGTTATAACGCACTCACGATTTTTTCTATTTTGGACCAAGAAGTCCCATGGTGGCAACTTTTTGGTCCCCCATCTCTTTGCATATACCCTTGGATCTCCTTGGATATGATATATGGAGGTTGTCTCCTGCATGTGTGAAGTTCGTAAGGCCTAAAGAAATTGAGCTAGAGGGCAGTTGGAACCATAATTTAGGAGACTAGTTCTTTCATGAAAATTATATAGTGATCAAAATATATGGAGCTGAGGTGCAACCTCATCTATTGCCTATTTTTGTACCTAACAAAATTATATTTCTTGAGGCAATATGGTAGATGAATGAAGTAGAAAAGTTACACATGAGAAGTCACAAGAAAGATTCATTCTTGCCTTCCACAATCAATTTCTTAGATTTTCATATTACTGCCAAGGAGGGCCTTGATCTATTAGGATCAAAATTGATGGGCTATTAGGATTGGAAAGAAGATGTGACTCTGAACATTCCATTGATGAACTAAGAAGATCATGAGGTATGTTAGGATACAACCATCAGTTTAGCCTTCTTGAGGATCTAATTAGGAACTGTACCACCCTACAAGAAATCAAAAGGAAAAAAGATCTTTGGAGGAAGGTTGATAAATGTGAAAAATGAAGAAGGGACTACTTTCTTCATACAAAAGGGCTTTCCCTTCTATTGCAGATCCATTGATCAAAATGGAAATGATGGTTGGTAGTGCTAATATCTTAGGAGAAATGCCTGAGGAAGAAAAGGTGGAGGCAAGGCCAATGATTCATTTGACTCCAACTTATCAAGTCCCACTTACACAAGTTACAAAAATGAGTGCTGCTAGAAGTGAAGAAGGAATGAACTTGGATAGAATTAAGACACATGGCATGATTCCACTTCTAGTAGATTGAGATGTTACTAAGGATACTAGAGAGGAAAATATTGAGTATCAAGAGATATTGCAAATCACCCCTCCCCCTCAAAGGCTAGATATAGAAAGTATCCCTCTGGGAAAATCATTGTTGAATTTAGAAGAGGGTGATAAGGCTATCCAAGATGTTAGAGCTTCGGCCTATGAAGAATTCTTGGCTAATGATAAGTTCATCAAGTTTGATGCATTTAGGATATTTCTAATGAAGGGAAAAATGAATGAGAATTTTTAAATGAAAAGAGATGCTACCCAACAAGAAGAAGAAGATAGTGAAGAAGAAGTTATCCAATGTGTCCAAAAGTAGATAGAGTTCAACCTATAAAACATGACACTAGAAGAGAGAAGATGAATTGTCGAGGAATGTGGATGCTTGTTGTTACCAGGATGGGATACAACTTCGGCTATATTCCTAGATACTATAAGAAAGAGAGATGTTGATGAGGACTTATTAGATGAAGATTAAGCAAAAAAACTCTATTTTGGGTTTGGTTTTAGTACTAGACATGAAACTCTAGCTATTTAGGTTGTCTCACCATCAGACAATAAACCTCAAGTTATTAGTGATGTGAATGAGCTTAAAGGTAACCTGATTGTTAGAAGACTAAGTGACACAATGAAACCTCAAGTTGCTTCCTTAGTAGTTAGAACTACTTTATTTACTGAATCTATACCTAAGAAACTACATGCTAACTATGGTAGGCTGCTAGTTGAGAGTACAAAATTGATGCAAGAGTACAATAAGATTAATTTATTGGTTGATCTACCTAAGATCACCATGATAGAACATACAACTTCACCTGTCTCTTCTAGTGTTTCATCTTGAAAGGATAAGGATACTCTCAAACTTATAATTGACAGTCTAAAGAAAGAAATAAGGAGAAGTAAAGAAGCATTAGAAGAAGCAAAGGCCAAAGGGGTACAAGAGGCATTGAATTTGGTAAGGAATCTATTTGACCATTAAATATCCCAAGTTGTGGGAAAAGCTGATGATTCATGGGATTGCTTTGAGAAGTTGAAAAAGAAAAAGGATGCATAGGTTAGGCATGAGTTAGCACTAAAGAAAATTTTAAGTACATGGATTCCAAGATTGTCATCCCTAAGGTAAATTTAAAGTGTTGTGATATTTAATCCTGATGCCCTGTGTGAAATCCTAAGTACTTATGAGGTGGAAGATCTTTTGAGTGAGGTTTCATCTTACTAAGGAAGATATGAGATGGTGATTAAAGATAATATTGAAAGTTTCAAAGCCTTGGAAGAATGTTAGCTGCCACCAATATTTGACACCAAGGAAGAAATGAAATCATTGGACTTATGAAAGTCAAAATTTCAGGGCATTATTTTGATATTTGTCTCATCAGTCATCCATGAGGGTAATGTAGACTTAATTTTATGTAATGCCAAATTAGATATCTTACTAAAATTAGAGTTTGGGTTGGATAATTTTATAAAAGGTGCTAAAGTACTATTAGACGAAAGGTATCAGGCTCACATGAATATCCTTGGCCTTCAAATGAAGTGATCACTGGTTAGATGTTCAAGTACCCCTAGAGCATAATATGAAGTGATAGTTTGATAGTGGATGAGCATTTTGAAGTGTGCCAACTTTATATCATTGGGTTTTTGGTAATTTGATAAGATTCTAGCGATTGAGTTCAATAAGTTTTAAGTTGTAAATTAAGCCAAATCATAAATGATCAAGTCCTAAGTTATTCAACATCAGTCTTGGTTATAAAAGGAGCTATAAATGACATTCTACAATTAGTTGTGGCTATTACCTTCTTTTAAAAAAATTTCAGTTAGGATGAGGTTTTTTTCTCTGAAGAAGGAACTTGTGAGGGGTCGGTAGTTAGGTTGTTATAGATACTGGGAGGGACCTAGCTGTTGCAAAATAAAAGAATGAGACCTCAATGCTTAAGGGTATGCAAGGTTCTAGCAAAACAATAACCTACTCTCATGTGCAGAAACCTCAGTAAAGAAAATTGTTCTATGTGGAAGGAGTAGGTGGGAGAAGCTCTACAAAATGATAGTGTCAAGAAGAGAGATGAAGGCTTCCCTATTTAGGGCATATAGTGGAATCTGAATAGTTTCTTGGAAAGGTGTTATTATTTGATGCCAACTTACACCTTCTCACTATTGACTAGCATAACAAGGTATCAAGTTATGGCCAGAAGCCTTTCTTGCAATTCAATATATGTTGGTGCATCTATTTGATGGATTGGAGTTGGTGTTCTCTCCCAATCCACTCCCTACCTTTGTATCTACATTCATCACACATGTTCATTCTGTGATGAAATCACTGTTCAACATGTGTGGAGTGGTGAGAGGAAATATCATTCCTTTTATGTGGATAAGTTAGATTTCTTGTGCCTTGTCAGATGGAAATGTAGGGGTGTAAATTCATCTCAGCTCCTTAAGAGAGAACAAGGATCCACATCAACAAATGGTTGGAAATTTGACATTTCCAAACCATTCACTCAAATAGGCAATGAGGAGATGAAGTTCTCTCAAGTGACACCCATGTGTTGTCATCATAAGAGGTGTAAAAGTACTGGCCATATGTGTTGTCATTGATGTCAACATAGCATACATTGATGTCAACATAGCATACATTGATGTCAAAATAGCATACACTAATTGGAGGTCATAAAAGCTCCTGAGTTGAGTTTGAGCCTTATCAATATGGGAATTAGAAGCACTAAGAGAATTAGATGTTAAGAAAGGATGCTTGATGGCTTGAAGTATGTTGTATGATCTATCGTAATGATCCTAAGTTGTATGTGGTAATGTAATGAAGGCTTGACCTCTAGAACTAGGTGATAGCCTTTGTTTTAGAATGTCTACTCTTCGAAGACTATCCAGAAGATTGCTCAACATTTTCATACTATTGAGCTTCTATAGTTTGGAACATAGCTTCATATAGTTTTATTTTATGTATAATCCAAGTTTCATGATATTTTGATCACCGGAAGGATGCTTTTTTGCTGATATCTTGAAGATAAAGTTGGTTCTGTGAAAGTGTTTCTAGCATGATAATGGAATGCTTCGTATTCCTCCATAGTTGTAGATGTGGCTATGTAGTTCTAAAGTTGTGTCAAGAAGACAGTAAAGCTATTATTTCCAAAGTTTCAATTCATATTTCCCTTCGCTGTGAAAGTTATGTATAATAGAACACCAGTATGTGCTCTGACAGAATGGTACAATGTTGAAGACGCACTGGAATGCTCTGCATTCCTCCACAAGTGAATAATTGACCTTGCAATTTTGTGGACATGTTCTTGGATGTGCATTGCATGCCTCTTTTCTGTTTCAAGCTTCTTGGTGGTCCGCAACTTAGTTTTCCAATTGACAACATGATATAGTGTGTCCCAGATAATAGAGTGATTTTACAGTAAATGTTTGAAGTTGTGTGGCACAATTCTTTGATGTGCGGTGGAAAATGAGTGTTTGAGTGTGTGTTTTGAGTCATGTGGACTCATCTTCAAAAGTTTCATGAAGATTTTTCTTGTTTCCAGTACTGTACAAGGTTTCCAAGTTGATATGGTCGTTATACTTCAAGACTTCATGTGATTTTCTTAAAGTTGTCCTATTTTCAAGTGATCGGAGTGTGTGGATGTAATTCCTTGATGTTTCAAGTAGTGAAGGATGTTTTGGACTTGGTTAAGCAAGAGTTGGGGTTCGTAAGGCCTAGATCTTTTGTTGGTGTAATGTGTTGTTTTAATTAGACCTATTGTTTACACGTTTCATATTGTGTATTGTATGGTTGACTTATAAATGTATTGTAGTCATGATATTTCCACAATCCATGTTATTGAATCGTGGTGCTTTTGGATAAAATTGTGTATTGATTTTTTGCCTCAACGTTTCAGATCACACTCCATGATCTATCATCAGGAAGAAAAGAGGAGAGTTTGAATGAAACAATTGTAGATCAAGACTCTTAAAAAGACAAGGAGGAGGGGGGGGGGGTTGGGTGTGGATTACAAGAGGAGGAGACCAAGAAATGAATAAACCAAATAGTGGGAAAAAAAAGGAAAGGAAGAGCAAAAAGAAAAAGAAAAGACAAAAGATAAATTAATAGATAATGAAGTCATATAAGATAACTAAATATAAACAGACAAAAAATGCTAATAAAAATACATCAAAACCCAAGAGTGAGACAAAAGGTAAGGAAAACATAAAAGGAAGCATGCAAAAATAAGATATAGGTGTGTGTGTGTGATATCAAGGGTATGTGTACGTGAACTCAAAATTAAGCATCACTAAATGGGGGGGAAGGCATCTCCAACAAAATTGCCAAAATCCTCCGTAAGAAAGGACTCAAATGTGCCTTTAAACCCCTCTCCACTATTAGAAACCTCATTCCCTCCACAAAAGACCCCACCAACATTCTTTTAAACTCAGGCGTCTACAAGATAGATTTCTCGTGTGGCACCCCTTACATTGGTGAGACGAGGCGATCCATCAGCTTGAGAATCAAAGAACACTGTGCTGACATCAGACATGAAAGGGTCACCAAATCATCCTTGGCAGACCACTCCTCTAGCACTAAGCACCACATTCAAATCGAAGACACCCTTGTCCTTGCTAAGGAAAATAACTTTTTTAAGAGAAAACTCAAGGATGCTATTTTTATCAGAACCAACCCTACCAACCTTAATAGAGATGATGGGTGGAACTTGAGCCACACTTGGAATCCTCTCCTAAATTCCTTGCATAATCATCATCCTCCTCCTTGATCTCCCATTTCCCCTTTCCGCCTCTTTTTCTTTTCTTTTCTTAGATCTCCTTCCCTGTCTCCACTCCTTTCCCACCCTTCATTTTCCCCCCCACCCTTCTTTTTATCCCACTCTTGGCCAGCCTTGTCTTTGCGGTCTCCCTCTCGTAACTTGTGCTTCCCCCTCATCCTCCTTGTCTCCCTTATCCTTCCTCTCTCCTCGGCCCTCTTCTTTTTTTCTTTTCCCATGTCTCTTCCCTATCCTTGGTAGACCATTGTCTTCCTGTCCCCCCCTAGTTGTCTGCCTCTCTCTATTCATCGACCTGTTTGCTTCCCTTCTCGTGTTAGGTCCTCGTTGCCTTCTCTATCTTCTAGGGTTCCCTCCTCGTACCTGGCCCCCCTTCCTCTTTTTTGTTTCTTCCTTTCATTGTATTTGTCCTCTCCTATTTTTGTTCTCTCTTTGTTTGGCTCTCTCTCTCTCTCTCTCTCTCTCTCTCTCTCTCTCTCTCTTTCTCTCTCTCTCTCTCTCTCTCTCTCTCTCTCTTTCTCAGTTGTCAGGTGTTTTCGCTGGTTTTGTATTTGTATACTTCCTTCCTTGTTTCCTTCTCTCTTTTCTTTCTTTTTTGTTCTTTCTATTTTTTCCCCTTCGTTATTTGTATTTCTAATTTTCTAATTTACTTTGTCCTTTAATTTCTTTTCTCCTTTCTTCTTTGTATTACTATATTTTTTCTCTTTCTCTTTCATATTTGTTTATTTTAATTTATTAGTTCCCCCTTATTGACTTTTCTGACACTTTTTCCATCATTTTTGCTCTCTTTTGCTCTCCTCCTTTCTTTAATGTTTTTATTTTTTCCCTCTCTTCTCAGTGTTTTATTTATTTATGTATTGTTGTATCTCCGCTTGGTTTCTTCCGTTTAATCTTTATTTCAATCCTCATTGGTATACCTAGACCTCCCCTTTGGCCTATTCTCTTTTCTTTTTCTTCCTTGGCATTGAATCTTCTTGCAAGTCTATGCCTTCCCCCTTTAGTGATGCTCAATTTTGAGTTCACGCACACATACCCTTGATATCACACACACACACCTATATCTTATTTTTGCATGCTTCCTTTTATGTTTTCCTTACCTTTTGTCTCACTCTTGGGCACTCTTGGGTTTTGATGTATTTTTATTAGCATTTTTTGTCTGTTCATCTTTAGTTATCTTATATGACTTCATTATCTATTAATTTATCTTTTGTCTTTTCTTTTTCTTTTTTCTCTTCCTTTCCTTTTTTTTCCTCTATTTGGTTTATTCATTTCTTGGTCTCCTCCTCTTGTAATCCACACCCAACCCCCCCCTCCTTGTCTTTTTAAGAGTCTTGATCTGCAATTGTTTCATTCAAACTCTCTTCTTTTCTTCCTGATGATGGATCATGGAGTGTGATCCGAAACGTTGAGCCGAAAAAGCAATACACATTTTTATCTAGAGGCACCACGATTTTATAAATGTATTGTTCATATTGTATTTGGCTGACAAGCAATGTAATCAATGTAATATCATGTATAAATAGTGAATCGTTTGAATTGAGTTAGGAAGGTATGATTGCAAGAAGATGAAAAAGGTTGGCAAGTAGATAAAAGAAGAATAAATGCATTATTGATGTATGACTGTGGGAGAAAGAGAAGATGCTTTTGATGCTATTTGGATTCATCTTGAAGACATATTTGTGACAATGATTAAGTATAGAGTGTGCCTGATTGGTCAAATATTCAGAAGAAAGTGTGTGGAGATAGAAGTGCAATCATCAAAGGTGTGAGCTTCAATGACAGTTTTCAGACAGTAAGAAAAGACTATTATACAATAATCTTTTGTATTCTTTTCAGGGAGTAGAAGTTTCCTTGGGAGTGACCCTAAAACAAAGTCATTAAGGAGTAGAAGTTTCCTTAGGAGTGACCCTAAAACAAAATCATCAAGGAGTAGAAGATTCCTTGGGTGTGACCCTAAACCAACATTACTTAGGGAGTAGCAGCTTCCTTGGGTTAAAGCCCCTAAAACATAGTTAATATTTGAGCTTCATATATTGTGAGTTAATCCTCACCATGGTTTTTCCCTTCTAGGGTTTTCCACGTATATTTGGTGTTATGTGTTGATGTGCATTGTGTTATTCTTTCATGTTCATGTTAATGGTGTAATACTTAAGGTTTAATCTTCTCTGGATAAGTTAAATTTGTTGAAAGTGAAATTTGGTTTGTATATAGATTCACCCCCCTCTCAGTATATTTGTGTGCCTAACAATTGGTATCAGAGCCAAGTTCCTCTGAAGGAAGCTTAACTACTTGAGGAAGGTCCGAGATGGCATAAGGAGGATCTAGTAAGATACCCAGGTTTGATGGAACAAATTATGCTTTTTGGAAGATAAGGATGGAAGCCTACATCAATTCTCTAGGGTGTGAAGTTTGGGATTTTGTCAAGAAAGGTTTCACTATTCCTACCAATATTCCTACAAATGCAGATGAAGTCAATAAGTATGAGAACAATGCCAAAGTAAAGTTTTCCATCATGAGTTGATTATTTGATTCAAAACTTTCAAAGGTGATGAGTTGTAGTTTTGCTCAAGAGGTTTGGGAGAAACTTGAAACCATTTATGAAGGAGATAAGAAAGTAAAGCAAGCTAAGATGCAAACTCTCAAAAGCATATGTGAAACCCTAAATATGATAGAGGATGAAAACATTGCTGGATATATGCTCTGAGTGAATGAAGTGATCAATGGCATCAAAGGTTTTGGTGGTGAGATAAAATAGGATGAAATTGTGAAGAAGGTTTTGATATCTCTTCCCAAACCTTATAGTCATAAGGTATTAGCTATTTAGGAGACTATAGACTTGGATAAATACTATTTAGATCAAATGGTTGGGACTCTTCCTGCTTTTAAAATGTAAGATATTTGATAGTGATGTTCCAAAGAAAGAAGCTGCCTTCAAAGCCAGTAAAAAGATAAAGGAGGAATCTGTTGATGAAGATGAAAGTCCTGATGATGTTAAAGCAAATTTTGTAAGAACACTAAAGAAAGGATTTGACAAATATAAAGGTAACTTACCCTTCAAATGTTTTAATTATGGAAAAGTAGGTCACTTTTCTTCTAAATGTCCTCTAAAAGAATCTAGGAGAAGTAATAGAAATAGTAAATTCAAAAGGAGTTTGTTTTCCTTAGAAGACAATTGTTCTTTAGAAGATGAGGATCATGATTCAAATGATGAAACACTTTTCTTGGCCATGAGTGTTGGTGACAAAAAGAATGAGGATGGAAAATGTGAAAAAATTGATACTTTGCAAACAGTTCAAAACAATGAAAAATCAATGGTTGTATGGACTGCCTTCCATGCAAAAGAAGAAACCAAAGCTTGGGTTATTGACAGTGGTTGTTCAAATCATATGAATGGTGACAAAGAGAATTTTATCATCCTTAATAAGTGGGATGGTGGAGCTATTAAGTTTGGAGGTGATGAGTCAACTCAATTTTTTGGAAAAGGTGTCATAACTATTGATGGAAAGAAGCAGACTGGTGATGTTCTCTATGTCAAAAGATTACAACACAATCTTCTCAGTGTTAGTCAAATATGTAGGAAAGGTTACAATCTTACTTTTCATGCTAATGGTTGTGAAATCAAGAAGGCAAGATCCAGAAAGCTAGTTGCAGAAGGTATCAAGACATGTGGTGATATTTATCACTTGAAAGAAGTAAATGGAAGAACATGTATATTAACTCAATCCAGTGAGTGTTGGTTGTGGCACAAAAGATTGGGACACAACAACTTTGATAATATGGTAAGAATCAGCTCTACTCATGCAATGAGAGATATGCCTAAGATAATCAAGCCTACAACTATATGCAAGGAATTTCAAATGGGAAAGTAGACAAAGAAAAGTTTTAAAAGCAAGGATTACTCTTCTTCAAAGCCATTAGAGCTGATTCACACAGACCTATGTGGACCTACAAGAGTAAAGAGTCAACAAGGTGAAAGGTATTTTATGTTGCTCATTGATGACTATTCTAGAATGACTTGGGTTACTTTCTTAAGAGAAAAATCTGATACTCTTGATAAGTTTAAAGTTTTCAAAGCTTTGGTTGAAATGAAATAGATATTAAGATCATGGATTTACTTCAAATGAATTTGAAAAGTTTTGTGAAGATCATCATATTAGGAGGCACTTGTTTGCTCCTAGAAACCCTCAATAAAATGAGGTAGTTGAAAGGAAGAATAAGACTATGCAAGAAATGTCTAGGGCAATGTTGAAAGATGTAGATCTGCCTAATGTATACTGGAAGAAAGTAATTCACACTACTGTCTATCTAACTAACAGAGTACAGTTAAGGGTCAATAGTACTATAACCCCTTATCTTGTTGTGGTATGGAAGACCTCTCTCTGTCAAATACTTCAAGATCTTTGGCAGTAAATGCTATATCAAAAGAGATGATGAAGACCTAGGAAAGTTTGATTCAAGATGTGATGAAGGAATTTTTCTTGGTTACTCAACCAGAAGCAAGGCCTATAGATGCTACAAGAAAAGGTTGGGAAAGATGATTGAAAGCACAAATGTCAAAGTAGATGAAGACTTGTATTAGTTCACATAGGATTCAAAAGACACCAAATCTAATATATTTCCTTGCATTGAAGATGAAGAAGTATAAGAAGTGAAAGAAGAAAAGGAATAGGAAACTAAACAGATACCTAAGACCCTAGCAAAGCATGTTTAGAAGAACCACTTAGCAGAACAGATCATTGGAGACAAAAATGAACATGTGCAAACAAGGAGAAGGTTTTCCAAGGCACATGAGAAAGCAAACTTGCGTTTATTATCAAAAATGGAACCTAAGACCTTTGTCGAAGCCAACAAAGATGATGGATGGATAAAAGCAATGGAAGAAGAACTAGATCAGATTGAAAAGAATCAAACATGGGAATTGGTTCCCAGAACAGCTAACAAGAATGTTATAGGAACAAAGTGGGTGTTCTGGAACAAGTTAAATGAAGAAGGTGAAGTTGTAAGGAACAAAGCAAGATTAGTATGCAAAGGATATACTCAAGTAGAAGGCATTGATTTTGAGGAGATTTTTTCTTGAGTAGCTAGGATGGAGGAAATCAAAATGTTCTTTGCTCTTGCTGCTCACAAGAACTTCAAGGTGTATCAGATGGATGTCAAGTCATCATTTCTGAATGGTGACCTGGAGGAGGAGGTGTACATTGAGAAAACAGATGGTTTCTATATATCAAAAGATCTAGACATGGTATGCAGACTCAAGAAGGCTTTTGTATGGACTCAAGAAAGCATCTAGGGCCTAATATACAAGATTAGACAAGTACTTACTTCAACAGGGCTTTAAGAAAGGTACTACAAATAGCAATCATTACATAAATGAAGAAGATAACATGATCTTGATAGTTGTAGTTTATGTTGATGATATCTTTTTTTGTGGAAATGATGATATGTGTAAGAGGTTTGTAGAGGAGATGCAAAAGGAATTTGAGATGTCCATGATTGGTGAAATGGCATTCTTCCTTGGTCTTCAAATTTCCCAACTAAATGGTGGTATCTTTATTTCTCAAGCTAAGTATGTCAAAGAATTGTTGAAGAAGTTTGGTATGGAGGATTCAAAACTAGTGAGTACTCCCATGGTCACTAGATGTCACTTGAGCAAAGATAATGAGTCTTTGGAAGTAGATCAGATTGTCTATAGGTCTATGATTGGAGCACTATTGTACTTAATTGCTTCTAGATCTAACATTATGCATGCAGTATGTGTGGTTGCCAGATATCAATCCAATCCTAAGAAAACACATGAGAAGGTAGTGAAAAGGATATTCAGATACTTGAAAGGAACTCTTGACTATGGTCTATGGTATCCAAAAGGTAATGAATGTGATTTGAGTGCATATACTGATGCTAACTGGGCTGGTTGTGTTGATGATAAAAGAAATACAAGTTGTGGTGCTTTCTTTCTAGGAAGTAGATTGGTTTCATTGTATAGAAAGAAGTAAGATTCAATGTCCTTATCTACTGCAGATGTAGATTTTATTGCAGCAGCCTCTTGCTATACATAAGTGTTATGGATGAAGCAAACTCTGAAGGATATCAAGCTATTGCATGATGAGTCTATTCCTATTTTGTGTGATAATACAAATACTATCAATATTTCCAAGAATCCAGTGATGCATTCCAAAACCAATTACATAGCAATCAAATATCACTTTTTGAGAGAGAAGGTTGCATATAAGGAAGTGAAGTTGGAATATGTCCCAACAAAGGATCAAATTGTAGATATCTTTACAAAGGCTCTTGCAAAATACATCTTTGAGGATCTCCGAAAGAGGTTAGGGGTAATTGTGCCTCCTTCCTGCTAAGTTGCACAATGGTGCATCTATCTAGGGGGAGTTCATGCCATATCTTTATCTTGGATTTATGATGGCTACCTCTTAGGGGGAGTAGGTAGTGGTGACTGATGATAGGGGAGCTTGCAAGAAAAAGTTTGCAAAAGGGGAAGAATGAGTAGGTATTGGATCCCTTTGGCCTTGATGTCAAAGGGGGAGAGAGTCAAAGGGGGAGATTGCTGGCCATATGTGTTGTCGTTGATGTCAACATAGCATAAATTGATGTCAACATAGCATACACTGATGCATACACTGATTGGAGGTCATAAAAGCTACTGATTTGAGTTTGAAGCCTTATCAATATGGCAATTAGATGCATTAAGAGAATCAGATCTTAAGGAAGGATGCCTAATGGACTGATGTATGTTGTATGATCTATCCTACTGATCCTAAGTTTGTATGTGGTAATGCAATGAAGGCTTGGCCTCTAGAAACAAATGATAGTCTTTGTTTCAAAATGTCTACTCTTTGAGGACTGTCCGAAAGATTGCTCTGCAATTTCATACTATTGATCTTTTGTAGTTTGCAACATAGCTTCATGCAGTGTCATTTTATGTATGTTCCAAGTTTCATGATGTTTTGATCACCGGAAGGATATTTTTTTGCTGACAGCTTAAAGATAAAGTTCATTTTGTGAAAGTGTTTCTAGCATGATAATGGAATGCTCCACACTCCTCCACAGTTGTAGATGTGGCTATGCGGTTCTGAAGTTGTGTCAAGAAGACAGTAAATGTGTTATTTCCAAAGTTTCAAATCATATTTCCCTTTGCTATCAAAGTTATGTATGATAGAATACTGGTATGTGCTCTGGCAGAATGGTGTAGTGTTGAAGACCCACTGGAATGCTCCGCATTCCTCTGAAAGTGAGTAATTGACCTTGCGGTTTTGTGGACATGTTCTTAGATGTGCATTTCATGTCTCTTTTCTGTTTCAAGCTTCTTGGTGGTCCACAACTCAATTTTCCAATTGATGGCATGATATAGTGTGTCCCAGATAACAAAGTGATTTCAGAGTAAATGTTTGAAGCTGTGCAACACAATTCTTTGATGTGTTGTGGAAAAGGAGTGTTTGAGTATGTGTTTTGAGTCATGTGGACTCATCTTGAAAAGTTTCACGAAGATCTTTCTTCTTTCGAGTACTACACAAGGTTTCCAAGTTGATATGGTTGTTATACTTCAAGACTTCATGTAATTTCCTTAAAGCTATCCTATTTTCAAATGAGCGGAATGTGCAGATGTAATTACTTCATGTTTGAAGTAGTGAAGGAGGTTTTGGACCTGGTTAAGCAAGTGTTGGGGTCCGCAAGGCCTAGATCTTCTGCTGGTGTAACATGTTTTAATTAGACCTATCTTTTACACGTTTCATATTGTGTAGTATATGGCCAACTTGTAAATGTATTGTTCATATTGTATCTGGATGACAAGAAATGTAATCAATGTAATATCATGTATAAATAGTGAATCAAATTGAGTTAGGATGGTATGATTGCAAGATGATGAAAAAGGTTTGCAAGCAGATAAAAGTAGAATAAATGCATTATTGATGTGACTGTGGGAGAAAGACCAGATGTTCTTGATGCTATCTCGATTCATATTGAAGACATATTTGTGATAGTGATCAAGTATAGAGTGTGCCTGATTGGTCAGATCTTCAAGAGAAATTCTATGGAGACAGAAGTACAATCATCAAATGTGTGAGCTTCAATGACAATTTTCAAACAATAAGAAAAGATTGTTATATTGTAATCTTTTGTATTATTTTCAGGCAGTAGAAGCTTCCTTGGGAGTGACCCTAAAACAAAGTCATCAGGGAGTAGAATCTTCCTTGGGTGAGACCCTAAACCAAAGTTACTTAGGGAGTAGCAGCTTCCTTGGGTTAAAGCCCCTAAAACAAAGTTAATATTTGAGCTTCGTATAGTGTGAGTTAATCCTCACCATGGTTTTTCCCTTCTAGTGTTTTCCACATATATCTGGTGTTATGTGTTGATGTGCATTATGTTATTCTTTCATTCTCATGTTAATGGTGTAATACTTAATGTTTAATTTGCTCCAAATAAGTTGAATTTGTTGAAAGTGAAATTTGGTTGCATACTAATTCACCCCCCTCTCAGTATACTTGTGTGTCTAACAAAAATGTTGTTGGGGTAAAATTTGAAAGGTTTTAAATGTAAAATAGTTGCAAAGTGATAGATGTCACTCATATTGAGAAGGTTTGTTTGTAACCTTTCTATAAATGATGAGGTTGTAATTGTAAAAGGTGATGGTATGAGGAAAAACTCTCTAATAATTGTCTTCAATTGGAAATACTTTGTTTATTGTGTGTAAATTATGTAATCTTGTAATCCTTGTGTTGAAATGGAATATATGAAAGAGACTCATTTCTGATTCACATTGTCTCCATTTGATGTATCTTTTATTTCTTTGAATAAAATAGCTAAGGGTTATTTTGTTCTTTGAATACATTTTCTATTTCAATCCTTTATCTCTATTAGTTGTTGTTTAAGGAATAGTATAAGTCTTTCATAGATAATAATGGGAAATCTTAGATACAAAAGGGATAACTAAGTAGAATGTCGAATCATAGAGTTATATGTGTTGGTCATGCTGCTGTAATGCAGTAATAATTCAAGTGACTTTCAAGAAGTAGTATTATTGCAGGAATATAGACAAGTCCATAATTACTCTATTAACCCCTTAAGGAATTGATCCTTGAGTAATAACCATCTCTATCCCACCAACTTTAAACAATATTATCCAACAATGAAAATAACTTAACTTTTAGTTTAGGATTCACCTCAATTTGCACCAAGTTTCAATGGATCTAAGGAATACTAGTTTAAAGACTTATGATCTTATACATCCTCACCACATTATGTGAATTTCTTTATCTATTTATGTTTTGTCTATAACCACATTGTATACCTGGAAGAATCTTGTTTTATAGGGACACCCACCTTGGTCTTGCAGAGCCTAAAGTGTAGGGGAGAATTTTTTGTATCTCCTATTAATTAGCAACCTACGATTCTTAATTATAGGAATTTGTAACTCCTTAGAGATTGCAACCTACTGATTGGAGAGCCAACATAAACATGTCCCTATCCTTTCCCTTATAAAGTTTCTAAAAGTCATCTAAATGTGTTGAATTGATGTTCCTTTGACTTGTGGTAGCTTTAACTATCTCCAATCTATATGGGAATGGATTATCTTAATGCTAGCCTTTGACACCCTTGTGGGTTTTCACCATTGGCATCCATTAGGCTACCCTTTCAAGTTTTTAAACTAATGGGATTAGATTAGATTTGTCCTCCCAACATTATCCCCTATATTAAACCATGTCTTGTCCTCAAGACATGTTGAAGATCTATATACCAACTCCACCAAAAATAAAAATAAAGATTAAAGTTATGTTTATTAATTTATGCAAAATAATCTGTTGGATTTGTTGGAAAGTATGAGCATAGATTAAATATATAGGATTAGTTAATTGAAATGTTATATTATACTACAGTGTTGAGGATAAGAAGAGGATCAAAGTGTGTGTGGTGGATTATAGAAGGTTGTGGTAGGAAAGGATATGAACAATCAATAAAGTATATTTATTAATATACACAACATACATCATAACACAATATATATGAGTCAAACCAATTTATGATGTATTATATATATCTTGGAATACTTTGTAGGATAATATTTTGGTATAACTAAGGCATGAAAGGTAGGAATAGTGTGAGATGAAACACTAGTGTATTGTTAGCTATATGCACAATAGAGACCTCATGACATGTAGTAGGAATATTATCATAAGATTTGACAGTTTCATGTATAGGTGGATTAGATATATAATAATCAATAGTCATTAGGCTAGATATATTACTACCACATGGTAACTCATCAATAGGTGTAGGCTCACTATTATTACAAGCCATGGGTGAAGTATAATCAATATGAGATTTGTGGACAACTGATGTGTTTCTAAAAGGAAAGAACAAGCACTAATAAACTCAATGAAAAAGGAGAAAACAAATACATGGTAAAGCTATATATATATATAGCTTGTATATGTATATGTATATATACATATACAAGCTATATATATACATATATACATATATACATATATACATATATACATATATATGTATACATATATACATATATATGCATATATATACATATATAAATATATATATGTATATACATATATACATATATAAATATATGTATATACATATATATACATCTACATACATATATATACATATACATACATATATACATATACATATACATATACATATACATATACATATACATATACATATACATATACATATACATATACATATACATATACATATACATATACATATACATATACATATACATATATATATATATATATATATATATATATATAGAGAGAGAGAGAGAGAGAGAGAGAGAGAGAGAGAGAGAGAGAGAGAGAGAGAGAGAGTACATCCTCATCTATGGCATAATATATCATCCAAGTATCAAATATAGGATGATATGTGATGAAAGAAAGGAAATGATCAAAATCTAAGACATGTTTAGGTAGATTATCCAAGTAACAAGACCTAAAAGGAGCTATTAGGGTAGATATCTTAGAGTGGGAAGGTGTAATAAAAAACTTATGTCACTATGTAATATCCAAACCCTAACCAGGCTACAAAAAGCATATGAAGTCAAAATGGATCAATCCTCGCGAAATTTGAAAATGAATGATAAAATTAAAATTGTATTAGATTGATAGAATACCCTAAAATAAGTGAAATCATAGTGCTAATAAAAAACCCTAGGGGGTGTCTTAGGATCATTTGAGTTCACTAATAATGTAAAGGAAAATAATCTTTCCTTAAAATTAATTTAGGCTAATTGAATAATGCATACACATCAAGCATAAATCAACCTACATTTATTAATGATAATTATCTAGGTATGATAAAGCATGCAAATTAAAATGCTAAATTAGGTTCAAGTAAACACAAGGGATATATATACTTATTGTGAATAATGGCAAAAAATAAATCTAATGTTGCACTAAAATTCACTTGTATTGGCATTGATAATGAACACTATCTATTTGTACTTCACCTCAAGATTAAAATAGTTTACAAATTCATTGTAAGTCAAATCCATTCTATGAAAGATTAATCTTTCCTATTATATAAATAGTCTAACATACGAAAGTGATCATTCAAATTATAAAATTATGCAACCAAACTTGTTGTGATCTTTTCTCTATGCCGATTTTTAAGAACTATAAGTATTTACAAATTTCTTTGGGAGATCACTAGAGCTCAAGGTTGAGTTCTTCTAGGTCGATCCCCTTGATTTGACTAGCTTTATAGTCATGCAAAAGATTAAAGACAAAATTCCTAGACAATGTAAATGATCTAGATAAATTTGATATAGATTAGATTCCCTTGACTACTCCCAATTGAAAAATTCCTAAAATGATTCTTCTTTGTGATGTATGGGACTTTTCCCTTGATAATTAATGATGAATGAATGCACATAGAATGCCTTTAAATACCAAGAGATAGAAAGTATTCATGCAAACATGTATCATGTTGGTTCATAATGACTAGTGGAATAGATTAAAGTCAGTAAATATTTAAAACTTGGATTTTTGAACATTGGGTCAATTTTGCTTGGTGTGGGATTCATCATACATTCTATGAGATTTGATTTGTAATAATAAAAAAGGGGATAATATTGAGATGGGTAATGAATGTAGGGTGTAAGTACATGCATAGGTAAAATAAATTACTGAAGTATGGGAATATGTACATATACAAATAAAATAGAATCAATTATATGGGAATGACTATAAATGGGACTGTTGATGGATTGAGGATTAATCCCAACTTTAAACAATATTAAACTATTTATCAATATATAATTTCTCTAATCCATTCCATTAAAATGGGCCCAAAATAAAATGGAAAATAGAATAGATATAGAAATTTCACTATTACATATATGTATCTTACAAGGCTAACTAAACAATAAAATCAAACTCCATATAACTACCCAACCTCAAGGTAACACTCTAATGTGAACATTAAACACACATATATAGTAAAATGAGAATACAATGTAAAAATATAAAATTTACATACAACTTCATCAAATACCATGAAGAATATGTTTTCTTGCTCCTTTAAAGGTTCGTGTAAAAATCAATCATGTTTATAAGCATCCCCTTTCCATTGTAGAAATATGTAATACCTTAGGTTTTAGTTGATGTGTGTGTGGGGCCAATTCCTATTAAAATTATAATGGATAAAATTGGCGACCACGTATATTGTCATTTTATATTGTTATAAGATTGTTTGGTTATATATATATAACCTTAATCATGTCACAAAGTAATATTATGTTAGATAAATATATGCGTGTGCACATACATTGTAATTCATGGTTATAAATTGGGCAAAAAGAAAAAGTAGGGAAATTGAAAAAGATAGAACATAAGAAATTTAGGAAAAAATTGGGGAAGATAAGAAAACACCACCCAAAAAAATAAAAATTAGAAGAGACTACATCCCATAAAAGTCATATTCACGATGAGAAGGGCTCTAAGATTTTATTTAGATTTTACTGAAATGGCGAGAGCACATAGATTGTACACAAAATTATATGCAACAATATAATGTTATTATTTCTCAAGATTTTACAAGATAGTTTTTATATTACACTAAAATTTCTTAGTCCAAGCACCCAAACTACATACGAGAAACTTTGGAAGCATAACATTCACTATTATAACATTAATTATTATTCCAATATAATATAATACTAACAACTAACATAGTAACAATAGGATGACATATTTATAATATTCCCTCCTTGATTACACCACTTTAAATAAAGGTAAGAACACTATTATTGGAATGTCCGCACAAAGGACATATTCATAGGAGGACAAACTCCTTCACAATCGTAGTAGCATCCAAACATTTAAAACTAGTCAAAAACCAATCACACCTATTACGACATCCTCTTATCAACAACTTGAAATCAAATTCATCCAACTACAAATTAGGTTCTCTATTTCATTTTTAATTCCATTAATATCCAATTAGACTTATATCATTTCAGGTTTCCTAATTTTGAAAAGCTATATCATAATCTAAAAGATTAAACTAGGGAAACAATCTAATCTGAATAAATCTTAGAAGTATTATGTTACAAATAACCAAAAAAATCACTCAATCTTAGTTATTTCTTCATAATAGTTTGCTCTATATTACTTTTTATATATTTCCATTCAATAAACAATTGTAATTTCTTTTCTTCTAAAATTCTATAATTTGTTACCAAACTAAGAATTTACTAGGAGAGAGGACTCAGTGGTTGGGCACCCTAGCTTCACTCCTCTCAAAATCATATGTGGCAATTTTGAATCACTCTAAAAATTTTACAACTTATTTGGCAAGGCCCCTATTTATAACTAAGGTTTCAGTTCTACATCATCAAATATGTTGCCACATCACCATACTTTTTATTGAGGTGTCCAAAAAGACTCCCAAAAAAGGGTGGACCATAGTTGTGCATTAAATCATGTTTTGTTGGTGCACTGATGTGGCATCACATGGTTGGTTGCTTTTTAGGTCTAAAGGGCACATTTCATTCAATTATTAGTACTTATAGTCAACATTAACAACCTTAAAATCACAACTACTAATGCTAAACTTTTAAAAATATTGAACCTTAAATACACAAATACTATCACTGCTATTGAAACAGGCTCAACAATTGAGTCCTCTCCCCTAATTCATTCCACCCTATTTTAACAAGATATATGTGCCCTTCATCTTTCATTGACTTCTCTCTTCTCATGCCTTCAAACTTTTAACTGCCTTTTAAAATATCATACCACGAAATATAGAAATGACTCCATCAAAATACATGTCAAAAGAAAATTTATTGCTTCTTTTAAACAAATTTGACTTTAATTTGTTAATAAAGTAATAATATGGTTGGCAACGATGGGAACAAGTAATAAATTAGATTACACAGAAGTCTCTGCTACAGCATACGAAGTACGGATACAATGGTAGAAAAGTTACAGTCTCATGGTTGGCACTCAGGGAAGAGACTGTACATTACAGACAATACTGGTCGTTTGTAATCTACCAGCAGTGTTTGAAACCATATAGAACTTTGCAGAGATCACTTTCATGCATTAATACCATGTTGAAATGGTGAGAGCACATAGATTGTACAGGGAATTAAATGCAACAATATAATGTTATTATTACATTACAATACATGGCTTTATAAAGTCATTTCTTAGTTCGACCATTCAAACTGTCATAGAAACTTCTAAAATATAACATTAATTATTCTAACATCACTTATTATTATTATTATTTTAATAATGTGATGTAGTAATAACAACTAATATTTTATAGGATGAAATATTTTCAACAGATTTATAAGGCTTTCAACGATTACTGAGTTAGTGGGGCTAGTGACCTACCATCTAGCATTGTCACAATCTATCCAAGATCCATGTCTTTCTCATATATGATTTGGCAAGGTATATCCTTGGTAGTTGCCATGTGTTGGATTGGATGACCATTAGGTAAAATGGAGATAGATATTTGGTTTTAGACCTTGCATGCATTGTGGAGCATTGGAGGTCGGGCCTTTGAGGCTAAGAGCTAGAATAGGTTAAGGTCTAGTAGGACAAGTAGAATGAGACAAGGACTACATGGGAGGAGGTAGTGCCACTTAGAGCAGTGTATTTGAACCTTTTCAAAGCCTTCAAGGAGGGAATCGAGTTTCAAAGGAGGGGGTGTGATGCCCCATTTTCTACCTTGCTTCTGTACATTTGACCCATGGGTTGATAAATTATTCTATTGTTCAATGCTTCGCCATGTATTTTAAACCATCTCTAATATATGTATTTTGAGTTGTATAGACGTGGTGGTATCATCTTAGTCACGTGATTTTGATTCCACCTCATGTATACATGTGTTCTCTAGACATATCAATAGACTATTTGTGGTTATGTCTTATTCACTTAGTAATTATGATTCATTGATGATTAAACATAATCTATAACATTGTTCATTTCTAACATATTGTAGGGTAATGGTTAGTGTTGGGTCTCAAAACTGCAACTCCACTTCCTATGACAGAATCACACTCACAAGGCCAGGGTTGTCGTCATGTAAGCATAATTAGTCCATCAACATAACATGGAGGGTTAAAGGTCAACTATACAGGATTGGGTTTCATCTGTTGGCAATATGTGTTGTCATTGATGTCAACATAGTATATAGCAATATAGGGACAAAATTGTACAGAGGTTGTGTATAGAAGGAGGAGAAGTTGATGGACAGTGGACGATTTGAGAGAGACGGTTTGGCTTAGTTGAAGTCAAGGGATCAGCTTGTCTAAGGCAAGTCAGCCTGGAAGACTTAGCAGATGGAGTGAAATCAATCGGGAAGAAGAGACATTGTCTAAGTATGATGTGGTGATCATTTTTGTGTCTAAGTATGATGCAGAGGTAAACACTTATGTCCTAACATGTTTCACATATTCCTACATGTATATCTCATTAGCTTGAAGTATTGCACTTAGTAATAAGTAGTAGAAATTTGACTAAGGCACTCACAGTGCATATCCTAAGGCAAAATCATAATGTTTTGGTCCGCATTTCTACGTAGAGCAAGATTTAGTCTTGCGATTCAGGAAATAAGTTTATCTTGATACTAACATGATATATTCAAGATTTCAAGTCACCACACCTTCAGCAAAAAAAGTTACAAATGACAGAGTAATGGTTACTACTTAGATAGGGCAAAGCAATGGTGGAGACCTATTGGAATGCTCTACATTCCTCTGAAAAAAAATGTTTGGTCATGCGGTTTTGAGGACAGGCTCAGGGATGTATAAGGTATGCTATATTGAAGCTTCAAGTGGTCTGGTGGTCTGCAAGGTCAACATTCAAGTAACAGAGGTAATATAGACTATTCCAGAAGTCTCAGAGCACATGTTTGAGTATTTGCGGAGGATGAAATACATATAGATTAGTCATAAAACATTGTGCGGAGGTTTTGCATGCTCTAATATGCCTCAAGTTTGAACTGCACACAAATATCTCTTGTTTCTGGTACCACACAAGATATGTAAGTCAGTTAATGAAGAGTTATTTATCCTTGTTCCCCGGACTCCAGTACACCTTAGTCTAGCTTTTGTTTTTCTTCGGAAATGATAGATGAGGATGTACAGATCTAGGAGTACGCATGTAATGATGTTTAAGTTCATCACTAAAGGTTTCATAGTTTTTGATGTACCACAATGCCATATCATGAATAGTGGAGTATAACAGTTAGTCTAAAATACTATGTTTCCAGCAGTTTATCTTATCTCTTGTCTTGTGGATGTATAGATTGATCTAATACTTCAATAGAAAGGTGGTTGAATTATTTTGAGGTGGTACAATGTTGAGTTCTTGGTCTGCATGTTGTTTTTGGCTTCTCGCTAGTGGTATGAAGATAAACAATTAGCAATGTTTGTACAATTTGGGCTGACAGACTAGTTTCTAGTATATGCGGTGGATCCTGATCAATTGTTTTGACTTTAGAAGATGTGAAGTGATGTTCCTTGAATCCTTTCATGAAGTCTTGAGGTTTGCAACAAGTTTCCTTAACATATTGTATGTATTGAAGCCAACCTTTGAAGGGTTACACGTTTCATCTAAAGGTTCTTATGGTGCTGACCTAATCAATTTCTTGAAGTGTTATAGAGGGTATTTATAGGAGATAAAAGTCATTTGTGAGGCGTAGATGTGAATGCAAATGTAAGAGAATAGAATGAAAAGTATGAAGTATGTAGAATCAGTATGATGGAGTAATTGTGCAGAAAAGAGGAATGGAATATCAGCATGAGTCAAATGCTTTCTTCTTAGTAGTTCAAAGTTTTATTTATCATTGTAACTCTTTGTAGTAGTGATCTTTCTACAGGGAGTAGTAGCTTCCTTGGGTTGTAGCCCTAAAACAAAGTCAGCAGAGAGTTGTAGCTTCCTTGGGTGGTAGCCCTAAAACAATGTTGTAAACATTTATATAGCAGTGAGCATTATATTGTGAATTAACACTCACCGTGGTTTTTCTCAGTTTTGGGTTTTCCACATAAAAATCTTGGTGTCATTGTGTTGATAAATGTGTTGCATGTTTCACTTTTTGTTTTCTAAGTAAATGAATCTAATCTGCAAATGAAGTAGTTAAGTTTTAATATATGTTGATTCACCCCCCTTCTCAGCATCATCATGTGTTCAACAATTGGTATAAGAGCTAAGTACCTTTGAGAAGCCTAACAGTTGAGGTAGATCCTGCACTTGAACACATTGAATCGGAAGCTATGGATAATGATGTATTTGTTTCAGAACTAGATCTAGAAGCAATGGAACCTGAAGGTTGGGACCTTGATCTAAATGAGTGTGAAGTAGACCTTGAAGGAGAACTCAAATCAGCCCTTGATGATCTGGATGAAGCAAGAGAACTAAACATAGAATATGAAGGCATGCTTGAGAAAGCAAAGGAGACAATTGAAAAGTTGAAGACAAAGGCTAGAGAATCAAAAGAAGAAATTGGCAAACTAAAAAATCTAATAGAAAGAGATAAAGGAGGTGACATAAAGCTCAAGGAGGCAGAAGAAATGATCTCCAATTTAAAGTTCATTGTTGAAGAAGGCAATAGGATTAAAGATTGCTTAAATATCAAGCTCAATGAGAAAGCAGCTAGATGTTCAAAACTTGAGGAAGAAGTTGTTACTCTGAGGAAGGAACTAGAAAAGGCAAAAGAGCAAATTGACAAGGGACTAAAACTAAAAGGAGGATCTGAAATTCTTGATGAGATAATTAACTCTCAAAAGCCAGCAAAAGAAAAATTAGGCCTTGGTTTTGAAAAGGGGAAAAGTCCTATGATCAGTGCTTCTGCAAACTTATATGATAACTTCCAATGAAAAGGAAAGTTTTAAACAAAGAAGGAAGAGGCATACACTAAAGATCCTAAGAAGAATGACCCTAGAGATACAAAATAAAATGAATTCACTCCTGTTCAGAGACAAAGGAAGAATAAGAAGAAAATTTTTAGAAATCCTGCACACCTAAACAAACTGCTCCTATTAGGTATCCTCAAGGTTTCAATGGTAATTGTTATACTTGTAATAAATTTGGCCACAAAGCTATTGATTGTAGAAGTAAGATGAATCAGAATGTTGCAAGGTGTTATACTTGCAATAAGATTGGTCATAAAGCTACTGAATGTAGAAGCAAGATAAATCAGAACTCAGTAAGGTGTTATGCTAGCAATAAGATAGGTCATAAGGCAAATGAGTGCAAAAGTAAAATGTTGAGGAGTATGGATAATACTCAGCGCTTTCATGGTTACTGTTACAAATGCAACAAGTTTGGCCACAAGGTAACTGATTGCAAATCTAAGGTGAGGCAAAATGATAATTCTTAGCAATCAAATTTCACTTGTCATAAGTGTAATCAAACACAACATTCTGCAAAGAATATAAGGTCTGCTACTTAGAAGAAGATTGATATTGTTCAGCAAAAGAAGGAAATGAGCAAAGTATGGAAGAAGAAGGAAGAATGTGAAGTTTTTAGACCTCTGTCTACTATAGATGGATCCTTTGGTAACTAAAAAGTTAAGTACTGATTCAGGGGGAATTAAAACTGCAAGTTTCTTCAAAACCTTTGAAAGAATAAGATGTTGAATTCCTCAACATTCTAGCTGAAAATGGTTTGAACATGTTCAAATGATGATATCAATAGGTTTGATAAAAAATCTGGAGCAATTGGTCAATTTGTGGAGGATTGTTGATGGTTTATAGGGTTCTGCTTATGAAAAGAGCAAATTAGGTTAAAACTGAGAACACAATTAATGCAGAATGAATTTGGTTGGTGAGAATACTATGTAGGCAATGTTTGATCATTTTTTATCTCATTTGATCGAAGCTAAGTGTGTGGAAGAGTAGAAGTTAAGAAGATTCTCAGTAGAGCACTTGAGTAAACCCTATTCATCTCATCTTCAGGTATTTCTCATTTTTGCTGGTAAAACCCTAGTTTCTAAAGTTTTTATCATGGTGACACCAGTTGTTATAGATATTGTTGAGAGGCCAAGGCCAAAATTCAAGAAAAACCTATTCAAATCCACTAAAACAGATAAAGATGGTGCATTTTCACATGTTCCAGCAAATGTATTACACATCGAGGATGTCTGGATATATATTCATTCACAAATAGATGAATATGATCATCTAAAACTAGAATAGTTCATGAATGACAACCTCTAGGAGATAACTTTTAGCTAAAATCATAATTTACCAACATTACTATTAAGCACCTTGACATCTGGAAGGGTTTTCCAAACTTCTGTTATGAGGGAGAGTGGGTTAAAATTTCCCTAAGTCAGATACATGGAGACTTTTTCTACCTAGATCATCCATATTTGATTACCAAGGATGCCTTCATGGCTGTGACTAGACTATGCTGCTCTAGACATGTGCTAGTTTTGAAATCATACAAGAATGAGGAAGTAATGAAGCTAACCAGAGAAAATTTTGACAAGAGGACACTAACAATGAATGATATTAAGGATTTGGGGGTCCGATATGCAACAATGAACATTGTATACAAGATTTACTACACTAATAGAGAGAACTCTGCCACCACCACTGCAATCTATACAGCTTGCCAAATGGTCAAAAAAGGGAAAGATTATGACCTATGTGAGCTTTTGTGGCAACAACTTTTGGATGACCTGAAAAGAACTAAAGAATCAAGATACAAATTCTAGTATGGTTCTTTGATTGTATGTCTTATGTTTTAATTTTTGAAATAATTCCCTGGTATGAAGGGTATGGTCTAGAAAATAGATACTCTGGTTGCCCATCAAATTAAGAATTATATGCTTAGCTTTCCTAATCATGAGAATTGTGACACACTACTCTAGGGATTCTTTAAGACCTTTCAAAAGAATATGCAGATGAGGGAGAGAATCCCATCAAATGTTGTCAACAAATATAAAAATGATACAACATTCATGGTTGACAAAGATAATAGTTATATGGAGGATGTTGAGCTAAGGACCTTTTGGATTACAACTTTGCCATATAAGGTTTCTGAGTTTGAATTGGTGGGATATGTTGACATGTTACTTAGCAAGGGAAAGGATCCCTCTACTGGAAGGTTTGGCACCTATGATGAAATTATTAATAAATCAATTAGAAGGGAGGTAGAGGAGAATGCAGAAAAGGTGAAGGATAAGGCAGAGAAAATGAAATCTGACCTAGAAGACATGCTCAAGTCTCTTGAAGGCTCTTTAGGAGAAGCACAAACTCTTCCTACTACACAAATGCCTAGGATAATAAGCATATCAGTATCTACTATAACTACCTCTTTTGTCCCCTCTAGATCATCACAATTACGCATCAACAGAAGTGCTACTAAGATCCCAATGCCAACTCAAACCACAGAAAAGAAGAAGCCAAGATAGAAAAGTCAGAAAAGAAGAGGGAAGATTAATCATGTGAACATTGAGGATGTTGAAGTTGAAGAAGAGAAAGAAGAAGAAGTTGAAGCACTGAAGAGGAAGAAAAGAACAAATGAAGAAGTTGAAAAGGGAGAGTCTTCAAAAGAAAAAGGAAAAGGAAAAGCAAAGAAGGTCAAGAAACCTAACTATGTTCCCTTGCAACTTGAGACAACAGTAAATGCAATTACATAATATGGTGCTCTAAAGGAAGTTGCATAACTTTATGATGAAAGGCCTTCCAATGACAAATCTACTATTGAGGAAGCAATAATCAGGTATATGGGATCCTACAATGTGGCCTTCATTGAGATTATAGATCAACTACCTAAAAGCCTTGGTGAGGTTCTTACTAAAAGGAGAAATGAAGCTATGGTAAAGAAACTGAAATGAAGAAATGGGCAGTTGAAAAAGTTTCTCCCTCCATCTCTAAGGAAGAAAAAGTCAAAGTATTTAAAATTCTAGCAAAAGAGCTCAGGACTAAAAGGAGATTGAATATTCTAATGTCAAAGGATGAGGAAGAAATAAAGAGATTGGAAAAGGAAACACTGAAGAAAACTACTAAAATTCTTAAGGAGATGAAAATTGATGGGATTATTGAAGATATATCTGATCGGTTTGCCTTTGAAGAAAATGAGGAAAGTGGTGACAAGGCTGAGAAGAATAAGGAGATTGCTCCTCCAGAGGATATTGGAGCACTAGATATAGAGGGTCAAGATAAAATAAATTCACCTCCTCCAGATACCCATGTAGAACAAAATGTGTCTCCTCTAGATAACTCTAATACAAGACATGATTCTCCCCCACCAGAAAATACCGAGTCACAAAACACAGAGCATTAAGACAAAGATAGTACTTCTACTCCAAGGAACATTGATTCCAATGTAGAGCATGATAATTCTTCTCCGGAGAATATAAGGAATGAGGAGGAAAAGAAAGTAGATAATCCTAAGGAGAACTAGGAAGAAAAGGAAAAGAGTGATGAGGACAAATAGATAAAGTGGACAAGGAAGAAATAGAGGAGGAAGAGCAAGCCAAGGATGAATCATAAGGAATAGATGATAGTGGTTAAAGTGCTTCAAAGACAGATTCATTCAAAGACCTACTAGACTTGCAAATACAATTTCAACCAGTAATTACACCTCAACTATTGCAAATTCCCACTCATGAAGGACAAATTGATTTGGCAAATATTTCTCCCATTCACAAAATACAACTTGGTGATATATTGCATGCCTCAACAAGGAAATAATTCTTACAAGAAAACTTGAAGAAATCTAGTGTGGTTGAGGATGCTGTGAAGGTAATTCAAGAAGGGTTACCAGAGGTAATCATTGACTCCTCTCTACCTCTAGAGCAAAAGCTTAAGTTATTAATGGAATCTTTCAAAGACCATTCTTCCTACATTGAACATAAAGTAGAACAAGAGGAAACAAAAAGAATAAATGATAAGAGAATGGCTGAGATGACTGATAAATGTGCTATGGTACATAATAAATTGAAAGAAAACTTGAAGAAGCTTTAAAATTGCATTAATGAAGCCACAACATTGTATTTGTTCTGCCTAAAATGGCCAAGTTCCATAGAGAATATCAAAGCTCAGATTGACTCCATTGAGTCACAAATATCTAAATTGGTCAAAACATATGACTTGTCAAAAGACATGAATGGGGTAACCAAGGCACAAGTCAAAAATATTCATGCACAGTTGTCTCAAGTATAGGACCAAAGAGAAAACTTGAAACAATTTGGTCAATTGTGGGAGGTAGTAAATTTGAGACTTGCTTCATTATTTGGTTTGCTAGGGGAAGTAGAAAAGGTTGATCAAAAGATGAAAACTCCAAGAAACATAGAGGAAACTAAAGTACCATGCATGCAATGTGAATGTCAGAATCATATGCTTGCTTCAAAAAGTACCAAATGAACATCCACTCTTAGTATTTGCGGAAGATGAAATACATATAGATCAGCCATAAAAGATTATGCAGAAGCTCTACATGCTCCAAAATGCCTTAGGTTTTAACCACACACAAATATCTCTTATTTCTGGTACCACACAAGATATGTAAGTCAGTTAATGAAGAGCTGTATATCCTTGTTCCCCTGACTACAGTATACCTTAGTCTAGATTTTGTTTTTCTCTAGAAATGATAGATGAGGATGTGTAGATCTAGGAGTATGCATGTAGTTATGTTTAAGTTCATCTCTAAATGTTTCATGGTTTTGATGTACCGCAATGCCATATCCTGAATAATGGAGTATCACAATTAGTTCAGAATACTCTATTTCAAGCAGTTTATCATATCTATTGTCTTGTGGATGTATAGATTTATCTGATACTTTAGTAGAAAGGTGGTTGAATGATGTTGAGATGGTACAATTTTGAATTCTTGGTCTACATGATGTTTTTGGCTTCTCCCTGATGGTATGAAGATAAATAGTTAGCAGTGTTTGTATAGTTTGGGCTGACAAACTAGTTTCTATTATATGCGGTGGATCTTGATCAATTGTTTTGACTTTAGAAGATGTGAAGTGATTTCCTTGAATCCTTTCATGAAGCCCTAAGGTTCGCAACAAGTTCCCTTAACATATTGTATGTATTGAAGCCGACCTTTGAAAGGTTACACTTTCATCTAAAGGTTCTTATGGTGCCAACCTGATCAATGTCTTGAAGTGTTGCAGAGGGTATTTATAGGAGATCAAAGTCATTTGTGAGGCATAGATGTGAATGTGAATGTAAGAGAGTAGAATGAAAAGTATGAAGTGTGCAGAATTGGTATGATGGAGTAATTGTGCAGAAAAGAGGACTGCAATATCAACATGAGTCAGATGCTTTCTTCTTAGTAGTTCAAAGTTTTGTTTATCATTATAACTATTTTTAGCAGTTGTTATGTCAAAATATCCCATAGGAATTTCACCTCCTAAGTTTAGCTCCTAGGTCTCTTAGATCTAATCATGCATGTTAAAGATAAATCCTAGAGAAAAATCCCCCGAAACCCATGTCAAATGGGGCCTAGGGTTGAGCCTTAAGCTTAATCTGGACCCAAAATAGGCCCCTTGACTTGGGTGCCTGTGCCCTAGTCTAGCCCTATTTTGTCGGGGTCCCAAATTTGAATGTTAGCTTGTGAGTGTTAAAAAGGTTTTCCTTGTTGGCATCTCAAGTTTGAATTATGAAATTTTAGCGAGAATGCATATATAATCATGTTTAGGACTTCATTTTACACCTAGATGGATAATACGAACTTGTGATCTTATGCTAAGGATACTCAAGGCTTTCACTATGTTGCAGAGTAGTATTGTGTTGTTTTTGTACTTGTTTGTTGCATTTTTTTCTTCATCAATCAATCTCCTCATGGCGTGAAAGATCTTCATCTCCTTGTGAGAGCTTAACCTCCAAGGTGACAGGTGTTAGATCTTACGCAGAGGACTTGCAAGAGATCAGAGCAGAGTATAAAGATTCTAGATGTGACAAAAATAGCAAAAATATCCCTAATTGGACAAGGGCAATCCCTCTTTCGTCCTCCAGTTTGTCACTGTCAGAAATCTCTAAGCAGGGTATAGTTTACAACATATTTGGCTCTCGGTCTCCAGAAAAAGTGCTACCTTGGACAAGGGCAATCCCTCTTTCATTGCTGAAGTTTTTGTTTTCCAAAATTAAAATCCTGGTATGTTTCTAATATGTATTTATTGCCTTCCTGTGTGAGCATTTGTTGGGTTTTGTCTGTTTGTTTATGATTTTGCATATGTTAGGAACCCGTGTTTAACCCTTCTCTTTACTTTGTTAGTATATTGTTGTTGGACGCATATACTTTGTAAGTTGTCCCATGAGTATATTGTATTATCCCACATTCATGGGAAGTAATAGTTGTTTAGATTAGACTTAGTATATAAATACGTGTTGAGGCCAATGAAGGCATCCATGAATTTATTGTATTGAGCTTGCTCAAAGGAGGTTACCCCCTCAAAGTGGCCTGCGATCAATATATTCCTTCTGTGTTTCTACTATTTTTGTTATTTCATGCATTTTTCATTATATTTTTGCAGGAGGTTCCTCTCATCTGGTCAAAGCACTTTCTTGGGCTTGCTAGGTGGAATTTCTGCTAAATTTTTTTCTATAGTGGCCTCTAGGCACTGTGATTATTGTAGTAGTTCTTTCTTTTTTGCATTTGTATTGTTCATTTCAATTGTAGGTTCAGATCAGGGAATAACCCTATCCTCTTAACTGTGTGAAGTGCCTGGGCATAGCCCTAAAACTCATTGTGAGGAGTACCACAGGAACCCCGAAGTAGCTAGCCCATTGAGAGGACTTGCCAGCGAAAAGGGAAATGGCCCCTACCTGATTGACTAGTTCTCATCCATGAGGTAAACCAAGAGCTGTCATTTGTGGCAAAGCGGTTATCAGTTTTACCTGAGCCATGGAGTGAGGGGTACTGCCCCAATATGCAAGCCATTAGACAACATTGGTGGCCAAGTGACTCCCCTAAACCTTTAGGTAGCTAAACATACCTGGGGCCCATATCTATAGATAGAGCCGTTTGTAGATCCATCCAGAGCCGTTTGTAGATCATTTCCAGAAGAAATTTTTTTTTTGCCATATCTTGCTTTACCTCCATTTCCTCTCAAAATTCACTAGAACCCCTGGAATTTCATTCTGCATATTTCCTTCCTTGAGGACCCTACCCCAAATTCCACTTATCAAAGCTAGAAATCCCACATTTGTCTATTTTTAGGGTTTTCCATAACTCCTTCAATTCTCACCCAATAGCTTTCAAATTTTGCCACAATGTTCATTTCCTATTTATGCTCCTTTGTCCCTCTTGGACAAATTTTCCCATTCTTTCACCTCACTTCTGAAATCCCCATTTTCTACTTCCCTGTCCCTTAGAAAGTGTCCAAAACTTAGTCAAACCGCAATTACCCATCAGAGTTTTTCCCAAATCCAAATTTTCCTTTACTAAAAAAGTTTATGTTTTTATTTTTCTACCAATTCCCCCCCCCCCAAAAAAAAAAAAAAACTCTTGGTTATGGTTGTCACCTACACAGGCACAAAAACCATGGAGGATGAACTTGCATCCCTCAAGACCAAACTCCAAGATCTGGATGAAAAAATTCTTAGCCTCAATCTTCAACATTCAGCCATGAATAATAGACGGCAACCAGATTCTTATGTAGACACTGCGTTTTCTTCTTCTAATAATTTTTGTGGGCCGAAGCTTGATTTTCCTTGCTTCAATGGTGATGATATGACTAGATGGATATACTAGGTAGAACAATATTTCGATCTGCATAATATCTTTGATGTCAACAAAGTCCCACTTGCATCCTTTCATTTAAAACATGAAGCCCTTCAATGGTTTTGTTGGTACATCAAGGCTCATGAAGAGCCAAAATGGACAGATTTTTGCAAACTCATTTTACAATGATTTGGCCCTAGTGCTTTTGATGACTTCACAGGAGCACTCACTAAACTACGCCAAACTGGTACTATGAGAGAATATCAGACAGAATTTGAAAAACTAGCCAATCACATAGAGGGATTATTTGATGAATTCTTCAGGAGTTGTTTTATCAGTGGTCTAAAGGATGTAATCCGATTTGAGGTTAAAATGTTCCATCCCTACACAATGATGGAAGCCCTAGGGTTCGCTAAGTTGGCAGAGGACAAGATCACAGCTCAACAACACTCCAAATCCACTTTTGTTCCATTCAGAAATGTGGTTTCCCAAAGACCTCCAATCACACTAGCTCCTAGAACAACTCCTCTCAAGCATTTGACTGAAGCAGAGATGTGGGCACGTAAAGAATAAGGGCTTTGTTATAATTGTGATGAGAAATTCACTCGGGGACATAGATGTGTTGAGCAAAAGCTCTATCTCTTGGATGTGGATTATCCACCTAAAACTAAAGTTTATGTGGATGCTCAGGATACAGTGGATGATCAAGTTGACACTTAGCAACCGCTTGTTGAACTTACTTCTCAGGAAGACCACCCAGAGATTTCTCTCCATGCTTTAGCAGGAGTCACCACCCCACAAACCATGTGGGTCAAGGGTTTCTTCAAGAAGCTTCCTCTTACAATACTCATTGATTCTGGTAGCACTCATAACTTCATTAACCCTCGGATCGCCAAACAAGCTGATTGTTTTGTCCATCCTTGCTCTAGCTTTGAAGTCATGATTGCCAATGGGGGCACATTACCTTGCAAAGGCAAGTGTCACAATGTGTGTATCTCTATGGGAGATTATAACATGCACTTTGACATGTTTTCCTTTCCCTTAGGCGGATGTGATGTGGTTTTGGGCGTCCAATGGTTACGCACACTTGGACCCATCTTATGGGATTTTGCTAAACTTTGGATGCAGTTTTCAAACAATGCGCAAAAACACACATTGAAGGGCTTACAATTGGGGTCTCTTAGCATCATCAGTTCACATCGTATGGAAAAGCTTCTTAAGAAGAATTCACATGGTGTCATCGCTTAGCTCCATTCCATTCAGATGCAACCATCAGCGGTCTCCACTACTCCTTCAGATCTACAACAAATTTTGGACAGGTATGCATGTGTCTTTGCCGAACCAGTGGGATTGCCACCTTCACGACCAGAGGACCATTGTATTCAGCTCCTTCCTAGAAGCTTTCCTCCCAACATCAAGCCCTACCACTAACCATTTCACCAAAAGACAAAGATTGAGATGCTCATTCTAGATTTACTGAAGAAAGGTATTATTCGCCCTAGTACCAGTTCTTTTTCTTCACAAGTTCTTCTTGTCCAGAAAAAAGATGGGTCATGGTGCCTTTACATTGACTTCCGAGCACTTAATCACATCACAATCAAGGATAAGTTTTTGATTCCTGTTGTTGATGAGCTTCATGGTGCTCATTTTTTCTTCAAGTTGGATCTTCATTCTGGGTATCACCAAATTCGGGTTCATGAGGATGATATCCCTAAAATAGCTTTCTGCATGCATGATGGCCACTATGAGTTTTTGGTCATGCCCTTTGGCCTCACTAATGCTCCTTCAACATTCCAAGCATTGATGAATAAAATATTCTGGCCCTACCTGAGGAAATTCATTCTAGTCTTCTTCGATGATATCCTCATCTATAGTAAAACATGGGCTGAGCTACTCCAACATCTGGATCTTGTACAACTTCTCTCTATTCATCATCTCTGTGCAAAATAGTCTAAATGTGTTTTTGGCCAGGAAGAAGTGGAGTATCTCAAACATATTGTTTTAGCCCAAGGGGTTCAAGTGGATCCTACAAAAATAGATGCCATTAAAAACTAGCCGCATCCTCAGACACTCAAGAGCCTCCATGGTTTTTTGGGACTGACTGGCTACTATCGCAATTTTGTCAAGGATTACGAGAATATTGTAGCTCCATTAATAGCTATGTTGAAAAAGGATGCTTTTACATGGACACATGCTGCTAAGAGTGCATTTGAAAAACTGAAAGAAGCTATGTGTACTACACCTATCCTAGCTATGCTAGATTTTTCCAAGACCTTCACTATTGAGAGTGATGCTTGCGGCAATGGACTTGGTGTTGTTCTCCTTCAAGATGAACATCCCATTGCATTCACTAGCAAAGCCCTTTCTAGTAAGAATTTAGTACTCTCTACATATGAGAAGGAAATGATGGCTATTTTGCATGTAGTACAGAAGTGGTGACCATACCTACTAGAAAATCATTTTTAAATCAAGACTAATCACCAGAGTCTGAAATATTTGTTGGAACAACGGGTCTCCCCCCTAGCACAATAGAAATGGGTTAGCAAACTCATGGGTTATGACTATGAGATCACTTACAATAAGGGTAAGGACAATATTGTGGCAGATGCTCTTTCTTGCACATTTGATGACCAAGCTTCTCTTTCAGCTATTTCTATGCCTATTCCAAATTGGTTGGAATTTGTCTAGCAGGGCTATGTCAATGGCTCTTCATTATCTCAAATCATCCAACAGTTGGCCAATAACCCTTCTGCTGTACTGCATTACTCTTGGGATGGTACTTCTCTGAGATACAAGGGTCGTCTAGTGCTTCCCCAAAGCACAAATCTTCAACAGGTTGTCTTCTATGAACTCCATGCTTCTCCATTGGTAGGGCACTTTGGGTTACTCAAAACTTATGAGCGGGCATGACGTAACTTCTTTTGGAGGGGAATGATAAGGGTAATTCAACAGATGGTGGCTGAATGTGATACTTACCAATGCAACAAGGGTGAAACGACACTCCTTCCTAGATTGCTCAAACCCTTACCCATCCCTAAATGGATTTAGACAAATATTTCTATGGATTTCATTGAGGGGCTCCCTAAATATGGAGAGAAGACAATGATCTTGGTTGTTGTTGATTGCATCTCCAAATATAGTAATTTTTGTTCCCTCAACCATCCCTATACCACCTCCTCAGTCACAAAAATTTTCATGGACCAGATCTTGCATCTTCATGGCATCCCTTCTTCCATTGTCTTAGATCGTGATGCAACTTTCACCAATCATTTTTGGACAAAACTCTTTCGACACACTGGCACCAAACTGAAGATGAGTTCGGGGTATTATCCACAAATAGATGGTTAGATTGAAATTTGTAAGGAAAGCAAAGGTGTGGAATACAACTTCCCTAATGTTAATTCTAAGGGGATAATGTAGACAGGTAACTTGCAATTTTAAACACCACAGATGAATACACCAGATAAACAAAATGCACATTCAAGACAACACAGAATGACACTAGTATTATGTGGGAAAACCCTTTCGGGTAAAAAACCCACCACCAACAGTAGAACAATCTTTATTACAGTAAAACTAAGATTTACAAATAAAGATCTCAACTTGCTCTAATGTTCAAAAAAATCCTATTCTTTGTACCAGATCACATATTTCATCTGCACATGCTATAGAAAATAAAGCGTACAAAATAGAATCATCATTCCAAACAATGATGCCAAAAGATCAGTTTTATGTCCAGTCTGCAAGAGCATAAACAGTTACACAACTGTTGCCCTAACTGAAAATGAATCAACTTCTTCTAGCATCGCTGCTTATGCGACAGTCATAACTGTCCACATTCCATAAGACATAAAATCCCACATGCACCCGGTCGTGTATACTATTTTGGTATATAACCACAATCGATCCATAAGTCTATCGTCAACAACACATGAAGCCAACCTACAAACCCATCCGCCTAACAAGCTCCATCGGTGATTGCATTTCATCTTCCACCAATATACAAAGTCACCCTGATCCCTCAGTTTAACACCCTTCATCAGACAGACACTCGCCATCGGCCCAAACGATTTCCATTGTTTCGATGAACAATCTCTTGCCAATCAGTGCTGAACTATTGGAGTGACAATAGCTATCGGAGCCACTTAGAACCTTTCGCCGATCAACAGACTTAGGCCGATAACCTTTCTATCGGAGTGACCTCTGTCCATCGGCCCAAAGACTTTACTCTGCGCCGATGAAGGTTCTCACACCAACGCCCAATGCTTCGCCAACTTCCATCGGGGTGACCATTCACATCGGAGCAACTACCAAGATCTTGGACGATAGCCAACCTTATGCCGATAGACATAAGTCGTCGGTGAAACCATGCATATCAGCCACAGGCTTCTCACTCTCATCGATAGTGAAGGTCTAGATGATAGCTTACTACTTTTGGTGAGACCTTGCAGATTGGTGTAAGACTACGAACTCTCACTGATAGTGCTCTGTCACAGTGATGAACCTTGAACCCAACACTTGAATAGTTCATCAAACCATTGAACCCAATGAACTCATGAAAGGTTCAATGAAGAATAACTAGGAAACATGAGGTTCAAGCAGTAATATTGAGACACTAGGTCTCTTCAATCTCCCACTTGTCAAAGAGATTACTGCTCCCTCTTAATCCTCATTCAGTTACTGAGAATTATGGGCCCGAAGACCCATTCCATCTGAACACCATTTGAACTTGGCCATACTCACTGGTTTAGTTAAGGCATCAGCAACATTTTCCAAAGTGTCAACCTTTTCCAGCTTCACCTTCCTGTCTTCCATCATATCACGAACAAAGTGATATTAGACATCATATGTTTTGTCCTAGCATGAAATGTAGGATTCTTTGCCAAACATATAACACTTTGACTGTCACAGTATATTTGTATCTGCCCTGCATTAAAACCAACATCAGAACACAACCTCTTCAACCAAATGGCTTCTTGGCATGCATGAGTAGCTGCCATGTACTCTGCTTCTGTTGTGGACAAAGCGACTATAGCCTGCCGCTTACTCATCCAACTGATAGCACCACCATTTAACGTGAATACATATCCACTGGTGGATCTTCTACTGTCAATATCCCCTGCTCAATTAGAATCCACATATCCTTGAATTGTAATAGATCTCTGTGATCCAACTGAGTTTCCATGATAGCAAATAGCATAGTCAGAAGTTCCCTTCAAATACCTCATAACTCTTTTCACAGCATCCCAATGTGATCTGCCTGGATTTGCCATAAACCGGCTCAAAACTCCCACTGCTTGGGCAATGTCTGGTCTGGTACAGACCATTGTGTACATTAAACTACCAATGGCACTTGCATAAGGCACTCTTTTCATGTCTTCAACTTCATTCGAAGATTCTAGACAATCTTCAATAGATAGTTTTGTTCACTGCAAAACTAGAACAACTAACTGTTTGCAATCAGACATACTAAATTTATCAAGAACATTGGTAATATACTTGCGCTAGATAAGCCAAATCTTTCTCTTAGATCTGTCCCGTTTGATTTCCATTCCTAGAATGTATTTCGCTACCCCAAGATTCTTCATTTCAAATTTCAAGGACAACTGAGATTTTAATTCTGAGATCATCCCCTTACCATTGCCAATGAATAACATGTCATCCACATACAGTGCAATTATAAGAATCTGATCACCTTCAGTTTTATAATAGACACAATGATCAGATTTAGATCTCACATACCCCAAGGATAAAACATACGTATCAAATTTTTGATACCACATTCAGGGAGATTGCTTCAAACCATAAAGAGACTTTTTAAGTTTACATACCAGATGTTCTTTACCTTTTACCACAAAATGCTCTGGCTGGGACATATAAATTTCTTCTTCAAGGTCCCCATGAAGAAATGCTGTTGTCACATCCATCTGCTCAATTTCAAAATCATATGCTGCTACAAGTGACAAAATAAATCTAATGGATGTTATCTTAGCTACAGGAGAAAAGATTTCTCCATAATCAATACCTTCCTTTTGGGAATACCTCTTAGCAACCAGTCTTGCCTTGTACTTATCAATACTACCATCTAGACCATATTTCTTTTTAAATACCCACTTACAGCCCACAGGTTTTCTACCTTCAGGCAAGGGCACCAAATCTTAGGTTCCATTTTTCTCCAATGATGACATTTCATTATCCATGGCTTCTAACCAAGAATCTAAATCAGATAAACTAATAGCTTCTTTCATAGTCCTAGGTTCATCAGTATCAGTAAGTAAAGCATAGGCACAAATTGAATCAAGTATTGAAAATCCATACCTATCTGGTTGTCTTCTTTCACGTGTAGACCTCCTCAATGGCTAAGGTGCAGGTTCAAGTTCTTGCTTTGGATCTGAATCTTCAGAGCTACTGGAACTCACTTCTGAACCATCTACACTTGGTGTTTGTTGTTCCTCTTTTACAGGGGTCAGAGGAATATTCACAACACTTTTTTCTTTCTTCTTTTCTATCTTCTCCGGCTGAGGAGCAATAACCAAAGTTTTCAGCTCTCTAAAAATTACATTCCTGCTGTAAATAACTTTTTTAGTTTCAGGATTCCAAAGCTTGTACCCTTTAACACTGACTCCATAGCCAATAAAGATACATTTGACTGCCTTGTTATCTAACTTAGATCATTTTACCTCAGGAATATGAGCATATGCCTCACAATCAAAGACACGAATATGTCTTAGAGAGGGCTTCTTTCTAGACCACGCTTCCATAAGCGCCTTATCAACCAATGCTGAAGTAGGAGAATTATTCAGCAAGTAACAAGCTGTAGCAACTACCTCAGTCCAGAACCTTTGTTCAAGACCATCATAACTCAACATACTTCTTGCTTTCTCCATCAACGATCGATTTAACCTTTCAGCAACTCCATTTTGCTATGGAGTATAAGGTGTAGTCTTATGCCTTTTAATTCCATGATCTACACAATACTTATCAAAATCCACATTACAATAATCACCACCATTATCTGTTCTCAAGCATTTTATTTTTCTACCAGTTTGGTTTTCCACAAAAGTTTTAAATTCTTTAAATCGACTAAATACTTCTGATTTATTTTTCATAAATTATATAAGTGCCCTCCTTGAATAATCATCAATAAACGATACGTAGTATCTTGATTTAGATAGAGAAGGAACATCAACTGGACCAAAAACATCAGAATGTACATAGTCCAGAACACCAGAAGATTTATGAGAACTAGAGTAAAAAGAAACACGGTTCTGTTTTCCATATATACAATGTTCACAGAAATCAAACTCCAGATTACAATCAGTCAGCCCATCTACCAGGTTTTTGTTCTTCAAGGTTTTTAAACCTTTTTCACCTATGTGACCAAGTCTATGATGCCAGAGCATTATTTTTTCTGCAGGAAGTTTAACTTCCATAGAGTTTACATCATATGTTACAATAGTAGCTTTTCCAATTTTTACAGAGACATTATTACAGCAAACTGGTTTTACATCTAACCTATACAAGGTTCCAATTTGTTCACCTTTTTCCAGAACAATAGAACCTCTAGTCATCTTACAACCACCATTCACAAAAGTAACTTGCACTCCAACATCATTAAGCTTACTAACATAAAGTAAATTTTGAGCCAAACCTGGTATGTGGAGAACTCCATTCATTCCCTTTATCTTGCCATCCAGGAACTGGATTCTGACTCGTCCTTGGCCAACAATTTCTAGTGTTGAATCACTTGCTAGAAACACCTTCCCACCAGCATATGGTTCATACTTTGTGAACCACTCTCTATGAGATGTCATATGAAAAGATGCTCCTGAATCCACCAGCGAAACATCTTCAGAAGCAGGCGTTGCCAAAGCAGCAATGAAGGCATTAACATCACTCTGAGAAGAATCATTGTTAGAAGAGTTCTTCTTCTTCTTCTTTTTCTCCTCTTTACAGTCTCTTCTGATGTGATCTTTTTGACCACAATTCTAGCACTTCACCTTGGACTTTGTGCCAGGAGATTTTGATCTCCCCTCTGATTTGGACTTAGACTTCTTGTCCTTCTTCTTTCCTCTTTCTTTTGATCTACCTCGAATAGATAGGCCCTCTTTGGCTGTCTCAGAAGATTTCCTTCGCATCTCTTCAGATAACAATGAGCTAACAACTGCTTCAGTTGTAAACATGGTTGTTGTACTTCCAATAGCCATCACGAGTTGATCCCATGAGTCTGGTAAGGAACACAATAGAAGCATACAGAGGTCTTCCTCTTCTATTTTTACACCTACAGATGTTAACTATGCAACAATCAGATTAAATGTGTTCAGTTGGTCTGCTACAGATGCACCTTCATCCATCTTCAGAGAATACAACTTCTTTCTGAGGAATAGTTTATTCACCAAGGACTTGCCCTGGTAAATATCTCCCAACTTCTTCCACAAATCTTTGGCTGACTTATCTTCATGGATGTTCAATAGAACAGAATCCGCAAGACTTAATCTTATCAGTCCTCTGGCTTTTCTATCAGCTAGGTCCCAATCTTCTTTTTTCATGCTTGTCGGTTTAACCCTAGACACAGCAATCCAAAGATCTCTGTCGACCAGCAAATATTCAGCCTTAATCTTCCACAACTCAAAGTTTGTGCCATTGAACTTTTCAATGTCTATTTTTCTTGACGTACTTGCCATCTTATTTAATAGAATAGACCTCTACAGAACTCCCACTCACTGAACTAACACAAAAAACCCAACATACCAACAAGGATAACACAACAGGCCAGTCTCCGATACCACTTGTAAGGAAAGCAGAGGTGCGGAATACAGCTTCCCTAATGTTAATTCTAAGGGGATAATGTAGACAGGTAACTTGCAATTTTAAACACCACAGATGAATACACCAGATAGATAAAATGCACATTCAAGACAACACAGAATGACACCAGTATTACGTGGGAAAACCCTTTTGGGTAAAAAACCCACCACCAATAGTAGAACAATCTTTAGTACAGTAAAACTAAGATTTACAAATAAAGATCTCAACTTGCTCTAATGTTAAAAAAAATCCTATTCTTTGTACCAGATCACATATTTCATCTGCACATGCTACAAAAAAAAACCATACAAAATAGAATCATCATTCCAAACAATGATGCCAAAAGATCAGTTTTATCTCCAATCTACAAGAGCATAAACGGTTACACAACTATTGCCCTAACTGAAAACGAATCAACTTCTTCCAGCATTGCTGCTTATGCGACAGTCATAACTGTCCACATTCCATAAGACATAAAATCCCACATGCACCCAATCACGTATACTATTCCAGTTTATAACCACAATCGATCCATAAGTCTATCGTTGGCAATTTTGTTGCCGACAAAGCCAACCTACAAACCCATCAGCCTAACAAGCTCCATTGGTGATCGCATTTCATCTTCCACCGATATACAAAGTCACCCCGATCCCTCAGTTTAACACCCTTCATCGGATAGACACTTGCCATTGGCCCAAATGATTTCCATTGTTCCGATGAACAATCTCTTGCCGATCAGTGCTAAACTATCAGAGTGACAATAGCTATTGGAGCCACTTCAGAACCTTTCACCGATCAACAGACTTAGGCCGATAACCTTTCTATTGGAGTGACCTCTGTCCATTGGCCCAATGACTTTACTCTACGCCGATGAAGGTTCTCACGTCGATGCCCAATGCTTCACCAACTTCCATCGGGGTGACCATTCACATCGGAGCAACTACCAAGATCTTGGCCAATGGCCAACCTTATGCCGATAGACATAAGTCATCGGTGAAACCATGCATATCGGACATAGGCTTCTCACTGTCATCAATAGTGAAGGTCTAGCTGATAGCTTACTACTTTCGGTGAGACCTTGTAGATCGGTGTAAGACTACGAACTCCCGCCAATAGTGCTCTGTCACAGTGATGAACCTTGAACCCAACACTTGAACAGTTCATCGAACCATTGAACCCAATGAACTCATGAAAGGTTCAACGAAGAATAACTAGGAAACATGAGGTTCAAGCAGTAATATTGAGACACTAGGTCTCTTCAAAATTATCAACAAATGTTTGGAAACTTATCTTCATTGCTTCACCTCAGAAAAACAACATCAGTGGGCAAAGTGGCTCCCTCTCGCTGAATGGTGGTACAATACCTCCTACCACACTATATCTAAAATGACTCCATATGAAGTAGATGGTTAGGCATCGCCAATACTCCTTCCTCACACCCCCAACAATTCACCAGTATAGGTAGTTGACACGGCTCTCCAAACCTGAGATCAAATTCTTCTCATCTTGCAGGACAATCTTCACATGGCAAGAAATTGAATGAAACAACAAGCAAGTTAGCACTGTTCTGAGCGCACTTTTCAAGTAGGTGATATGGTTTTTCTTCATCTACAACCATAAAAGTAATCATCCCTGAAACTCAAAGGGCGTCATAAGCTGGCTCCAAAGTTCTATGGGCCATATAAGATTCTTCAGAAGATTGGGTTAGTTGCTTATAAATTGGAGCTTCCTCCTTCCCGCGTTCATCCAATATTTCTTGTCTCTTGTCTAAAGAAAGTTCTTGGCACCAACATCAGAGCACAAACTATTTTACCAAAGTTGGATAATGAAGGATCTATTATTTTGGAGCTGGAGGCAATCCTCGATAGGCACAATCATCAGCTTTGCTCTTGATCCATCACAAAGGTATTAATTCAGTGGCATAGAATGCAACCAGAGGATGCTAAATGGGAACCACTCCTTCAGATTCCAACAATTTCCACATCTTAAGCTTTGAGAACAAATCTTTTTCTAAGAGGGAGGGGATGTTTGGAACCCGTGTTTAACCCTTCTCTTTATTTTGTTAGTATATTGATGTTGGACTCATATGCTTTGTAAGTCATCCCGTGAGTATATTGTATTATCCCACATTCATGGGAAGTAATAGTTGTTTAGATTAGACTTAGTATATAAGTACTTGTTAAGGCCAATGAAGGAATCCATGAATTTATTGTATTGAGCTTGCTCAAAGGAGGTTGCCCTCTTGAAGTGGCCTGTGATCAATAAATTCCTTCTGTGTTTCTACTATTTCTATTATTTCGTGCATTTTTCATTATATTGTTGCAGGAGGTTCCTCTCAGCATAATTGGGGTTTTAGGCGTAATTAGATTAGGGTTTTAACAAAATGTCAATCTATTCTATCTTTCCAAGCATCTCATAGTGACATCAGACCTATAATTGAGTCCTCTATCACAGTTGTGACTTAGCTCAATCTATGTCCTTGAATGTATGTGTGAAAGAAGGGTTTGATTGAGTCTAATTAACATACAATTTGATCATCACCATTTTAATACATAATATTTTGGTGAACCTATGTTTTTTCTAAACATTGCATCTTGCTGAGTGTTGTAAATCAGATTTGCATTCATACATATCATATTCATCATTCTACAATAAAAAATCTTGCAAAATTTTGAAAAAACCAAGCATCCTAGGCTTGTATTAAGGCATAGTTTGCACTATTTTCATTGCATTTCATCTAAATCATTTAAATCTCTAATATTTAAATCAGATTTGAGTTAAATTATAGAAATTAAACATTCCATAATCATTTGCCTTACATTTACATACTTTATTTTGTAGGATTTGCTTAAAATTTTGCATTTTTTTATATAACCTAGTAATTCCAAAAGATAGGGTTTTGATGCAGGAGCATCCAGAAGCATTCAGAATAATTAAGATAATTAGTAGTGAAGTTGTAGAGTACCGAGAGAGTGACCTTGGAGAATACCACATTTTACCGCATTTGCATATCAGAGGCTTCGGAGCTGAACTTAGCAACTAGACATGGTCATCTACAACATATCCAAAATTCAGATCATTTGAGTTCGATTCTGGAAAGATATCACTATCAGAAGATTACCTGCTTTTACCTATTTTCATAGAGTAGAGCCAATAGTATTCAGTGGAGTCTAATCAACTTGTGGAGCAATTTTGTGACGTGTGGAGCTAAAAGGAACAATATTTAATGAAGTATAGGACCTGTCCGACCTTCATGGAGATCCAAATGAAGTTTTATGTACCAGGGGAGCAATACCTTATGTTTAGGTGTGACCTATCTGTGTCTACACGTTACCTGACTAGCCGTTGCAATTAGGCTGACTTGTTAATGTTTAGAAATCTTGCAAAGGATATAAATAAGAGATAAAGGATTGTTTCTAGAAAGTGATCGATAGCATGAAGATATGAAGCAAGATCTTAAGTTGTTTTGATTTGATTGAGTAGTAGAACATAGTAGAAAGTAGAGCAAGAAGAAGAATGAGTTGCAGAATAGAGATTTGAAATGTAGAAGAAAGAAATCATGAAGAATATTATTGTACGAATCTTTTGTAATCCATGGACTGTGGCCTAGCATCTATAAATCCCTTAAGGCATGCGTAATTTGATTTGAAGTTATAATATATGAGGAATGAGCTTTGAAGGCTAGGTTTTTCCCTATTAGGGTTTTCCCAGGATACATCTTGTGTTATGTATTCATGAATATCTTTTATCTTTCTATTGATTAGTTGTTAGCTTCCATTGCATATCTGTATGATCATAGTGTTAATTGTTTAAGGCTACAAGGTTGGACAGTCCCTCATTGGACCCTCCTACCTTGACTACATCAAGTGGTATTAGAGCTGGTTGTGAATCTTCTGGGTTGGTTGTGAATCTGTTGGGAAGGAAGAAAGTGTTGAAAAAGGTATGAAACCCTAGAAGTAACAAGTATCACCACTGAAGAAGATCAAGACAAGGAAGATTCAGTAGGCTTTTCAAATTAAGTGTTTATTTGATTTGTTCCAATGGGGAAGATTGGAAAAAGGATGAAGAAAGAGAATGAAACCCTAATATTTGAAAAAGATATTCTGGAAGAAGAATTGTGCGAAATCAAGAAGTCTAATTTAGAATTGATAGAAAGGATAAAAGAACTAGGAGAAGACAAATATGATGCTCTTGAAGAAGAACTAAAAAATGTAAAAAGGAGGAATGAAGATTTATAGATAGAACTGAAGTTGTTTGAGGATGTTAAAAAGAGATTTGCAAAATTGGAAGAAGGATTCAAGTTGTTTGGGAAGGTGGAAAAGAGGAATAGAGATCTAGAAGAAAGTTTGGAAGAATTAAAAAAGGAGAACAGTCTACAAAAGAATGAAATATCTGGATTGAAGGAACATGTTAATCAGTTAGATCAGTCACTTGTAGCATGCAGGAAAGAGAATGAAAGTCTGAGATCTAAGCCTGAGTTTTGTGATGTTTCTTGTGATACTAATGACTTGTGTAATGTTGCAGAAGCTTCTTTAGATAGTGAGATTAAAGACGACAGTGTGACTGAACTTGTAGTTGTTGGTGATGGTATTGGTTTCAAAATCATGCAGAGAATGGGATATCAAGGACAAGGATTGGGAAAGCATCAACAAGGAATTACAGAACCTATTGAACCAATAATCAGATCAGGAAGTGAAGTCCTTGAATATGACAGAGGTAAGGATGTTATTACAAATTCAAACAAATCAAATCAGGGAAGAAAAGGTATGTATTATTCACATTGTAATAGATATGGACATGAAAAGGAATTGTGTTGGGATCTACATCCTTGTAAATCTTGTGGATTAAGGAATCATTCTGAGAATATGTGTTGGAATAAAATGAGAAGGAGAAGGCCTATGACAGGTTGTATGTAGATGTATTATGTATGGATTGATGGAGAAAAATGGAAATATGTTACTTGTATGTTCAGAAGGTTGTATAGATGGAAGTATTCATGTGTTGGAGAGAAAAGAGGATATGGATCAGGTTGCAAAGAGAGAAGACCTTATGCAAAGAAAGACAAGAACAATAATTCAAACCATAGAGGGAGAAATGATAAGAGTCATAATTCTTATCATAGTGAAGGGTACAGAAGAGATTGCAGAGGATTTTCTAGAAGAGGAACCTATTTTCAAGTTTGGAGGAGAAAAGAATCAAGCATTGAATGTCAACAAGAGGATATTATTGGAGGAGTAGTAAACAATGCAAAGATAGTTTATGTAGAGGAAGAAGAGCTTGTTGATACAGAGATAGTTTATGCAGAGGAAGAAGAACCTATTAACTCACTAAGTTTAATAGAGAAACAAGAAGAAGGAGAAGCATTGATTTTAAGGAGATTTGTGCTATAGGACTAAGAAAACAATGCAAGAGAAAGTTTGTGCAAGATCATCAAAGAAAGCAATGCGAGAGAAAGTTTGTGTGGACAAGTGTGAAGCATAGTAGGGAAAGGAAATTCATGTTGCAGAGAAATGTTCTACTAGAGGAGAATGTTTGTGTACCAGAGTAAAGGAAATAAGGAAAAGGAACAGAGATAAGTATAGGAGAAGTATATGCAGAAAATAAAATATATGATTTTGATATGTGTGAAGGGATTGTATCTAGAACCTGAGATTAGAAAGTGTTGCAGAGGAAATTTAGAAAGTGTATTGACTGAATCAAGGAAGTAACTGATTGTTCTGGAGGATGAAAGTATTGATTAAATATCAATTGATTGAAATTGGTATTGACTTGAGGCAACTTGCAGAGAAGACTTGCTTAGATTGCTGATCATTGAGGCAGTGCAGGGCTTGCAAGTAGACCATTGAACCTAGACCATCATAGAAGATGAAGAAATTGAGGCAACTTGTGAAGAAGACTTGCTTAGATCACCAATCAGAGAGGCAGTGCAAGGCTTGAAGGTAGAATGTTGAACTAAAGAATTTGAGGCAGTTTGTAGGGTGGACTTGAACAGACCACTGACCTTGAGGCAGTTGCAAGTACCTGTGAACAGATCACCAAACCTTTGCAAAGAAACATCATTAAATCTGACACAATACAGACCAAAGTGAATAGGCTCACTTTTCAATTAACCCAAGGAGTCTGAAGCAGGAGCATCTAGAAGCATTTAGAATAATTAAGAAAGTTAGCAGTGAAGTTGCAAAGTACCGAGAGAGTGACCTTAGAGAATACCGCATTTTTTTGCATTTACATATTAGAGGCTACAGAGCTGGACTTAGCAACTAGACATGGTCATCTACAACATATCCAAAATTTAGATCATTTGAGTTCAATTCTGGAAAGATATCACTATCAGAAGATTACCTGCTTTTATCTATTTTCACAAAGCAGAGCCGATAGTGTTCAGTGGAGTCTAATCATCTTGTGGATCAATTTCATGACTTGTGGAGCTAAAAGGAACAATATTGAATGAAGTATAGGACCTAGCCAACCTTCATGGAGATCCACATGAAGTTTTATGTACCAGCGAAACAATGCCTTATGTTTAGGTCCAACCTATCCATGTCTATATGTTACCTGACTAGCCATTGCAATTAGGCTGACTTGTTAATGTTTAGAAAGCTTGCAGAGGATATAAATAAGAGATAAAGGATTGTTTCTAGATAGTGATTGATAGCATGAAGGTATGAAGAAAGATCTTAAGTTGTTTTGATCTGATTGACTAGCAGAATAGAGTAGAAAGTAGTGCAGGAAGTAGAATGAGTTGCAGAATAGAGAATTGAAATGTAGAAGAAAGAAATCATGAAGAATATTGTTGTACAAATCATTTTTAATCCCTGGGCTATGGCCTAGCATCTGTAAAGCCCTTGAGGCATGTGTAATTCAACTTGAAGTTATAATATATGAGGAATGAGCTTTGAAGGCTGGGTTTTTCCATGTTAGGGTTTTCCTAGGATGCATCTTGTGTTATGTGTTCATGAATATCTTTTATCTTTCTGTTGATTAGATATTAGCTTTTGTTGCATGGTTGTACGATCATAGTGTTAATTATTTAAGGTTGCAAGGTTGGACAGTCCCTCACCTGACCCTCCTACCTTGACTGCATCAGGTTTGTAGCTAAAATCTTGTTTTAAATTTTACTACTCATTTTAAACACTAATTCAAATCTAATTTTGGACTATAGTGGTTCATCATAGTGTGTTTTTACATCTACATTTCAAAATTTGTATTTACACATTATGTATTTCAACAAATATATCTTCTTGAATTTGTTCTATTAGTTACTGCATTGAGTGTTGTATGCTTTTGGATGAGTCTTCTAACCCACTACCATAATAAAAATATCCCTCTAAGGAGAAGTCTTAGATTAATGGGTTCTAGTGCTCCCAATAGCAACAATGTTCCTACATCAGAAAATCCATTGAATACCTAATTTACAAGAAGAGAAACACAAACTTTGCAAGATATCATGCCTCTTATAACTACAATGGAAGAAAAAACATTTCATGATTTTGAAGATCCTATTGATGTGATAACACATGTACCTGATGAACAAATAAGCAACCTAATAAAGAACTAGCTTATTTTCAAGCATTTGTTGAAAAGAAAGGATAGCGGAAAAAGTTGTGCTTGTTGTTCATAATATAAGAGATTTATTAAAAGAAGGACAAGATGGTGTTAATAAGCTCTGTGACTTAGTGCATATAGTAAATCATAATGTTATGCCTGTGACTGAATGTGAAAATGCTATTAATATGTCACCACTGATTCATGCACAAGTATCAGCACCTATATCGACTACTAGAATGTCTACTTTACATCAACAATTCTCACTACCAATGCACATGCTTGTAGTAATGCTACCACTAGTGTTGGAGTATCTAATGGCATTAATTCATAGAATTACAAGGCTATGGGATTCAATTATCAAAACATAGCACCTAGGGTGACTTCTTATATGAATAATCACTCTCAACCACCTCTCTATTCCACCTATTCTCAACCACCTTCCGCTCACAATTATTCCCAATCACTTTTCATTACCACTCACAATCAATAACCTCAAAATTTCATCACCACAACTTCTAATTCTCAAACTACATCTCCTAATGATGCCTTCTTAAATCAACTCTTGTAAAGCATGACTTCCTTACAACAAAAGGTGACAAGCTTGACAAATTCTTCTCAACCTAGTATAACAACATATCATGCTCATAGTCCTTTATCTTTTGCAATCCTAAGAACTCCTATGCCTGACAAGTTTGAGACTCCTTGCTTTGAAAAATATAGTGGTAAAGGTGATCCTAATACTCATGTGGCAGTATTCACAACTATGTGTAGTGATTTCTTCTTTGAAGAGGACTTGTAGCAAAGCTCTTTCCATGCTCTCTTAAAGATATAGATTTGGAATGGTTTTTCTCTTTGCCTAGGAATTCAATACATTCTTTCTCACAACTCATTGATCAATTCTTACAACATTTCCAAGAAAACATTGGACCTCAGGTCTCATTGATTGATTTAGTTCATTGCAAGAAAGGTACAAAAGAGAAGTTAACTTAGTTTATCAGTCGATATCAAGCTCTTTATGCATAGATTCAATACCAGATGAATGATGAGGATGTCCAGAAGGTGTTTATTACAAATCTACAACCTAACATCTATGATAAGATCCTTTTAATGAAGTATAGTTCTTTTCAACATTTATGCACAGCTCTTCATGATTATCAACTTTCATCTAGTCAGTATGAGAACCAAAACTCATCAGCTCAAGGTGATCAAGCTCAAGCCGGAACATCTCAAAACAATTTTAAGAAGAACAACATGAATTTTAAATGGGAAAAATTAAAATAACTTTTCACAAGTGTCCACTATCACTAATCTAAAGAGGGCACTGTTTCAATTTTGACAACAACAAAGATAGTTTACTCCAATATCTGATTCCCTACATTCTATTATGAATCAAGTAGTGAGCAATAATCTCTTGAAGCTTCCTCCCATCAAACCATTGGATAGTAATAGAATGCAAGGACCTCACTTTGATGCTAATGCTTGCTATCATTATCATTGACAACAAGGGCATGACACTGAATGATGTATGCGTCTCAAACATGAAATTCAAGACCTCATCGAATCGAATGTAATACAGGTAACTGGTGTGAATGACAATGGAAATAAGTCAGTTGCCCATCTGAATCAGAATTTACAGATCTTTACTAATCTATTTCCTAAGCATAGTGACAACAATATGGTAGAGCAAATACAATAGAGCAAGAAGATGACTATCTTGATTACGATGAAATAGTTGGTATGATAGAAGTGGCTAAGGAGAAAATTGAAGATTCACATCATCCATGGGGAAAGGTATTTATGCTGAGGTTTCTATGTCGTTATCCCTTCAAGGATTGGGAGTAAACCAAGATGCACTGGATTCACAAATTGAACAACTTCGACAAGTTATTATGATACAAAGAAAGGTTGCCACAGTGGAAAATACCCCATTCCGTCGTAAAAAGTTTAACAAGAAATCAAAGGATTAGAAAAGAACAATGCGGTTGTCATTAGTGGGAAATAGCAATGATTCCCCTCCTCAAAAGCAATAGAAGATTTCAAATATACATGTGTTGAACACCCAAAGTACTAAGAGGGGGGGTGAATTAGTACTGTATTGAACTTCTTATTTATTAAACTAGTAATCCATTTACTGCATGCAATAACAAAGCAAATTGAACATAGAAGACACAACCAAAATCCATCACACATGAACACCAAAGTTTTTACATGGAAAACCCAAAACTGGGAAAAACCACAGTGAGTGTTAGCTCACAATATATAATGTAGGAACAATACTGAATTACAATAGAGGCTCACTGCCCAAAAGAAGTGTTCACTATAAGAAGACTCACTACCTAGAGAAAGAAAGAGAGAAGAAGGGTGGCTCACTACCAATTTGAACTGCTCAGATTGCATCTACACATGCATGGATGTAGCTTCAATGAATGCTCAAAATATTGTCCCAAAACTCTTCATCTTGACTGCTCTATTTCACTATTCTGTTCTTACATTAGACAAGATATCTCTTCTTCTTCCTTTATTTCCTACTCTGTACTTCACATATTTCATATATCACACATTCTCATCTCATCTCCCAAACACCAAATTTAGTCCAATATATATATATATTGGCAACTTACAAAATCTTCATATTAGGTCAGCCTAATAAAGTGTACAGTGTAGTCATGCATTATGTACTCTGTCAGCCAAATTCATTCTCCAAAATCTATACTGGACCCAAACAATATTTGAAATACCTTCACATATGTCAGTCTGGACTATTTCACCAATTAGATATAAGTTCTAAACAATAGAACTTACCGCATGCATATCAAACTTTTCATGTCAACTTCCAACACAGATTGTCACTGGTTCACTTCCTCTGTTAGACAACAACTTTCACTGCAGACCACAAGATGCTTCCAAAATCATATCAGAAACTCTTCGTATATCACAGATCATACCTTTAGAACTACAAAGAAAAATATTTTCTTGTGGTAGAATGAGGACCACAAGAATGCATGCTCTGTCATAGTCAATTTGCACCATACCATGTAGTAATACTTAAGCATTCACAACTAACACTCCGGTGGAACTTAGAACTTGTAACTCTAGATTTGGATACTTCAAACATGTTTTTACAACACCTCAAAACCATATGACAAGATGTGTTACAATGGAGGAATGCGGACCAATTTAGTTGGGTGTTCAATTTTGATTTCCTTTGTTCTCTGCACTGCCAGACTTAGGCTTTTTAAAGATGGACTTCTGATACTCATCAAGAGCTACAATCTTGGAGAAATGATCACTTGAGGACTGTGAACAACAAACTTGAACTACATGATATGATCTTCTACTACGGACTAATACTGGTGCAAACACGGTCTCCTTGTCGCGGCTTCAGTATACTACCAATACTTAACCCAAGATGGCTAAGTCTTCTTCTCCGGACCAAAAACATTGTTCCAATCTTGTTCCTTTGCTTGTTTCCATAAATGACAACATCTTAAAACATCATGCACAAACACTCTTCATCATATTAACAATGTCTCTCTCACTATGATGTTTGCCAAGTTGCCAACAATCTCCCCCTTTGGCATTGATGGCAACACTTGATGTGAAAAGCTGTTACAACTCCCCCTATCTCTTTATACACTGCTCCCCCTGTCTTCATGCTTTGTTGTTTTCAAAAAATTTTCACATTCTTCATTTCTTCTCCCCCTTTGACATCAATGGAAAAGGTGTATGATACAAAGATGTGTACAAGTTGCCAAATTTTCAAAACTATTTTTCTATTTTACCACATATATACAAGTGACATAAAAAATGCTTACTGTTGTTGTTCTGGGAGAACATATTTATAGATTATTTTTTGTTACACCACTTCTTCATCCTAACTGATCTTGGCATCATTCAAAATTAGTATGTGCCCATTAATCTAAGACACCAAATCTTCTGCTTTCTTCACTGTATTTGGGGCTTCAGTCATTTGTCTTGTCTTGTCTACCACTGCTATCAACTTGGTTAGGGATGCAATTTTGAAACTTGCTACCTCCCAGAGCTGACTTATTCTATTCTTTATGATATCCCTTTGGGTCTACAACTTATGTATATTAGAGTAAATGGTTTCCACTTGTGCCCTTTGATTACCAATAGCATCTTTTGCTGGGTCATAAGTTCTAGATATGTTCATTATTTGAGCTTCCCATCTATCTATCTTATCCTTGATATCCTTAGTCTTAACCGGCCATGTAAGAAAAAATTGATATAATTCACTAGCTTCTTTAAGGGCTAACTATGCATATTCTATACTTTTATCTAACAAATTTTTGTCTTGAGAAGCTTTATCTTTCAGTTCAACTAATCTCTTACTATCTATTTAAGCTCTTACCTTTTTATATTCAAGAGACTCAAAATGAACATTGATGGATTCCATATGCTTCTTTACTTGTGTAGTAGAACACAAGGATGTGTCTCTATTTATTCTAGGCATTAGTTTTTCAAAAATTGTTAATGCATCTTCTAACAACTAGCTATCCTCTATATGAGATTTCAGTACTTCCTCTTTTGCATTAGTTTGGAGAATTGTCCCAAGTCTTAACTTCTATAGAGGGGACATAAAAGCAAGGTTAATAGGCCCTTGCAGAAGCTCAGGAGTAGTCAAAATTTGAGCTTATTTCTTCTTCTCCAAGAACTCCCTTAAGGAGTCGGTAGTGTCTCTCTTCTCTTCACCATGAGACACTTCAACTTCTTGTCTTTCCGGAGGGGATCTTGAATGTTTTCTTGTCCATTCTCTTCTACATTCAGAGCAGGATTGTCTACCATTTGTTCATTTATCTCTTCTCTCTGCTCTTCTAGATCTGCCTCTATTTCTTCAAACCTCTTTTCTTCCTTAGTTTCTTTCATCTCTTCAACTTGTTTTGTATTCCATTCTTCTTTATTTCTTATGTCTGTCAGAGGAGTAATTGTGCTTTGTTCCATGTTTTGTTCCATATTTATCTCTGAAACTGCATTATCTATACCACTATTTTGTTCTTCTTCATCAACGTCAACAATAGTTGAGATTTGTAGCTCATGTAACACCCTTAGTGTTATTTCCTCTGTTTCCTAGACCAGTTTCTCAGTTTCACTAGACATTAGAGCATTGACTTTCTTCATGGTTCTAAATTCCTTATTGAGCTTCTTAGTGACTTTGATTCTTTCCTCAGGAGTGATGTCTGGACACATTTTTAACAAGACATATTCTTTGACCTCAACATCTTTAGCCATAGACCCTTCTTTTCTTGTTGACATTATGCTTGCTAAGTTGTCTGGTAACTCATCTATTATTTCAATCAATGTTTTGCAAAACATATCTAAGAATCTTACAACTACAATTTCAATGATTACCTTGTCTGCATTCGATCTTTAATCATACCAGTCAACAATAGGTTTCATGGTACCATGTTGTGTAAATGCATTGACCATGGCTTCCAATGATATACTTGCTTCTTCTTCTTTGCTCTCAATCTTTTCTTCTTTATTCTTCTTCTTACTCTTTAGCTTTTCTGGAGGGATTTTCAATTGTGGCTTTATCTATTTTTTATCTTTTTGCTTCGAACCCTCATCTGATTCTATTTCCACTTCTTCTTCTTCTTTTACAAGGCTTACATACACCCTTTTTGTAGCGTTTGCTTTCTTTCTTTTCTTTTTCTCTTCTGATTTCTCCTTTGGCACTTGCTTTGTAAACTCTATCTTTTCTTTCTCAACTTCAATGGTAGCTGCTGGTGAGGATGATGCTCTTGTTCTTCTTGTAGGACTAGGTGCAGGCTTCTCTTTCTCAATTTTCTCCTCTTTCTTCTTCTCTGGGGCTTTTGATGTTTTCTCTTTCAGAGCACTTGATGTCTATTCTGCCAGAGCACCTATAGCCTTTGAAGCCTCTGCCTTAGCTCTTGCTTCACTTATTTCTTCATCTATAAACCCATGGATCTTGATAAATCCATCTTCCATTTTCCTTGCATTCTTCTTTATTTCAAGTTGTTTGTGCTCCAAAAGCACTTTGAGAGATAGTTCCTCAAAAGTGCCAAACCTTTCTTCCTTGGGAACCTTGGGTTTGCTTAACATTAATTCTGCCAAACCAATCAAGACTTCTTCTGTTATCTCATATCCCATAGGTGGGACCCAAATAGTTCTTGGTTCAACAACCTCCATGAGGTATTTGTCCTTATCTACCATGAACACAATATCCTTTTCATATTTCTTCACAACTTTTCTGGAATTCTAGCTCTGGCCTGCATTTTCTGTTGGAAGTTATTGAAGTATCCCCATAAAGTTGCATTCTGTTTCTTTGCATTTCCTAGACTTTGTAGATGATTTTTGATTTGGGTTGTAACAAGTGAATGCCCAAGCCAACCAATATTCTCTATACTAGGTAACTCCCTTAGAAAATAGAAGAATAAACAGATGATCAAGGTTCCATACTTGAAGGGATATTTTGAATCTTAAATTGTCTTTTTCATATTCTCCAAAAGTTATTGCTGGAGCAATTCACATAGGTCATAGTCAGTGTTGTTTTCTAGCATATCATATGTTGTGCATATAGCTGTTGTAGAAATAGAGTTTTCCCTGTTGGAGAAACAAATCTTATAACCAATGAATTTTGATGCAAATCTCACACCTGGATCCACAATAACATTTATAGTTAATGATCTTTTATCAAATTTTGCCCTTGTCAACTACATTACTGTGTTGTTCTTCATAGCCTTCAGTTCCAGAACTTTCCCAGTGGAACACATGCCAGTAACTACTTTAATGGCATCCTTTGTTATCATATATGGTTCATCAAGATAAAAGAAGTCATCATGAATCCTGCTCATGATATATCTAACCTAGGCATCATCTGAGACCATAGGAAAATCAAACTAGGTGTCCAATTTCTTCTCAACTAGGGCACTATACTCTTCTTTCAACTCAAATTTGTCATCAGTCGGTTCGTTTAGATAAATGTCCCCTAACTTTCTGTGATCATATTCATCTAGGTTTGTATGAATGTAAGCCCTAACATCCTCTGTATGCATAATACCATGTAGAATCTTGAAAAGTGCCACATCCATATCAGTCTCTAAAGATTTAAAGGGGTGCTTCTTGAACTTAGATCGAGGCCTTTCAGCTATCTCAATTACTTGAGCAATATACATTTTTGCAAATTCAACACAGAGAATTTTTGGAGAAATAATGATAAATACCTTTTGCCTCTATTAGGGTTTCTTCGCCAGATGATTAGATTTTCTCTAGCTTGCTTCTCAAGTCTCTTTAGTCGCTTGAGGGTTTGAATGAAAAGTAATTTCTCTTTCAAATAAATCCCTTATATTATCTTTTCATCAACATTTAATTGCAATAAATGCTTCATTCAAAAAGCTACCAAACCCTTTCTCTGTTGTCCCTAGTTGATCAAGATTGCTCTGCAATTTACCGTATTAGCTTCTTTTCTTCTGGAAGCTTTTCCAAAATCTTTGTCTTCTTATTTTCAAGATTATATCCTCGTGCTAGATATCAGTGCCACATTTCTAGCTAGGGGAAATAGGATTTTGCATTAACCTCCCCCTGAGCCAGAGCACCCAATTTACTTCCCAAAGGAAGTACTAGCACCAGAGTCTGGTGTGGACTCATCCTTGACTTCTTGCACTTCCTTCTTGACCCATATTTAATTCATCTCCTTCTTGATCTCTGCTAGATCTACCTTTTGTACTGGTTCTCTCTTCTCTAGCCGATTGATCATCTTTATGGTCTTACTTCTACAGAACCTTGCAATATGTCCAAGCATGTTGCAATTGAAACATAGAACACTTCTATGTCTATTGTTTCTCTCATTCATCCTTGATCTGCATTGGTCAACCTTGTGCCCAAATCTATTGCATGCAAAATAGTTCTCATTGAAAGATTGAGCATTCCTTCTATTGTTATAGTTGTTCCTTACCTGACTTCTACATTCACTAGCTTTGTGACCAAACCTCTTGTAATTAAAGAAGTTACCTTTGAAAGTCTGAGTATTCCTTCTATTGTTATAACTATTCCTTATCTAACTTCTACAATCATTAGCCTTGTGACCTACTTTATTGCAAGTGAAACACTGGCTAGAGAATGATGGAATATTTTGATTCACTCTGCTCCTACATTGAGTAGCCTTATGACCAACTGTATTGCATGTATTACAATAACCATTGAAAGAAGGGTATCTTTGAGCATTTGGTTGCCTGACCAGTGGTTTTCTATGCCTATTCTTTTGATTCTAAAACTTTTTCCTTTGTACTTCTTGATCTCAGCTTTCTTTTCTTGACCGGTTTTGGAACTTTCACCTTTCTCAAATCCCAAGCCTTGTTTATCACTAGGGCTCTTCTGACTAGCAAGTATTCTATCAAGTTGGGCGGCACTCACTCTAAATTTTTCTTCTTAAGTCCATGCATGTTTCAGATCAACATTCAAATCCACAACTTCTTGTTCAATCTTTGTGTAGTCTTCAGTTTTGCTTTTCACCAATTGATTTAGATCTTCTTTTGCTTTTTCTCTTTTTAGAACTTCCACTTTCATATTACTCAAGGTGTCATTTGTAGATATGAATTGTTCACTAACCTCCTTGTATTTTTCTTTGAACTTATTGACTTGCTCCCTCAAATTTTTGATGCACTCATCTACTTCCTTGACATTATTATTTAGATCCCTATTTTCTATCTTAGACTTTTCAAGATCTACTAGTGCAAGATTGAGTTCTTCTTCATTGACAAGTGTGCATTCTTCTTCAGTTTAACTTGCATCAATTTCTTTAGGAGGAGTAGGACATTTTTTACCTATCATGTGTTTAGTCTCCAAGATCTTCCTCAAGCTGTTAGACTTCTTCTGAGGAACTAGGCTCTGATACCAATTGTTGAACACCCAAAGTAATGAGAGTATTTATCAAACTAGTAATCCATTTACCGCATTCAATAACAGAGAAAATTAAACATGGAAGAAACAACCAAAATCCATCACACATGAACACCAAGTTTTTAATGTGGAAAACCCAAAAATGGGAAAAACCATGGCGAGTGTTAGCTCACAATATATTATGTAGGAACAATACCGAATTACAATAGAGGCTCACTACCTTAGGGCTCAATGCCCAAAAGAAGTGCTCACTACAAGAAGGCTCACTACCTAGAGAATGAAAGAAAGAAGAAGGGTGTCTCATTGCCAATTTGAACCACTTAGATTGCATCTACACATGCATGGATGCAACTTCAATGAATGCTTAAATTACTATCTCAAAACTCATCTTGATTTCTCTGTTTCACTATTCTATTCTTACATTAGAAAAGATCTCTCTTCTTCTGATTTTGTCACCTACTCTATAATTCACATATTTCATATATCACACAATCACATCTCATCACCTAAACACTGAATTCAACCCAATATATATATCTGCAACATACAAAATCTTCATATTAGGTCGGCCTAATTAAGTGTACCATGTAGTTATGCATTATGTACTCTATCGGCAAAATTCATTCTCCATAATCTATACTAGACCCAAACAATATTTGAAATACCTTCACATATGTTGGCCTTGACTATTTCACCACTTAGAATTAAGTTCTAAACAATAGAACTTACCACATGTAGATCAAACTTGTCATGTCGGCTTCCAACATAGGTTGTCACTAGTTCACTTTCTCTATTAGACAACAACTTTCACTGTGGACCACAAGATGCTTCCAAAATCATATCAGACACTCTTCATACATCACAGATCATACCTTTAGAACTGAAAAGAAAAATAATTTCTTGCGGTAGAATGCGGACCACAAGAATGCATGCCCTGTCATAGTCAAACTGCACCATGCCAAGTAGCAATACTTAAGTATTCATAACTAACTCTCTGTTGGAACTCAGAACTTGCAATTTCAGATTTGGATACTTCAAACATGGCAAGATGTGCCATAGCAGAGGAATGCAGACTAATTCAGTTGAGTGTTCTGTTCTAATTTCCTCTATTCTTTGCACTGCCAAACTTAGATTTTTTGAAGATGGACTTCCAGTACTTATTAAGGATTGAAATCTTGGAGAAATGATCACTTGAGGACTGTGAACAACATACCTAAACCACATGATATGATATACTATGGACTAATACCGGTGCAAGCACTATCTCCTTGTCACCACTTCAGTATATTGCCAATAGTTAACCCAAGATGGCTAAGTCTTCTTCTTCAGACCAAAAACACTGTTCCAATCTTGTTCCTTTGCTTGTTGCCATCAATGACAACATTTTCGAACATCATGCACAAAGACTCTTCATCATATTAGAAGTCTCTCTCTCACTATGATGTTTTCCAAGTTACCAACAACATGAATTTGAGAAATGAGCACTGAATGACCGTTCCGACAATAAGAATCAATCAAGTACGAACTACTCACACTTTATACAAAACTTGATGGATCACCTTTCTAAGATGCTCACAAGATCAAACTCCTCTTAAATAAAATGCATATATATATATATTTGTGTGTGTGTGTGTTGTGTTCCCCCAAGATGTGTTATGTGTTGTTTAGGCCTCCTTAGATGACCCTTGATACTCTTGTAAGGTCAAGGATATTGGGAGACCACCTCTATTGTGACCATTCTTCTATTTTTTTCATCATTCTTGTATATTGCCTCTCCTCTATTTTATTGTTGTGTGTCGTGCCGTAGGGGCATAGCATTGTGGAGGGTGTTTTGGGGGCATCCTCGTACATGGTGTTCCTAAGACACTTGTTCTCCTCTCTCATTTTATTGTTTACCTTCTTCTAGTGATTCTACCTAGTCGATAGATGAAGAAAACAATCAAATACTAATACAGACCATGTGTCCCTTCAGCAAGAAGCAAAAAAAATGGACCTAGTCCATACATGATGACAAGGTTGATACATATATATATCCGACACTTGACTTGTAGAATCACTCCGTGTAATGTATCATCTTGTGGCATTTCTTGTGACTGATATTTTACAATCCACTCAATATGTTCTTGTACACTTTGATTGGTATCTCACTTTGTTGCTACACTCAGTTCTAAGGTACTTGTAGTATAGCCCAATGGTTATACTCAGCTCCGAAGTTGTAGTATAGCCTTGGTCCTTGATGTGACTGTTTTCATGCATAGATTTAATGAATTTATTTGGTTATATCTTAGAGTAATATTTCTAACCTCTCTTGTTGTTTATCTTAGCATATCAATATCAATGTGTTTGTGAGAACATTCAGGGATCATGAGCACATGTCACCTTGGGGGCATGGGCTTTCCAAAAGCTCTTGTTCCCTTGCATGTTTTCTCTCTACCTTAATGTGCTTGATATCGATACATGACATCAACCACCTTAAGGTGGGGGCATATATAATGATATCTATCTAATGATTTTGGTTTTAACAAAGTGTGTTTGTAAGCCCTCTCCGTGAGGCAAGATGTTGTATCTCCGGTGCAAGTACACATCTTTATTTATATTGCAATAAAAAAGCCCTCTCCGTGAGGTAGGCTAGCATATCCTTGTATCAAAGAAGCCCTCTACGTGAGGCGGGATAATGTATCTCTTGAGCTAGTGCATATCCTTTTATTCAAAATCCCTTTTGCGGAAGGCGGGATGGTGTATCTCTTGAGCTAGTGCACATCCTTTTATTACAAAAGTCCTCTATAGAGGAAGGGTTGGATCTTGAGACTATCCTCCCTTAAGCATGTTTTTGGTGGTTGTTGTGGAATAAGGCCAACTGTTAGGTGTGTCTACAATGTGTTTGAGATGGTGGGACTTTTAAGCAATAAGCTCTTTCCATTGCCCATGTTTGCTGTGTTTAAGACATATAGTATGTCTATGGCATACTATACGACGCTCATATATTGCATGTTTCTTCCATGTGCTTTCCCTCTTGTGTAGTTTAAAGGGTGTGGCGATGAGTCCCCCCTACACTTGGGTTTTGTATGGTGTGTTTTCTCCCTTGTGTAGTGTAAAGGGTGTGGCAATGAGTCCCTGCTACACTTGGGTTTTGTATGGCATGTTTTCCCCCTTGTGTAGTGTACAGGGTGTGGCGATGAGTCCCCCCTACACTTGGGTTTTGTATGGTGTGTTTTCCCCCCTGGTGTAGTGTAAAGGGTGTGGCAATGAGTCCCCCCTACATTTTGGGGTTTTGTGTTGCAATTTTATTTCCATGCATATATATATATATATGAAAATGAAAAATGTTATATCAATGTATTAATCATGTTTTGCATGACTTCTCTCATGTCTTCATCATGTTTTGCATGTCTTCAATACTATCTTCTTTGTGTCTTGCATGCTTCATACTATCTTCATTGTGTTTTACATGTTTGCGATGTGTCTTCTAGTGCTTACCTAAGACTGGGGGCTAGAAATAGTTCCTCAATCTTTGTGTATGCCTTAGCTTCAAGTGCCTAGCATGTTTGATGTTTTTTTGACTGTACTTTAATATATGTATGGATCATAAGATCACACATACATTAAAGTGGGGGCTAAATGTTATGTCCTAAAATGTCGTCCTAGGACTTTTACCTCCTAAGTTTAGCTCCTAGGTCCCTTAGATCTAATCATGCATGTTAAAGATAAATCCCAGAGAAAAATCTTCTGAAACCCATGTCAAATGGGGCCTAGGGGTGATGCTTAAGCTTAATCTGGACCCAAAATAGGCCCTTGGACTTGGGCGCTTGTGCCCTAGTCTAGCCCTATTTTTCCAGGATCCCAAATTTGAATGTTGGCTTGTGACTATTAAAAAGGTTTCCCTTGTCAGCATCTCAAGTTTGAATTATGAAATTTTAGTAGGAATGCATATATAATCATGTTTAGGACTTCATTTTACACCTAGATGGATAATGCAAACTTGAGATCTTATGCTAAGGATACTCAAGGTTTTCATTGTGTTGCAGAGTAGTATTGTGGGGTCATCCCACAATAATGGGTTACACTTTTTGGCCAAACTTGACATTGAAATCAACATTTTGAATTGAATCTTCACTTTCTGACACCTATAGCTGCTAAATTGTTAGAAATTTGAAGATGATGTGAAGTAGTGATTTGTGAGATTTTGTTTGTAAATTCTAAATATATATTTTTTTAAAAAATTGGAGTTAAATTATAAATTTTTTTGCGTCTCCTTTGATAACTAGTTTTTAATACTAAACAACATTTTTTTAAAGTGATGTGTATTCTGTAGCACATAACTTTTTTTTTACAAAGGATAAAATTTTGATTTTTTTGAATTTAGATTGGTAACACCGATATATAGGGCATGCATTTGGTTTTATAATGTTTTGTTGAATTTTTTTTTAATTAAGTTTTGAAGTCAAACTAATTATAATTTAGACATATGCGTATTTCGTAAAACATAACTTTTTTTGTATGTATTGAATTTTTTTTTTGTTGAAACAAGGACATCAATACTTAGGGCATAGATATTTTTTAGAAATTTTTTTCATTAATTTACTAATTTTCCATGTGTGTAGAATAGAGAACTTGATGTTTGGTGAAAAACCTACATTCGCAAGAAATGAAAAATAAATATAATAATCAAATTAAATATATTTAAAATTATACTTTTTGGGAAGCTTATAATAAGGATTACATACTTATAAAACATAAATTTTAAATGAATTCATTTGATCCCCCAAAAGGTAACTCAAAAGTAGTTTTTTATCAGCATTTTGATAGGTGTAGAGGAGACTCTATTATAGGTATGGTTTAAAACTAGTGGGGTTCTATCTAAGGGAGTTTAAATCTAAGGGGGTTTGATCAAATCCTCTTCAATTAAAATCCTTTAAATGAAACCTTTCAAGGCTTAAATAATTATATTTTTCTAAAAATATGTGATTTCAACAAAAATCAAGATGTCCTAGAAAGTGTAACCCATTATTGTGGCAACACCTTGTGTTGTGTTTGTACTTGTTTGTTGTAGATTTGTCTTCATCAATCTATCTCCTCATGGCATGAAAGATCTTTGTCTCCCCATGAGAGCTTCACCTCCATGGTTACAGGTATCAAATCTTGTGGAGAGGAGTTGCAGGAGATTAGAGAAGAGCATAAAGATTCTAGATCTAACAAAAATAGTGGAAAATATCCCTAATTGGACAAGGGCGATCCCTCTTTCGTCCTCCAGTTTGTCACTTTTGGAAATCTCTGAGTAGAGTATAGTTTACAACATATTTGGCTCCTGATCTCTAGGAAAAGTGCTACCTTGGGCAAGGGCGATCCCTCTTTCATCCCCAAAGTTTTCATTTTCTAAAATTAAAATCCTGGTATGTTTCAAATCTATATTTAGTGCCTTCCTATGTGAGCATTTATCAAGTTTCATCGGTTTGTTTAAGATTTTGCATAATTAGGGTTCTAGGCCTAATCATATTAGGACCTTTTAACAAACTATCAATCTATTCTATCTTTGCAAGCATCTCATAGTCACATAAGACTCGTAGCTGAGTCCTTTATCACAGTTGTGACTTAGCTCGATCTATGTCCTTGAATGCATGTGTGATATGTGTGAAAGAAGGGTTTGATTGAGTCTAATTAACATACAATTTGATCATCCCTATTTTCATACATAACGACATTGAGCTTTCTATAGGGAGTAGTAGCTTCCTTGGGTTGTAGCCCTAAACCAAATTCAATAGGGAGTTGTAGCTTCCTTGGGTGGTAGCCCTAAAACAATGTTGTAAACATTTATATAGTAGTGAGCATTATATTGTGAGTTAACATTCACCATAGTTTTTCCCAGTTTTGGGTTTTGCACATTAAAATCTTAGTGTCATTTGTTAATAAATGTGTTGCATGTTTTACTTTCTATTTTCTAAGTAAATGAATCTAATCTACAAATGAAGTAGTTAAGTTTTAATATATGCTGATTCACACCCCTCTCAGCATCATTGTGTGTTCAACATCATCCCTTGCACTTTGAGCTCAGCTTAGACTCTAGAGGGATATTCCAAGGGGTATATTTTAATAGGCATTGAATTCAAACTAGATGAATAACTAAAAATAAATGGACAACCAAACCCAAATCATTGTCTTAGTCCAAAAATCTGTCACTAAACCAAGAACAACTAGCTGTCACAAAACCCCTATATAGCTAATACATCTATGTGAATGTACATGCATAGGAAAGTTGGTTTTTCCCCTAAACAATTGGTAAATATTCTTTTTATTTAAAATGTGCGTGATTGGTCTAATGGAGCCAAGATTGGTGCCTAGCTAATTGGGCTATAGAGTCTCAGATGACAGAAAAGAAAACAAATGGAATGGAAACAAGGAAAAGTAGATCTAAGCACATGCTATATTAGATTGTAGGTTTTGTGCATCAAACAAACTTATTAATCCAGAACAGAACTGCATACATTCAAATGTAAAGAACAAATGACGATTACAAGGCTTGTAATATATTTCAAATGTTGTCACATTTTCAAATGTCTAATACAAACTTATCAGCAAATGTGATAAGAGGAAAGACCCTAAATACATATAAACTACCATGGAGACATTCTCTACACACTCCCTACTGCACATTATATTTCACTTGTTTCACCATCCCACTACTTCTTTGCAACTAGACATGGCATGATTTGGAGCCCTAGAAGCATTGTTGGAGCTACACAACCTCTAGCCACCAACAAAGAACCAACCACTCAAAGTCTCTAAAACATGCCTATATAGTCATTCAGCTCCCCATGCCATTCTAGCCACTGCACTCAGTTAGAAAGTACTCCCTTGCCAAATTAAAACTGGGCACATGGCCTTGTCAAAAAATCCACAAGATTGGAAGCATGCCCATAGCCTAACAAGTCTGAAAATGCAATAAGAAGATTTCTTGAACTCTTTATGTACCTAGAGAAATAATGAGGGAAGGATTGAATCCATCCCCTAACACCTTTTAGAATGAAAGTATCAGCAAAAATATTTAGCTACTAACACACTCCATCCTTCATTTAATTATGGTCCTTTTGTATTGAAGATTTTCGCTGCTTCAACTACCTGCAACTGACCTTGGCTCGCCAAACATTAATGTGGAGTACCAACTCACTTGTACTATCATTATGTTTTACCAAACATCTCATTTTCCTTTGATTTTGTCTTCTGATCTTCATGTTGCCTCTTATCAGTGAATTCGTCCTGGCACAAACTATCCATTTGTTTATTCTTTCTTCTCCTTCGCCACCCTATTCATCTTTCTTTTCACTTTATCAGCAAAATATCTTCATCATGAACCTCTTTCTTGCCACTTCATTCTTATTTTTTATCTTTCTACCTCTATGTCCCTTTATCATCAAATTCCTTTGCTGACAAACCTCATCCCTTATCACCTGTTTGCCTTTGTTTCTTTTTTGATGGGGAAAAGAGCTGTTGGTGAACTGTCATGTCGACACAATGTTTGCCGATGAACCTAATAGTTTGCAAACTTTTCATTTATTGATGAAGCCTCACCTTATTTCTTTTTCTTCCTTTTCTTTTGCTGCTTGGTCACCTTATTGGTGAATCAGCAAAACTTTGAAATTGTGAACAATTGTCAACAAAATTGGTGGTTCATGAACCAGCTGGTTCGCTGACAAAAGACTTAGTTATTTTTATTTTTACCTTTCACCTCCACTTTTTCTCTTTTCCTTTATCTCTACTTCTTTGTCTAGAGGATCTCCCTTTTGTCGGTGAAATCTCCTATCATCGAATGTCATTGTTGGCAAACCAAACGGTTCACGAGCAACAACTTTTGTCAACAAAAGACTTCAGGCCTTCTCTTTTCTTTCATGCCTTTTCTTCAAACTTTCAAGCTCTCCTCTTCTTCGCTCTGTTGACAAATCAACAAATCAGAAAAAACACAAAATCATGAACCAAGTTTGTAAGTTCACGATTTCACTGATTTGTTGACAAAGACCATAAAGGAACCAATTTTTCTAAGGGGGGAGAACAAATAGACTTGGGGGTACTTTTACTTATAATTTTTTGAATGAAAACCCATGAAGAATATCTCAGATCAGATCTAAATAGTGGGTTTTGAAATGTAAAGACAAAAGGGGGAACTTTATGGGTTTTTTGGGACAAAATAATGCATTTTTGGGAGCTGACACTTTCAGGCCCCAACACTGGCTCTGGTTTGGGGCGTATACAAAACTTGGCATAGCGAGAATACAGAACATCTACAGGCAGACAAAAAAGGCAAAAAACACACAAGGGAAAAAACACACAACATATTTACAAGAAAACATACAACCAAAGGCCCAGGGGCATAAAAGGAAAATTGACTATATCCAAAATTTTAGGACATTGCAGGCCAACCCTGGAAAAACTGGTGAAGCTACTTGCCTTTGTCAAAGACAAGCTGATTAAAGGAGATGATCTCCCTCAATCCTTTATTGCACTAATCACCCAACATCAATAATAAAAACATTTTGTATGCATGCACATACAAACTACAGATATTCATATCATCATGCTGAAAATGAAAATGACCATCACCAAGACATGACAACCATAGAAAATAGGGCCCATCATCATGTTGACTCACATAGAAATGCTCACCATCAAGATCCTTATTAGCATGATGCATATCTAAACGTGCATGAATATTAGCATGAAGAAAAATATCAAGCTGAAATGCATCTGGTTTAGTGTGGCCTCAAGTTGGGCCATGTCACATGTCTATTGAAGTCCTTATGACCCAGCCATACTACAAATGCCAATGTATTCCTCCATGACTAAATCAGAGGCATGATTCAGATCCAATTATGCATTATTAGCATATAGATTATAAATTTGAGGCACTTCAAGTGAAGACTCACAATATTCATGTTGTCTCTCTATCTTGTATTCCTTGACACACTTTGCTATGCAAAAACTGCTGCTAAGAAAACCACTCATGATTTTCTCCTTGTCACCTTGCAGATCAAAAACTTGACCCACATAAGAACACCCAGGATAAAAGTTATCAAACCCAACCAATGAGCTCAAAAATGTACTCTCAACATGATCTGCATCAATAGGTGATAACTGCCCTAAACAAAGCTCTAAAAAAGCATCTATGACATAGTCTTCATAGTTGGGAATTGTTACCTCCACATCATTTGTAATTGTAAAAGTGCCTCCATGAAGTCCAGTTGGAACATAATCTATATGAGGATGAAGATGACCCTTGCATAGTTGAGACAATATCCCACATACATCTATGTGTTTCTCATCCTCACAACCCTCACAGGCAAGGTCGACAACTTGAAACTCACTGGCAGAACCATCATTTATCTCTATAGCTCTATCATCTATTGCAACCAGATCTACATCATTCTCATGCAAACAACTACCTTTGACCTCAATATCATCATCAGGGATAAAAGAGGGTAGTACACTAAACAAGAGGCCAGCATCTTGTTCACTCTCACTATCATTTACATGCATACACTTAGCATAACTAGCCTTAAGAATTGACTGAGTGAGCTCTTCATCATTGTGCACACATACCTCTTTGTCCACTTGGTGTCCACATGCAGTCAGGTCAGATTGATAACATGGCATTTTATTCTCCCATTTCAAAACTAATAGCTCATCAAACCCACTGAACTCAAAGTCATTTTCATAAAAAGGATTATCCATGCACAAATGATAACCATGAATTATGCTCCCTGATGGATTTTCATGTTCTTCATAAAGGACATTGTGCCTTATACTCATCCCTTCATCATTATTTGCATCATCAATGTATGTATGCTCTATATAATCAAGTAAATGAGTCAAGTTATTCAATTTTTCATTTGCATACATACCTTCCAGGTGGTCCACAATACTACAACAAGCAACAAGGTCATAACTCTCTTCATGTAATTGGGAATCATCATTGATTTTCTCTTCTTCATCATCCACTGATGACTGATCCAATTGAATGTAGGTGCAATCACTATAGTTTTCATCTAAATCACTATCATACACTGCACTAGCACCTTCTTCAACCCTTCTGCATACACAATCATCACTTGACACTATGCCTGGATCACATGAAGCATCCATGTCCTTGCTCCCTACAACACCCTATTCATTACCAGTCATTTCTATATTTGAGGATAAGGATTTTGCAATCATATCCCTCTTAGTTATGTCAACATGATCAATGAACAAATGGGCTTGCTGCATGCTCATTAGATTGAACTCCTCCCGTATAGAACCTAAGCTTAAGGTAACATCATAAGCTCTCAGATACATGTCAATAAAAGCAGGAGGATCGGGTCTAAAACGCTCTAGGATGTGGGATAGGGCAACTGCAAATCTATGGCTAAGCTCCATGCTAGACTCTCCATCATGGTACTTAATATTTTCAAGTTTTTAGACAAGAACAACAGGGCCCAAACCACTTGTAAACACTTCAAATGCATCCACTAAATCATTCCAAGAAGCAAAGTGATGGTCAGGGAAACCAACAAGCCATTTTCGTGCCACTCTACATAGAGATCTAGCAAAAAATCTCATTCACATATCTTCATCTTCAAAATGAAATTTATCCATGAAATTTGAAAATGCAAGAACAAGTGCCTTCCCATCATAAACCTCACACCCATCAAATAAAGGCATCTAAAAATATATTTTAGTGGGCATGGACAACCTTTCATAATTAACTCATGAGAGGTCCAGCTGTTTGTATGTATTTTCATTAGCAATGGGATGAGGCTGAACAAATGAGCCACTAGAAACAACAAGAAGGGCATTGGACTGTGGCCTGGACTAACATAGCATGATTTGATTTTCTAATTCCTTTTTCTATTGCAACAGAGATTCCAGCAACTACTTTTCTTTTTCAATTTCATGCTGCAGCCTAGCTGATCCATTTTGATTAGGCAAGGGTACATATAGGCTTGGGCTGTATGAACAATAAGGACCTTCATCCTCATCATACACATGGACACTTTCTTTATCATAATATCTAGGGCTTCCATCATATAATAGATTTGAAAAATTTTCACTATGGTAAATTGGTCCATTCCACTTAGCCATAGCTAATTACAAATTACTTGTACAGGAAAAAAGAGAGCAAATAATATGTTCCTTTACTAAGAAATAAACCATGGCTCAAAGATGGAAGAAAGAACATGTACCTTAACCAGTTGTATTCTCTTTTGAATCATGCACATAATAGCAAAACTTTATTTTATTTGATAGCAGAGTCGCCACCTCAATGAATGAGGGAAACCCTTGAAGCATGACTGATCTTCAAGGCTGAAAAATAAGTTTGGGTTCTCCAACTAGTAGAGTCTGAACAAATTCTTCTCAACCTAGAAATAATTCATCTTGGGCAGCGACACCAATTTGTTTTCATAAGTTGACGAGCTGCCAACTTCAACACACACCAAATTGCACTTGGTAATGGCTACAAACTTCTTTAGTGACTGTGTTGCAAAGGTCTTTCAAAATATGAACCAAGATATTACATCCCCGATAATGGTACCAATATGTTGGCATAATTTGATGGGCTGCCAAATTTGACACACAACAAACTACACTCGGTAATAGCTACAAATGTTTTCAGTGACTGTGTTGCAAAGCTCTATCAAAATCTAAAGCAAGATATTACATCCCCAACAATGGTACTAATTTGTTGGGTCCCAAAACTATAACTCCACTTCCTAGGATATAATCACACTCACAAAGCTAGGGTTGTCATCATGTAAGCATAATTAGTCCATCAATAGAACATGGAGGGTTAAAGGTCAACTATACGGGAGTGGGTTTCATCCCCTGCACTTTGAGATCAGCTTAGACTTTGGAGGGATATTCCAAGGGGTATAGCTTAACAGGTATTGAGTTTAAACTAGATGAACAACTAAAAATAAATGGACAACCAAACCCAACTCATTGTCTTGGTCCCAAAGATTGTCACTAAACCAAGAACAACTAGCTATCACAAAACCCCTATATAGCTGATACGTCTATGCAAATGTACATGCACAGGAAAGTTGGTTTTTTACCTAAACCATAGGTAAATTGATTTAAAAGGTGTGTAATTGGTCTAATGGAGCAAAGACCAGTGCCTATCCAATTGGGCTACAAAGTCTCAGATGCAAGAAAAGAAAACAAATGGAAGGGAAACAAGGAAAAATAGATCTAAGCACATGCTATATTAGATTGTAGGTTTTGTGTATCAAACATACTTATTAAACCAGAATAGAACTACATACATTCATATGTAAAGAACAAATGACAATGACAAGGTTTGTAATATATTTAAAATGCTATTACATTTTCAAATGTCGAATACAAACTATCATGGAAACATTTTCTACACACTCTCTACTACACATTATCTTTCACTTGTTTCATCATCCCACTACTTCTCTACAACTGGACATGGCATGATTTGGAGCCCTAGAATCATTGCTGGACCTACACAACCTCTAACCACCAACAAAGAACCAACCACTCAAAGTCTCTGAAACATGCATATATAGCCATTCATCTCCCCATGCCATTCCAGGTGATGCACTTAGTCAAAAAGTATTCCCTTGCCACATTAAAATCTAGCCCATGGCCTTGTTAGAAAATCCACAAGATTGGAAGCATGCCCATACCCTGATAAGTTTGAAAATAGAATAAGAAGATTACTTGCACTCTTTGTGTACCTAGAGCAATAATGAGGGAAGGATCGAATCCATCCCTTGACACCTTTTAGAATGAAAGTATTAGCAAAAATATTTAGCTAATGATACACTCCATCCTTCATTTAATTCTGGTCCTTTTACATTGAAAATTTTTGCTACTTCAGCTACTTGTAACTGAACCTGGCCTGCCAAACATTAATGTAGAGTACCAACTCACTTGTACTATCATTATGTTTTACCAAACATGTGATTTTCCTTTGATTTTGTCTTCTGATCTTCATGTTGCCTCTTATCGGCGAATTCGGCCTCTAACCACCAACAACGAACCAACCACTCAAAGCCTATGAAACGTGCATATATAGCCATTCAACTCCCCATGCCATTCCAGGCACTACACTCAATCAGAAAGTACTCCCTTGCCACATTAAAATCTAGCCCATGGTCTTGTCAGAAAATCCATAGGATTGGAAGTATGCCCATTCCCTGACAAGTCTAAAATCAGAATAAGAAGATTGCTTGCACTCTTTGCGTACCTAGAGAAATAATGAGGGAAGGATCAAATCCATCCCCTGACACCATTTAGAATGAAAGTATTAGCAAAAATATTTATCTACTGACACACTCCATCCTTCATTTAATTATGGTCCTTTTGTATTGAATATTTCTGCTACTTCAACTACCTACAACTGACCCTGGCCTGCCAAACATTAATGTAAAGTACCAAATCACTTGCATTGTCATTATGTTTTACCAAACATCTGATTTTCCTTTGATTTTGTCTTCTAGTCTTCGTGTTGCCTCTTATTGGCGAATTCATCATGGCACAAACTATCCATTTGTTTCTTCTTTCTTCTCCTTTGCCACCCTATTTATCTTTCTTTTCCCTTTATTAGAAAAATATCATCATCATAAACCTCTTTCTTGCCACTTCATTCTTCTTTTTTCTATTTCTACATCTATCTCCTTTTGTCGATAAATTCCTCTACTGACAAATCTTGTGCCTTATCACCCATTTGCCTTTGTTTCTTCTTTTTTGAGGAAAAGAGCTGTCGGCGAACCGTCATGTCGATGAAATGTCTCCTCGACAAACCTAATAGTTTTCAAACTTTCCTTTTATCAATGAAGACTCAACTTCTTTCTTTCGCTTCCTTTTCTTTTTCCAGTTGGTCGCCCTATCGATGAATTGGCAAAACTTTGAAATTGTGAACAGTTGTCGATGAAATTGGCAGTTCGCAAACCAACCGATTCATTGACAAAAGACTTAGTTATTTTTATTTTTACCTAATGCCTCCACTTTTTCTCTTTTCTTTTTTATCTTCTTCTTTGTCTAGTGGATCTCCATTCTGTCGATGAAATCTCCTGTCATCGAACCTCATTATCGGCAAACCAAAGGTTCGTGAACAATAACTTTTGCTGACAAAACAATTCAGACCTTCTCTTTTCTTTCATGTGTTTTCTTCAAACTTTCAAGCTCTCCTCTTCTTCTCCCTGTTAGTAAATCAATAAATTAGCAAAAACACAAACTTGTGAACCAAGCTCGTAAATTAACGGTTTCACCGATTCGCTGACAAAGGCCATAAAGGAACCAATTTTTCTAAGGAAGGAGAACAAATATACTTGGGGGGACTTTTACTTATAATTTTTTAAATGAAAATCCATGGAGAATATCTCAAATCAAATCTAAACAATGGGTTTTGAAATGTAAAGGCAAAAGGAGAACTTTATGGGTTTTTTTTTAGGGCAAAATAATTTATTTTTGGGAGCTGACACTTTTAAGTCCCAATAGTTAGTCAATCATGTGTACTGATGCTTCCTTTTTATGATGAGTATTTGGTTATATGATTATGATGTGTTCAAATTATGTGGTGATATCATACTTAGATATACGAATAGATTTTTTTTGGTACTTGAGGTATGTTATCTTGCAAATTTTAGGGACCATAAAAGAATGAAGAGAGGATAAGAGAATCCCCTAAATCACATTGCCACAACACATGTATATTCTGATGGTCATCTAGATCTCTTTCCTTAGACTATAGTTGCAAGTAATTAATTAGGTAGCAAAGGGTTGTGGGCTAGTGACAACTTTAAGAAAAGACCCCCAAAAAAATTATAAAATCTTGGTGAATCTTTCCTATTTTTTGAAAACTAATAATTTAATTGGAATTTTTTTTTTGAAAAATATTGATTTTATTGGAAAATTTATGCACATCAATAGAAATTTGTAAAATATCTTGATGAATCTTGGAAAATAATAGGTAACAAAATTAATTACCATGGTGAATCCTTCTATTGGTGCCTAGATTTTTGGCTCCCCAAACCTGCAAAATTATGCCCAAAATCCATAAAAAAATCTCAAGTGTGCCCACTTGTGCCTTGTATTGTTTCAAAATGATCAAAATCCATGAAAAAATCTTGAAAGATGCCTAAGTTTGTCTTTGTCAGTCATTTTGGACCTACCGGGAGAAAGTCAGAGTTTTCCTTGGTTCTCAGAACCAAGGAAATCCTTGAAAGTGTTCCTAGTTCCTAGTCTTCCCTCGACCCCTAACAAAGAAAGTGTAAAGTGTTAGAAAAAAATGAAGAAGTGAAGGAATTTCAATGAGTTTCTGGTGGGTGGGAACTCACCGACTAGATGGAACAAGCGAAAATAAGGAGGATGTTAGGGTTCCTAGTGGGTGGGAAATCTATGACAAAGTGGAATAGAGGAAAGATGAGGAAAGAATTGAAAAATTTTCTAAGGCAAGAATGAAGAAGTAACATTTTGGCGAGTTCCTGACAAGTAGGAACAGAGGGGGAAGTGGTTGGAGAAAGAAAGAAAGGAAAGAAAGGATGAACAAAGAGATAGAGAATGAAAGGTAGGAGTTCCCCGTGGGTGGGAAACCTATGACAAAGCAGAACAAAGATAAGATGGAGAGAAATGGAAAGGTAAGTGGCCAGAGACAAGGAAGAAAATATGAAAATGGGAAAGAAGATGAAGAAAGAAGATTTCAACCAATTCCTAGTGGTGGGAAACCATCAACAAGTAGGAACAAATGTTGAATTAAAGATTTTAAAGTGTTTTAAACATTTTTTTCATGGGTCCAAGAGCATACATGCTTGTCTAACTCCTAGAAATACCACTAAGCCTAGATTGACTAGTTTGGAGGTAGGTAGAGTTTAATACAACAAGTATTAAGTTAGGTGAGCAGGTAGGCGAGATTTATTACAGCCTCTAAATGCCCTAATTTGTTTTCCCACTCAAAATCCTCTCAGGAAACAAGAGGAAAAATGTACTTCTATATATGTAGACACCTAAAATTGACCATGTCACTTTCATCACCTTTTTGACACCACCTTACCACACTTTATGACACTTTTGTCCTAAGATTCCCCTTTACCATATTCCTTTCCCAAATTAATTAAATAACTATATTTATTTAATTAATCCATTTCCTCCATCACCTAAATTAAATAAATAAATTATATTTATTATTTAATCCATTTATCCCTTTTTAGCCAAAATTAATTGAATACATCTTATTTATTTAATTAATGTATCCTCCCATTACCTCCTCTCCAATAATACATTAAATAATTTTATTATTTTATTTATCTATTGAGAGTCACATGAATATCTTGTCCTCATCCTCATCCACTTGCCAAAATCATTAAATGAGTTTCCCAAAAATTAAATTAACTTTTCATCTTAACCATCCATTTCATATTGCATCTTTTAATCCTATCCATTCACATAAGGATAAACCCTAGAAGCTTCCTTTGTTGCCCTAGAAATCCTTATCCTTTTCCTAATGTGGTCTCAACTAATTCTAGCCATTGATCTAATCTTTTAATCCTAGCCCTTCATTCATCATATCCAACCTCTATAAATCAAGCCTTAACCAAGCCATTGTGATGCAGAGGCATCCACACTAAAACCTTGACATACAGCATGTATGTCTACAACCCATCATCATCATCATATTTTTTGTTGACATTGTCAGCATCATCATATTTTCTCTTGCCAACCGATATCCTCCTGCAGACAAACCTTCGACCTTTCGCCTATTGGCAGCATCATCATATTCGGCAAGCGCAAACATCCTCCTGATGTTCACTGTTCATCTTACCGCCAACCTCTACCTGCAGCATCATGATGTTCAACATCATGTTCATCAGCAGGATATAAAATATCCGGTTCCCTCCATATATCCTGATGACGACACTCTCATGCACCTTTCCTTCGATGCTTACATCACCCCGATATCTGACTACTTAAACAACAGCATCAGGATATGACTTATCTGGTCATATTGAAACATCCTGATGATGATACCCCACTTTATACTGATGACGAATATTCAACCGAATATCCTCCTCCCGATCCACTTAACTTCTCAATGCCTTATGCCGATACCAAAACACTTATGGTCAGCAGGATAAACCTTTATCGGGTGATATTTCGGAATGTCTTGATGACGATTATCCTGATGACGATGACATCATATGCAGCTCCTCCAATATCCTGCTGTCGGCCAAACATAACATTATCGGCCCGCGATGGTTTTATCAACCCGATCGACTAACTTATGCCGATATACTCTTCCTCGGCAACACCTTGTAATGATCACCCCAATGCGCATTCACCTTATGCAAACTACTGCATCATGTTCACCTCCATCTACTCGGATGACGCCCGAAGTAACTGCAGGATATACACAGAAATATCCTGATGATGCCGTTGCGATGGATTTTCCAACCTTAGCGAATTTTCAATCCACCGAACCTCCTGAGGTGACCCGATCTGCTTCCTGGACAACCTTCCAGACTCTAACAACCAACATGACCTAGCACATACCCATGCTAGGGTTCTCAACACCTCTCGACTGCGATCCTGCAAACATACATGCGAACAAATAGAAAATGCAAACTAAATCCTAACCTATGGTACACAGCCATTCCACTGATTCGACGAATCAACCGGTGGAATGGATCAGCGAATCCATGTAACCACCAAAATAGCAACTCGATTACACAATGGAATTCAAAACAGAAAATTGACACAAACAGGATCTCTTTATTGATTTCAAAAGATGTAAATACAGTACTCTGTCTCACTCTCTTTGTCTCACTCTCTGCAAAGTCTAATCGATGATCTAAAACCAACCGATCCTCATGCATAAATAGGATTTCCTGTGAGTACTACCACTTGATTCCCAGCGGCTGGGAGCTTCCAAGCGGTTGGGAGGATCCAACTGAACTAACAAACTATACAGTTGTCATCAGCTGTCATAACAAACTACCTAAAAATAGAAAAGCACGGTCAACTTGGACCTTATTACATGCATTGGTCTTATCAGACCTTCTTGGAAACATTAACCAGACCTATAACAAACTAACTGCCTCATGGAGGCCAGCTGTCAGGTAGGTGCTCCTGCACCACATTGGGACATCACATCTTTATGAAACACCATGGTGTCAAAATCATTCTAGATCCTTCATTATCATATCCATCATCTTTATCTAATGTTATACTACAAAAATAAGCAACCAACATATCAAAATCATTATCAAATATCATAGGATTGCTTATCATTTTAATTATATCTCTTAGTCCTTTGATCCCTAGATGAGGTGTTGTTCAAGTATGGAATAAGTACCTTTATTGTGTATTGTTTTTTTATTTGATTTCATATTTATGCATACACATTTTTGGCACGCTTGGTGGGACCCATGTCCTTGATTTGACCCCCTTTTGGGGAGAAGTTTCATCATTTTTTCTTGTAGGTTGTAGATCCACGCGTACGACTATCAATCTGCACCTATGTTATGAATCTATGCCTTTGTTCAACAACTGTGCACCCCTATTTTCTAGATCAGCCCCCTTGCTTGCCAAAGACACACCCTTGCATACTAGATAAGTGTCTTTACTTATGGGCCTTATTTCCTGATTCTAAATTTTGGGTTTTGTGTATTTTCACTTTTAGTTTCCAGATCTGGTCTTGTTTTGGCCTAACAGTGTATTTTGCAAGGTTTTTATGTCATTTTAGGGTTGATTTTGGCCTCTGTCACAGATCCATGCATTTGCTTCATAGATCTGCACCTTTGCTTCTAAGCCTTATTTTCCAATTCTAACTTCTGGGTTTTGCGTATTTTCACTTCTAGTTTCTAGATTTGGTCTTGTTTTGGCCTAATAATGTATTTTGCAAGGTTTTTATGAGATTTATGTTAATTTTAGCCTCTATCATAGATCTACACCTTTGCTTCACAGATACACGCCTTTGCTTCTGGGCCTTATTTCTAGATTCTAACTTTTGGGTTTTGTGTATTTTAACTTGTAGTTTCCAGATCTAGTCTTATTTTGGTCTGATATTGTATTTTGCAAGTTTTTGTCATTTTATGGTTCATTTGGCCTCTGTCATAGATCCATGCCCCTATTTCATAGATTAACACCCTTGCTGTGTAGTTTAGCACCCTTACTTCACAGATTGGTGCCTTTCCTTCACAGTTTAGCACCTTTGCTTCATAGATCCGTTCCTTTTTCAAAAGGTATCATATTTTGAGTTTTTTGATTTCTAATTATCTATGAATTTGTGCCCTTGGCTATATTTCCACACTTTGCTTGATTATCAGATTTCAACTAATATTTTAGGGTTGATTTGGAGCTAACACATTTGTGCACCTTGTTTTTTCTTGTTAAAGATCATATCTCAAACTAGTAACAAGTTTGTTGTAGGTTTCCACTTGTCAAAGACATAGCATTTGAAACTTTGTGTTTTCCTTTATGTTTTCTTTGTTTGGTGGATTTGAGTGTGATCTATGGTGTGTATGCTCTTCCCTTGCACTTAGTGTGATCTTAGGAATCAAAAATATCCTTGAGCCACATTCATCTTCACACACACATCATTTTTATCTAAGGGTTAATGAATCTTTTTTTGTGGATCTAGTGCATGTGTATGCTCTCCTCTCACACCATTAGGTGATCTTGAGGATCAAAATAATCTCTTGATTCAATTTTGTCACCCAAAGTGTGTTAAGTTGTGTATTCTCTCTCCTTGCACTTCGTGCAATCTTGGAGATCAAAAGAACTTAACATCATCTTTCCCTTGGGAGGCCTACCTTTAGAGACACACCCCGTCTAAAGGGGTGACCTCAACCATGTGTTCTAGTGAGGTATATCAAAGTGGGGAGAGCAAAAGTTGTACCTTAATCTAGTCATGTAGTCATCGAGACAACCTTCGGGCCCCAGATGAAGTGGTGTTTGCTTGATCGCTTATGCCACATCCCTTCAATGGACTAGTGTTCAAAAACTTCAACCTCATAATACCTTGTGTATTTGGAGGACTCCCCTAGAATCTTGTACAACCTAGTTTAGGACCTTATGACCATCTTATAGTGTGGTGTAGGGTTCAACCAATCAATCCCGAAGTTACTCACCATGTACTTCATCAAGTAGAGATAAGCATTCTCTTTGGGTAAGGCATAAATGCCTCCAAGGGAAGGGATAGTTGGTGCAACACCTTTCTCCCTAGTTATCCACTTGATAAGGTGTTTTTAGTTAGGTAAGAACATCGAGAGGTATTTTATTGTGGTCCTACACTATGAAGATACACCTACTTGAATAATCTAGGGATGTTGTGTATTATGTGTGTGTTCATTTGTATTGGCCAAATCCTTATCATATAAAAAGCTTATGCACGTGTTTATGAACATTGTGTTTGCCAACTTGCTAATTTTTCCTACGTTAAGCTTTCAAAAATCTAATCACCTTCTTATCATCTTCATCCTTATCCATCTCATCCCTAATCATCCTAATCATCCTATCCACATCATCCCTAGTCTTGTTTTCATCCAATCATTCATTTCTAATCTAAGATCTCCAACACATCAACCTTTTGTCACATCATTAAGATCTCTCATATTATGCCCCCACAGCTAGATTGAAAGCTAATAAAATTATTGATTCACACATTGATAACTAACCATCTTCACCTCAACCCACAAGTGTGTATGATAAACAAGTTAAATACTCACTTGCTTTCATGACATATCAGCATATGGAACCTTTTCCACACCATAATCTCATTAACACACATGAACATGAACAAAGTGTTGACAAAGACGAGCTTTCACCTAGATTTGCTGATTTCATGAGAAACCTCCCACATCTAGATTTAGTCATGAAGTTTCTTATCCATCAAGGGGTAGAGGTTCCTTCACAACCTAAGACATTATAGCTTAAAGATTCTATTACTCCTGGTCCTTCATAAGAACTCATCATGGCAAATTATCAAGACAATCCAATAGGTAGTTTGTCCTTGCATCCACATCTTAATGATCCTAATTCCACTTACTCCTTTCAACTAGGTTCACCCACATCACTCATCCCACAAATTTTCAAGTCATTTAGAACATTACCAACTTCATTTATACCCATTTCCATTCCTTAACAAACACTAGCATTCCCCTCTCAACCACTCTCTTACCACATACCACTAAGTCATCCACAAACCACCTATTCACATGTCTATTCATATGCTTCATCCCAACTCAATACATCTTCAATTAACACATCCCATACCTACAATCAACTCAACCCTTCAAACACTCAACCCATGGTCTCATATCCACGACACACATATCATCACACCACATCCAATCCTTTGATGTCACATGTCACTACACAACCCATGTAACTTAAACCTATCAACTCCACCTCGTCATCACCAAACCCACCTCCTTTGGATCATAAAATGCAAGAGATGGTAGAAAATGCCCTTCAAAAACTTCAAATTGGAACCCAACATAAACATGTCAAATTTGAAGGCTTTTGTCCTTATCCATTGGATCTATCCATCATGGCAACTCCATTTCCTCCTAATTTTGAGGTCCCCAAATTTGACAAATATAAAGGAAAGTGAGACCCTAGAGATCATGTCAAACAATTCTTTATAGCTTGTCAAGGGGTTTCCCATTATGATGTTTATCTCTTGAATCATTTTCCACTAAGTTTGGTGAGACAAGCTTTAGATTGGTTTCATCATCTTACTCCTGGTACTATCACAACTTTCACCAACTTATCCAAAACATTTGTTGCTCATATCTCCTACAATGTTGAAAATAAACTCACAATGCTAGACCTTTGTAATGCCAAGCAACATATTGGAGAAAGCTTTTCTTCTTATCTACAAAGGTGGAGAGGACTTGCAAGCTGAATCCCATGGGTAATCCTTGAAAAACAATTGGTTAGGATATTCATCCAAAACCTTAATCAAGAAATGGCCTTTCATCTTCAAATCCATTGTCTTTCCACATTTGAAGAGATTGTTGAGAAAGGGATCACCACTAAAATTTCCCTTATCTCTAAAGGTTTAATCAAAACTCAAACCAAAGACAATAGCCCTACAAATGATAAATTCAAACTTTGGGCCAAGAACAAACAAGTGATTAGTGATGGAGTTACAAATGTTAAACATGTCCAAAACACTCAAGCCTCCCAACCTAATGTGTCAAAATTCCTCTCAACTAGTACCATCACCCTCCCTGAGGAATAATTTAGAACTCCTCCAAATTCTGTGAGACTTAGGGCACACAACTAAGAGGGGGGGTGAATCAGTTGTGAAAAACTTTCCTCAAATTAAACACTTAATTCCCTATGCAATTTAGTAGCTTAATAATAAATCAATCATGGAAACATAAAGTAATAAATCAAGAGCAAAAACACATCAACACATGAGACACCAAGATTTTGACGTGGAAAACCCAGTTAAGGGAAAAACCACGAGGTGATTAACCCAAGATGTATTCTCTGTTAAAATAATAGAAAGAATAAATGGCACATGCCAATTAGGGCTCACTACCCGAGCACATTGCTCACAAGAGGCTCACTGCCTACAAGAGACACACTGTCTACAAAGAAATAAGTATCACATACATGAACTGGAGAATAGTATCTTCACCATGCTTGAATCAGTTCCATTTAAGTCTAATACTTCTTCTCTGCCTTTCACTCTCCTCTTCGCTACCACACACTCATCTTCACTAGGACAACTATGAAATGACTTCGCAATCCCTTCTTTATACAAGACATCAACGTAGGAATGACCATCTAAGTCAGCAAACATCAACAAGAACATCTGCATGATGTGTAACTCATCCGGTCAGCTAGTCTCAAGAAGAACACCATCATTTGGAAGTTATTCTTCAATTGCAAGCTCCAACCTCAATGTGGACCACCAACATGAACTGGACACGCTTCAAAGACTTCCACAAGCTTGCATGAATCACCATGAACATCCGCACTTTACCTGCTTACTGGAATCCATCTCTCCTACATCCGGAACCTCAAGAAAACAGACTGTCATTACTGTCACAAAGGAATAGATACTTGCGGACCTTCAAACCATGAACAAATCAAGTTGAAATAGAACAGAGACTTCCCAAACACTTCCTCAAATCCGTAGAACATGAAAATGCATTTCCGGATCTCACCGGACCTTTCTGTAACAATCTGTCACCTTTGAACACTTACCGGAACCAGTTTTACTTGAGCAGCCACAACTTCTTTAGATCTTCATGCGGATCTCTGAAATCTCTACTGGATCACCTCAAGACACATATCTACAAACTCTTTAATCCGTAACCTTTGATCCTCTTCCTATCTTGGACTATTGCCTTACTGTCATCACTGTTCTTCACTGTTCCTGAATGAGGCTAATTTTCTCAATATCCTCAGTGTGAGGACTGCCCTTTTTACTACTGTTGTTATGACTATTTACATGACTGTTATTATTACTTTTTATAATTGTGGGATAGCAGTTCCTGGAATTGTCAAACTATTAAACTTTATTATGTTTTCGGAAAAACTAATTGGGTGATGTTTGGATAAGTTTACATTTCAGAAAAATGAATTAGGTGATGATGGAAAATTGTAATATGATTTCATTTATGTTCATTAATACTATGTCATGATAATGCATGTTTTTATTTTAGTTGCTTCGGCTATGATGATTTTATGTGGTTACTGATCTTGTAATTTAGTGTGCAAGAATTACTAATTGAACCACAGAACTCGGAGATCATTCCGCACCTTGTTATTTGTTATTCCCTGTTAAGCCGATCTGGTTCCACGAGGAACCAATATCTCTTTGTGTTTGATGTAATGATGTAATGTGGTCTTTCGTATGGTCGAGTGGGTTAGGTTACCCTCATGTAACATTATTTTATAATTTGTGTTGTAAAGAGATTGAATTTGAATTTCTTATTTTATTTAAATTATGAGGCCCTTTTCTTGTGCCTTAACTTGACCAGGGGTGTCTTGTATGGGTTAAAGTTGACCCTGGGTTATACTCCATGGGTCCAGGGGCCCATTTGGCATGGGTAACCCTTGAGTAACCTCCACAAAAATTGGAGGTAGGAGGGGACATGATGGGTTGTACCAACACCCAACCCATCCCCTCTACTTTCCCCAAGATAAGAGATGCCATCCATTATTGAAGATCACCCTCTCCTTTAGTGAGATTCCCCCATGTGCTGTGAGGACACCCATGTGAAGAAAGGAAAAAGAGGCATGGGTCACCTGTCTTTTTCCCATTTAACTCTTTTTTTTATTTCTCCCATGAGAAAGTGGAGTCACATGAGGAGAGGACTAGGAGTACCCTTGGGAATGGAGAGTGACATAAGCCATCAGGCAGAATAGTGGTTTTGGGGAAGAGTGAGGAGGTGACAAGTGTCACTTCCCCATTTCTCACAACTAAAAACAAAAAAAAAGAGAATTTGGGTTATTTATTTTCAAATTTTGGGATGAGAGGGAGTTAGTTGATTTTTGGGAAAACTTTCATTTTTGCCTTACCAAAAAAAAATAGAGAAGTTAGTTTGGAAGATAGAGAAGGGAGAGGGAGTTGGTGGCTAAGGTTGGAAGTGAACTCTATGGACTCTGCAACAGCTTCATTCCAGGAGGGCTTTGCAAGGTTGGTCTAAATTTTACCTTTGTTTTCGTATAACTGAAATGTGTATGTAAAGTGTGTGACTTTGTGTTCGAGTTGTTTTCTGTGGGGTTATTGTCGGGTTGTTTTGACAGAGCTTCTCCCACTTGGGAGAAATGCTCATCAAGTTTGGGGTAGGGGAGGAGAGATCCTCCTCGGGTGCATACCTGTTTCCATCTTTTGGGATGTTGAAAGCCTTGAGGGCATGTATCTGTGACTGTATTTTTGACTTGAGAGTCATATGCAGATTTCTGAAAAATTGTGATCACACTTGGTTTGAGACCAAGAGAAATTTATATTGGTTAACTTATCTGTCAGGGTGACACTCTGGAGTCGAGTGTGTCCACTCTCCTGCCCCTTATGAAAATCACTATAGTTGAGTTTCCGTATTGTGTAAACTACCCACGGGTGTATGTGTGCTTTGGGATTGTTGTTGTTTCTATTGTGAAGTGGAGTGTTTGAGTACCCAGCTGTGAGTATGGTCTCCCTAGCTCGGGGGTGACCCACTTGCGGGTCTACGGAAGGGAGGAGAGCTAGATGAGTGGTGTTTTCTTCTTTGTTTGTCTTTGATACGTAGGTTCTCTCTTGGAGCTTCTGGTTGGATATTTACGAAGAAGCAGTTAATCTTCTTGGTCATGAGAATTAGGCCTGGTTCATTTCATAGAGTTGAAGAGAGAACACCTCTCTTGTTATTGTTGTAATTTATTGTTATTCTGGGAGTGAAGAAAATCACCTCCCTGATCTTGTTATTATTGGACTTTTATTTGGTTGTCATAAGCTATCAGTTGTATACTGTTTGGGAGAAGAAAGTTCATATCTGTGAAGTTAGTTGTTGTATCCATGATTGAGAATCTGTAATATGAATGTGCTTAAATTTTCAAGTTGATGTTTGTAAACCTTGTTCAATAGCAATTTTTGTGTTTCAAGTATTACTGAAAGGAAAAGTTCATTATTGCAATCTAATCTGAGTTGTTTACATTTGAAAGTTTGGAATTGCTTAACTAGTTGAAATGTTAGTTATGGTTCATTGTTCTAAAGGAATTAAGTGTTTAAGTTTATTCTTCATAAGTAATGGATTCTGTTAAGTTGGAAGGATTAGAGGAAATCTAGCATGTATATATTTCTGTTGTAAATTTAAGAATCTTAAGTTGATATATCTTTACCATTGTTACCGAAATATATTTATATATATCTATATATATATATTTATATATAGATATATATACATATATATATAGATATAAAATTGTTATTTAATTCTCATTCTATCAGGTTGCATTTGAGAAAATGAATAGGGTAGTGAATTTTGAGAAAATTATGATTGATAGATATACATAAAAGAGAATATATATATATATATATATATATATATATATATATATATATATATAAATATCTATATATTTATATATATATATATATATAGACATATATATATATCACAGTTTTATTAATTATCATTTTTACAGAAGAATATAGAAACGGAATAAATTGTGTTATTATGAGAAATCTAAGTATATAAAAATGTATATATATATATATATATGAATATATATATATATATATATATATATATATATATATATATATATATATAATACATATAGTATTGTTGACTGTCGAAGTTAAACCGCGGGTTTAAAAAAAATGCAGTCGCGGTTTGCAGTTTGGGCGGTGGGGAGAAACCCCCACCGCAGGCTTAAACTTATGCATGGAGGTGTGGGGTGGGGCGGAGCCCCACCCAAACCCCACATCGTGGGATGTGGGTGGGGCTCCGCCCCACTCCACATCCCCCTTTCCCTTATGACTCCCGCGGCCTACACAGGCCCTACCCCCTCCGCAGCCCCTGTCTTCGCCGCTCTGCGCGGCCACCGCTGCCCCTGTCTTCGCCGCTCTGCGCGGCCACCGCCGCCCCTGTCTTCGCCGCTCTGCGCGGCCACCGCCGCCCCTGTCATCTCCGCTCTGCGCGGCCACCGCCGCCCATCACCTCCGTGGCTGTGGGAAATAAAACAAAAAAAAAGTTAGGGCTTGGGCCCTAACACATAAGTTGGATTTTATTGCAATGAAAAAATATTAAGTTGCCATATGTAGAGGCATATATAAATACTATATATGCCTATGCATATAGCAATATAATATGAAATAATTAAAATATATATATATATTTTAAGATAAAAGGTATTACGTGGAGTTTGTTAAATAATTAAAAAAAAACAAGTTCGTCAACTGCATAGACATTAAAATATAGATACAAAACTATATATATAGGTATATATATATATATTTTTATGGAAATAGTTTTATGAGCCATTTTATTGGGCCTTTGTTTAAAATCTTAACAAAATGTGACACGTGGATATACAAAAGTAAACTAGCAAATTATGTTTTCACAGTTAGTTTTTATTAAGTGTTGAACACAACAACCAAAGAAGATATATTCCCATGATCAGGGTTTTATAAAGTGGAGAGCCTCCTACATCTATTTACAACGTTATACGAGTCACAATCAGTGTATTAATAGTCATTATTAGTAATAGTAACAACAGTAATTATAAACAAGAGAAAATAAAATTATAATGTAAAAAGAGTGTAAAGGAATATTCAGTGATACTCTGGAAAGAGTTTCTCAGAAGTTTCAACTATCAACGTAATTTCAATCACCCAGAAAATGAAGAGGAAAATTACACATCACCTTGCTTAAAAGAACACTGGAAATAAACTTAAGAAGCCACCACAGACATTCCATGTGGCCATTTTAATCTCAACTGTAGTAAACGACCTCATAAGTAAACCTGTAAGAGAGTCCGAAGAAGAAAAACTAACATTGGAAAACACAGAGGAGAAAATGCGCGACATTTCCCACATGGGATAAGAGAACTAAGTTGACGGACCCTTCTGCTAAATCTGCTTAGGAACAAGTTGAATAAGTATATACGAAGAGGAGGAACCTAGATTGGGGAAGATTAGGAGACCGAGTCTAGCGAAGTAGTAAACCAGCCCATGTGACCTAGATCATCCTGAAATTAGGTTTAATATCAACAATAGCTGCAGTGATAACCCTGATTGACGTAAATCATGAAGAAAGGACAGGATGCACATAAAGAAAGCATAGAAAATGAAAGAGAGAGAGAGACCGAAATATAAACACACTAAATTAACAGAGGAATAGTTAAGGTAAGGGCGATAAAAATACAATCAAAGTTATGAACCAGTGAAAAGGGAAGAGAGAGCAATCAAACTGCCTTGTTGAAAATGCTAAGTCGTAGGAGGAGTATGTTTCAGGAAACAAGAGAGGAGACAGACAACCGTGCCTGGCTGAAAAATGACTAAATAGGGAGATCACTAGTCGGTTTAGTCGGAACAAGGCGTCGTGGGAAGTTGTTAATCTATCAGCGAACCACGTGCGTAAATGAGTGCAGTGTAATTCCCACTAACGCTGTAAGGCATTATGCTACCGAAAATTGCCGAGGTTTAGATTTAGGAACTTTGGTAATCTCACTCTTGCAATGACGTTAGCAGCGCCATACAGACCCTCTTGTTGATCTATATGCGTCTGGTTGCACGCAATTGTACTTATATCCCGCTGAAAATTGTAGTGTTTCGCCATGAGAGAACACCGTCGAGCATGCGTACGCATGCGAAGGGGGTTTTTAGGATAGTGTGAGAAAAGTTTTTCATATCTCGTGTCATAACCACATGACAGATGTGGCTATGACACGTGCGATGTGTGTTGTGACCACATGGAAAATGTGGGCATGACACTCAGCACACAACTCATCCAATTCTTATCATTAATGCAATAGGAGTATGTTGACATCAATGACAACACCGGTTAGGCCCATACTTGCAACAATCTCCCCCTTTGTCATTGATGGCAACATATTATGTGAAAAACTATTTTAACCAACAAGACAAGAACTTCTCCTTACTGTCTCAACTCCCCCTATCAGCAACAACCATTCACGTCTTCTCTCCCTTTATAGCTCCCCCTTTGATCAGCAACCACTTGTTTTTCACATGTCTTCTCTCCCCCTTTGACATCAATGGCAAAGGGCACATACTTGCAATTTCACCACTTCAGAATCATATCTACTGCTCCCCCTGAGTAGCACCTCCCCATCATCAATCCAGACCACAAGATGTGACTGTGTTAACCACTAGACTGATGCACATCAGTGCACCTTAGTTCATCATCAGAGGGGAAATAACCCTTGACTTCTCCCTGAGATACTCAAAAGAGTCCTTAGGTAGAGGTTTAGTAAAGATGTCTACAATCTGATCCTTAGAAGGTACAAACTCCAATCTGACTTCATTCTTGTTCACTTGTTCTCTCAAAAAGTGAAACTTGATGGATATATGTTTGGTCTTTGAATGCAACACCGGATTCTTAGATATGTTTATTGCACTTGAATTATCACAGAAAATTGTTATGCGCTCCTCATACTCCAATCTGATGTCTCTTAACATCTGCTTCATCCACAAAACTTGAGTGCAACTGCCTGCTGCTGCAATATATTCTACTTCTGCAGTGGACAGAGATATTGCCTCTTGTTTCTTGGTTAGCTAAGAAACTAATCTCTTTCCCAAAAAGAATGCCCCACCACTGGTACTCTTTCGGTCATCCACATCTCCTTCCCAATCAGCATCTGTATAAGCATGAAGAGAGAAATCATCATCTCTAGGATACCATAGACCATACTCAACTATCCCTATTAGATATCTAAAAATCCTCTTGACTGCCATGACATGAGATTCTCTAGGATCAGCTTGGAATCTAGCAACAAGACCAACAGCTTGCATAATGTCTGGTCTAGTTTGAGTGAGATACAACAATCCTCCAATCATTGACCTGTACTTTGTCTGATCAGCCTTGGGAGAGTCATCATCTTTGCTCAACTTAGATCCAGTTGCCATAGGAGTGTTCATTGGCTTTGAGTTTTCCATCCCAAATTTCTTCAACAATTCTTTCACATATTTTGACTGAGAAATGAAGATTCCTTTCTTTGTTTGAGTGATTTGTAGACCCAAAAAGAAATTCATTTCTCCAAGCATGGACATCTCAAATTCACTTTTCATTTGATTTGCAAAGGTTTTGCACATACTATCGCTTCCTCCAAAAATGATATCATCAACAAACACTTCAACAATCAAGATGTTTTCATGATCAATTTTGAAATACAAATTACTGTCAGCAGTACCTTTGTTGAAACCAATTTTCAAAAGATGCTTGTCCAATCTTTCATACCAGGATCTTGGGGCTTGCTTCAATCCATATAGTGCCTTCTTCAACTTGTAGACCATATCACCATGATCAGATAACTGAAATACATCTGGTTGCTTAATGTATACTTCTTCTTCCAAGTCACCATTCAGGAAGGAAGACTTGACATCCATCTGATACACTTTGAAATCTTTGAAAGCAACAAATGTAAGAAATAATCTAACTGCTTCAATTCTTTCCACCAGAGCAAACATTTCTTCAAAATCAACTCCTTCTATTTGAGAATAGCCTTTGCAGACCAATCTAGCTTTGTTCTTGACTACTTCACCAACTTCATTCAATTTGTTCTGGAAGGCCCATTTGGTTCCAATCACATTCTTGTTTCTAGGTCTGGGAACAAGATCCCAAGTGTGATTTTTCTTAATTTGCATTAGTTCTTCCTCCATAACTTTAGACCAATTTTCATCATTGCAAGCTTCATTTACTATCTTAGGTTCAAACTTTGAAATCAGACAATACTCATCTGAATCTTGAGCAATTTTCCTTCTTGTTTGTACACCTTTGCTTTTCTCACCTAAGATCTGATCTTCAGAGTGGTTCAGTCTTACATACCTTGGAACTTTGGGAGCTTTTTGCACTTCTAACTCTTGATCAGGCTCACTTAGACTTATCTCTTCTTCCTCACTTACCGGATCGGCTTGAATCTATTTTTCAGAGGAGGCTTGGGCACCTTGAATCAGAGCACCATTCTGGTCATCTTCATCATACTCATAAAACCTTGAGGGTTTTTCAATTCCTTCATCAACCTTCACATTTGTACTCTCTATAATCTTTCTTAATCTCTTGTTATAACAATGGTAGGCTTTGCTTTGAGAAGAGTAACCCAAGAATATTCCTTCATCACTTCTAGCATCAAACTTTCCTAGATCTTCATCCCTTTTAATGTAACATTTGCTACCAAAAAATCTAAAATACCTCACAGTGGGAGTGATGCCAAACCAAAGTTCATAAGGAGTCTTACCGATATTGCTTCTAATTTGAACTCGATTGAGAGTGTAGACTGCAGTGCTGACAACTTCTCTCCAATAGATCTGAGGAACATTTACTTCCATCATCATGGTCCTAGATGGTTCCTGGATGGTCCGGTTCTTTCTCTCAACAACTCCATTCTTCTGTGGAGTCCTAGGAGCAGACAACTGTCTCTTTATTCCATGTTTCTCATAGAAGTCTATGAACTTACTGGATGTGAATTCTCCACCTCTATCAGACCTCATACATTTCATTTTTAATCTGGTTTCATTCTCTACCATAGCCTTGAATATTTTAAATTTCTCAAGTGCTTCTGACTTCTCCTTTAGAAAGGTTATCCACATCATCTGGGAATAGTCATCAATTAGCAACATAAAGTATTTGTCACCTTGTATACTCCTAACTCTTGCCGGACCACAAAGATCAGTATGAACTAAGTCCAATAATCCGGTAGAAGACAGTTCCTTAGTTTTGAATGTGACTCTGCTCAGCTTACCCAACTGACATTCTTTGCACAAGCTATTACTAGGTTTCACTAATTTTGGAAGATCTCTTACAGCCTAAGTAATGCTAATCTTGATGATATTATCAAAATTCACATGCCACATCCTCCTATGCCATAACCAACTCTGATCAACTTGAGTAAATAAGCAACTTTTATTAGTACCAAACAAGTGGAAGATATTACCTTTAGTTTGAGTACCAGATGCAATCTCTGTTCTAGAACTTTCAAAGATCTTGCATTTTCCATTCTTGAATCTGAGATCATAGCCTTTGTCCACCAGCTATCCAACACTGAGAAGATTGTGCTTTAATCCTTCAACATACAGTACATTACCAGTTTTGTTCTTTCCATCAAAAGAAATAGTTCCTCTACCTCTGATTCTGCCAATAGAATTATCACCAAACTTTACCACTCCTCCTTCATACCTTTCCAAATCTATGAACTTATTTTTGTCACCTGTCATATGATGAGAGCATCCACTGTCAATGACCCAATCAACCTTTTCTTCAACTTGGGCAGCCAGAGCTTTTTCTTCAACTTTATGATTGATAGATTCAGAGGGCATTGGATCTTCTTCCTTGATAGCAATGAACACCCAGTCCTTTCTAGATTTGTCTCCTATCTCTGATTCATCATCTGTTATTCCTTCATCATCTCCTTCATGAGCATAGTAACAATTCTTCTGGAATCTTGGTCTGTTAGAATTTGGCCTTGAAAATCTTTTTGGACACCTTGAGGTAAAATGACCAATCTTATTGCAGTTAAAACACTTAAAAGGCAATTTTCCCTTCATACTTACCAGATCCTCTAGGTAGTCTTTTTGCAATCAAAGCTTCAAGGTGAGCTATTTCAGCTTCTTCTTCTTCTAGGTCTTTTCTTGCTTTTTCATACCATGAAAGATTCCTTGAAGAGTTCTCTCTTGGATCAAACCTTTGTTTCCCTTTTACAGAGGCACTAGCTTTGAATGCAGATTCAGTCTTTGGGGGTTCATCTCCAAACTCAGCCATTTCAAATGCAACCAATTTACCAACCAATTATTCTCTTGTAACTATTGTGTGAGCTCTGAATTCTTCAATTGTAGTAGCCTTGATTTTATAAGAAGCAGGAAGGGATCTGAGAACTTTGCCAACAATCTCATCTTCATTCAGGACTCCACCAACATTTCTAATTCCACAAACAATCTCATTTACTCTTGACATGAAGGTGGAAATGTTTTCATTATCTCTCATCTTCAGATTTTCAAATTTCCCTTTCAGACTTTGTAACCTTGCACTTTTAACATACTTGTCTCCTTCATGCAACAGTTCCAGTTTTTGCCAGATTTCATGAGCAATTGGTAGGTCAATAACATTTGAGAGCTCTATATCTGATAATGCGCTTAGAAGAGCCTCAATGGTCCATAAATTGTTTTCAGCATCAGTGATATCATTCAGAGTTTTCGGACCAATCTGTGGAGGTGCATATGGTGTTGTAGCCATGGTCCAATATGCCATTCCCATACATTGCAAATGACATTTCATGCGACCTTTCCAAAGATTGAAATTGGTTCCATCAAATTTTGGACTATCCTTCTTGTAAGATGACATCCTAGATCACCTCAAGCAGTTAAACTCCTTTTAGAGGAACTTGGCTCTGATACCAATTGTGAGACTTAGGGCACACAATTGAGGGGGGGGTGAATCAGTTGTGAAAATTTTTCCTCAAATTAAACACTTAATTCTACTTTGCAATTCAACAGCTTAATAATAAATCAATCATGGAAACATAAAGCAACAAATCAAGAGTAGAAACACATCAACACATGAGACACCAAGATTTTGACATGGAAAACCTGGTTAAGGGAAAAACCACAGGGTGATTAACCCAAGATGTATTCTCTGTTAGAAGAATAGAAAGAATAAATGGCACATGCCAATTAGGGCTCACTACCTGAGCACACTGCTCACAAGAGGCTCACTACCTACAAGAGACACATTATCTACAAAGAAATAAGTATCACATACATGAACTAGAGGATAGCATCTTCACCATGCTTGAATCAGTTCCATTTAAGTCCAATACTTCTGCTTTGCCTTTCACTCTCCTCTTCGCTACCACACACTCATCTTCACCAAGACAACTATGAAATGAATTCATAATCCCTTCTTTATACAAGACATCAACTTAGGAATGATCATCTAAGTCGGCAAACATCAACAAGAACATCCGTAGGATGTGTAACTCATCTGCTTAGCCAGTCTCAAGAAGAACACCGTCATCCGGAAGTTATTCTTCAATTGCAAGCTCCAACTTCAATGCAGACCACCAACATGAACTGGACACGCTTAAGAGACTTCCACAAGCTTGCATGAATCACCACGAACATCTGCACTTCACCTGCTTACTGGAATCCATCTCTCCTACATCCAGAACCTCAAGAACACAGACTGTCATTACTGTCACAAAGGAATAGATGCTTGCAGACCTTCAAACCATGAAAAAATCAAGTTGAAACACCACAGATACTTCCCCAACACTTCCTCAAATCCATAAAACATAAATATGCATTTCCAGATCTCAGCGGACCTTTCTGTAACACTCTGTCACCTCTGAACACTTACCAGAACCAGTCTTACTTGAGAAGCCACAACTTCTTCAGATCTTCATGTAGACCTCTAAAATCTCTATTGGATCACCTCAAGACACATATCTACAAACCCTTTTATCTGCATCCTCTGATCCTCTTCCTATCTTGGACTATTGCCTTACTGTCATCATTGTTCTTCATTGTTCCTGAACGAGGCTAATTTTCTCAATATCCTTAGCACACAGCTCATCCAATTCTTATCATTAATGCAATAGGAGTATGTTGACATCAATGAAAACACTAGTTAGGCCCATACTTGCAACAAATTAACGATGACATTTCACACATTTAGAAGAGACCATTGAGTCAATCTTTCAAAAGCTTGTGCAAGTTGACATGGTCACATACCTATATATAAGAGCCTATGCTGATAATGAGTCTAAACCCGCATGGTATAATGAACAAGAATATTGTGATTACCATCATGTACATGGTCACCCCACATGTAATTGTATGAGGCTCAAACATTATATCCAAGACCTTATTGTTCAAGGAATGTTGGAGGTCAATACTAAGCCTAAATCTTCCAATGCACAATTGGGTGTTTATAATGATCCTTTCCAAAAACATCAAACCAAGTCCATTTCTACCAACCCCAATCAATCCCAAGATAATCGTACAAACAATGTTCTCTATAAAAAGCCCCTCTTGATTATGATAATTTGATATAGGAAGAGTAGATTATGTTCCTTCATAAGTTTCCACCATCACCATTAGAGCCCCATCCCCTAGATGTTTTGTCGCCACTCATCATGGAACCGTTATTATCGCCTAAACTTTATCTTCCTCATCCCAAACTTCATCTTCCTCAACCTCACCTTCATATTCCTCATCCACTCATCCATCCCATTATAATATCCTTGATCACCTTGGGAAGACTCCTGCACAAATCTCCATCCTAGATCTCCTTCAAATCCCCCCCATACACAAAGCCATATTAGACCGTGTCCTCCAAGATTCCCATGTCCCACATGATATTGACCCTGATCAATTCCAATATCTTGTGAGTCACATTTCTTCCAGCTATTACCTCAACTTTACCTAACAAAACATGCCATCTATTGATCCATTTCAAAACAATTCCCTTCATATAGAGGTCTTGATCTCCAAAACCAAAGTCAAACATGTCCTTTTGGATAATGGAGCTGGCTTGAACCTATGCATCTTGAAGCTAATAAAATAATTGGCATATTCACAAGTTGTCTTGGAACCATGCCCTCATACTATAAAAGTATATGATGATAGTGAGAGAGAATGCAAAGGCACCATATGTCTTCCCATACAAGTTGGACATATCCTTTTACACACTACCTGTTGTGTCCTTGACCTTGAGATTCCATATAACATCTTACTTGGTCGTCCTTGAATCTATTCTATGCAAGACGTACTTTCTACTTACCATCAATGTATTAAGTCCCCACATAATTGTTTTGAAATTACTATCCAAGTAGATCCTAGACCCTTTGCATATTGTAGGGCCTAGGAGTTGCTAGTCCTAAAGATAACCTTTGTTCTAACTATGATATTTACACTGAGGAGAAGGTTACCTCTTCTACATATTATGTTCATCCCAATGACCTTGATTCCATTTCATCATCCTCTAAAGATCCTCAAGTTACCAAAGTCAAGATTATTGATAAAGGTTGTGGAGAGTATGAGTTACATAATTCTTGCCTTGTTGAAACACTCCATGACACTTCTAATGGTCTCGGATACATGTATTCTAGTGTGGAAACTAAGGATCCTCATGTTCCTCTACAAGCCTTGATGAACCCTCTAATGTCATTGAAAGTACCATTAATGGAACCAACAATGCCTCTACCAAAGACCTTGAAATTTAATCTTTATTCCATGACAATGCCATCTCCATCATTGAGCTCTCATTGCCATATCTCGATTCCACTTCATGGGACAAACAAAATTCAGTCTCTCACACTACTTGTCACAATGATGGAGTACATATTGAACTCCCTGGTCCTATGCTTACAAAAGCAAAGAATCCTAAAAATTGTAAAGCATTGGACTTCAAATAAAGAAATCCTAGGGTATCCAAAGTCAAAGAAAATTCCATTTTATCCCTAGCATCCAAAGATCATTTACTTGCAGAAAAGAAAATCCATTTGAGTATCAATCAAGTCCAAAGAAACATCCTAAAAGTGATATTGATTATCCCCCATCACTTTCACTCCATAACACTTCCACTACTTTCCTTAATCCCATCCATAATTGATGAGATTATGATGGTTCCCATTTATGTTTCCTAAACACAAAAGAGACTAATATTGCACCTAAGGAGGTGCAAATGGTATCCTTAGTGCCCATCCTAGTGACATTATCCTTACAATCACAAATTCCACCTTTCACCCACCATCATGATCATTATCCACTTGGTCCAAAGTCCATACTTGCACCTAATATCCTACCCTTCCATGCTTATCTTGTTGCAATATCCCAATAAGAAAAGTAAAAAAAAAAAAAGAAAAATAGAAAAAAGAAAAAAATTGTAAAGATAAATAATCCATCCTATGGTGGAAACCACTTTTGTGGCACCTTGGATAAGTACCATGGTGAAAACTTACTTGCATGCACCATGTGTAGTTCTTAGCTTCCATTATCCTCTAGGTCACTTGTCTATGCTTCGCCATCATTCCATTTTCATATAATATGTTAGTCTCCCATAGCATATCCTATTTACCATCCTTGTTATTTGTCAGTCTTCCCTTCCCTTCCTATCATATATATTCCATTCATTTCATCCTATCACCTTGCTTACACTTGGGGGTAGTGAATTGTGTTGTATTTTGGACATAGGTTTTCTAGTAACCTCCTAATTTTCCTTGGTATAGCTAAGTTCCTCCTCTTTGGTCCTCATACACTTGCATTTACATGACCATCCATATATGTTGATATCACTTATTCTATCTTACACCTGTGGCCTTAAACATTTTTCATAGAATCCTCACACTTTTTCCTTGATCCGATAATAAAACAATCACCTATCGTATCTCAAAAAATTTCAAAAATAAAAAAAAATTAAATATCCAAAATCCAAAAAAATCAAAAACTTCCAAAAAGAAAAAAAAATCAAAACATCCCCAAAATCCAAAAAAATAAAATATTCAAAAACAAAAACCCAAGAAATAAATCACAATTCAAGACATCCTTAATCCATACCAATCTAGTCAAACAATCTAGCCAAATTATCCAATCACATCCTTGGTCTTGTTCCAACCTTGCTGTCAACCCAATCATTCAATCCTCCTCCTCCTCATCATCAATGAGATATATCATTCCTACATCCATGTGTTGATCTAGGGATATATCATTCCCCACAATGACAACACTCTCGTAATCATCAATCAATCAATCATTAGTTTACAGCTTGACAAGGGCAATACCTTGTTTGTTTTTTAATGATTTTGCTTGCTTTCTTGTGTGTGTTATAATTTTCTCTTGCATTTGTATCAAGTCCTTGAAACATATGGATACAATGCCATCATGGTCTTCCATATCATTGTGCCCAAAGGCATGTGTGTGCTTGTGACCTTTTATCTTTTTTGAGTCAGTTCTTTCATGCACAGGACACATCGTCATCGTGATCTTTACACCTTGGTGCATAATGTCTATTGATATATATCAAACTATATGGTTGTTCACTTAATGCAGCATAATGTCTTTCTCATTCATTTTTATTCATCTCTTATCTTTTCATCCATTTAGAGAGCATACCCATGCTCTTCCAACCCATATATCCTCTCAAGGGGGCATCCCTGTTAGTGTAGGTTTTTATTTTCCTTGTTGGGTTATTTATTTTCCTATATTCCTAGGTTTTTCCTACACATGTTATTAATCTTGATTAGGGTTAATTAACTGAGTATTAGTGTGAGTGGGTGCAAGGTGTCAGTATCTTCCATGGGAGTTACACTTGCTTATTTTAGACTATTGTGGTGGACTCTTCCCATTGGTTGTATTTGCGACCTCTCCCCTCTCTCATAGTCTTATATACTCACCTCCTAGCTTGTATTTTTCATATTGAATGCATTGTCTAGTTACTGTGCCATTTTTGGTATGAAGTTTTGAGATCTTAATGCAATTCTGTCACATCGACATTTGCATCTCTCAGAATCACTGGTTTGCTTCTATTTTGCATTTCAGTTTATGTAACTTTGAATCTCTCTTAAAACATTTTTGGGTTATCAATCTTGTTCAAGATTTCTAACATGGTATCAGAGCATTGTTTTGAGAGTTTTTAAGTTCATAGATTCCTGATTGAGAGAGTGAGTTCTTTGTGAATCTCGTATGCTCTTCTCTTGCATTTTTTAATGCTATATAGAATCATAAAGATTTTAACAACACCCATTAACCCCTTCAGTTTGCATGTGTGTTTGTAAGATTTGGGTGATTGTAGCATTTCTATTTATATTGGCAGCATTTTTGGCTATTCCAACATGTCTAGGAGGCTCAAGAAAGTAAAGATTGGCTTTCATTTCATGCGATTTGAAGATCATTTGACACAGTCATAGAACAGGGGTTTCAAACTTAGATCTAGTGGTTAGGATTTGTTCAAAGCATTTTTAGGCAAAATAGACATTTCTATTACACCCAAGAAAACTTGCAAATGAATTTTCATATATTATACACCTAGTTTCAGTGCTAGGAGTCAAAAAGGCAAAAAATAATTTCCAGAAGGCCATTTTAATCCCCCGGCACACAGATCTGTGCATGTTTTGATGCAATGCAAGGGTGTCAAATAATCAACAAAATCAATTAGGTGTGAATCAAACAATATTCCAAACACCAAGTCTTAATCTTCACTATTTTCACCTTTCAACCAGGCCTATTCTAGTAGGTTTGTTGACCCTATTTTTGGGTTTTTCCTCACAAACTTTCTAAAACACTTTAGAAACCAAATAGAGATTTAGATACCCATTATCAAGTTACACAACATATATCAAACTCAACATAGACTTTTTTGGACCATGTGCCTCAAAATTGAGGTTTTCTGCTTGCAAATTAGGCTTAATTAGACCACCTTTACAAAGGAAGTACCATCAAAACTTATTGTTACCCCAAAATTCCTTCAAACAGTCTTAGTCCATATTCCCAAACTTCCAAATCATTAGGTTTTGATTCCCTGCACTAATTTCTCAATGCCCAACCATGAAACCCTTGTTTTTAGGCCTTTTCCAAGAGGGTTTGTTGAAAAACTAGGTTCCATGCCTCCCCACACTTTGCCAATGCCTCCAACACATCTAAATGCACCTGCACATGCTTCACATTTCATCAAAAACCCTTTACGCACTTTATTTCATCAAACCCTAGTCTTAAACTACCATTTTCATGCATATTTCACTCAATTTCAATAGGGACAACATCATCAAACTCCACAATTCCTTTATCCTATCACAAAATGATCATTATACTATCTATACCTAACCTACAAGACTCATTCCTTTGAGCCATAGAGTTACAGTAGGAAGAATGAGTCGTTTTTTTCCATTGAGGACCTCAAAACCCCCAAAACAAGGTCTCTGAACTAGTTTCAGAAAAAAATGTGATAACTTCTAGTAAACTTAATGTTTTTCCCTCAAACCATGTGCAAAATGAAGGTAGTTCATTCCTCTTTTAGATGAAAGTGGTTGTAGGTCATGATAGGTCCGTACAAGAGAGTACTATGGCCTGGAGCAGCAAATTTCTAGAAAATTTTAGAAAAAAATAGAGTTTTAATTGATTTTTCTCATTCAAAAACCCTCTAACAACCTCTCCTTGACCTATCAGGAGGTATTTATACATATTTGAAGTAGTTTTTAACTAGTCTACAATTGAAAACCAACTTATTGGAGTACTTTCTCTCTCTCTTAAAGCATAATGAGATGAGTTGACAAAACAACCCTCACAAACACTTACAATAATTGACCCAAAACATAGAAGTAACACTCAAAACATATGACATTGGTCATCTTGAGCTTATTACATGCATCATGGTCTTCAATGACCTTAGTTAATGCCAAATGACTGAATTTTCTTCAAAACAGCCTTCAAAGGGTCAAGTTTGCCAATGGTGGCTTTGGTGCCCCTACACCATACAACCCCCTTGAAAAAAGACTCATGTCACATGATTAATGACTAGTTCTTGCTCCAACTTTCCTTCCATAGGTAGGCTCATTTGCAAAACTCCTTCCTTGATGTAGACTTAGAAATCTTGTAACATACTTTACATCCTTGCACTTGTTTGCACATGCATATGACTGCATCTTTGTAATCAGACCTATGGGAGGTCTCCTAACTATCCTCTGCCCAAAACATGACAATTTTCCTATCTTCATGCCTTCAAACCAACCTCTATTACAGGTTCCCTAAACTAACTTCTTCTTTATGGCAACTTCGTGCTTGTATTTTCCCCCCATACCTTGTCTATTATGTCCCTTTATTACTGTCTTCATATCAACATTATGTACCACTGTCTTGTCAGAGCTATGACCCTCTGTACCTACAGCTCCAACTTGCTCAATAGCCTTACTCTCCATTAAGGGACACACCATTATTCCCACCATGACATTAGCATGCCAATCAACTATCAAATCATTCCTTATACCTGATTCACTCTTGACACTTATTGCTAAAGCACTCTTGTCCTCTCTCTCATCCTTTACAAGTTCTTTCTTTCCACACATGATTACCTTGGCTTCCTTACCCTTACCTTTGTCATCTTCTACAAGTGGAGTCAATGTAAATGTTTGCCCATCCTTATTTATGGTATATGTATTTGCCTTTACATCATAAAGTGCATGCATGTCATATTTCCAGGGCCTTCCAAGAAGTAACTGATAGTAGTCCATGGGTAGAATGTCACAAATTACTTTGTCCTTGTAATCACCTATTTGAAACTCAACAACAACTTGTTCATTGACTAAAAGAGATTGCTTATCACTCAACCAAGACATCTTATATGGCAACTCATGAGGAAACTTTTGCAAATTCAACTTACTAACCATTTCACTTGAGACCATGTTTTCAATAGAACCTAAGTCAATTACATCTTTACATACCTTATTCTTGCACTTACATGTGGTTTTGAAGAGAGTCTTTCTATGTAATGGTTCTGTCTCCTTTGATGCCTTAAGTAGGGTCCTTCTCACCATGAGTGCTTCACCAACTTTAGGAGTTGTATGAACACTAGATGAACCAGCACTTTCACATTCATCTTCTTGGACTATTTGAGCCCTCCTTTCACTTCTCCTCTCTCCACTACTTGATGTAGATCCTTGTTTCTCAGGACACTTGAATGCTAGGTGTCCAAACTCATTGCAATTATAACACCTACCTGAAAATATATTTGAACTTCTTCCACCACCAAATTTGCCTCTTGTGCCTCTAAAGCCGCCTCTAGAATCAACAACTTGATCTTTGCCCTTTTTTGTGTCTTCTTGTCCTTCAAAGGACTATTGCGATGTAGGAAATGCTCCTCTCCCTCTTGCATTGCTGCCTCTTCCTCTAACTGATTCGTCTAGCCTCCTTTTCATCTTTTCCTCCACTCTAACTACCATTTGATAACATTCTTCAACACTTCTAGGATTAGCCAAAACCAATTCATCTTGTATGTTCAATCTCAAACCACCCAAATATCTAGCAACTTTTTCAATTTCATTCTCATGATGACAAGACCTCATACTTAATTTATAAAACTCCGCAGTATATGATTTCACATCCATTTCCTTTTGTCTTAAACTTTGAAGCTTTTTATACATTTGAACTTCATAGTCTTTGGGTAAGAACTTACCTTTGATTTTTGCCACCATCTTGTCCCATGAAGAAATCTTTCACTTTCCTTGATTTCTCCTCTCTGACTGAAGATAATCCCACCATACCAAAGTATGACCTTTCAATTTAGTCTTTGCGATCTTTACTCTCTGCTCCTCAGGAACCTTGTCACATTCAAAGTGATTATCCAAAGCTGCAATCCAGTCAAGCAACTCTTCATCATTCAGACTTCATACTTTTGCACATCTATTTTCACCTTGGGTTTGTCCTCTTTTACTGCCTTCAACAATTTGGCCATTCTCTGATCCTTAGGGTCTAACTCTTCTCCTACATCCTCATATCCTTCATCTTCTTCTTCCTCTAACTCACTCTCTTCCACATCTCTTCTTTTGTTTGTCTCCAAGGCTGCAATTATTTCCTCCAACTTCTTCATTTCTCTAGCATGTCTATCCTTCAACTCTTGCAACTCTCTAGTAGTACCACTATTCTTTGGAGGCATCCTTACAACTTTGCCTTTTCACCTTCCACTTGTCAATCCGTCAACCTGCAACAAATTTCAACTTTTTCCCAAACAAATCAGAATGTAAGATTTGATACCACTTTGATGCAATACAGGGGTGTCAAACAATAAACAAACTCAATTAGGTGTGAATCAAACAATATTCAAAACACCAAGTCTCAATCTTCACTATTTTCACCTTTCAACCAAGCCTATTCTAGTAGGTCTGCTGACCCTATTTTTGGGCTTTTCCTCACAAACTTTCTAAAACACCTCACAAAAAAAATAGAGATTTAGATACCCATTATCATGTTACATAACATATATCAAACTCAACATAGACTTCTTTGGACCATGTGCCTCAAAACTGAGGTTTTCTACCTACAAATTAGGCCACCTTTACAAAGGAAGTACCCTCAATACTTATTGTTACCAAAAACTTCATTCAAATAGTCTTAGTCCATATCCCCAAACTTCCAAATCACTAGGTTATGATTCCCCACACTAATTTCTAAACGCCCAACCATGAAACCCTTGCTTTTAGGCCTTTTCCAACAGGGTTTATTGAAAAACTAGGTTCCAGACCTCCCCCACACTTCTCCAGTGTCTCCAACACATATAAATAAACCTGCACATGCTTTGCATTTCATCAAAAACCATTTACCCAATTTATTTCATCAAACCCTAGTCTTAAACTACATTTTGATGCATATTTCACTCAATTTCAACAGGGATAGCATCATCAAACTCCACAATTCCTTTATCCTATCACAAAATAGTCATTCTACTATCTAAACCTAACCTAAAAGACTCATTCCTTTGATCCATAGAGTTACAATAGGAAGAATGAGTCATTTTTTTCCATTAAGGAACTCAAAACCCCTAAAACAGGGTTTCTGAACCAGTTTTAGTAAAAACATGATAACTTCTAGAAAACTTAATGTTTTTCCCTCAAACCACATGAAAAATGAAGGTAGTTCATTCCTCTTTCAGATGCAAGTGGTTATAGGTCATGACAGGTCCATACAAGAGAGTACTATGGCCCGGACTAACAAATTTCTAGAAAATTTTAGAAAAAATAGAGTTTTTATTGATTTTTCTCATTCAAAAACCCTCCAACAACCTCTCCTCGACTTGTGAGGAGGTACTTATACATATTTGAAGTATTTTTTAACTAGTCTACAACTGAAAACAAACTTATTGGACTATTTTTGCTCTCTCTTAAAGCATAATGAGTTGAGTTGACAAAACAACACTCACAAACACTTACAATATTTGACCCAAAACATAGAAATAAGGCTCAAAACATATGACATTGGTCATCTTGACCTTATTACATGAATCATGGTCTACAATGACCTTATTTAATGCCAAATGACTCAATTTTCTTCAAAACACCCTTCAAAGGGTCAAGTTTGCCAATGGTGGCTTTGGTGCTCCTACACCATATTTTTATGTAAATTTTTGCAAAAATTAAAAAAAAAATATTATAGAACTCGGTGCTAAGCACTCAAGCTCCATTTTCTAAGCACTTCAATGCTACATGTAAAAGGGGCTTTGACCCTTATAAGATTGTTGACCCCCTTTGGGGACTAATCCCCATTCAAATGTCATGCACCTTTTGGTTTGGGTGCAGACCCCTTTAGGGGTGTGCGGTGAGGCCTGGGCACCCCACCATTGCTTTATTTGGCCTTTGGCCATTTTAAAGTTCATTCTAGCAGTTTAAAAATCCTTTAGCGCTCCTCACCTAGGCCTCTATGCAAACCTTTGCTATCTTTGGTAAAACTCACTTATTTAGTCACATCTAAATTTGACAAGCAGTGATTAGCAAAGGACAATACCACCTAGTAGTACCCTTATCTATCAGTTCTGCCAAAGTTGGAGGCATTTTGGCTAAATTTGGTGGACATTCTTTTACAAATTAGACCCCTTCCATTGGTTTCATTTTGGAAGACCATTTTCAAAGGCTTTGTTCTTGTTCATATTGACTCCGATTCCTGAGCAATTTTTTTATTTGGGCTAATTTTTCACTCTCTACTCGCTAGTGCTAACAATTTATGATTTAAGTGCATGGTTTTTCTAGAAATTCCAGATTCTCACAGGTGACACTACACAGTTCCCATTTTCAAAACTTCGAAGACTCACAACTTTTGCATACGACCTCAGATTAAAGTACTTTTTTTGAAAGTGGATGATTTTTTGAGTAGATTGTAGTGGTGTTGTTAATTTCACTCAGTTTTATTCTAGTATTGTACTTTCAACATACACCTATTTGTTGAGGATTTTGTAAAGCATAGAGATCAAGATGACTAAGTATTTTTTGCTAGTGGCAATTGTAAACACACTAAGTATAAAGTGCCAAATCTTCTTTGCTTGGGGGGTTCTTTGATTGAGTAAAAAGGGGTTTTGTCTTGTGTGTGTTCTCTTCTTTTCATCAGTTCATTTATGTATTTCTTCATCATGGATCAAACAAAATTGCCCATATTAACTCACAACTACTTTGAGTAGAAATCACGCATGACAATCTACTTAAGGAAAGCTGGATTGCATAAGATAACAATGGGACTAGAACCTGAACTTGCTAAAGATGAAGATAAGACTAAATGGTTTAACAAATGTGATGAGGCTTATGAAACATTGTGTTTGTCTATTTCTCTTGAGTTTCTCTTTTATATTGAGTCTTTAAATTTAACAAATGAAATTTGGACAAAGCTAGAAACACTATTTGGCACACAAGGTTCAATGAGGGGTCATATGTTGGAAAATGAACTAATTAGTTAATTCAAGCAACCTCAACACAATTCATGATTTTTTCACAAAATTGAAATCACTAAGGTTGCAGTTAAAATAGTGTGGAATTGAAAAGAAAGATGAACAAATGATTCTTAGTATTCTCTCTAAGCTAAGTTCAAAATATTTTGTATTTGTTTCTACCTTTTATTCTACTAAGGGTGCACTTGGTACTCAATTCACCATGCCATATTTGGATGACTTTGCTATCTCTCTCACACGAGATCAGGATAAGATAATCCAGATGGGCACTCTAAAATCCTCTAAGTCACATGCCCTAGCTGCCAACCAAGGTACAAAAGAACATAAAGGAAAAAGTAGTAACAATAAGGATAAGAAACAAAAGAATAGCAAGGAGATGAAGGATCATAAACTAACTACCCCAAAAGTACCTAATGAGACCCAATCTTCTAATGGTGACAAGCCTAAGAAAGATAAGGTCAAATGTGCCTAATTTAAAAGACCCAATCATGATCAACATAAATGTTTGAAGAAACAAATTGATCATCTGACTCACATTCTTGAGAAGAGTAATATCAGTGTTCTTGAATCTATAAAACAAAGTTCTAATGAGGGGTCTAACAAGGCAAAGCATAACAACAATGGGAAAGGAAAGGGCAAGGCCCTTGTAGCAGTTGCTTCACAACCATCCACTTGGGTTCTTGATTCAAGACCACATGGCTTCATTCAAGGAAGAACTTGCATCTTTGGAGCCGTGTACTATGCCTTCTATTTTGATGGGTGATGACAGTCTTCCTAAGGTGTGCGAGAGAGGGTCTGTTGATGTGGGGGGTGGCACATTCCATGATGTTCTTTGTGTGTCCTCATTATAAACTAATCTCCTATCAATATATCAGATCACTCACATGGGTTCATGCAAGCGGGTTGAGTTCACTCCTGATTCAGTGGAGATTCGTGAGTTGCACAATAGTTCTATAGTTGCAGTTGGGAGAGCAAATCATCAGTCTCAGCTATATTTGTTTTCTCACTTTGTTCCTTCAATCCTCCTTCGTTAGTTTTGTTCACTCATTCAGATGATGTGAGTAGATTATGGCATGAACGATTTGGCCATCTTAACTTTCTCTACTTGCAACAGCTCAACCAATAGAGCATGGCCATATGGTTTTCTTCAATTCAATTTTCACATGGTGATTACCAAGGTTGCATCCTTGGTAAGCATCCTAAGGAAAAAATTGACAAAGTTAAGGCATGGAGATCTTCACAGATATTGGAGTTAGTTCATAGTGATTTCGCTGGTCTATTTCCTCATCCATCCTTTAGCAAGGCTATATTTGTTCTAACTTTCATTGATGACTTTTGTTTATATACTTTGGTGTAATTTCTCAAACATAAGTTTGAGGTATTTGATCACTTTCAAGACTTCAAATTTTTTTTACAAAAGCAATCTGGGAAAGCCATTTGTCATGCCCACATTTCCCATGTGGTCACAACACACAACACACGTGTCATGTCCACATTTGTCATGTGGTCATGACACGAAACATCAAGAACTTTTCCTACCCAACTCCAAAAACCTCCTCACACGCAACATGCGTGCTCAGAGATGATTGTACGAAGGTGAAAACCTCAGTCAAAGTTAGGGAAGTGCAAAGTCCTTTCGTATCCCTTGCGAAATGATAGTCCACTAAGGGGGTTATGTGACATGAGGAGCATCACCAATAGGGTTAGTTTTCAAATTGAGTCTAACCCTAAGATTCCTAAGTGAAGTGTAGTGATTTCAACCTGTGTCGAAAACTAACCCTAGGAACTAGAATAATTAAATTAAATTAAATACATCAAGAACATAATTAAATCTCATGATAAATAAATGCATTAAAATAGATAGGAAATAAATTACTAGGTTAACCATAATATTCTAGATAAAATTCAGTAGCATAATGCCTCTATGCCAAGAATGGGAAATTTAAAAATATCCCCTAGTTAAAACTATTTAAAAGAAATTAATTTAAAACTAATATATTCCAAAACCAAATTTACTTTAACATCCCTTATTAGCCAAGGTGATAAAATTTAAAATAAAATAATCCTAAACTCTAAAGTCAACAAAAATAATTAAAATTCATCCTTAAGTTGAGTACTAACCAAATAAATTAAATGGGGTTCAAATTAAATAATTAATTAAAATAAGTATCCTCTTTATGCTATAGATTAGCCAAAAAGAATTTAAACGGATTGAATTAATTAATTTTTCTAACATTAATTTCCACACCTAACCCTCTTTCAAAAATCCCACCTAAATTAATTTAAAAGAGCAAGGTTAAATTTAATCTCGCAACATAATAAATAAAAAGGCAATGAAATAAAGTAAAAAATAGATTTTATGAGATAACTTAAATTTAAAACTAAAAATTATAAATTAATCCCACAAGATACTAAGAAAGCAATGGAATAAAGCAAAATTAGATTACAAGGGATATCTTTAAATTTAGAACTAAAATTCATAAAGTCCACAAAAAAAGGATAATTAAAATAAATTACCTACATGGAACATTTAAATTTAAAAAAAAAAAACTCTATAAATTTTTTTCATTAGGAATTAATTAAAAGCCAAGAATAAAGTTTACCCCAATAAAGTAAAATTTTAAAGACAATATATTGACCCACAAAATAAAATTAAATAAGCCTAGAGGTAAATTAACCCACTCAACCTAAAATATCTAAGGTATATAATAACAATTAAAACAAATTCATTTCAAAAAGGAGAGAGGGAATAAACTCATGTTCACATGGGAATAAAACAAAATTAATCTAATTTCCTTTATTCCCCTTCTATTCCTTTCCCAACCCTAAAAGTTTTTCTATTAAAATATTCCCATCAACAAACCCTAATCTTATTCTTTTCTTATCTCATTGCTTTCTTTTCATTCTCTCTTCTATTTTGTTTTTCCTTTGAAGCTCTCTGAGTTATTTGTTTTGCAGGTCCAAAGAATGGTAGCCATGGAAGTATACATAGAGGTATACACCCTCTATATTAATCTCTCTTCTATATTTGTTTACCTCTCTCTATATATATTTTTTTATAAATATTCATTTTAGAATAAATCTGGGAAGAACCCAGAGGTAACATGCCTGTATATTTGTTTGGAAAACAGCTGAGTAAAAACAAAATACAAAGAGGTATATATATATATATATATATATATATATATATATATACACCTCTCTGAGATACACCCTCTGTATTATTCTCTCTTCTATATTTGTTTACCTCTCTGTACATTTTTTTAATAAATATTCATTTTAGAATAAATCTGGGAAGAACCCAGAGGTTACATGCATGTATATTTGTTTGGAAAACAGCTGAGTAAAAATTATATATATATATATAACAAAACAATCTATAAGTTGCATGTGCTGTGAAAAAATTGCGGCCAGAAATTGTGATAGGCACTAAGCGCCAACAGCTAAGGATTCCGGCAGGGTTAAATGCATTGTGCGCTACACGATATGTAGCAGGTTAGGGGTGGGGCAGACATGCCACCCACCATCTTTGTTAAGGAAAGCAGGGGTGGTGGCATGGCCGTCGCCCCCCTTCTGTAATTTTTTTTTGTTTTAAAAATTTCTAAACATCAACACAGAATGTATGCCTGTTAGGGCTTGATCATAGTAAAGTTTGAATGCTATTTTTTATTTATTTATAAGATCTCAGTCTCTTTAAGATTTAGTAAATATATTGGATATAACATAGTTTCAAAATACCCTTTATTTTATATATATATATATATTCCACAGTAAAATTAAAACGTCTAATAAAAAAGAATTTAAACCAGAGATCATAAATTAAGAATCCACACAATATATTCATTCTTTTTCTTTTGTTTGAATCATAATACAGTAACCCATTTTTAACAGCAACTCAAAATATTCATATCTTCACTGTTTATATTATTTTCTTTTAGTTATATATAAAAAAATACAAGTATTTCCTTTTTTTTTTGAAATAACTACATCAACAATGTAGTACAAAACAATAGCATATATCAATTGCAACAACCATAAATTATTGACTTAATATATACTTTCATTTGAGCAACATTCACATAAATACAATTAGCTTTTTTCCTTATTTTGAAAAGGACATAGGAATACCAATCAGCAACTCTATTTTTTTTATTTACATGAAACATAGATGTAACTTTTAGTTTACAATGGAAACATGAGAGCTCATTCTCTTTATACATAATTTCACAATGAGGCCTCTTGGCCAAGGCTTTAAACAACCCTAAATACAAAACACAAAAGAAATGATAAAACTTCCTCCAACCTCCATATGACTAAAAACATCAAACCTGCACAAACAAATAAGTAAACTATCTAATGCTACCAAAATGCTCTCCACCCTACCATAGACCCGAAAAGGAGTCACCCCCGAGCTAGGAGATCATCCTCACTCAATTTTCACACCACAATACAATACACAAAACACTCACAAACAAGAAGAACACCCATCTAAGTTTAACACACAATGAAATCCATGAAAGATGGATTTAGGGGGTAGGAGAGTGGACAACTCTCTACTCAAGAGGTGCACTCCTAAAACCCAAAATCTCATAATGCTCAAATACAAGGCCTCAAGCCTTAAACCCCACAAATAATGATATAAAATCTCCAAGGCACTCATGCCTTCTCAAATAAACTCATAGGCACTCATGCCTTATCAAATAAGCTCCATACTTCTTCAAATACTCTCATGGCCATCAAAATGTCACATAGATCAAGAGGGTGACCTCGAGGAGGTTCACTCCTCTCCCACCCCATACAAGATGTGCTCTTCAAAAATGAGAGATTCATCCATACACCCATAATAAACCCCACATAACAAAAGGATGTAAACACTCAAAACCACAATCACACAATGAAGTTTAAATACATGGGAAAGGCTTCAAGCCTTGAATCTTACCTATGAAAGCCCAATAATGGAAGAAATTTGATGAAGAGATTTCCAACCTTCTCCAACTCTTGCCTCCAACTCTCCAAATCTAGCTAACTCCTCAAAAAGGCCATCATAAAAGAAAATAAGTGAAAATGGAGAACCCTCTCCCTCTCTCAAAGAAGGAGTATTATAGGCTCTTCTCAAGAGCCTTGAGGAATGAAAAGGTGACACGTCACCTTCTCCTTCCTCTTCACAACCCACTTGCAAGCTCCATGGGATGTAGAGGTGACAAATGTCACTCTCCCATCCCACCAAGCCTCACCCTCTCCACATGTGCTCTCACACATGTGTGAGAGCAAAGGTGGAGAGGAGGAATCTCACAAGGTGGACTCCAAGAGGATAGGCTATGACACTTGTCATAGTCCTATTCTCCAAAGAATTCCCATTCACTCCAAGATGCTCTCACACGCATGGGAGTCTTGAAGACTCCCCAAGTCTTCAAGGCAAGGGAACCAAAGCCTTAGAAGGAGTGAGTCATGGTTGAATGCTTGACCCATCCACCACTCCTTCCAAAATTTGAATTTTGTCACTTTACTTTAGGGTTAAGTTAGAGTGACTAGATAGAGGTTACCCTAGGGTTTAGCATGCTCAAATGGGCCCTAGACCCTAGGGGTATAACCTAGGATCAAATTAACCCAAAATAAACACCATAGGTAGCATAAATCACATAAAAAGGCTATCAAAATAAAAAACACTAAAATGTGCCAAAACAAACATTATATTTCACAACACCATAATTAAATCAATTAAAAGGGGTAGACCTAATCGAAAGGACATAAAAAATAGACATTATGAAAATCATCATGCAATACACATATGACCTTAGTCCCTCTTAGGATTAGATCGATTTACATGCAATTCACATAAAGGTGTGGGATGATCTCTGATTTTTCGTGGCATGGAAAATCATCTCACACTTACAAAAATAGATTAGTAATATATCATAGCTGAAGCAAAAGAAAGCATACACACACAATGTCATAGAATCATCAAATCCTCAATAATCAACACATAACATCATCGATAAGATTTACTAGCTACTGCATTTCTAATCATCAACTCAATATCAGGATTGCATAATAATTCATTCTTTAATACAACCACTAACATTTAAATTTCATCAAAATCAAATAACACATAACATTATAATTTCAAATGAAATATAACATGTAAACCATAATCAACATCATAGCATAGTCTATCTAATCCAATCATAGCATAAGAAATAAATTCTAAACGTATGCAAAATGGGATCAACAGTCCTAGAGTCCATATGTCATCAAAATGTAAATGCGATGTAAGAAAAATGTAGCAGTGAAATAAATAGGCCTCACAACATCAAAGTTTTGCACACTGACAATGGTGGTGAATATGTCAACCATCATTTTGAGAGGTTTTGAACTTCAGAGGGGATTGATTTGCAACATTCTATTCCATACACTCCTTAGTAGAATAGTGTTGCAGAATGGAAGAATAGGTTCATGAAGGAAATGGTGAACTACATGATTAACTCTAGATCTCTTGCACCGCAGTATTGGGTAGAGGCCATTAACTATGCTTGTTATATCTAGAACTATGTTCCTCATTGAGCCTTGAAGGGTGTCACTCCTTCTGAATCTTGGAGCAGTTGGAAACCATCAATTAAGAACTTTCAAGTTTTTAGTTCTCTTGCATGGGCCCACATTCCTGCAGAGAAATGTAAGGACTTGGATCCGCAGAGCAGGCCCTACATATTTGTAGGCTATCCTGATGGTGTGAAATGTTATCAGTTGCTCCACCTACTACACATGAGTTGTTCATTAAGAGGAATGTTTAGTTTGTGGAGGGCTCTTCAAGATCAACTCCTATCACTTCTCCACCTCCTTCTACTTTGACATTGGAGTCACTTGGGCTACATGACAAATCTTTTGATGAGTTAGATTCACCTGAGAAGATTCTTGATGATGTGGAGTCTTCTACCTTCACTTCTGATGTTGAGAGTAGTTTAGAGGATTAACCTCCTTCCTCTCCTAGTCATCATTTAGAGGGTGATGATTCTCCTCCAAATTCTCTGACTTGTCCACTTTGGGCTAGACAGACCTTGCAGTCTACAGGCAATTGAGTTGGGGATCCATTAGACACTAGGTAGACTCATTCACAATTCTAGGACGCTCCACATGTCTTCATTGCTTTTTCTTCTGATCCACAATCCTTTCGAGAGGCTTCTGCTATTCTTGAGTGGAATGCATCTATGTAGGAGTATAGTTCCTTGATGAGGAACCACACTTGGGATCTTGTCCCTCTTCCTAAGGGAATAAAGCTTGTTCGATGTAAGTGGATCTATCAGAGAAAGTTTGCAGTAGATAGGTTAGTTTATAATCATAAGGCTCACTTGGTCGCCAAAGGATTTTCCCAAGTTCCTGGGATTGACTACTTTGAGACTTTTCTACCAGTTGCCAGAATGAACTCCATATGACTTGTTCTTTCCATTGTTGGAGCCAATCATTGGGAAGTATACCAAATAGATGTGAAGAGTGCTTTTCTTCACGGTGACCTTCAACATCAAATCTACATAGAGCAACCACATGATTTTGTTCAGGATTCTTCACTTGTGTACCACCTTCAGAAGTCTCTATATGACCTCAAATAGTCTCCTTGGGCCTGGTATGCCAAGATGGACTCCTTCCTTCTGACAATTGGGTTCAGTCGGTGCCATTCTAATCCCAATGTCTACATCTTATAATAGGATGATTCACTCCTATTTCTAGTTTTGTATGTTGCTGACTTGTTGATCACAGAGAGTTCTTCATCTGCCATTGGGGTAGTCAAAATTGCCCTTCATGATAGGTTTTTGATGACTAACTTGGGCTTGTTGCATTATTTTATGGGGATTGAGATCTTCCAGTTTGCTTCTGGGATCACACTCACATAGTCCAAGTATGCTCTAGATGTTCTCTTGAGGTTTCATATGGCTAATTGTAAGATTGCTTTGACTCCCTTCCTGTCTAGAGTCAAACTTGAGGCTTAGTGTTCTTCACCATTTGTTGATGACACTTTGTATGGACAACTTGTTGGGAGTCTCATTTATCTGACTCATATGAGACCTGACATTTGATATGCTGTAGGCATGGTCTCTTGATTCATGCAGGAGCCCCATGAGCTACACTAGAAAGCAACTAAGAGGATACATCATTACATTCAGGGTACTCACAATTTTGGGATTCACTGCACAGTGAGCATTGATCTTGACTTGGTGGGCTACATAGATTCAAATTAGGCAGGCAATTCTTAGGATTGCAAGTACACTTTAGGTTACATCTTCTCACTTCGTTCAGGTCCTGTTTGTTGGTTGAGCAAGAAGTAGTTTGCTATTATTTGATCTTCTACTAAGGCTGAGTATCGAGGGCTGTGAATGCCGCCACTAAGGCCATTTGGCTACAGAATCTTCTAACTAAGTTTTGTATCTAGATCAGATGGCCATCAGTCATATTTTGTGACAACTCAAGTGCCATTCAGATCTCATAGAGTCCAGTCCATCATCAGTGGACCAAACACATTGAGGTCCACATGCACTACATCTAGGAACTCATCCATGGCCACTTCATCAACTTTCGGTATTGTTTGAATTCCAAGCAGGTTGTCAATATCTTCACCAAACCCTTCACAGAAAGCAAGTATCTTCATTTGTGAGCTTTACTAGGGGTGCAAGAGGATTCGTCTTCTAGGGGGCTTCTAAGTCCTCTCACTCGGAGTCTTGACTCTCTCTACTCTAGGGGGTCTCTTCTTTCTCTATTTGGGGGGGTTTTTCTCTCTTTTCTAGGGGGCTTCTTCTATTTGGGGGGGTAATTTTTCCATTTATGGGTACCTCATCAAACTTCATTTGTTGGGACCCATCTTTTCACCCACCTAAGCTACACTTAAAGGGGGTGTTAGTGTAGGTTTTTTTTTTCCTAGTTGGGTTATTTATTTTCCTGTATTCCTAGGTTTTTCCTACACATGTTATTAAGATTGCTTAGGGATAATTAAGTGAGTATTAGTGTGAGTGGGTGCAAGGTGTCAACATCTTCCATGGGAGTTACACTTGCCTATTTTAGCCTATTGTTGTGGACTCTTCCCATTGGTCGTATTTACCACCTCTCTCCTCTCTCATAGTCTATATATACTCACCTCCTAGCTTGTATTTTTTTATCTTGAATGCATTGTCTAGTTCTCTACCATTCTTTTGTATGAAGCTTTGAGCTCTTAATGCAATTCCGTCACATCGACATTTGCATCTCTCATAATTGCTGGTTTTCCTTCTATTTTGCATTTCAGTTTATGTAACTTTGAATCTCTCTTATAAAGTTTCTATTTATCAATTTTGTTCAAGATTTCTAACAATCCCATCCTTACATCATTCCTCTTTCAAGTGGCTGGGGCATCCTTTTGCATCCTTTCTCCCATCATCCTTACCTTATCTTCTTTGAAATGATGTCACTTCTCTTAGTCGTAACATCATCTCAAAGAGGGGAAAAATGTAGACACCTGAAATTGACCATGTCACTTTCATCACCTTGTCGACACCACCTTACAACACTTCCTGACATTTTTATCCTAAGAGTCCCCTTTACCATATTCCTTTCCCAAAATAATTAAATAAAATATATTTATTTAATTAATTTATTTCCTCCATCACCTAAATTAAATAAATAAATAATATTTATTTATTTAATCTATTTGTCCCTTTTTAGCTAAAATTAATTGAATAAATCTTATTTATTTAATTAATGTGTCCTCCCATCATCCCCTCTCCAATAATAAATTCAAATGGTTGAAAAACACAACTTTGAACTTGACTTGACCAAGGTGGCCCATTTATGTTTTATCAAATCAACAAGGACTTTGTGATGGATAAAAAATAAGGACTTGGGGCAACACTTGCAAGTATGAAATGCAAAATTTGGGAGGGGTACCAACAAGACTCATAACTATTGAAGAATATCCACAAGATATAACAGCTCTTGATCTTAACTAATTGGATGGTTGATGGCTAATTTGGGACTTATTTCCCCTAAAGCTCATATGTATGATTTATCTCTTGAATTAGAATACTAGCAATTGATTCTTGTTAATTGAATGAAGTATGTTTCTTCCTAAATTCAAGATTACAATTCACTAAATGAATTAACTTTAATCTCTTTATGTCAGAATATTTCACCTTCCACATTATGTATTATTTTACATGACTCAATATGTCACCCAATAAATTATTTTATTTCTTTGAATTCAATTGATTATTTGCCAAACAAATTCGCCATAAAAAATTAAAGAAATTCCCTCAAAAAAAGAATGAATTTGCTATCAAAATTAATTTACTAGACACTCTTCAGTCATTCAACTAAACACAATTGTTTCTATTTTATTTCTACATTTAATTATAACAAATTATCTAATTATCAATTCAAACTTATTTATTAATTAATCTAAATTATTTATTACTATAGACACTTAAATTTGTCCTCACAATCATCCTACTTTTCTTCTATTAATTAAATAGATATTGTTATTTATTTAATTAATTCGTTTAATACTTCATCCTATTATTCTTCTATTAATTAAATAGATATTGTTATCTATTTAATTAATTCACTATATACTTTCCTCTATTTTTAATCTATTAATTAAATAGATATTTTCATCTATTTAATTAATTCATTTAATAATTTCCTCTAATCAATTAAATCATTAAAATAATAAAATTATTTATCCATTTCATGCATACTCTATTTACATAATTATTAAAATACCCTTACATTTATATAAATCATTATCCATTGCATATGTCATTAAAACATATATAAATTCATTTAATTATATGTCCACTATTGCATATTTAATGCATAAAGCCCAATTTCTCCATGAATTTCCAAATCTCCACTATACCATAAACACTCCATTTATTTCTTTCAAAAATGGCTCTGGCAATATGGACAAATGTCCATTTATCTGTTTCTACATTTATTCCACATCTTCTCCCACAACCTGAATTTGATTATGTGAGGCATCTATTTAAACCCTCTTTTTTTTCACCCAGGGACCCAGAGAATTTGATAGAGAATTGATATTGGATTTGGAGCATAATCTGTCATCCATTCACCATAGCTTCATGTTGCATGCGTGCATATGAAAATCTAAGAGCATCAATACATAAATCAAGATCTTGGTGATAGAAGAACAATGGAGTTAGTTTTCTTTTTGAGTACTTATGCTTGGTTTTTCATAGTTTATTATTACCTTTATGCATATGTATTCATTTAGAATAGACTCTATTGATGTGATGTTGTGAATGTTTTTGATTCTGTTGTAGAGTTATTAGTTTTCATTTTTCAATATCTACAATTAATTATATGTATGTTGGAAATGTTGTCATTGATGTCAAAGGTGCATGGACAAGATGGTTGTCATTGATGTCAATGGAAGAATTAAAAGATCATTGAATGTTGTCATTAATGGTTAGAATATTGTCATTGAGATTGTTAGTTGTCATTGAAGGTCGTAATGGCCAAAGATCACTAATCGTTATGTTTTCCAAAGATGCCAAAGAATGCATAAAGTAAATTGATAAAAACAAAGAATCAAAGGACTAAATCAATATAGGCCAAAGGCCATACATCATTTCACCATGAGGAAGAAACTTACATCATTTCACCATGAAGAAGATCATGGCTGACTTCATCTAGAAAAAAGACTACATATTGCATGGTGTTCAAATTTGAAGTAAAAGACCATACAAATTGAATTGTGTTTATTATAGAGGCTAATTCCTTTGGCATGGTTGTCACTCTTGAAGGGATCAAATTGAAGGACAAATCACTTAACTATTGTTGGCCGCCATATAGGAGTTAAGCATATTTGAATATTAATAAAACTATATTGCTTTAAAGAGGCCGACCCCTTAATAAAGCGCTCCATATGTATCATAAACGATTAAGGTTAAAAGAAGAGGAAGTAGTTATACAAAAGTTGTTAATGAGTTTAAAAAGTAGCAATTATATTATAAGGAGCACTCCATATAAGACAAAGACATATTAATAAGGTGAAGCAAATGTGATTTGTTTTAGTAATGATTCCCTTAAGAAAGCATTTCATATATAAGACAAAATGTCTTATTTAAATGGTATTAAGAGATGTGCGATTTGTTTAAGAATTAAGAGAGGTGCGATTTATTATATGAAATTGTACGACTTTCCTCAAAGCAAAAATCTAAATATTAAATGGTGTGAAATTCACTTTGGCAACAATTTGTTATGAAGGATATAACTTATGTTTGGAAGAGGTGTGAGTTTATGAACAGTTGTGTTTATTGGCAAAAGACACATTTATTCAAAAGGGTCGCCTTTCTTGAAGAGCTATAAAAGGATAGTGTAGATGTGTTTTAAAAGCAAGTAATTCAATGAATATAATATGATTTTGAAAAGACAAAGGAAAAATAATATGAAGAGTGTTTTAGACATATATTAAAGAATATATGCAGTCCTTGTATGAAAGATAAGTGAAGATATATATATGAGGAACATGTGTAAATAATTTTGAAGATTATATGTAGATTCAATAGGGTTCTAAGGCAGAAATATTTGTGAAGATCTAAAATTTGATTTGTAAGGAAAAAAACTATATCATTTGTGAAGAAGAGCATCGCCTATTTAGTAAAGACAAGATATATGTTATTGAAGAGCAGATTTGTGAGAGGTTGTTGCATGGTATGTGATCAATTTGTGAAAGAAGAGTGTGCATCATTTGAATAAAATTTGTGAAGGAAGAAAGGTGTATGTGTGTGGATCTGATTTGTGAAGGAAAGACTTACATTATTCAGAATCAGAAGTTGTGATCATATTTGTGTGGAGTAGTAAACTATATCACTCATTAAAGAATTCATAGGTTGGTTCCTATAATAGAAGAGATTGGTGTCTCTTGTTGAGTTGGTGTTCAGTTGTGGGGATTGGTGTCTCCCATGGGTTGGTGCCTACAAATTCTGTAAGTGGGGATTAGTGTCTCCAGTGAGTTGGTGCCTACAAATTTTGTAAGTGGGGATTGATGTCTCTAGTGGGTTGGTGTCTACAAAAGAAGACTTGCAAAGAGAAGTAGGATGGTTCCTAAAAGAAGATGTATATAAAAGCAATATTTTTTCATGGTTTTCTCCTACAAGGGTTTCCACGTAAATCTTGTGTTCTTCCTGTGTTGCATAATTGTTTGATATTGCATGGTTGTTATTGCTATGATTGATTAATTTTGGAAAAGTAAAAGTTTGTGTTATACTGATTCACCCTCTCTCTCAATATAATTTTGTGCTCATCAATTGGTATCAGAGAGGGTTTCTTGAAATAGTTTAACTGCTAGAAGGAAGATCTTAAGAGGACATATGGGAAAAATAAAAAGGAATAAGGGAAAAGGAAATACCAATCAGAATGTTGATCAACAAGCACCCAAAAACCAAATGCAAGTGATGAAATAGAAGCAATACAAGGTGATGAGGTGACAAATGAAACACACATGGAAATTGAAACAAGGAATGATGTTGTGACAAACGGAGACAACCTTGTGAGTGAAAGAAAAGAAATGGAGTTAGAAGAAGAGAATTCATCTAAAAGAGGGGTAACATTCAAAGCATCAAAGAAGATGAAGAATTCAAAGCATGAATCAAGCATAGCTCCAGTTATGAATTGGATGCAAAAGAAGAAGGATATGACATATACAAAGGTAATGATAGATATTTTAATTGTGGTAAAATTGATCATTATGCTTTTGAATGTGTGCAGGTCAAAGTGATGACAAAAGAAGAGAAGAGAAAGATTCAAAAGAAGATTATGATGAAGATGATGAAGAAATTGATCTTGAGATGCCTATAGTGAGACTAAGAGGCTTAGAAAGGAGAACTTGAAACTAAAGCTACAACTTCAAAAGAACAATGAATCTAATGTAGAGTTAGTATGAAGCCTTGAAGAATCCTAGAAGATAATAGTCAAGGTAAAATTTTAGATCAAAGAAGGATACAAGATGAAAGAGGAAGTGAGAGCCCAATTAGAGAAAAAGGAGGAAAATTTTGAAAGGTTAGAGTTTGAAATTGTCTCCTTGAAAAAGGAATTGGAGAAAGCAAATTCTCAATTGAACAAAGACCTAAAGAATAAGAAGAATATTGAAATATTGGATAATATTATCAATTCACAAAGGCCAACATTCAATAAGAAAGCTCTTGGTTATGAAGAAAATTAGATGGCCAACAAAGAAAATTCCAAAGAGCCACCAAAGAAGGAAAATGAGGAAAAACCAAAAAGCTATGTGCACATACTCTCAAGAGTCCAATCATAAAGGAAGATAAAAAGAAGGAAAATCAAGTTCCATAGAAGAGCTACATCCCTCCAAAAGGTATTAAGGACAAGTTTAGAAAGTCCTTTCCTCCAAGGTAAGCACAAATGAATAGGTTACAACATTGATTCTATCCGTTATTGCTATTCTTTCAATAACTTTGGTCATAAAGCAATAGATTGTTGGACACACACAAGAAGATTTGATTGGAATAAGAATAGAAGTTCTTATGGGTTGCCAAATAAGATAAAAAAATTTGGTCTTAGGGTAAGATATTGTAGAAAACAAGCAAGAACTATTGGTTGGAACAATAATAGGATTTATTATAGGTTCTAAAAAATAAACTATAGAGCAAAATCCCTACATTAAATGATGTATTCTTTGTTTTGCTAAGGTGATGAGTCAGGATTCAAGTTTGGTAGTGTATATGCTAATGTGCATCATGAGGCATCAATAGAAACAATGGATAAAGATCAAACAAGAGCCTAGGTGCTAAAGAGTCTATGACAGTTTCTTTTTCCGTCAAAGTTTCTTATGGAATCAACATTGGAAGGGAGCCCCACGTGTCACAACCACACATCTCTTTAAGTTTTGATAGTCGTGGCTAAGGTTATTTTGTGACATTGGTTAAAGTATTCCATGTGTCGTGGACACATATCATTCTAGACTAACAAATATTTGTAGAATTTCTTTGTGTGCTATTTGCTGGGTCATTGAAAGTGGAGTCCAGATGTCTATTTCTTGCGCCTTTTCTAGATTGACAATTCTGACAACAATTTTTGTTCCACCATTGGCTCAGGGTTTATACGTGGCATCAATGTGCATAAGATAAGATTTTTGAATGGCAAACAATGTACATTTGGTGAGTCTTTCTAGAGCCTGCAATGTGTTGACATTAGGCATCATTTGGTGGGTCCCAACAGGGTAAGGAGAGAAGTGGCCATACAACATCACCACGCATCTCTAAGGGGAGAAGGATTCTAACAGATATTTCCTATTGCACTATTGGTCGAAGCCTCTTTCTTCATGTGAAGCCTCTTTCTTCATGTAGTCTCATGCTTCATGCAGGGCCAGGGAATCTCTAAACTACAATTTGAATTGATATCGATATTTTTAATGGTAACTATTGGTCTCCTTTAGAATCTTTGGTTGGAGATTGGTTTAAATAGGCCTATGATTGTTGTTATCGATATAGATAAAAATTGGAATAGAACAGTAAGAATCAAAAGAGCCTTGACGGGCATTTCTCAAAAAGGATTGAATATTGTATGTCTATGTAAACTTTGGCCTTGTGTACTTTGTTCTCCAATCAACAATGAAGAGTTATGCCATTCTGTGCTAACTTGTTTCTAGAATCTTATTTGTTATATATGAGGTATTTTGGCCTATGTGATCTATTATCAAAGTGATAACATTCAAAATTAGATGGAATATCATGCATGTATAGTCTTTTGAAAGTTATGATTCATTTGTAATTATTAGTAGTGGGATGCATTGTTCCTCTTTTGTTTCCAAAGTCTAAGATCATTTTTGGTGCATCACCATAGATTAGATTCTATTTGTAGTTGTTTATTATTCAACATCTCTCTCTCACTCTCTTTATTGCATATTAAAGATTTAGGGAAGAGCAAGCTTCTAGAAAATCTAGAGGTTATCTCATAAATCAAGTCCCACATTTTAGAGATTTCCTATCGTTGTTGGTTATATGCAAATTTAATCATCAACAATATTTTGCACATTCGGTGGGACCAATTTTAGTTGCTTAGTTGGAGGTCTAATCACATGAGCCAAGGACCTACTACAACGACTCATTCAACCAATAAACTAGGACTTCTAGTTCCACCATTGGTCATTGTTACTCGAAGAAGGACAACCGGATCAGACACATCAACAGTACATATGGTTGTACTAGTACCTCCTAGAAAATTTGTCAATTGGAATAATGGTATTCTACTTATCCCCCCAACAACCCCGGATACATGGGATCCTATCCCATCCAATGCACTAAAGGCACTCCCCAAATTCACAGGAGAATATTCAAAAACTCTGGTTGAACATTTACAAGATGTGGCATATGTGTGCATGGTGCATCATGTAATAGAGAAGAATGTGGCTTTACGATTACTTGCTACATCTTTTAAGGGGGGCTCTAGACTGGTGTCAGTATCTTCAATTGAATTCTATCAGTACATGGGATCAATTGGGAGACCTAATTTTTAATAGATTCAATGAGAAGGGAGATAGGTCATCCCTTCTGCAACAATTGATGACTATCAGAAGAGCTCCTCAAGAGGCTATTATGGATTTCAACATGAGATTCCAAAAGACATGGAAAAGGATTCCAATGGTAGCCCAACCCCTAGTTGGCATGTCAATTATCTTTTACTTAAAGGCTTTTAATTTAGATATAGCAGTTATGATTTAATCATTGGGAGGAAATACTCTTTTAGCTACATATGATTTATCCATAAGAGCTGAGAACATCTTGATAGATGGCGGGAAACTTCCTTTGAGGTCCCCTATGCCTGTATTCCTCGAGTTGTCCATTCTTTCTCAAGTAGAGGTTCCTAACCTGTCATAGTCTACCCCTTCCATGTATGTCTATCCTACATCTCAAGCCCCAGGGGCCTTAGTATCAGTGCCCCATGCATCTGAAATGGAAGAGATGAAGAATATCCTGTGGAGTTTTTCAAATGAAATAATAAACTTGAAAAGGCAATAGGCTACCTATCTAAGGCCCCCTTACCAGGGATTCCAAGTAACTAAACTTCCTTACCAACCTAATCATTATCAAGGATCTTAAAGGCCTAGTCCATCACAACCATCAAATCAAATTGTCGCGGTTCCAACACCATTGCAAACTATTGCACCTAACTCTCATCAAGAATTAGTCATGGGTCAGAACAATTTAGCAAAAGAATCGAATGCTTGGTTTTTTCCTTGCAATAGTGCCCACATGCCTAAAGATTGTCCCAGGGGAACCTATAGTAGAAAGTGGCAGAACAACAAAGACAAGCAATGGAAATAGAAATACCATCAGTACAATATTAGTACTAATCACCTGGCATGCAAAATATGGTTCTAGTATTTCAAATGCAAGGGATGTCTATAGAGAAAGAGGCAAAAATTGCCCCAAAACATGCACTCTTTTCATGGGTTGAAGAAGAACAGATGGTGTTCATAAATGAGGCTTCTACTTCACCATAGGTGCAGTCTGATTACTATACTCAGTCGAAGAGGAAGATCGTTGAGACTCCAAAAATCATACCATGTCTTGAGGTTACATTTAGGAAGAGTCTATTAATTGAGGCCGCCCATTCACAAATACTAAAGCAAGATGCTGCTCCAATACTGCCAAGTTATGGTGTTCTAAATCATTCACCTGAAAGGATGAAATATCTTGGGTATCTCTAGAGATCATAACCGCCTAGTCCATTAAATATAGTGGAGAAATTAAAGAGAGCACCTGCTAATGTTTCTCTATGGGATGTTTTATCCATCCTAGAGAAAAAGACACTACTTCAAGAAGCACTAAAGGAGTAGAAAAAACTAGTGACCACAATTCATGTAGGAAGTACAAGAAAAAAACAAAGGATTAACTGAAGAACAACCAAAGACTTCTCAGCCAAACTCAATAGCTTCTCTTGTGATTTTGAACGTAGAGGTAGGTAAGACTAAGCCTACACCCTTTTATTTGACTCTCATAGTGGGTAAGAAATTACTACACAATTCAATGATAGACTCAGGTGTAAGTGCCACTATGATGCCTAAACAAATACCGGATGCCATTCAAATAAAATATGAACCTATGGAAAAGGGGGTGATGCAATTAGATGGGAAGAAGGTCCAAAAAGTAGGATTTATCAAAGAACATCCACTTACATTATATGCATGCCCAAATATTACTGTGCTACAAGAAGTTTTTATAATAGATTTCCCTCCGGTCTTTGGCTTATGTTTATCTAGAGATTATACAACCAAAATTGGGGGTTATATTTCATTATATTGGTCCCATATGATTCTAAGAATCAAAGATGGTTCCAAGATGAAAGTGTTATCATAACCATTGCATAAAGAACATATTATTGAAGAAGTGATGGCAAATTTTGAAGTGACACATGCTATGATCACCAAAGATGAGAGGATTGACATGGAAATGTCTGATGAGGAAGATGTACTAAGTGATAGAAATGAAAAGAAAGAGATGGTTCTGTTAGAAGCTACGCCAAATGATCCTTTTGGAAATTATGATTCCATGAGATTAGGGACATATGTGATTTTTGAAGAGGACCCTCATATTCCATAAGTGACTAGCACATTGAGGGAAAAAGAGATAGTCTCATAGGAATATTCTACTCTTTGGACTTTAAATTTTGATGGTGCCAAATGTAGAAATGATTCAGGGGCTAGTGTATGTCTTGTATCACCTGTGGGAGAGAATATTCTCAAAGCTTTTTGTTTGTAGTTTGGTTGTACCAATATGAAGTGGAATATGAATCTTTAGTCTATGGCTTAATCCTTGCTGAGAAACTAGGAATCAAACAATTAAAAGTGTTTGGGGATTCTGAATTGGTGATCAAACAAGTCCAAGGAATGACAGTGGCTAGGAATGTCAGGATGAGATCTTATCACCATTGAGTATGGGATCTTATTGAATGATTTGACACTTTTAATATTCAAGTGATCCCAAGGGATCAGAATACTAAAGCTGACAAGATGACACAAATTGGGGCATAATTCAACCTGACGAATGATCTTTGGGTTAATGAAAATGATACAGTAAAGATGACTATTCAACCAATTGTCCTAGGTAATGGAGATCACTAGCAAGTCTTTGAGAGAAATGCTCAAATTGCTTTATTTGTATAATAATCAAGTGATTTTGCTAACCAATTCCAACCCAAAATTGAAGAATCTTATGGCGACCAAATCGTTCAATTGATGTCGAATAAACTTCTAAAGGCGTTGATAATGCTAGAGAGTCTCTTGGATTCTAGTGATGCAAAATTAGACAAAAGAAGGTTTGCAGTGAATAAAGATGATTATTCTAAGTTAGAGGTTGGTGATGGAAAGAAAATCAAGGTAGGAAATGTTACTACTCAAAATGAGAGACATGTTAATTTCCTTATGTGGAAAATATGATAAGGTGATAGGTTAGAATTATGAAGATCTTTGGGGTTATAATAAAGAGATAGTTTAGCATACAATAGAATTGGTTGGGGGGTCAAAGCTAGTCTGACATAAATAGAGGCCTGTGAACCCAAAAATTGAATCTCTCATGGCCTAGGAGCTCAAGAAACCGATTGAAAAATTATTTTTCCAATCAAGCATTCAATGTGGGTGTCAAATCTGGGTCCAATTAGAAAGAAAAATGGTGAAATCAAACTTTGTGTTGATTTTCAAGACTTGAATCAAGCATCTCTTAAGGATCATTATTTTCTTCCTTTAATGGAGCAAATTCTCCAAATAGTAGAGGGAGCGGAAAGGTTCTCCTTATTGGATGGAATCTCAGGGTACAATCAGATTTGGCTGAAAGAACAGGGCCAACACAAAACTACTTTTACTACTAAATGGGGAACTTTTTCTTATGCGAAAATGCCTTTTGGCCTTTCAAATGCTAGAGCTACCTTACAGTGTGCCATGGATATTGCTTTCAGTGGGTTGATAGATAAAATTATTCTAGTTTATCTGGATGACCTCACCGTGTTTACGAAATAAAAAGATGATCATTTTGATCATATTGAGATAATTTTTAGAGGTGTCAGGAGTTTAGAATATTGTTGAATCCAAAGAAGTGTGTCTTTGGTGTACCACAAGGTAAATTACATGGACATATTGTGTCTAAGGAGGGAATCTCAATAGACCCAAATAGAGTAAAGACCATTATAGATTTACCTTTACTAGTTATTAGTGAACATATTTGTCCTTCAAAAATAAATGCAGAAAATGACTCAAGACGCCTGGGAAGAAGAACAAATGGTACTAACAGTTGGAGAAGTTGCCATTGGATTGACAACCTTCCTCTAAATTTTAGAGGTATAGCTCCCTCTTAAGATATGCAATGAATAAAAATATAGGGTGTGCTTTTAACCAGAAAGCAGAAAAGGTACATTAACATCTACCCATCACCATGAAATAGACTTGTGTGATTAATTTCAGAAAGAAATGAATGTGGATAAATGATACACAGCCCACCTATCCAACACTCACAAACAAGGATGAATTAATTAAGAGACACAACTATATTCTTCCTTAACACATACCAACATAACAGAAGAAACATTGAAGACAGATTACAAATTGACACAAGAACAATTGCAATCATAGAAGATACTAGGAGACACAAAGTTCTATAAGTAATTCTTCATTTCTTCAATAATACAAAACTCAAAGTTTCTGCAATGCCTCTATACATAAGTTGAGCTAAGAAAAATATAACTGGAAATAAAATAGAATAAACTTGCTCCCCTTCCCCTATTCATAGACAGCTAGAAAAAGATACCCTTCCTCCCCTTGAAAGTCCTTCCTTTATAGTTTTTTGAAACCTCCCCAAAATTATAATTGTTCAAAATGGTCTTTTTAAGTAACCACTATCAAGAAAGTGCTAATTACAAAAGAACTTCATGTATGCAAGACAAGTGGCATTAGACTACCCCCAATTCTAGGCATATTTCCATAAAAAGTTGGTGTAACTCAGCACGTTCTTCTTCTTCTTCCAGGATGAAAATTACCCTATGGTATTTAGCATAACTAGTTTTCTCCTTCCAAGCAACTGTACGCAACTAGGAGATGATATCAATTTGTTCCTCCTCGGGCCAATGTAAATCTGGTTGTAGGACAGGCATAGGCTCATCATCCCAAATTTTATTATCTGCAGGAAGTCCCATTCTGAAAGATGACTTGGTTGATAGGAAAATCTAAACTTAGAGAACACTATCACCCTTCTCTATAGTCAGGTTTATTTAATTACACCAGCAGGTAATGATGGTTTTTAAACTTGATAATACCATGCTACCACCTTAGTGAGCTTTATTACACTTGTCATTTAAGAGGTAATTAATGCATCATTGATGAGTTCGCATTTCATAACTCTTGAAAAGACATTCTCATTACATACCACACGAATAATCAGGTGAGCTGACGATATCTTGAAAATTAGGAAATACAACCATCAAATCAAAATTCATGGACACTACGAAGATGCTGATTAATCAGGAGTTGGGACAAATTCAAAACCTTGAACTTTAATAAGGAGTTCACAAAATTTGAAAATTCATGACAATGAGTGAAGTCAGAGCTCTTATAATTCTTCAAATTGTTAGAGTGACATTCAAAAACTTTGAACCTCCTTGACACAAAGGAGAAGTCAGGAAGTCGACCATTTCTTGAACTTAAGAACATAGGTCAGGGAAACAAAGGATTCATGAAATTGAAAAATGCCCAACGACAAAGACTCATAAAAATGTCTCTAAGTCTTCAAAACTTTTGGAAAATGACCAAATTAGGGCAAGACGATGATTACATGAGTCCCTATGCAATAAAATTTGAAAAAAATTTAGGTTTAAAATTTGGGGTAACAACAGGCTCTAGTTGGGGATGAGGACTGCAAAGGATGAAGCAAGGAACCCAAAATCACAAGTATAGACCAGTGCATTACCCATTGGGCAATAGAGTCATAGAGCATGGGAGACAAAGGAGCCAGAACAAGCTAAAAATAAGGCAAATAGGAAAGGAAACTAGACTACCAACACAACAAAAACTCCTAATATATATGGGAGGAAGATCCTACCTCTAGAGACTCTAGAATGATCATGCAAATCTGTTAACAGGCTGGGAGAAATAACAGCCTCTGCAAAATAATGGTTGATGAATGAAAAGATCATAAACCAATAGCTGCCAACTTGTGACCACTATGATTATACTGATAAGAATGGCATCACATAGAGACTTCTTGAATGTGGCTTCAAAAAGCCATTGTCCATTATATGTTTCTTCAAATGGATGACTCATATCAGCATTACCCAGTACATAATTACCAGCATCTGTCTGAATGAATTCATGTAAAATGTCAAAATGCACTTGATTCTGTAAGCACAGAGAAACCAGCCCCCAGATTGGATAACCCACACATTGACCACGAGATAAAAACCTTTCATTAGTGTTATGTGTAGAAGTGACTGTATTATTTAAAATTTTTGGACCAACACATTCTTGCTTATGATCATCCATCTCAATAGGCAAATTGATACCCCATGCTTGAAAACAACCATTTTAATCATTGGAAAACCTAATATCAGCCATGCATGTATCATGCGAAACGTGAAGTAGATGGAGCTGAAAATCTATATTATAAACAATATTTTCATGTGGCTAAAAATCACCTTCAACAGAAACAATATTCTATTTTTTTGTTAAAACTGATTCATGTATTATATGGATCACTTTATTATTCTCCTCATCAAAATTATTGCATATATTTCTAACATGGGCTTCATTTGATGAATCATTCTCAAAAGGCATAATTGTATCTTCAAAGCAAAATGACTCAAAGATGGATTCTTCACTAACCTTTGGCTACAATACTTCTTCTTTATTGTCCTTTTCATGAAACTTGAAAGTCACATACTCTGGCTGTGTATTGATCATAACTTCGTTATCAACACTGGAACTTGGAGAGAAAATATCAGGAATGAAGCATTCTTTCTATAAATTGCACGATGAATCACTTTCTAGAAGTGTGACTGTTGATTGTGATTCTAGATTATCGTGTTCTATAAGCATGGGATCAAGTGTGGTAAAAAGAACTTCTTCTCCTCTTATACAAGAAAAGTCATCACTGAGAGAACAAGTAGATTGGGAATGCAATTCATCCATTCTCCTCTTAGGCTCTTCTTTGTCCATTTTATCAAATGCTTCTTTCTTATCATGGGAGACACGGGTGACTTTCAAATCTCGTTTAAAAAATTCAGCATTCATGTCTTCTTATTGCAGCCATACCTCTATATTATTTGACTCAGGAGGTGTGAAGATTTTATGTTCAACTCACATGCACACTGGAGAAAAGGCATTCAATACTTTATCTTCATGCTGTGTAACCCCAGGTTGCTCCCCATTGCTTGAAAAAGTAAATGATTCTATATCTACAGTAGACAAGGGAGCCAAAACAGTGCAATTTGCATAACCTTCTCTACGGGAGAATTGTTCATCTTCTACATTGCATGGGAGACTTGTAGATACATCATTATTTCCTTCACTATGCAGATAATAAACTTCCATTCTATTGTTCACATGAGATTTTATTTTCTCAACACTTCCCTATCTCTACCAAAGTGCATTGAATAAAAAATAGTGAGATTAGAGCATTCAACAGAAGGAGATTGAATATCATGGAAACCTATAGGCATCCTCATAGGTTCATGAATTAGATTATCTGCAATCTGATTTACTTTCCATAGGCCACTCAATATCAAATCATCTTCTATTTTTACAGCCTCTTGTTGTGCAATTTTTACATTATTTATTCCACTCTGCCTCAACTCAAATTGAACATCTGGATGCAATGTAGAAATAAAAGTGCATAGATGGATTTGCTTACACAGTCCAATGGATACAAGAATCTTTCTGGGCAGCTGGTTGGACCTATCCACAACGTCTCTGATGGGTCCACCTTCTTTCTTTTGAATGTTGAGGAATTGACATAGCAGAGCAACTTCATCAACAGGGCCTTTATATCTTCCCAAAAATTTCTTTTTCAATGAATCCCAACTAGAAATACATTTATCTTCTAAATGATGAAACCATTCCACTGCAAGCCCAATAAGAGATTCAATAAACAACTGAATAAAAATATCTTCTTTACCTACCCCCAAAATTCTGCATGAAACCGTGAACGCAAGAATGTGATTTTCAGCATCTTGAGAATCTTCTCCACTGAACTTTGGGAAATGCTTTCTTGATCCTTTAGGCAATGGTGAATATATAGGCAAAGAAAGAGGTCCAAAATGATTTCTCCATGGTTGGGAAGAAACCAAGGTCATAGTGCAAATCTGAAGAATAAATCAGCAACAGGTCTTTGCTGGAACAAAAAGTTTCTGAGTACATTTCATTACATAGAGCCACCAGCCTCTGTCCTCTGGGAGGCACCTTCAAATTTCTAGGAAAATCAATAGCATTGGTCTATCACATTTGAAGTCCCTAATAGAATCACCAAAAATTTGTTAGTGAACAGATTTGTCCTTCAAAAATAAATACAAAAAATGACTCAAGACACCCGGGAAGAAGAACAAACAATACTAACAGTTGGAGAAGTTGCCATTGGATTAACAACCTTCCTCTGAATTCTAGAGGTACAGATCCCTCTTAAGATATGCAATGAATAAAAATATAGGGTGTGCTTTTAACTAGAAAGTAGAAAAGGTACATTAGCATCTACCCATCACCATGAAATAGACATGCGTGATTGATTTTAGAAAGAAATGAATGCGGATAAATGATACACAGCCCACCTATCCAACACTCACAAACAAGGATGGATTAATTAATAGACACAACTATATTCTTCCTTAACACATACCAACATAACAGAAGCAACATTAAAGACAGATTGCAAATTGACACAAGAACAATTGCAATCATAGAAGATACTAGGAGACACAAAGTTCTATAAGTAATTCTTCATTTCTTCAATATAACAAAACTCAAAGTTTCTGCAATGCCTCTATACATAAGTTGACCTAAGAAAAATATAACTAGAAATAAAATAGAATAAACTTGATCCCCTTCCCCTGTTCACAGATAGCTAGAAAAAGATACCCCTCCTCCCCCTAAAAGTCCTTCCTTTATAGTTTTTCGAAACCTCCCCAAAATTATAACTATTTAAAACAGTCTTTTTAAGTAATTGCTATCAAGAAAGTGCTAATTACAATAGAAATTCATGCATGCAAGACAAGTTGCATTAGACTACCCCCAATTCCAGGCATATTTCCATAAAAAGTTAGCGCAACTCGACATGTTCTTCTTCTTCTTCCAGGACAAAAATTGCCCTGCAGTATTCAGCATAAATGGTTTTCTCCTTCCAAGCAACTGTGGGCAACTGGGAGATGATATAAATCTGTTCCTCCTCAGGCCAATGTAAATCAGGTTGTAGGACATGCATAGGCTCATCATCCCAAATTTCATTATTTGCAGGAAGTCCCATTCTAAAAGATGACTTGGTTGATAATAAAAACTAAACTCAGAGAACACCATCACCCTTCTCTATAGTTAGGTTTATTTCATTATGCCATTAGGTAATGATGGTTTTTAAACATGATAATCTCATGCTACCACCTTAGTGAGCTATGTTACACTTGTCATTTAAGAGGTAATTAATGCATCATTGATGAGTTCGCATTTCATAACTCTTGAAAAGACATTCTCATCATATACCACATGAGTAATCAGGTGAGTTGATGATATCTTGAAAAATGGGAAACACAACCATCAAATCAGAATTCATGGACACTACAAAGATGCTGATTAGTCGGGAGTTGAGACAAATTCAGAACCTTGAACTTTAATAAGGAGTTCACAAAATTTGAAAACTCTCAATAATGAGTGAAGTCGGAGCTCTTATAATTCTTCAAACTGTTAGAGTGACATTCAAAAACTTTGAACCTCCCTAACACAAAGGAGAAGTTGGGAAGTTGGTCATTTCTTGAACTTAATAACATAAGTCAGGGAAATAAAGGATTCATGAAAGTGAAAAATGCCTGAAGACAAGACTCATAAAAAATGTCTCTAAGTCTTCAAAAATTTTAGAAAATGATCGGATTGGGGCAAGGCAATGATTACATCCATCCCTATGCACTAAAATTTGGAAACTTTTTAGGTTTAAAATTTGGGGTAACACTGGTGAATAAGAAGGTAGTGCAGTCTTTCTTAGGAAAGATCAATTTCTTAAGTTATTTTATTTCAGACTTTGATGGATTGGTTAGGCCCATTACTATGATGCTGAAAAGGGACCTGAATTTCAAATGGATCCTTGAGGGTAGACATGCTTTTGAAAAGATTAAGATGGCTATCTCTACAACCCCAATGCTAGTTAATCTAGAATTCTCAAGGGATTTCGTGATGTATGTGTACGGAGGAGAACAACATAGCCACAGTCTTGAATCAAAAGGATGGTACTCAAGCTAAAGAGCACCCTATTGCTTTCTTTTCAAGGACCTTGTGAGGGTATGAATCTAAGTACAACTTTGTGGAAAAACAAGCCTATGAAATGGTAAAAGGTTTAAAGAAGTTTTGGCACTTGGTAACTGGGAATAAGATCATAATATTTGTCGCTCATCCAAGTGTCTGGGGATACATAATGGAAGGAGAAAGTATTGAGAAAAGAGAGGGCTGGATTACTAAGATATTGGAATATGATGTTGAAATCAAACCAACTAGACTTGTCAGAGGGAGGTGACTCTGCGAATACATGGCCCAAAGTCTAGATTCTGCAATGGAGCATGAGGAAGCTTCAACAATGGTATTGGCAAATCAAGAAGATGACTCGAGTTCATGGATAATGGATAGAGTGCACTTTATTGACACAAGACAATATCTGAGTCAACTACCTATTCATAAGAGAAGATTCTATAGATTGCAAGGATCTGGTTATTCTCTAATTGATGGTTTTGTTTTCAAAAGCAACTTCAATGGCATTTTGCTCAGATATGTGGAAAGGGAGGAAGTTGATAAGATTTTGCATGATCTACATTATGGGACATCTAGAGGGAATTTTTCAGCCAAAACTACAACAACTAAAATAATTTGTGTAGGATATTATTGGCCTACCCTTTTTTCATATTGTCATGAGATAGTTAGGAAATGCTAGTAGTGCCAGTTCTACTCGGGGAAAAGGAGAAATGATGCTATGCCTCTCAGTCTGATCATTGTTGAAGATCCATTAACCAAATTAGGTCTAGACTTCATAGGAATGATTAATCTAGTGTCTAATACAGGTCACAAGTTGATCCTTACAACGGTAGATTATTTCACATGATGGAGTGAAATGGTGCCATTAAAAGAAGCCATAGAGAATGTTATTCTAACTTTTCTAGAAGAAATTGTTACCAAGTTTTGTCCTCCTAAGACAATCATATCTGATAATGATAAGGTATTTCTTGGGTCAAAGATTTCATAGTTCACCCTAAAGAATGATATTTTCTTGAAGACATCTTCAAATTATTATCCACATGGAAACGGTTTAACTCAATCAACAAATAAAAACCTAGATAGACTTATTAAAAGGATGGGGGCAGATCACTAGAAGGAATGGCACAAGTATCTAAAAATAGCATTATGGGTAGACCAAATCACTTCAAAACAAATCATCAATTCATCCTCGTATGAGTTGGTATATGGAAAAAGGGCCTCAATGCCCATGTCAATTGAAATTTCGGCACTACAACTTATCAAGTGATATGATATTGAGGAAAATGGATCAATGAATGTTAGGCTTGTGGAATTGATAGATCTTCAAGAGAAAAGTGAATCAACATATGATGCAATGATTGATTACCAATCAACAGTTAAATGATGGTTTGATCAAGGAGCTATAGAGCTAGGTTTCATTGTGGTTTATTGCATTTTGAAGTGGAAAGAGAGATGATGCAGGGGCATCCTGATGCACTCTTTTTGATACAAATTGTTGTCATGTGATCAGCTTTTATTTTTGACTTGTTTGGTGTCAATAAGGTCATGTAAGACCATTTGGAGTCATTTGGAGTCATTTAAATCCATTATGTAATGTTTTGGATTCAAAAGTTGCAAAAAATGTAAAAGTTGTCAAAAAGTTGTAAAGTTGGTTTAGGAAGATAGGAAGTAGTTTTGGGTGATGGAAATGGATGTAATTATATAAATATGTCATGTAAACATGAACACAAGGGTTGGAGAAGGTTGAAGAAGGTGGAAGAGAAGTGGAATAAAATATATCTTATTTTGCATGTTCAAATATATGTTTTCCTGTGACTATAATTCACATGGTACATAAGGGTATGGATAGGTGCAGTCCTAAAACTAGTTGGAAAATTTATAGGAAAGCATTATCTTACAAATGCAATTGGTTTGGTGAATGTTCATTGGGTTTTGTGGAAGTTATGCCATTTTTTGTCTTGACAGGTCTGAAAAGTTTATTTTCTAAAAGTTTGCAGTCTAAAAACATGTTAGTACGAACATGTATAGAATGATGGAGGAATAAAAATAATTGGGAAAGTTATCCCTATGTTTTAAGAGATGAATGTGTTTTTTTTTAATCAATTTCATTGAGTTTTGTGTGAGTTATGACATTTTTACTCACAACAGGTCTAAACCCTGCTTAAGGTTTCCAACGAACTAGAATATTTCATATCTTTAATTCCAACCATAAAAAAGTAATGAAAATTGGTGGAAAGTTCCATTTTAATATAATCTAAAAACCCTTTAAAGAAAAATTCATAGTTTACATTTTTGGAGGAGTTATATAAGTCTGTGTGTTTCCATTTATGAGAAAACAGTCATAAAACCCTAGTTCCATGAGGGTTTGATAAGATCTATACTTTGTGTGAACATGATTGGTTGGGAATTGATCAAACATGTTGTAAGAAGACTGAAATACTAAGGAATTCATGCATCATGTTGTTTTTCCCTTGTTGAATGCACATTAGGCTACCATGGCAATGTTTCCAATGTGATCAAGAATGCACTTAATCATTATTTGAGATGAATCAGTTTATGAAAGTTGTCAAGTGAATCAAGTTTGTTGCATTTTGTCATTGTTGGTGATCAATCATTGTTTCACTTGTGTCAAGTTGTGCTAAGTGAAGGTTTCTTTGCATCATTTTTGGTATCAAAGCCCAAAGATCTGGGCAAGGGAAATTTTGGAGGTTTATGTATTATTTTTGATACGTTGAAGTTGAAAGGAAGCTAGGTGTACGAAAATCACTTCCTACACTAATATAATGAGGAGAGATGTATGCAAATTCATATTAACCTTTCCAGTTATAGTGTTATTAACACAATAATAGAGATATTGTAGCAATACACATACACACAAAAAGTAGATAGAAGAGAGAGAGAGAGAGACAAGATATACGTGGGCAAAAGCCTTATGGGTGAAAAACCCCACACTCCAAAACATAACTCAAATGTATTATAGTAAACAATAATAGATTACAATATAGTTTTAGATCCAATACTCTTTCAGTAGTCTTTGAATGTTGAATCTAGAGATATTCCAGTAGTATAACAATACCTGTACAAAAAACTATACATCTCCCATCCAAGCACCTATTTTTATAGAGTTTACAAGGCAAATATGGAACCTTCTAGAGATAGGCATCCATCTTGGATTCATGCCACAAAACCCACACCTAAGGACACTTGTCCAACATCTCATCCCAATTTAGGTGCCTTGTCCCAAGATAGGCTATGACAGATGCTCTTACGCACCCTACAGCTATCATAGAATCTGTCATAACTGACAACACTTACAACTATAAAAGAATTTGTCATACACTAACTAAAAATAGCATATTCCTCTTAAAACATGTCATAACCTTCCTTGACTACCCAAATATTCCTTTCTCTTGTGCAAAGATACTCATTGACACTTGTCATTAAATAAAATTTGTTTGAGGTTTTGGGGGCACTGCCCACAAACCCCCGTTAATTATTCAAGGGGGAAACCACGGCTACCAATTTCACCAAAATTTATCTTGCTGCATGTACACAAGGTGCCGACTATGCCAACTCAACATGGGATAAATAAATACAACATTAGGAATTTGCAAAGGTTGAGACACCTTAATTCCCAACAGAAGTGAAGAACTTGGATGCCAAAAGACTAGGTAGTGAGGAAAAGGAAAGAAAACATAGGTGAGGTATCACAAGAAGAATCTAAGAAAAGAGAAGAGATAGCAAGATGCAACAACAAACTTAGAAGGGGAAGATGAAAGATAACAGGATAAACCTAGTTGTATAGTTTTATAGGACAATGGGAGAGTTTGAAAAATGTATTGAGCTTGTATTGCAGTAATGTCTTGAGAAGGCATCTTAGGAAAATGTTTGGCATTGGCCAATGAGAAAGAAGGTGAAGTGGTCCATACAAATGATTATTTAGAAAAGAAGGCAATAAATGGTTACTTTGAAAGAGAAGATGAAACAAAGGAAGAAGAGACATTCATAATGTGGACATGAAGAAAGATCAAGAGCGTCTTCAAGAAAGTGTAGAAATCATGGAAGAGAAAGGTTCTCAAGAAGACACAAATGCAAAGGTCCATTGGCAAGAGATATATCCTATAAACAAACAGGTTGGTGATGATCAGATAGTTGACAAGAAGATGGGTATAGCCGAGATCAATGGAGAACCAAGACAACAAGCACTAGGAGATAGTGAAGAAGTAAATTGGCCTCATGGTTTTTATCTAATGCATGTTTCTAATAATGTTTGTATAGGTGCAGACTAAGGAGAGACTTGTTGAAATCCATCAAACAACTGAGAGGGGGGGTGAATCAGTTATCCCTAAAACTTTGAACAATTATGAACATCAACTCTTCAAATACTTATTTATTGTTATTCAGATTTAACCATGAAAGCATGAAATAAGAAGCTCAACACAATAACACAATCAACACATTAAACACCAAATTTTTACATGGAAAACCCTATAAGGGAAAAACCACTGTGGGTGTTAGCCTACAAGATATATATGTTATATCAATACTGAAAAATAGAGGCTCGCTGCCTTAGGGATCACTGCTCGAATTTCTCACTACAAATGTTGAGGCTCACTGCCAAAAATAACTCATTGCCAGGGATGACTCACTGCTAAGGATGACCCTCACTACCAAGAGATGGTGAACTAATTTGGTAGCATCTACTCCATGATTGGGTTCAGTTCCATTGAAGCACAATATAACTCATCTGCTCTTCTCTTTACACCTTTGCACTTATCTCTTCATTTTTTCACTCAAGGGCATCTTTTTCACAACTAAAGTTTATGCTTTTATACAATTCATCAACCTTGGAATGTACATCAAGGTCAACATTGCATTCATCATCCATTGGAACATTCTCCAAGGTCAGCATTACAATAATACAAATAAATAGGTCTAGACCTAAACAAGATTTACTAAGGTAAAGATGTATGCAGATCATATTATGCCTTAGCTAGGACTCAAATGCAATCTTCCATGCCACGACATGCTTCCATAATCTTCAATGCATCTCTGCAAGAAGTGAAGACAACCAAGTCAACCAAGACTGGTGATAACACTGGGTCTTCAAGGAATAGACTTCATCCATGATCTAAATTTCTCTTTGTGGACTAATCCAGAGGTAGGAACATGATCAGGAGACATCCACAAGGGCATTGTAATCACAAGGAACAACCGCATGATCTTTAACCACTCTATCAAGGAGATTCTTCAAACTGAAGCACAAGAACAACACTGCCATCCACTGTCATAAAGAAATGATAGCTCGCAGACCACCAAATCATGAACCATTGGAGTTGAAGGCACTTATCATCATTCCAAACTTAACTATAGAACTACAGATCATAATAGTTGAATGCAGAGGAATACCTTTTCTGTGTCACTAGTGAATACTCAGGAAAAGCAGCTTTTATTCTGGTGAACATAACTCACTCAGATCTTCATACCAGAGGCTCAAACTTGAGATATAGAATCTTCAAACATGCCTCTAAATAACTTCCAATCCATAGACAAAGATATTTATTTTTCTAGAGATGTGGAGCAACCTACCAGACTATTCTTCAGTAAACAAAGGTACTCTTCCACACAGTGTTTCCACTGGAGGAGCAATTTTTCTCAAAAGCACTTGGAAACTCAATATATGAATCATTTACTCATTTTCTCCAACACTTCCGTGAGCCAATACAAAGCATGTAACTTATCAAATTAGGAGCATAGTTGACATCAATGACAACATTGGTTAGGCACATACTTGCAACAAGACTGATAAGGATGAAGACATGGACAACAGTACCATGGCATATGAAAGTGACATAGACTATTGGAGTCTTGTAGTTGAGAAGAAGATCATCAGGAGGAGGTCCAAAAAGCAAGCACAAAACAAAAGAGTGAAGACCAAGAATCATGGAGCAGATGAAACCAAGCATGGGAAGGATCAAGAGGAGGTTAAAGAACAGCTAAGCATGTTGTAAGAAGACTAAAATACCAAGGAATTCATGAATCATGTTGGTTTTCCCTTGTTGAATACACATTAGGCTACCATGGCAATGTTTCCAATGTGATCTAGAATGCATTTAATCATTGTTTGAGATGAATCGGTTTATAAAAGTTGTCAAGTGAATCACGTTTGTTGCATTTTGTCATTGTTGGTGATGGATCATTATTTCACTTATGTCAAGTTGTGCTAAGTGAAGGATTCTCTACATCAAGAGAGCTACCAAACCAGGGCAACATGAAAAGTTTGATTCCCTATGGAGGGGCCCCTTTAAGATTGTTGTTTTCAAACCAAGTAATGCATATGATTCAGAAAGTGTAACTAGGGAGGTCTCAAAGATTTTTGTCAACAGGATCTTCTTGAAACATTTCAATTGATCGGGGTGGTGACATCTGTACATAGTTGCATTTTTCAAGAGGTTGTTATTTCCCACCTCTTTTTAAATAAGTGCCAACCACACAATGCTTTTGTTTTCAATAAAACTATTTTGAAGACACCACATGTCTATTCTTCGCCAAGAATTTTGAGTTGTAGCATGAAGGGATGACTCAACTACCCGACGTGATAAGGCATTTAATGATAGAATCTTCTTAAAGCCATCGTCATCTTGAAAATCTTTGAAATCTCCAGTGACAAGAGGTTAAAATGTGTGAATTTAGGTTGGTTGTGAGAAGACAACAATGGCGGAGTCAGAGTCATAAATGCACATGAGGGGAGTAGCTATATAAATGATGTCTCAGGGCTGAATGGTCATTAGTAGAAATGACAGAGCTAAGAATTTTTGAAGAGAGAAGGAGAGCATTTTGGTGCAGTCATAGTAGGAGGGTTCACAGAATGAACTATCCAAACTATGCAGCAAGATTAAACACAACGAAAATAACTCAAGAAATTAAACAAATGCAGATTCAGTCATTGAGTATATCAAGGAATTCAAATACAAATTGGTCAGCAACATGTGGGTTTACAATTAGGGCTCAAAGGCCTGATCACATACATGCGCAAGATAAAGCTTTGAAGTTCTCTCGCAAAGGAGCCAACTATCTATCTTCTAAATCATGAGAAATATGTTAACTATTTTCCTAAGGATCTATTACATCTTTATATATCATCTCCAGACCAATAGATTCCTCCACGTCAGCCAAGGAAGGTCACAACTCCAAAGAAGAGATGTAACGTGTTCACAGATAGGTTAGACCTAAATGCATAGAACACTTCCTCAAATGAATGGAACAACATGCGGACCCTTGGGGAAGGTCAGCCATGAACCATAAGACATTGGATGATGTGTCATTGAGATATGAAAGTCAAGGAACAATCCACAAGCCTTCTCCTCCAGCTGATTATCAGGAACTATTAGAATGCTCTACTCTAGGAAAACAAATGATCTTATGATATCGATATCTTTCTGGTTTTTTAGTAATATATTCAAATGCTCTTAATTCTTGATATGATGTATATGAATGTATGTAGATGCTTAGTCTAGATTCGCAAGGTGTGAATTGCCAAAACTAGACCACAAGTTGAGAACTGCTACTGACTGAATTGAATTGGAAAATGAAAGAACTGAAATGCAAAAAAAACTAAAATACAAATATTTTTGGTTGATGCAAGATTACTCTTGAACTAGGGATGCTCCTACATCAGACATCTAAGGTTATTGAAAAAGTGAGTCCCTCACTTTGTTGGGGCTAGGGGAGATCCAAGACGGTCCACCTCAGCCTGAAAAATCCAAGATGAGTCTTCTTCTAGTCTGCCTTTCCACTTCACAAGATATTCTTTGTATTATTTGCCTCTAGTGTTGCGTCCAAATTTTCTATCCAAAATGTCTACAATCTGTTTTGGTGCTAGTTGTGGTAATTGCTTCTTCAGGTCTTCTTCCATGTTGTCACTGAACTCTATTTCGTGATACTGATAAAGATCCACAATGTTGAAAATAGGTGAAATACCCAATGTCTTTGGTAATTCCACTTCATATGCATTTCCTGAATCAAATTTTCTAAGTATCTTACAAGGTCCAAACTTCTTCATCTTTAACTTGTGGAAATCTTTCTTTTATTAGGTACAACATCACTTCATCTCCAACTTCAAATTCCTTAGGTCTTCTCTTCTCATTAGCCTTCTCTTTATACTTACTGTTCATAGTCTCCAAATGTTTCTTCACTTGATTATGCCCTGTCTTCATGTGATCTACAAATTCCTCTACTTCTGTACTACTCTTTTCCTCTGTACTGATGTCTATCAATTCTATAACTCCTCTAGGATTCACTCTGGTCACAATCTCAAAAGGTGTTCTTTTGGTACACCTATTTACTGAATTATTGTATGCAAACTCTGCTTATGAAAGAATCAAGTCCCAACTTCTGGCTTTGTCTCCAATCAAGCATCTCAACAAGTTTCCCAAACTCCTATTCACTACCTCTATCTGTCCATCTGTCTATGGATGAAAAGTAGATTTGAACTTCAAATCTGTCTTCATCTTCTTCCAAAGTGTCCTCCAAAAGTATCCAACAAACTTTGTATCTCTGTCTGAAACTGTACTCTTATGTCATCCATGCAATCTCACAATCTCCTTGAAAAATAAGTCATCTACATGCACTGCATCAGTTGTCTTCTTGTAAGGTATGAAATGAGCCATCTTTGAAAATCTATCAACCACTACAAATATTGAATCATGTCCTCTATGTGTCTTAGGTAATCCCATTACAAAATCCATGTTTATGTCTTCCCAAGGTCTCTCCAATACTGTCAAAGTTTTCTACAATCTAGTGTTCTGACTACTCCCTTTTGCAACTTGACAAACTCTACAACTTTGCACAAATATCTGAACATCCTTATGTATCTGTGGCCAAAAATAGTTTTCACTCACCAAAGCTACTGTATTTTCAATGCCAAAATGTCCTGCCAATCCACCACTATGCTTTTCATTGATCAGATTGTTTCTCATTTAACTTCTAGGTATGCACAACTGACTTCCTTTGAACAACATATCTTCTTGAATGAAATAGTCCAACCACTTACTTCTATCTATCACAACAGGTTCCTTACATGCTTTCCAAGGTTCTACAAAATTAGTGTCTCCCTCATACATGTTCTTCAATTCATCAAATTCCAACACTTCAACTCTCATCTCTGTCAACACATTTCTTCTCCTACTCAAGGCATCAACAACTTTGTTTGACTTACCACTCCTATGCTTCAACACAAAAGTATAAGTCTACATGAACTCTAGCCATCTCATATGTCTCCAATTCAATTTACCTTGACTGTTCAATTATTGCAAAGCGTGATGATCTGTATACAATACAAACTCCTTAGGCAACAAGTAATGTCTCCACTTCTTCAAGGCTTGAATTATGGCATAAAACTCTTAATCATAAATTGAATATCTTCTCCTTGCATCATTCAACTTCTCACTGAAATAAGCTATAGGTCTACCTTCTTGACTTAACACTACTCATATTGCATTTCCACTTTCATCACAATCAACTTGAAATACCTTATTGAAATATGGTAATGCCAAAACAGGTTGCTCTGTCACTTTCTACTTCAACAACTCAAAACTTTTATCTGCTCCTGATGTCCACTTGAAATATTTTCTATCACCTCTCATTGTCTTTGTCATAGGGTTACAAACTGAATTGAAATTTTTGATGAACTTCCATTAGAAACTAGCCAATCCATGAAATGATCTAACTTCTCCAATGCTCTCTGGTGTAGGCCATTCAATAATTGCTTTAACTTTCTCAGGGTCCATCTTCAATCCTTCCACAGAAATCACAAATCCCAAATATACTAGTTCTTCCTTCATGAAACTACACTTCTTGATGTTTATTAGCAACTTCTCTTCTCTCAACCTTTGCAAAACTTGTCTAACATGCCACAAATGTTCTTTTGTCTTACTAAAAATTAGAATATCATCCAAGTACACAATTACAAACTTACCCAAGAATTTCTTCAAGACTTCATTCATTAATCTCATGAAAGTACTCGATGCATTTGTCAATCCAAAAGGCATCACTAACCACTCATACAATCCTTCATTTGTCTTAAAAGAAGTCTTCCATTCATCTCCTTCTCTGATTTTGATCTGATGGTATTTGCTCTTAAAGTCTATCTTTGTGAAATATCTTGCTCCACTCAAACAATCAATGATATCATCCATCCTAGGTAAAGGAAATCTATACTTAACTGTGATCTTGTTTATTGCTCTGGAATTAGTACACATTCTCCATTATCCATCCTTATTAGGTGCCAAAACTGTAGGTACTGCACAAGGACTCAAACTTTCTCTAATCAAACCATTTCTTAGCAACTCTTGTATCTATCTATTTAATTCTTCATTCTATGTGCTACTTTGTTAGGCAAACTTGCTCCCAATATAAGATCCATGTGATGACTGATAATCCTTATAGGTGGTAATCCTTCAGGTACATTATCTGATATGATGTCTGCATACTCTATCAGCAACTCTCTCATCTCCTCCAACTATTCTTCTTCAGTCTCTTTCTTCACCCCTTTAGGCTTCTTAGGAATCAAGGCATAACACAAACTTTCCTGTTTCAAACCATCCAAAAATTTTCTTCCATCTATCAAACAGATTCTAGCATTCCCACATACTTCATTCTTAGGGTCATCTTCCAAAGGAATCAAGGTAATTCTCTTTCCATTTGCTATTATAGTATATGTATTCTTTCTCCCATCATGCATAGCTTTTCTATCATACTGCCAAGGTCTACCCAACAAGATATGACAAACATCCATAGGAATAATATCACACAAGACTTCATCATGATAAGATCCAATATGAAATTTCACCAAACATTGTTCACTCACCAGTACCATATGATCATCCTAAATCCATGCTATCTAATAGGGCTTAGGGTGTTTCAATCTTTCCAAATTCAACTTAGTCACCATCCCCTCTGAAACTAGGTTATCTGAACTACCACTATCTGTGATGGTTCCTCATGTGTATCTACTTGAAATAGTGCTCTCCTCATCACCAATGATTCTCCTTTCTCTAGATTGCCAATTGAACTAGGTGATTCAATAGGTTCTTCCTCAACATAGGTTGCTCTCCCACCATTTTCTTCTTTCTTGCTTGTACTACCTTGATTACATTCAAATGCTCTATGTCTTTCACCTCCACACTTGAAACAAGTACCTCTGAATGTTCTCTTATCAAATCCTCTACTTTCTCTCCTATATCCTTCATTTTGGTATGCACTAGGGTTTCCACTCTGGTAAAAAAATTTGTCATCTCTCTGATAAGCATTGTTATCTCTGTCATCCCTCTTCAATGGGGTGTCAAACTTGGTCTGCTCCACAAATGATCTATCATATCTAGAAAATGTTCTTCCTCTCTAAAATTTACCTCCTCTACCTCTCTGTCTCTGATCATGTCTCTTATTCAACTTCTCTTCAACTTTTAGGGCAAACTGATATGCTTCCTGAAAAGATGTCATCTTTACCAAACTTAGTTCTTCTTGAATGTTCAATCTTAGTCCATTGATGTATCTAGCCACTTTCTCCTTTCTTGCTTCACTATGTCCTATCCCTATGATCATCTTATGAAATTATTTAGTGTACTCCTTCACAGATTTCTCCTTTTGTCTTAGGTTTTGCAATCTTTTTAACAATTCCAACTCATAGTCAACATGTATAAACTGGTTGTTCAACTTTGTCACCATCCGGTCCCACTTTATAATCTTTTCTTTTCCTCTTCTATTTCTTTCCAACTGAACTTCTTTCCACCATATAGCAACATGTCCTTTCAATCTTGTCTTTGCAAATTTCACTCTCTCTGGATCTTCAATCTCTTCATATTCAAAGTATTCCTCGATATCATTTATCTAATCAATTAACTCTTCAGGGTTCAAATTACCAGTATAATTTGGCACATCTACTCTAGGTCTCTTTCCAATTTTTGAAATAGCTTGCAACATCTTTACCTAATTTGATTCTTCTTCCTCATGACCTTCTAGGGTTTCGCTAGTTTGTTCAGTAGATTGAAATTCTTCTTCATCATCACTTTCAACATTAGGTCTTGGTGTCAATCCTCTTTACCTATATTCCTCAACAACATCCAAATGAATTCTCATTGTTCTCATCAATTCCATCATCTCATCCATTCTATTAGCCATTGTACCAACAGGAGGAACTCTTTGCGATGGCATTCTTCCTATGATCAAGTGCAAACTGCCTTAGGTTTGGCGATCGGGCTACAAGAGAAACTGCCTCTCAATTGGTGATCAGTTTCACACAAGTAACCTACCTAGAATTAGCGATCTACTCACAACAAGATCTTACGGAATCCCCTTCACCAATTCACTCCAAAGAATCAAACTTTCACTTTGATACCACTTGGTGCAGTCACAGGAGGACGGTTCACAGAATGAACTATCTGAACCGTGAAACAAGAGTAAACACAACAGAAACAAATCAAGAAATGGAACAAATGCAAATTCAATCATTTAGTATATCAAGGAATTCAAATACAAATTGGTCGGCAACATGCGGGCTTACAATTAGGGCTCACAGGCTTGATTACATACATGTGCAAGATAAAGCTTTGAAGTTCTCTCATGAAGGAGCCAACTATCTATCTTCTAAATCATGAGAACTATGCTAACTATTTTCCTAAGGATCTATTACATCTTTATATATCATCTCTGGACCAATAGATTCCTCCACGTTGGCCAAGGAGGGTCACAACTCCAAAGAAGAGAAGTAACGTGTTCACAGATAGGTCAGACCTAAATGCATAGAACACTTCCTCAAATGAATGGAACAATGTGTGGAACCTTGGGGAAGGTCAGCCATAAACCTTAAGACATTGGATGATGTGTCATTGAGATCCGCAAGTCAACGAATGATCCGCAAGCCTTCTTCTCCAGCTGATTATCAGGAACTATTAGAATGCTTTGCTCCAGAAAAATAGATGATCTTCTGATAGCAATATCTTTCCAGTAACTTACCCAAATGCTTTGAATTCTTGATATGATGTAGATGAATGAATATAGATACTTAATCCAGATCTGCAAGGTGTGAATTGCCAAAACCGGACCACAAGCTAAGAACTGCTACTGCCTGAACTGAACTAGAAAATGAAATAACTGAAATGCAAACAAAACTAAAATACAAATGTTTTTGGTTGATGCAAGATTACTCTTGAACCAAGGATGCTCCTGTATCACATTTTGTGATCAGTGTTGCGATTGTTCAGGGTTTTCGTGAAGGGTATTTTTGATTCAAGATGTCATGAAATGGAATCATTAGACCCAGCTTCCAAAAGTGATACTCCAAGGGAAACAAGGACTTCAGTGGTGAAGAAATCATAGGAGCTTCCTCTAGAGTTGGCGAACAACAAATCATATGCTTTCACTCCTATGTAGGCAAAACCCAAATTGCCAAACATCAAGGAGCTTAGGAAAGGTAAGTGTCATGATTCCACTTTAGTTTTTTGATCCCACGCATATATATATATATATATATATATATATATATATATATATATATATATATATATATATATATATATATATAAGCCTATATTATCAGAGAATCCTAAGAACTTGAGAGACGAGGCACATGCACATATGGTTGAGATAGTTAAGACAGGAGAGTCATAAACCTTTGGTATAAGGATATGGAGCTCTAGGCTAGCTCAGTTCATGGTCCTTTTGGTTCACCCATGTCCTGAATTGGTTTATGTTTGTGTTTAGTGTTATGATCAAAGCACTAGAACTATCATTGAGAGGAACCTTAAAATAGTGGTTGATGCACAAGTTGTAAGTGATGTGCTCAAAATTGAATATGACAGTCACTGATTTTAGTAATCTTATTAAGTTGCATAAGTTTTGGGAGACAAGGGATAATTAACTTGGTTTCCTGAACGTAGAACTCCATTTGGAACCAAATAATATAGTGTTGCCACCACTACCCATTGCAATATCTCATTTCACCCATGACGTGAAGGATGCATGTTCTATGTTGGACTTTATTTTGGCCTTGACAATGATATCAATGTGCATGGTTTTCAGCTGGTGGTCATTTTCTGCCTCAAAATTATCACCAAGAAACAAGCTTACAAAATGGACTTCTCAGAAGTTATAGCTGACAAAATGTCTTATCAGTTAGCTAACTTTGGTCACCAACAGTTTTTTAGGTATTCATCCTTTTTACTCCATTTGATGCTGTTTCAGAATCCACAATTTTTCTAGCCCTACATGTAGTTGGTAATGACTGATGATTTACTCGATGCACAAAAGATAATTCTAGTTTAGGCATGGACTCATCTCCTATTGGCTAGCACCAATTATTATGAATTTTCTAAATGTTTCCTGGCTCTAGCTCTCAATGAACTTAGCCTGGATCACATAACTTTCAGGGTGAGTGATAAGAAAAGGAGTGTATAATCTAGCATTCATGTACCCTGCAATTGGTTCTTTGGGGATCACTACATGATACTCAGGGTTCATGGTTTCAAAAAAAAACTTTTAGGCTACCCAAATTTTTAACTGATAGAATTTTTACAATTGAACTAGCTCACCAATTAGATGTGGTAGACTCTGAGTTTGGAGCTAGGAGGAAGAAAAAGGCTATATATAATATTACTTTCTCTAAGGTGAGTATCACAGTGATAAAGAGGCAAGCTGAACATCTGCTAATGTTGAAATTGGTGGAATTGGGTCTTGACCAGATCGAAGATGAATGGGAATATGACCCAGATGGCTTTATGAAAAAGTGGTTGTCCCAATCTAAATCTCCAATTCCTTTCAAACATAGGTCCACTCATTTTTTGAGGCAAGATGATCACTTGTGGTTGACACTGATGATGTCTATATTGAGTTGAATCAGAGTCTAGCCAAGTCTTAGCCTCTTTGGAAAGCATTCTATCAGCCTAAAAGAGATTATGACCCTTCTAGACTAATGACTCATGGTCTCAGATCTACTCTTGTAATAGAGGACTGGAGTATTGAGAAAATCAATGCCTATTGGAAATATAGGCAAGAGATTTTTGAGATGGAAAGGAACTTTGGTGATGTCAGTACTGATGAAAATTGGTAGCGATTATGGGATGATGAACATGAGCAACTTGGTTCACCCTATGGTTAAGCAATTTTTTTCGGAGAGGAGGATGAGTAAGAAATGGAGTCATATAAGGAGTGAGATGAGTTAGCAAAAGAGCAAGAGCCAGTGAAGAAAAGGCGGAAGCTCAAATTACAAGAGGAATCTGAGGAAGAAGAAGATGTACTCATCATTTCAATGCCATCATTGGGGCTGACATCTAGTGCCGCAATAGTTGGAAGCATTTTGGTAAGTGTTCCTATACCCTCTTCTTCTCCTTAATCATTCCATGATCCTATCATCACTCCCCTCTGATGAAGGTGGGTAAGTCATAAAACACACAACAACAAAAATGGAACATAGAAAATAGAATATTTCTTTATTGATATGGGCAACTCATTACATTACAGAATCTCAATTACAATTAGAGGAATCAGTCCTCCACAGGCTGCAACACACTATAACTATACATCACCAGGCTCTGGAACCTTCTGCCTACTGTAACCCCAAATCAACTAAGTTTTTTTTTTGTTTTCCCACCTATTCTTGACTCTATACTTTCCCCCTTAACTCTACTACCACCTAGGGTTCCCAAAATAGTCATAAATAGCACTTTTTGGTGGCCTTTAGCTAAATTTCAAAATTTGCAACTCCCTCCAAAAGTAGGTCAACTTTTGGGAAGCCTAACATTTAATCCATGTGTCCAATTGATGAACTATTTTAAGCGTCGGAAAGCTCATGATGTGAACTATCATGTTGGAAATTCAAAAATATATTTCTATCAATTTTTTGAGATGTTATGGGATGTTTTAGTGCCTCATATCTTATTTTAGAAAATTTTAGGGGCTTTTTAGAAAACAAAAACATTAATATCTTTCAGTTCACAAATAATCTTTGCCTAATTCCTTCACCAAAGGTCTTATATTTCAGTTATGGAGCTTTTTGTAAGTTTTTGCTTCAATCCGTGCCCAAATGCAAACTTTCCTAAAATGGCAAGTAAACTTTCCAAAACTGGCAGTTTACTATTTTTAGTAGTTTTGGAAAAACTGAAAGTCCTACATCATTATTCAAGAGATTATGGAACCAAAAAAATAATTATGGAAAGAAATGAAACAACTATAATGATTGTGAATCAACTTCTTTTTGGGTGATGCAAGATTGCACTTACACCACTAGATGTTCCTACATCAAACACCCAGGGTAATTTGAGAAGTGACCCTGTCACGTCTTAGGTGTTTGTTTGAGGAAAACCCAAACAGTCAACCTCTGCCTTAGATAGCCAAGAAGAATCTTCAATAGGTCTTCCTTTCCATTTTACCAGATATTCTTCATATTGCTTATTCTGAGTACTTCTTCCCACACGAGTATCCAAGATCTCTTCTATATCCTCCATTGAAGTAGATGCCGGAATATTCCACTATTCTTCTGTTGATCCATCCTCTGTGCCACCTTCATGATATTATGTTAAATCAGCAATGTTGAACACAGGAGAAATATTGATCCCACTCGGTAGCTTTACCTCATGCATTTCCTGAATCATAATTCTTCAGGATTTTGCATGGTCCAAATTTCTTCATTTTCAAATTATTGTATGTTCCAATTGGGAACCTTTCTTTTCTCAAGTGAACCATGACTTCATCTCCCACCTAGAATTCCTTATATCTCATCTTCTGATCTGCCTTAGCGTTGTACTGAATATTCATCTTATTAATGTGCTTTCTCACCTCTTCATGCAAATTCTTTAGATGTTTTGCAAAGTCTTTACCTTCAGCACTTGTCTTTTCTCCTTTGTCCAGCTTCCTTAACTCAGAAGCATTTTTTGGGCTATTGCCATATACAATCTAGAATGGTGATTTACCAATACTCCTATTAATAGAATTGTTGTAATAAAATTCTGTCTGTGGTAAAATCAAATCCCATCCCTTGGGCTTATCTCCTACTAAGCATCGTAGAAAGTTACCTAAAGTCCTATTTGACCACTTCCGTCTGTCCATTAGTCTGTGGATGGTGTGCAGAACTGAACTTCAAATCTATCTTCAACTTCTTCCACAATGTCCTCCAGAAATAACCAACAAACTTGGTATCTCGATCTGAAACTATGCTCTTTGGTACACCGTGTAATCTCACCACCTCTCTGAAAAATAATTCAGCAATATGAATAGCATCATTAGTCTTCTTGCAAGGAATGAAATGTGCCATCTTCGAGAATTTATCCACCACGATAAAAATGGAATCATGTCCTCTCTGTGTCCTTGGTAAACCAAGAACAAAATCCATACTAATATCATCCCATGGATTCTGTGGTACAGGTAGTGGTTGATATAGACCTATATTCTGACTTGCTCCTTTCGCCATCTAACATACTCTGCAACACTGCACAAATTTCCTCACATCCTACTGCAAATGTGGCCAATAATAATTTTCACCAACAATAGCAATGGTCTTATCTCAACCAAAGTGTTTGGCCAATCCTCCACTATGCTTCTCCTTAATCAGGTTCTCTCTCATGGAACTCCTCGGAATGCACAACTAGCTTCCTTTAAATAACATGCCATCTTGGATTATGAAATCCAACTATTTTGTCCTGTCTAAAGTAATAGGTTCCAAACAAGCTTTCCAGGCCTCTACAAAATCTAGATCTTTAGGATCCAAACTTTTGAGCTCATCAAACCCAACAACCTCTATCTTCATTTTTTTCAACAAATTTTGCCTTCTGCTCAAGGCATCTACAACTCTCTTGGACTTCCCACTCCTGTGCTTCAAAACAAAAGTATATCTCTGCAAAAACTCAACCCATTTTAGGTGCCTCTGGTTCAACTTTCCTTGACTATTAAGATACTACAAAGCCTGATGATCAGTATATAAAACAAACTTTTTTGGCAACAAATAATGTCTCCATTTCTTCAAAGTCTAAACTATAACATAAAATTATTGATTATAAACAGAATATTTTTCTTGGCATCATTAAGCTTCTCACTAAAATAGGCAATGGACTTACCTTCTTGGCTAAAAACAACTCCTATAGCACTACCACTAGGATCACAATCTACCTGAAATACCTTATTGTATTGAAATCTAAAAGTGCCAAAATAGGTTGCTCTGTGACTTTTTGCTTCAATGTATCAAATCCTTTTTTTGCTCCTTTAGTCCATCTAAATTCTTTTCTATCCCTTCTCATTGTCTTAGTTAGGGGTGTAGAAATGCTACTAAAATTCCTAATAAACTTTCTATAAAAACTTGCCAAACCATGAAAAAATCTTACCTCTATATCACTTCTCGGTCTAGACCATTCAATGATAGCCCTTACTTTTTCTGGGTCCATCTTAAGACCTTCCTCTGAGACAACAAATAACAAGTATACCAACTCCTTCCTTACAAAACTACATTTCTTCAAATTAATCAACAAATTCTCCTCCTTCATCTTCTCTAGAACTTTTTTGATATACATCAGATGCTCATCCCAAGTCTTACTAAAATCAAAATATCATCCAAATAAACAATAACAAAACTTCCCAAAAATTCTTTTAGTACCTCATTCATGATCCACATGAATGTGGTCAATGCGTTGGTTAGCCCAAATGGCATGACTAACCACTAATACAAACCCTCCTTTGTCTTGAAGGCTATCTTCCATTCATCTCCTTCTTTGATTCAGATCTGGTGATACCCACTCTTCAGGTCAATCTTCGTGAAATACTTGGCTCCACTCAAACAATCCATTATGTCATCTATTCTTGGCAATGGAGACCTAGACATGATCATGATCTTATTTATGGCTTGATAATCTGTACACATTCTCCACTCTCCATCTTTTTTTGGTGCTAGTACTATAGGTACCGCACATGGACTCAGGCTCTCCCTTATTAGTCCCTTCTTTAACAACTCGTGAACTTGTCTATTCAACTCTTCATTCTCTGTTGGAGTCATTTTGTGGGCTGCCTTATTTGGCAAACTAGCTCCTGGTATCAAATCCATTTGATGACTTATCTTCCTCACTGGTGGTAAACCTTCTAGTACATTATCAAAGATAATGTCTTGAAATTCTTCGAACATATCTAAAACTTCTGCTGGTACATCTTCACATTTCTCTTGACTAATCTTAGGAATCAATGCAAAGTAATGACGCTCATGCTTCATACCCTCCAAAAATTTCCTACCATCTACCAAGCAAATTTTGGCAGTACAACATACCTTTTCTTCCACCTCCTTCAAGGGCTTCAACTTATGATGAACTCCATCCTTTGTTAGGGAATATGTGTTTGCATGACCATCATGGACAGTGCTCCTATTATATTGCCACAGCCTTCCCAACAGCATATGACATGTATCCATCAGTATGATATCACACAGCACCTCATCATGGTAGTCCCCAATCTTGAACTTCACTAAACCCTGCTCATTGACCAAAGCTCTATGGTCCTTCTACAACCATGCAATTTGATATGGATAAGGATGCTTTCTTCTTGTCAACTTCAACTTGTCAACCATCTCCTCTGAAACAAGATTGTTAGTGCTTCCACTGTCAATAATAATATCACAACACTTACCTTCACATTTGCACATTGTGTAGAATAAACTCTTCCTCTGATGTGGTTCTTTCTCCTCATTCAGTAGGGTTCTTCTGACAACTAGGGTTTCTCCCCTTTTAGCATCTTTAGAATGCTTAGAATGTGCATCTTCATCTACATGTGCAACTCATACATTACATTCATGTCTTCTATTTGTCCTTCCTTGATGTTGCAGACACTCATATGTTTGATGCCCTTCTTTGCTCACCATTGTATTGGTCACAAGGGCAGTAGGCATTATCCCCTCTCTGATTTCAACTGGTGCTAGCTTCGTCACTTTTCTTTTGATCTTCATTACGACCTCCATAGGGTCTTCCACTAGTCCTTCCCCCTTGACCTCTTCCCCTTTGTTCGCTATCAAATCTATGATTCAGCTTCTCTTCCACCTTCAGGGAAAATTGATATGCGTCTTCTATGGTGGTCATTCTGACCAGGCTCAACTCCTCTTGAATACTTGGCCTCAACCCATTAATGTAATGGGATACCTTCTCCTTGTTGGCCTCTACATGGCCTGTCCTGATAGTAATCTTATAAAATTATTCTATATACTCCTTAACAGACTTGTTACCTTGCTTCAGTCCTTGCAGCTTCTTTAGAAACTCCATCTCATAGTCCACAAGAATGAACTGCTTCTTCAGTTTCTCCACCATCCAATCCCATCTAGTGATCTTTCCTTTTCCTCTTTTGTTCCTCTCCAATTGGACCTCCTTCCACCAAATATTGTCTTGGCCCTTCAACTTTGTTTATGCAAACTTGACCCAATCTGGGTCCTCCACATCTTCATACTCAAAATACTCCTCCATGTCATTAGTCCAATTAATTAACCGTTCCAGATTCAAATCTCTAGAATATGTAGAAACTTTGATCCTGGGCCTCTTTCTGATCTTTGAAATGGCCCTCAACAACCTAACTTTTGTGGGATCTCTTGCAGCTTCTTGTTCTTCCTCAGATAGCTCTTCTTTAGCTTCATCTTCACTTTCTTCTCTTGTTCTCGGCTCAAACCCTCTTCGTAGCTCCTCTTGCAATGCATCGATTTGCCTTTGCAGGGATCTAAAACCCTCTTCCATCAAAGCATTCCTCCTAATATGATTTCTTCGTGGAGGCATCTTGATCTCCATAGAAAACCTACAATCTCAGGTCCTAGTGCAAGCTGCCTCACTGTCGGTGATTTGTCTACACACTTAGGAACCTTTGCTCAGATACCACTTGATGAAAGGGGGTAAATCATAAAACACACAAGAATAGAAATGGAACATAGAAAATAGCATATTTATTTATTGATCTGGGCAACTCATTACATTACAGAAGCTTAATTACAATCAGAGGAATTAATCCTCCATAGGCTGCAACACACTACAGCTATATATCACCAGGCTCTGGAACCTTCTGCCTACTGTAACCCCAAATTAGCTAGGTTTTTTTTTAAATTTTTCCACCTATTCTTGACTCAATATTTTCCCCCTTAACTCTACTATGGCCCAAGGTTCACAAAATAGTCATAAATAGCACTTTTTGGTGGCCTCCAGCTAAATTTCAAAATTTGCAACTCCCTCCAAAAGTAGGTCGACTTCCGGGAACCATAACTTTTGATACGGGCGTCTGATTGATGAACCATTTTAAGCGCTGGAAATCTTGTGATGTGAACTATCATGCTAGAAATTTAGAAATGGACTTCTATCATTTTGGGATGTTATAGGATGTTTTAGTGCCTCGTAACTCATTTTAGACATTTTTTTTTTTTTTTTTTTTATAAATGCGCCTGGTAAACTTTTTAACGTGACCGGCGACGCTGGTGCGACACGCCCTCCGGCTCCACGCGAATGCTTTTGCCCGGAGCAATGAACCGGTGAGGCCACAACTGGGGGACCTCATCCCCTAGGAAGAACACTTCAAACCCGCGAGCTCCTTGGCCCAGCGAAGGCGTAAAGCCTTGCGAGCTCGTTGGCCCAGCGGGGGTTTGAACTCTGGTGGCCGCCACTACATCCTGAGCGACTTAACCACCGAACCATGCCATCATCGGCAACTCATTTTAGACATTTTTAAGGGCTTTTCAGAAAACAAAAACTTTAATATCTTTTAGCTCACAAATGATCTTTGCCTGATTCCTTCACCAAAGGTCTTATATTTCAGTTATGGAGCTTTCTATAAGTTTTCTCTTCATTCCATGCCCAAATGTAAACTTTCCTAAAATGGTAGGTAAACTTTCTAAAATTGGCAGTTTGCTATTTTTAGCAGTTTTGGAAAAATTGAAAGTCCTACATCATTATTCAAGAGATTATGGAACCAAAAAGACTAATTATGGAAAGAAATGAAAACAACTGCAATGATTTTGAATCAACTTCTTTTTGGGTGATGCAAGATTTCCCTTACACCACTGGATGCTCTTGCATCACCCTCACAGTTATAGTCCCTCCATAGTTTTCTACCTCACCCATGACTCCATCACTTGCCTTTTCTTCACCTATTATCTCACAATTGTCTACTCATACCCTTTTAAACTTGCCATCATTTTCCTTTTCTATTTTAATGATACAATCACCCTTTCCACCTAGTCTTTGTACTACTTCAGAACAACAATAGGTAAGCATTCCATATGGTTTGCCACAAGGTTTTCACTTCACTGGTTGGGTGATTCAATCCCCAACATAGTTCCATCAACAGGTTGAGACTACTCAAAAGGCCTAAGAGGCTCTCCTAGAGAAACATAGGAAGAAGTAAGGGAGATCCCTTGCGGTTCCATGCATGCGGTCTTTATATGACCATTCACAATGGTCATTGATGATCACACATGTGACCCCAATTGTGATCAAACCACAAGAACAAATGAAACCAGAGGACTACTCCATACATTTTGTGGGTTTGAATCTAGCATAGGTGGGACCACAAGATAAAGTTGAGCTCATGGAAGAAACACGTAAGTCTATCACTATAGATTTCATCAAAATGAGTAAGAAGCTTGAGAAATAGGGGCTTGAGCTATCACGAGTAAAAGGCACTATAGACCAAGTCAGTGTAGAGACAAATGCCACAGTTATGGAAATTTCTAGACTGACTCTTGACTTGCAAAGCAAAGTGTCAAAGGAGGCATTCTAGGTGGAGCAGGCCAAGAAATTGGGATTAGAGTCAAAGTTGGATTCTGCCAAGGCTTTAGTTGAGTCATTACAATAGGAGAAGAGTGTGGTAGAGAAGAATCTCCATGACAGCTAGTGTTGAGGTTTGTCATTGATGTCAAAAGTGAATCATGTTGATTTCTCATGTTGTTGAGTTGATATGGTGTTAGATACTAGATACTTCATGGTTCAGGAGAGTTCACATGCTTTTAAAGTTCACATGTTTCTGGTTTAGTTCACATGCTTCTTACTTCATGTCAGGATGCTTCAAGATCAAGATGTTATGTGTGAGGCCTACAACTTTTCATTTCCGTACATGTGACTATTTAGCTTACTGTTGTTGATATTGTTATATTTGTGGGACTGTTGATCCCAGATTCTCGAACTATTAAACCTTATTATGTTAAAAGAAAAACTAATTGGGTGATGTTAGGTAGATGTTTGCTTTAAGAGAAAACAAATTGGGTGATGTTAGATAGATGTTTATTTTATAGGAAAACTAATTGGGTGATGTTCGATTAATGCTTACATTACAGGAAAACTAATTGGGTGATGTTAGAAAGAAAATTGTTATGTGATTTCATTATGTTTATGAGAACTGTGGTATGTTTTAAGAATTCATGTTTTAAGTTGCTTCGGCTATGATATTTATATGTGAAATTGACCTTGTAATTGAGTGCGTAGGTTTTGGCTAACAAACCACAGATACCAGAGATCATTCCGCACCTTATGTTGTGATCCCTTGTGAAGCCAATCTAGTTCCACTAGGAACCAAGATCAACTCTGTGTTTGATTTGATGTTGTAATGTTGTCTTGTATGAGGTTGAATGGGTTAGGTCTACCCTTTTCTTGTGTGTTAACTTGACCCTGGGTGTCCTAACTAGGTTAAACTTGACCCTGGGTTATACCCCACGGGTCTAGGGTCCCTTTTGACTTGGGTAACCCTTGGGTAACCTCCGTATGGTCACCTTAACTTCACACTGAAGTTAAGTGACAAATTTGGAGGTATGGGAGGGATAGGAAGAGTGGTACCAACACTCAAGCCCATCCCTTTTCAATTCCCAAGGCAAGAGATGACTCCAAGACCCACCAATTATGGAGGATTTGACTTCAAGTCTTCCTCACAATTGGTGAGAGTCCCCATGGAGTTGTGTGGTCATTCATAGGAAGGAAGGAAGGGGAGACATGTGTCACCCTTTTTCCCCCTTTAACTCCTTTTATTTCTCCCATGTGTAAGAGAGATGACATGTCGTAAGGGATAAGGAAGACTTTAGGGATGGGTGAGTGACATATGCCAACACTCATCCCTTGGGACACAATAGTAGTTTGGGGAAGAGTGAGGAGGTGACAAGTGTCACCTCCCCCATTCCTCTAAACTCATGGAATTGGGGTTATTTTAATCCCACTTGGGGGATAGGGAGGGGGGTTGTTGAATTTGGAGGATTTTTGTTTATTAAAAATTGCTTGGGAGAGGAAAGTGAGAGGGAGTTTGGTGGCTTAGGTTGGAGGAGATTTTAGTGGAGCTCTACATCAACTTCATCCATTTGAGGGCTTTTTAAGGTTGAATTTCATGGCCCTTCCTTTGTATTTCCATTTGTTGCATGAAGGATGTGTGAAAATTATTTGTTTTGCTTGTGTTGTAAATTTTGTTATTGTGGAGAAATTTTATTGGGATGTTGATAGAGCTTCTTCCACTTGGGAGAAATTCTCATCAAGTGTGGGGTAGGGGAGGAGTGATCCTCCTTGAGTTCATGCCTTGTTTTGGGATGTTGAAAGCCTTGAGGGCATTTGTGTTATATGGCTTTGAGCCAAAATATGAACTCAGAATTTTTGTCAATAAGTTTGGCTTGAGGCCATGAGAAAAATTGTGTTGAAATAAAGTTGAAGGGTGACACTCTAGAGTTGAGTGTGTCCACTCTCCTACCCCTTGTTAAACTCACTGTGGATGAGTTTGTGTTGTGTAAATAGCCAAGAGTGTAATTGTGTTTTTGGGATGTTGTATTGTTTGTTGTGAAGTGGATTGTGGAATACCCTAGGTGTGTGGATGATCTCCCTAACTTGGGGGTGACCCTCTTGCGGGTCTACGATAGGGAGGAGAGCAGTTGAGTGGTGTTTCCTTCCTTTGTGTGATATGTAGGTTCTTGGAGCTTATTGTGTATCTTGGAGAAGATTACTTGAAACTTGGAAAATATTTTATTTTACTTTACTTTTAAGGCTCTATAGAAGAGCTTGGGCTTGAGCTTGTCTACATCCTGGTTGATTTGCCTAGAGGAGAGATTTCTCCTTCTATTGTTGTAATTTTAGTATTTGTTTTAGTTTGAGGAAATCTGCTTCATTGTAATTAAAGTTTATTTGTAGTGATCATTACATTTAGTTGTCATTTTTGAAATGAGAAAAAGGAAAAGAAAAATTGTTATTAAAAGGATATTAGAATTGTATATTTCCTTATAATCCTATTTGTAAAGTTGTGAAAATTAGTTGTTGTTGTAAATAAAGTTTTTTAAAATTTATTTCATTATATGACTTGCGAAAAATATCAATTTTATAAGTTATATGAAGTTATAAGTTTGATTACTATAGAAAGAAATGAAATTTTAGATGTAGGCATGCATTGAAATTTGGGTGTGGATAAATGCAAAAATAATAATAATAATAATATAAGGAAGTTGCATATTTTAATTCAAAAAAAAAATGCCCTTGAAATTTTATTTGTAAAAAAAAATAAAAAAATAAAAAAAATTCATTGTGAATTATTTCATCATTCTATCTCATAAATTGTTTGACAATAATATTTTGATAATTATAAAAATATATACATATTCTGTATTTTGTATTTTTTTTACAGTCTTTACTATTTTTATAAAATAAAATATGACAAAACTGAGTTATATTATTTGTAAAAAAATTGTGGTGGATATATATATATATTTAAAAAAAATAAAAAAATTAAATACAATGGTGGGGGTTTGAACCCCCACCGTAGATCATACACAATGGGTGTGGGGAGGGGCGGAGCCCCACCCACAGCCCAATGTAGTGGGATGTGGGTGGGGCTCCACCCCTCCCCACACCCCCGCCATGTCCATACCTCCGTGGCTAACACACAGGCCCACACCCCCGTGTTCGCTAGAGCCCCCGCGACTATCTCCTCGCTGAACCCTGTGGCCACCAAACATCTCTCCCTCTACTGTCCTCCGCTTGCCGCCCTCTGTGGCCTCCAAACAACCCTTCCCTGCATGGCCACTGCTTCCCCCTTCGCCACTCCTTGTGGCTACCCCCATCTCCACTTCACGACCTCTGCTCAGTCTGCTCCTCCAAGCCACTGCCACCCCCATTAACCTTGCAGACATCACGGAACCAACAAGCCCAAGTGCTAGTAGAGCAAATTTGTTGGTAGGAGAAGTTCTCAAGGAATAGGTCTGTAGATGATGTCCAAATCATCATTTCTTGGATGAAAAGTATAAATTATTTTGTCAATTTCTTCAGGATGGGCTATGTCGGTCTTTGTTCTTGCTGCAACCAAAGCTGGTTGAAGTGAAGGAATTAAGTCATCAAGAACTACTTTGGCAAACCAATTATGAGTAAGTGGGTAATATTCAACTCTGGGAAGACAATAACTGAAAGGTGATACCAAATAACCAGAGGGACCAGTGAAACCTTCTTCAATTGACCAGGCAAAGTTTATTTGGATGTGATTGAAGAACTCATACATATCTAGCTACAATATCCTATTATTGATTCCTAAAAAGATGTCTGTATAATCTTCAAACTCACCCTGAGAAATTGTTATACTATTGACAAACCCAAATTTGACAAATTTCAACAATTTTTTCTTATTTCTGTATGTCCAACTCATAGGAATGAGAGAAGAGATGCAAATATCCATAGAAATTCCATTTCTGAGAACAATATCTATTTGAGCTTCTTCAAGACCAAAGGTATAAAGGAAGTCATAAGTTTCATCTGGAGTCAGAATACCTTTTTCATAACTGTCCCTTATTTTAGCTCTTAGCTGATACAACCATTTATTTAAAATAAATACTTCAAGAATGGGAGATATTATTTCTGTAGGTAACTGAGGAATCCACATATTTTGCCCATCATCATCTGTATATTCATATACTTCAATACCATCAGCTCTAGTCAATGTTTCTCCTATCTCAATCATCATTGAAGCTAGTTCAGCCAATTTAGACATTTCTCTTGTTAACCTATCAACAAGAGGATTATTATTACCTTGAATCCACTCGATATCAAAATCATAACTGATAAAATCTAAATACCATGGAGCTATGCGACCATGTGTTAAGTCCTTATCAGGTTTCTTTTTGAGAAGAGATCTCATCGGCTGGCTATCTATTCTAACTATGAAATGTGCTAGTTTAAGAAAAATTTTAAATTTTTGAATTCCTTTTTTGACTCCAAATATTTCTTTCTCATAGATAGTATACCTGCATTCATTATCATTGAATATACCTGATCTATAACCACAAATTTGGGATCCTTTGAGAGGAATTTCCTGTAATAAGACAACACCCCAAATTTTATCAGAAGCATCAGTATATAATATGAGTGGATAACCTTCTATGGGCAAATGTAGAGTAGGAAGATGTTGACATTTGAGTTTTATCTTTTTGACAATTTCTGTCAATTCGTCTGTCCATGGTCCTGCTCCTTCTTTCAACTGATTCTGAAGCTTCTTTCTATCTTTTGCCAGTCCATTGTAAAATAGAGATACATAATTTAAACACCCAAGAAATCTCTGCAACTATTTATCCCTATCAAAATATCTGGGAATTCATTAATATGGCTAAGAATATGGGGTTGTAATTTAACTTTTCCATGAGAAAGAACTAACCCAAGGAAATCAATTTCTTCTTGCCCAATCATCATTTTCTTAGCAGAGAGACAAATTCCATGATCTTTAATAGTGTTATACAAAGCTTCTAGATGTTTCAAATGCTAAGAATTATGATCAGAGAAAATAATTATGTCATCAATATAAACAACACAAAAATCTTTCAGACTTCTTAATGCTCTATCCATCTTTCTTTGGAAGTAGGCAGGAATAATTTTTAATCCGAAGGGCATTACATTCCATTCATAGAGTCCTTGAGGGACTGAAAAGGCTGTTTTAAACCTATCTTCATCTTTCACTTTTATTTGCCAAAAACTAGATTTGCAATCAAACTTTGAATAAATTTTCTTTTGAGCTGCTCTCATAATCAAGTCTGTGCTGAAAGGAAAAGGATAATTGAATGGAAGAATGATATCATTAAGAGGTTTGTAATTTATACAAAATCTCTTCTTACCTCTTATCTGCTTTACTCTCTTGTTGACTAAAAAGGTTGGACAACTGAAAGGACTTTTGCTGTCTCTGATGAATTTTCCTTCAAGTAATTCTTTCAAATGTTCATCCATTTCTTTGACTTCGGATGGACTCATCAAGTATGTTGGTTCAAATGGAATGACTGAGGAACATTCTGGTTTTATTATGATCTCACATTCTTCATGATCTTTGGACCAAAACTGTAATGAGTTCATACTTTAGCAATCATTTTCAAATCTTATTTTTACAAGTTGTAGCAGAGGAATTAGCTTCTGAGATTGTAAATGGATATTCTCTTTTTGGCTCAACCTGATTGGTTTTTTATCAAGAAACTTGTGATTCACAACTTTAAGAGAAGGAATCCTTACCTGACCATCTTCATGCCTTAAAGATATTTCATGGATTCTTAACACAAAGGGCTGGTATTTAGTGAGGAAAGTGAAACCTAAAAGCACATCACCTCTCAGACCTTCTAGTTCTATAAAGACTACTACAAACTTCTTTCCCTGGATTTCTATGGGTACATCTTGAGCATATCTACCATATTGGATTTTGTGGCCATTAATTGCAATACCTGTTGGCAGTTCCGGGCTTGGTTTCCAGAATTCTCTGGCAATGGCATCCGTATTAGCAAAATTTCTGGATGATCCAGAATCAACAAAAGCATCCATAGGAATAGGTTTATATCCTGGAAAAAGAAAATTTATTGTAATGTATGTACAATTTTCAGCTATGAACAAGGCATGAGCAGGTTCAGACTTTGACGGTTTGGAAGGATGGTCTGATGGATTGTCTGAATCAGAACGTCTAGATGTAGAGGCTTCAGCTTTGAACATAATGTTGTGAAGTTCCCCCATGACAGAAGTGAGTTTATCCAAGGATTTTTGTTGAAGGGTGAGTTGGCGAGTGAGGATCATGAGTTCTTCATGGCATCTATCAATTTTAAGGCACATAGTATCAATGGAGCACCCTAGGGAAGAACTGGGAGATGGTGATCAAGAGGGCTTAGATTTATGAGACTTCCACTTGGGATGAATGTAGCCATGAGAACAGGAAGTGTGTAACACATGCTCTTTGGATGGGGTGTAAGAAGAAACATTCTTACCTTTTCTGCACTGATGCTGAAGTGCAGCAGGTTCAGCTTCCCACTACTTGATATCTTTGAGCTGTTGTTTGGTAGCTGCTTTACATTCCTCTGTGGTGCCTAGTAGCCTATAAGGATGTTTGGCTTTTTCCATGCTGATTTTAAAGTCCAAATCCTTGATGGCATTTCTAATGACCTTTGTGACTGTATTATTATTGTCTGAAGAGCTTGAGTTAGAGCTTGCATAAAAACTGGAAGAAACAATCTTCTTATGTTTATCTCGAGCCATGCTGAGATGTTCAGGCAATATTTCAACCAATTCAAAGTATTCATTATCTACAAGTTGATTCAAAATATCAGGACTATATACAATATCCCATTGGTTATGGACATCTTGATCAGCAAATAAAGCATACACTTTATTTTTAGGTTTCCATCTTTGAGGACAGTCAGTAGCATAATGAGGACCTTTACATATAAAACATCTGACTGACTTATGGCTCCCAGAAAACTTATTTTTTCTGAACAAAATTTTTGGAGGATCCCTTTTTTTGAAAGAATTCTTATGGACGGGGGCAAAACGGTATTTTTTCTTGAATTACTTCTTCTTGGGATGAAAAGATCTTTCCATGTTATCATTATCATAAGACCTTTTATGCTTACACTTTCTACAACCACAATTGTGTCCACAAGAAGCTTTTCTAAATTTTCTGACATGTTTAAAATCTTTGAGCTAGCTGATTGGTGGCAAATCACAATATTCTTTCATATTGCAAGAATAGTTATACTGATCTCTATTATCACTTAAAGCCTTTACCAAACATCCTTTGTCCAACTTATATAAGACTAAATTCTTGAGATGAACAAATCCATATTTATCTACTGTGGTTTTGTATTTGTTCATAACATAATCCTCAGCATATTCACATAAACCACATGGAAGAGAACTCAAATAGTATTTCTTTGTCGTTGGATCATGGAGTTTATGGGCAGCAATCATGAAGTTTTCAAAGACCAAATTATACTTTCTGAGTTTTCCTAAGTCTCTGAGCTGAAGAAAAAAGAGAATTTTTTTAGCTTCTAAAACTTCATTTTTTCTATGACCAGCAAATAACCCTATTAGAATCATTTTTAACTGTGAAAAGCCTTCTGCAAAAATATAATTTCAGCCTAAATCCTTTTCCGTAACATAGTCTTCTCTAGTTTCAGGATTAGTGGAGACAATTCCATTGTCTGGCAGAGAATTCCACCAATTTCTAAGTTTTCTTAACATCAGCCTAACAGCATACAAAACCTTACTAGCATCACTCTAGATTGACCCTCTTGTGTCAAAGAAATTTTCAATTGTATCACACCAAGTACAAATAGCATCATAAGGATCTACAAGCTTATCAATATTAAGAATATACCCTGATGTGGCATAATCTTGTAATTGTTCAGGCCTAGAATTTTTAGATAAGGCATCTTTCATTTCTATATCATAATCATTATGTATAGATTCTTGACTAGAAAAATAGTATTCTTCCCAATTTTCCAAGTTTGCATTAATGTCAGCTACAACATTTTCAAGAGGATCTATTAAAATGTCTTCTACTTCCTCTTCTAAAGGCAAGGAATTTTCTTCTTCAAGATAAATTTCATCTCCAGAATTCATGGCAGCTACTGGTTCTTCCATATATATGGGTCCTCTTGATTGTTCCAGATGCAATTCTTCAAGCCAATCTTTTAACGGTTTAGATTATTGCATCGTGTGCTCTTTCTATTTGGGAAGGACTATCCTAGTAGGCATAGGGTCAGACTTGCTTCTATGCTTAGAAGTCATTTGTTCAAGTTCATCAATGTCGTCAACAAAAGATATACTTTTCCCCTTTTGAATCTTAGGTCTGGTAAAAACCTCAGACTTTTGAGATTTGTTATCATCAGATTCCTCTTCAGAGCTATCTTTACCTTTTTGGGAGACTCTGATCTTTTTTGTATATTTTCTTATTTTCTCAAGCATATGGGCAACATGTTCTAATAAAGCTTTTTGTTCTTATGCTTGAGTTTCCTTTTTGTTGTCAGAAATAACTACATTTTCATTTATATGTGTAGTCATAGATTCAATCCTTTGAGCAATTCCTTGAACCTGAGTGACTTGAGACTGAATGTTTTTGATCTAATAATTATTAGAAGCAAAGTCATTCATTATAGAAGTAGATTGTTTTTCTAATCTACTTGTACTAGCTTCAGCTTTGAGCATAATGTCGCGAAGTTCCCCCATGACAGAAGTGAGTTTATCCAAGGATTTTTGTTGAAGAGTGAGTTGGCGAGTGAGGATCATGAGTTCATGGCATCTATCAATTTTAAGGCACATAGTATCAATGGAGCACCCTAGGGAAGGACTGGGAGATGGTGATCGAGAGGGCTTAGATTTATGAGACTTCTACTTGGGATGAATGTAGCCATGAGAATGGGAAGGGTACAACACATGCTCTTTGGATGGGGGTGTAAGAAGAAACATTCTTACCTTTTCTGCACTGATACTGAAGTGAAGCACGTTCAGCTTCCCACTGCTTGATATGTTTGAGCTGTTGTTTGGCAGCTGCTTTACGTTCCTTTGTGGTGCCTGGTAGCCTGTAAGGATCTTTGGCTTTTTCCATGCTGATTTTAAAGTCCAAATCCTTGATGGCATTTCTGATGACCTTTGTGACTGTATTATTATTGTCTAAAGAGCTTGACTTAGAGCTTACATCAGAACTGGAACAAAACAATCTTCTTATGTTTATCTCGAGCCATGCTAAGATGTTCAGGCAATATTTCAACCAATTCAAAGTATTCATTATCTACAAGGTGATTCAAAATATCAGGACTAAATACAATATCCCATTGGTTATGGACATCTTAAATCAATACTGCTTTATTCATTGTCAAGCAAAGTTACAGATACAAAAGCATATAAAAGGCAATTTCTGATTGTTCAGATCACTCTAGGTGAAGAACAAGAGCATACTCTTGCCTAGACTCAAACCTATGACTCTGACTCTAGACCTTGATCCAAATGAAAACTCCTGATGTCTTAAAAAGGTGAGGAGTCCTTATCTTGAAAGAATTCTTATGGACAGGGGAAAAACGGTATTTTTTCTTGAATTGCTTCTTCTTGGGATGAAAAGATCTTTCCATGTTATCATTATCATAAGACCTTTTATGCTTACACTTTCTACAACCACAATTGTGTCCACGAGAAGCTTTTCTGAATTTTCTGACATGTTTAAAATCTTTGAGCTGGCTGATTGGTGGCAAATCACAATATTCCTCCATATTACAAGAAGAGTTATACTGATCTCTATTATCATTTAAAGCCTTTACCAAACATCCTTTGTCCAACTTATATAAGACTAAATTCTTGAGATGAACAAATCCATATTTATCTACTGTGGTTTTGTATTTGTTCATAACATAATCCTCAGCATATTCACCTAAACCACATGGAAGGGAACTCAAATAGTATTTCTTTGTCGTTGGATCATGGAGTTTATGGGCAGCAATCATGAAGTTTTCAAAGACCAAATTATACTTTCTGAGTTTTCCTAAGTCTCTGAGTTGAAGAGAAAAGAGAATTTTTTCAGCTTCTAAAACTTCATTTTGTCTATGACCAGCAGATAACCTTATTAGAATCATTTTTAACTGTGAAAAGCCTTCTGCAGAAATATCATTTTGGCCTAAATCCTTTTCTGTAACATAGTCTTCTCCAGTTTCAGGATTAGTGGAGACAATTCCATTGTCTGGCAGAGAATTGCACCAATTTCTAAGTTTTCCTGACATCAGCCTAACAGCATACAAAACCTTACTAGCATCATTCTAGACTGACCCTCTTGTGTCAAAAAATTTTTCAAGTGTATCACACCAAGTACAAATAGCATCATAATGATCTACAAGCTTATCAATATTAAGAATATACCCTGATGTGGCATAAGCTCGTAATTGTTCAGGCCTGGAATTTTCAGATAAGGCATCTTTCATTTCTATATCATAATCATTATGTACAGAGTCTTGAATAGCAAAATAGTATTCTTCCCAATTTTCCAAGTTTGCACTAATGTCAGGTGCAGCATTTTCAAGAGGATCTATTAAAATGTCTTCTACTTCCTCTTCTGAAGACAAGGAATTTTCTTCTTCAAGATAAATTTCATCTCAAGAATTCATGGTAGCTACTGGTTCTTCCATATATATGGGTTCACTTGGTTGTTCCAGATGCAATTCTTCAAGACAATCTTTTAATGGTTCAAATTGCTGCATCATGTGCTCTTTTTGTTTGGGAAGGACTATCCTAGTAGGCATTGGGGTAGATTTGCTTCTATGCTTAGAAGTCATTTGTTCAGGTTCATCAATGTCGTCAACAAAAGATATAATTTTCCCCTTTTGAATCTTAGGTCTGGTAAAAACCTCAGACTTTTGAGATTTGTTATCATCAGATTCCTCTTCAGAGCTATCTTTACCTTTTTGGGAGACTCTGATCTTTTTTGTATATTTTCTTATTTTCTCAAGCTTATGGGCAACATGTTCTAATAAAGCCTTTTGTTCTTGTGCTTGAGTTTCCTTTTTGTTGTCAGAAATAACTACATTTTCATTTATATGTGTAGTCATAGATTCAATCCTTTGAGCAATTCCTTGAACCTGAGTGACTTGAGACTGAATGTTTTTGATCTGATAATTATTAGAAGTAAAGTCATTCATTATAGAAGTAGATTGTTTTTCTAATCTACTTGTATTAGCTTCAGTCTTGAACACAACATTTTGAACCTGAGACAGAGTCTCTTGGACTGAGAAAGTTCTATTCACACCAATCTTCACATCAACAGCCATATCATCTAGATTATCCTGAGCAGACAACATCCGTTGAGACTACCAATTTCTTTGAGATTCTAAAGTTTTTTGCTTAGAACCTACTTTTGTATGCAGTCTAGCCTCATATTTACCCCATAAATGTTTTTTAGGGTCTATAATTGTAAAGCTTTCTTGAGTTGGCCATCTACTAGGTACATAATTTACCAGATCTAAGACAGTGGTAGGATCTACATGTACTACTGCCTTTTCTTATTTCTCAGCACCATATCTAGGAAAATGTTCTCTTAACATGCATAGATGATCAGGAATTTTTGAGATTTTTATCCCTTTCTGCTTGTGATCTTTCTGTTCTTCCTCTGTTTGCTTTGGAGCAAGATGGACTCTTGAACTAACTTGTTTGGCTAATTTTTCAACTAGGATAGGATCATTAGTCAGATCTGAAGTGGAAGCAAATGAAGAATGAGAAGGATAAGGGTTGACAGATTGGGCCATTTGAAATCTTCTTGAGTTGGTGTCTGAGGTAGAACATTCTTCAAGGTTGTAATCAACAAAAGGTTTTCTGTTGGTGCTCAGATAGGCATGGGCCATGGAATAGCTTCATTTTAGAGGCTATACTCTATATGCAGATTCTTCTTCTAAAGGTTGTTCTAAAATGGTCTGATCTGGGACTACTTGCAAGGTGACATTAGCTACTCTTCTGGATTGGAAATAAGGTCTCTCAGAAAATCTATTCCTCTAGATAGGAATATCTATGAATTGGGGTTTTTGTCTATTCAGAAGCTATTCTATAATTGGAAAACCATTTTTGAAACCAGTATGATCAATGAATCATCCATAATCGAGAAGATTAGATGATCCTTGTGGAAAACCTACCCCTGTGGCAAAAGAAACTGGTGGGGATATAGTATTCATAAGATGATAAACACAGTGTCCACCAATAGTGGCATAGACAGATCTAGGCATAAGAGAGATACCTTTTACTTGTAAGAGCAGACAGAAAGCAAAGGAGATAAATTTGTCAGATAAGGAAAGGGTGAAATTAGGTTGGACAGAGATGACACCATCACCTTTCTATTTGTTTAAAATACCTCTAAATTGGGCAATAACAGCTTGATCCTAGATACGACAACGAGTATCAATTAAGGTAGCAAAGAACTCAGCCCCTATATCATAGTTAAAATAGAGATGAACAACAATATCAACATGGGGAAAATGAACATGAAAGAAACCTTTATCACTCCATCGGGACACATCTTCAGGAAGAAGGAAAGGAAGATAAATAGGACAAATGCCAGTGCCAGAAATAAGGAGATTAATGTCAGATTGCCAAATAGAGTCACAAATTTTAGCCTTAATTCCTTTTTCAGGATAAAAGGTTGAAATCTTTACATCAGGAAATTTAAAGTTGCCTTTCTCATCTACTACGGTATTATCTGTATCATGAAAATAATTATGCAGAATGTGGGATAAAGAAGAGCTGGCATTAATGGAACCTCTGAGTGCCATGAGTGAGAGATAAACTTACTGATAAATATTCGCAATATTCCCTGCTACTTTGGTTGCCTTACTACCCTTAACACGGCCTTATCCGTTGGCCTTCACAATAGGACTTACTCTGACTTCCACAGGTACTACAACATGCTACTTGCAATACTTTTAGATTATACTCACTATAACACGTGCAAAGAGAAACAAAAACTAGGCTCTGATACCATCTTAATTCAATACTACTTTATTCATTGTCAAACAAAGTTACAGATACAAAAGCATATAAAAGGCAATTTCTGATTGTTCAGATTGCTCTAGGTGCAGAACAGGAGCATACTCTTGCTTAGACTCAAACCTATGACTCTGACTCTAGACCTTGATCCAAATCAAAACTCCCTTAATTCAATACTACTTTATTCATTGTCAAGCAAAGTTATAGATACAAAAGCATATAAAAGGCAATTTCTGATTGTTCAGATCGCTCTAGGTGCAGAACAAGAGCATACTCTTGCTTAGACTCAAACCTATGACTCTGACTCTAGACCTTGATCCAAATCAAAACTCCCGATGTCTTAAAAAGGTGAGGAGTCCTTATTTATAGGAAGGAGCGGACTTTAAAACATTAAATTACATAATAAGTCCGACCATACCAAACTGATATGTAGCTAATACTGTTGGAGGGGACAGCTGTTAAGCAGTCTAGTCTAAAAGCACTAACAACAGTAAAAATATTCGCATTAGACATACCGTATGCGAGGACGACCTGCTTTAAACCTAAAAGAAGATATGGGATCTTGCTTTTTAATACAGGGTTGCATCCTGTTGTTGGAATCTTAACATGGCCAACATCACAGAACTGACAAGGCCAAGTGCTAGCCAAGCAAATTTGTTGGTGGGAGAAGTTCTTGAGGAATAGGTCTATAGATGATGTCCAAATCATCATTTCTTGGATGAAAAGTATAAATTATTTTGTTGATTTCTTCAGGATGGGCTATGTTGATCTCTATTGTTGCTGCAACCAAAGCTAGTTGAAGTGAAGGAATTAAGTCATCAAGAACTGCTTTGGCAAACCAATTATGAGTAAGTGGGTAATATTCAACTCTGGGAAGACAATAACTGAAAGGTGATACCAAATAACCAGAGGGACCAGTGAAACCTTCTTCAATTGACCAGGCAAAGTTTCTTTGGATGTGATTGAAGAACACATACATATCTGGCTGCAATATCCTGTTATCGATTCCTAAAAAGATGTCTGCATAATCTTCAAACTCAACCTGAGAAATTGTTATACTATTGACAAACCCAAATTTGACAATTTAAAAAAAAATTTCTTATTTCTGTATGTCCAACTCATAGGAATGAGAGAAGAGATGCAAATATCCATAGAAATTCCATTTTGAGAATAAAATCTATTTGAGCTTCTTCAAGACCAAAGGTATAAAGGAAGTCATAAGTTTCATCTGGATTCAGAATACCTTTTTCATAACTATCCCTTATTTTAGCTCTTAGCTGATACAACCATTTATTTAAAATAAATACTTCAAGAATGGGAGATATTATTTCTGCAGGTAACTGAGGAATCCACATATTTTGCCCATCATCATCTATATATTCATATACTTCAATACCATCAGCTCTAGTCAATGTTTCTCCTATCTTAATCATCATTGAAGTTGGTTCAGCCAATTTAGACATTTCTCTTGTTAAGCTATCAGCAAGAGGATTATTATTACCTTGAATCCACTCGATATCAAAATCATAACTAATAAAATCTAAATACCATCGAGCTATGCGACCATGTGCTAAGTCTTTATTAGGTTTATTTTTGAGAAGAGATCTCATCAGCTGGCTGTCTATTCTAACTATGAAATGTGCTGGTTTTAGAAAAAATTTAAATTTCTGAATTCCTTTTTTGACTGCAAGAATTTCTTTCTCATAGATAGTATATCTGCATTTAGTATCATTGAATGTACCTAATGTGTAACCACAAATTTGGGATCCTTTGAGAGGAATTTCCTGTAATAAGACAGCACCCCAAACTTCATCAGAAGCATCAGTATATAATATGAGTGGATAACCTTCTGTGGGCAAATGCAGAGTAGGCAGATGTTGACATTTGAGTTTTATCTTTTTGACAATTTCTGTCAATTCGTCTGTCCATGGTCCCACTCCTTCTTTCAGCTAATTCTGAAGCTTCTTTCTATCTTTTTCCAGTCCATTGTAAAATGGAGATACATAATTTAAACACCCAAGAAATCTCTGTATCTATTTTATCCCTATCAAAATATCTGGGAATTCATTAATATGGCTAAGAATATGGGGTTGTACTTTAACTTTTCCATGAGAAAGAACTAACCCAAGGAAATCAATTTCTTCTTGCCCAATCACCATTTTCTTAGCAGAGAGACAAATTCCATGATCTTTAATAGTGTTATACAAAGCTTCAAGATGTTTCAAATGCTGAGAATTATCATCAGAGAAAATAATTATGTCATCAATATAAACAGCACAAAAATCTTTCAGACTTCTTAATGCTCTATCCATCTTTCTTTAGAAGTAGGCAGGAATAGTTTTTGATCTGAAGGGCATTACATTCCATTCATAGAGTCCTTGAGGGATTGAAAAGGCTGTTTTAAACCTATCTTCATCTTTCACCTTTATTTGCCAAAAACTAGATTTGCAATCAAACTTTGAATAAATTTTCTTTTGAGCTGCTCTTAATCAAGTCTGTGCTGAAAGGAATAGGATAATTGAATGGAAGAATGATATCATTAAGAGGTTTGTAATTTATACAAAATCTCTTCTTACCTCTTATCTGCTCTACTCTCTTGTTGACTAAAAAGGATGGACAACTGAAAGGACTCTTGCTGTCTCTGATGAATTTTCCTTCAAGTAATTCTTTCAAGTGTTCATCCATTTCTCTGACTTCAGATGGACTCATCAAGATGCTGGTTCAAATGGAATGACTGAGGAACATTCTGGTTTTATTCTGATCTCACATTCTTCATGATCTTTGGACCAAAACTGTAATAGGTTCATACTGCAGCAATCATTTTCAAATCTTATTTTTATAGGTTCTAGCAGAGGAATTAGCTTCTGAGATTGTAAATGGATATTCTCTTTTCGGCTCAACTTGATTGGTTTTTTATCAAGAAACTTGTGATTCACAACTTTAAGAGAAGGAATCCTTACCTAACCATTTTCATGCCTTAAAGACATTTCATGGATTCTTAACACAAAGGGCTGGTATTTAGTGAGGAAAGTGAAACCTAAAAGCACATCACCTCTTAGACCTTCTAGTTCTATAAAGTCTACTACAAACTTCTTTCCCTAGATTTCTATGGGTACATCTTGAGCATATCTACTATATTGGATTTTGTGGCCATTAATTGCAATACCTATTGGTAGTTTCAGGCTTGGTTTCCAGAATTCTCTAGGAATGGCATCCGTATTAGCAAAATTTCTGGATGATCCAGAATCAACAAAAGCATCCATAGGAATAGGTTTATATCCTGGAAAAAGGAAATTTATTCTAATGTATGTACAATTTTTAGCTATGAACAAGGCATGAGTAGGTTTAGACTTTGATGGTTTGGAAGGATGGTCTGATGGATTGTCTGAATCAGAAGGTTCAGATGTAGAGGCTTCAGCTTTGAACATAATGTCGCGAAGTTCCCCCATGATAGAAGTGAGTTTATCCAAGGATTGTTTTTGAAAAGTGAGTTGGCGAGTGAGAATCATGAGTTCTTCATGGCATCTATCAATTTTAAGGTACATAGTATCAATGGAGTGCCCTAGGGAAGGACTGGGAGATGGTGATCGAGAGGGCTTAGATTTATGAGACTTCCACTTGGGATGAATGTAGCCATGAGAATAGGAAGGGTGCAACACATGCTCTTTGGATGGGGTGTAAGAAGAATCATTCTTACCTTTTCTACAGTGATGCTAAAGTGTAGCACATTCAGCTTCCCATTGCTTGATATCTTTGAGCTATTTTTTGGCAGCTGCTTTACATTCCTCTGTGGTGCCTGGTAGCCTGTAAGGATCTTTGGATTTTGCCATGCTGATTTTAAAGTCCAAATCCTTGATGGCATTTCTGATGACCTTTGTGACTGTATTATTATTGTCTGAAGAGCTTGAGTCAGAGCTTGCATCAAAACTGGAAGAAACAATCTTCTTATGTTTATCTCGAGCCATGCTGAGATGTTCAGGCAATATTTTAAACAATTCAAAGTATTCATTATCTACAAGTTGATTCAAAATATCAGGACTATATACAATATCCCATTGGTTATGGACATCTTGATCAGCAAATAAAGCATACACTTTATTTTCAGGTTTCCATATTTGAGGACAGTCAGTAGCATAATGAGGACCGTTACATATAAAACATCTGACTGACTTATGGCTCCTAGAAAACTTATTTTTTCTGAACAAAAATTTTTGAGGAGACCTTTTCTTGAAAGAATTCTTATGGATAGGGGCAAAACGGTATTTTTTCTTGAATTACTTCTTCTTGGGATGAAAAGATCTTTCCATGTTATAATTATCATAAGACCTTTTATGCTTACACTTTCTACAACCACAATTGTGTCCACAAGAAGCTTTTCTAAATTTTTTGACATGTTTAAAATCTTTGAGCTAGCTGATTGGTGGCAAATCACAATATTCTTTCATATTGTAAGAATAGTTATACTGATCTCTATATCATTTAAAGCCTTTACCAAACATCCTTTGTCCAACTTATATAAGACTAAATTCTTGAGATGAACAAATCCATATTTATCTACTGTGGTTTTGTATCTGTTCATAACATAATCCTCAGCATATTCACCTAAACCACATGGAAGAGAACTCAAATAGTATTTCTTTGTTGTTGGATCATGGAGTTTATGGACAACAATCATGAAGTTTTCAAAGACCAAATTATACTTTCTGAGTTTTCCTAAGTCTCTGAGCTAAAGAGAAAAGAGATTTTTTTTAGCTTCTAAAACTTCATTTTTTCTATGACCAGCAAATAACCCTATTAGAATCATTTTTAACTGTGAAAAGCCTTCTGCAGAAATATCATTTCAGCCTAAATCCTTTTTTGTAACATAGTCTTCTCTAGTTTCAGGATTAGTGGAGACAATTCCATTGTCTGGCAGAGAATTCCACCAATTTCTAAGTTTTCCTGACATCAGCCTAACAGCATACAAAACCTTACTAGCATCATTCTAGACTGACCCTCTTCTGTCAAAGAAATTTTCAAGTGTATCACACCAAGTACAAATAGCATCATAAGGATCTACAAGCCTATCAATATTAAGAATATGCCCTGATGTGGCATAAGCTCGTAATTGTTCAGGCCTGGAATTTTCAGATAAGTCATCTTTATTTTCTATATCATAATCATTATGTATAGATTCTTGACTAGAAAAATAGTATTCTTTCCAATTTTCCAAGTTTGCATTAATGTCAGCTGTAGCATTTTCAAGAGGATCTATTAAAATGTCTTCTACTTCCTCTTCTGAAGGCGAGGAATTTTCTTCTTCAAGATAAATTTCATCTCCTGAATTCATGGCAGCTGCTAGTTCTTCCATATATATGGGTTCACTTGGTTGTTCCAGATGCAATTCTTCAAGCCAATCTTTTAATGGTTTAGATTGCTGCATCATGTGCTCTTTCTGTTTGGGAAGGACTATCCTAGTAGGCATTGGGGCAGACTTGCTTCTATGCTTAGAAGTCATTTGTTCAGGTTCATCAATGTCGTCAACAAAAGATATACTTTTCCCCTTTTGAATCTTAGGTCTGGTAAAAACCTCAGACTTTTGAGATTTGTTATCATCAGATTCCTCTTCAAAGCTATCTTTTTTGTATATTTTCTTATTTTCTCAAGCTTATGGGCAACATGCTCTAATAAAGCTTTTTGTTCTTGTGCTTGAGTTTCCTTTTAGTTGTCAAAAATAACTACATTTTCATTTATATGTGTAGTCATAGATTCAATCCTTTGAGCAATTCCTTGAACCTGAGTGACTTGAGACTGAATGTTTTTGATCTGATAATTATTAGAAGCAAAGTCATTCATTATAGAAGTAGATTGTTTTTCTAATCTACTTGTACTAGCTTCAGTCTTGAACACAACATTTTGAACCTAAGACAGAGTCTCTTGGACTGAGACAGTTCTATTCTAACCAATCTTCACACCAACAGCCATATCATCTAGATTATCTTGAGCAGGCAACATCCATTGAGACTGCTAATTTCTTTGAGATTCTAAAGTTTTTTTCTTGGAACCTACTTTTGTATGTAGTCTGGCCTCATATTTACCCCATAAATGTTTTTTAGGGTCTATAATTGTAAAGCTTTCTTGAGTTGGCCATCTACCAGGTACATAATTTACCTGATCTAAGATTCAAAATGGGAAAACCTTACTAGCAGAAAGGGATAAAAATGTAATCCTATAATTGTAAGTCTATAATTGTAAAGCTTTCTTTAAGACATCGGGAGTTTTGATTTATTCATTTGGGGTGCTGTCTTATTACAAGAAATTCCTCTCAAAGGATCCCAAATTTTTGTTCAGAAAAAATTTGTTTTCTGGGAGCCATAAGTCAGTTAGATGGTTTATATGTAAAGGTCCTCATTATGCTATTGACTGTCCTCAAAGATGGAAACCTAAAAATAAGGTGTATGCTTTATTTGCTGATCAAGATGTCCATAACCAATGGGATACTGTATATAGTCCTGATATTTTGAATCAACTTGTAGATAATGAATGCTTTGAATTGTTTGAAATATTGCCTGAACATCTCAGCATGGCTCGAGATAAACATAAGAAGATTGTTTCTTCCAGTTCTGATGCAAGCTCTAACTCAAGCTTTTCAGACAATAATAATACAGTCACAAAGGTCATCAGAAATGCCATTAAGGATTTGGACTTTAAAATCAGCATGGAAAAAGCCAAAGATCCTTACAGGCTACCAGGCACCATAGAGGAATGTAAAGTAGCTACCAAACAACAGCTCAAAGATATCAAGCAGTGGGAAGCTGAACGTGCTGCACTTCAGCATTAATGCAGAAAAGTCAAGAATGTTTCTTCTTACACCCCATCCAAAAAGCGTGTGTTGCACCCTTCCCGTTCTCATGGCTACATTCATCCCAAGTGGAAGTCTCATATATCTAAGCCCTCTCGATCACCATCTCCCAGTCCTTCCCTAGGGTGCTCCATTGATACTATGTGCCTTAAAATTGATAGATGCCATGAAGAACTCATGATCCTCACTTGCCAACTCACTCTTCAACAAAAATTCTTGGATAAACTCACTTCTGTCGTGGGGGAACTTCGTGACATTATGTTCAAAGCTGAAGCCTCTACATCTGAACCTTCTGATTCAGACAATCCATCAAACTATCCTTCCAAACCATCAAAGTCTGAACGGGCTCATGCCTTGTTCATAGCTGAATATTGTACATATATTAGAATAAATTTCCTTTTTCCAGGATATAAACCTATTCCTATGGATGCTTTTGTTGTTTCTAGATCATCTAGAAATTTTGTTAATACAGATGCCATTCCCAGAGAATTCTAGAAACCAAGCCCAGAACTGCCAACAGGTATTGCAATTAATGGCCAAGAAATCCAATATGGCAGATATGCTCAAGATGTACCCATAGAAATCCAGGGAAAGAAGTTTGTAGCAGACTTTATAGAACTAGAAGGTCTGAGAGGTGATGTGCTTTTAGGTTTCACTTTCCTCACTAAATACTAGCCCTTTGTGTTAAGAATCCATGAAATATCTTTAAGGCATGAAGATGGTCAGGTAAGGATTCCTTCTCTTAAAGTTGTGAATCACAAGTTTCTTGATAAAAAACCAATCAAGTTGAGCCGAAAAGAGAATATCCATTTACAGTCTCAGAAGCTAATTCTTGTATTCTATTATGGTCCTACAACTCCACTTGTTTTATCTTGTCTAATCTTATCATTACTTCCAGTGTCATCACTTTTTGTAAGTGTTCTTTCTCCTTTTCTTTCATTATTATCAATCTTCAATTCTTTAGGTCTATCCTCAAAAGCATTACTAATCTATTCACATTCATACCTCTCACATCTTCACTTATGGTGTCTTCCATAGAAATTTCTTGGTCCTCCCAATCATCCAATTCATCCCCTTCCTCTGGGAAATTATCTCCCATGTGTTCATCCTATATATATTCTCCTCCTTCATCTAAACTAATCTATAATTTTTTGTTATATATATATATAATTTTCATACATATATAATATTTATTGATAAAATAGTAAAGAGAAGATTTGTAAAAAAAATATATAAAAATACAAAAATAAAAAAAAAACATAAATAAATTAGGGCCTTTATTTCGATGATATATATATATATATATATATATATATATATATATATATATATATATATATATATATATAAAGTTGAGAGGGGATTGCGCCTTTAGAATTTTAATAATTTTCATTTAAAAATAGCAGGAAAATGAAAAGAAAAAATATGTCCTTTCATTTTAGCAAAAGACACTTAGAAATATAAATGCAAAGAAGTCATCACAGGCATTCCATGTGTGACCATTGTAAGCTCGACTATATATTTAGAAACGTCCAATTGAGAAAAATAAGAGAGAAAGAGAAAGAAAAGTTAACCGTGAAAACAAAGAGGAGAAAATGCATGGCATTTCCGAACTGGGCTAAGAGAACTAAGTAAGAATTAACTTTCCACTAATCTTGATTAGGAACAATGTAAAAGATGCAGTGATAACTTTGATTGATAGAGAACATGAACAAAAGCAGGGTAAACGTGATAGAAATACAATCAAAATTAAATTTTAGAGAAACAGTAAAGTAAACGTGATAGAAATACAAGCAAAATTAAATTTCAGAGAAATGAAAGAGAGGGCAAATGAACGGGCTTTGTTGAAAATGCTAAGTCCGAAGGAGGAGAAATTAACATTAAATTTCAGAAAATGGGAAAGAGGACAGAGGATCATGCTTTGTTGAACAATAGTCCATTAATGAGGTCAAGTGTAAATTCATTATAATTAGGGAGTCATAGGAAGTTTGTTAACCCTATCAGGAAACCACGTGTCAAGATTAGTGTTTGGGTAATAAATCCCACTCACGCCGTGAGGCGTCATGCTACTAGATTCTTCTGGAATCTACAGTTTAGAAGCCTAGAAATTTCAACCCTTGTAGCGATGTTAACCACGTCGTGAAGACCCCCTTGTTGGCCTTCTTGTGTTTGGGTGTGCGCACGTGTACGTATTACCCTGCTAACTATTGAATTGTTTACACCTTAAGCGTAAACCACCGAGCATGCTTATGGGTGCGAGGGGGTTTCTAGGGAAGCGTGGGAAAATTTTTAATATTTTGTGTCATGACCACATGGCGCATGTGGACATGACATGTGTGATGTGTGTTGTGACCGCATGGGAAATGTGGGCATGACATTATGTCATGATGTTCTTGTTCATGCTTAAGGTTGTTCATGATGTTTTTGATTCATATTTAAGGTTGATTTTCAAGAGCCACAAAGTTAACAGTGATACCCTTCATATCATAACTGATACAAAGAGATAAGGTCTCAATCATTCTCCTTATGGTGTTGGTTCTACAAGGTATGCAGTGTTCCCTTCAAGGTTGGTCATTGGTGTTAGACAGAGGTTTGAAGGTTTCCATTGGTGAAATATGCATAAAGTTTCTTATTGAGTTATGCCTTATGTTTTTAAGAAAATATTCTCCCAAATGTTCTCCTTGCAAATGAATTGGTAAGTGTCTAAGATTAACAAGCATTTTTTCAGTCAGAAATGGTACAATTCAAGGTTGTGTCAAATGCTACTAAAACTTTCTGTCTTATATCCTAAGCAAACAAATCTACATTTGCCTAGGTTATGAAAAAAATGCTCATTAGATAATGGCATAGGATTCATCTGGGATAGAGAGTTTATTCAAGGTTATGATAAATTGGTAAGGGTTTGTAACACTAAGGTGCCATGTTTCTAAAAAACCCTAAAAACCCTAAGTATTCACTATGTTCTAAAGCCTAATTCAAACCTTCCTAACCCATCTTATCAAAAAGTTGCTTTATGGTCTATTTTAAGGTTGATCGGCTATAAAAGGTTATTGTTCACTTAAGTGAACACCTTGAGGGTTGTTAATCATTTGGAAACTGGCCCCCTCAACCTAGGAGACCAGCTCCATCTAGTCCTTCTTTGTGAAAAAAGGTGCCAAAGGTAAATCAATGTATATAATTCAATCTTTGAGGAGTGCGAAAGGTTTGATCAATGGCTAAGGTTTAAATCTTTTTTAATCTACAACGGTTATCCTTGAAGACCTAAATTTGATGGCCATTTGATAGTCAGTCTATATTTGAATAGTTTTGAAATAGTCATTTTAACAGTCTTATAATTGTATTCTTCTGGGATCTAAGTTTAAACTCTAATCTAGTTTTGTTGTGATGATTCGAATGAAAGGAAAGCTATGTTGTAGAGTATGTGAGAGGCTACTCAGAGGTATGAGGAAAGTGAAGAGGAGTTTTTAGTGATGTTTTTTTTAGGGATAAGATGAGGGTATAGGCAGAATGTTAGAAATCATTAGATTTAATGTTTGAAGTGATAGTTTGAGAAGATATAACTCTGTAGTGAGTTATGTATGCATATGAGTTGAATGTTCTTTCTATAGAAAAGTTTATCAATATATCATTTATGTCTGTGGAATTCATTATTATCAATGGATGGGAAGGAGCTTGTATGCAACATAGTCATCAGGCAGTGTGGTAGATTCATAAGCAGATAAAAAGACATGAAGTTGAGTTGATGACACTGGGTGTATTTAGAGGTAGAACATAGTGGTGATTGTAGAGTGAAACCTTTTGTTTCCTTCAATGGTAAAGATGTTACAAACCTTTTCATGCTTGTATTATGATGATTCTCTCTTTGATTGCATTAATTTGGTGATACAAATACATATGGATGTTTAAGAGGACTAATGTTTGATGCAAAGATGAAATTCCTTGATTTAAGTTGGAGTACCTATTGAGTTCAGAAGCTCTTGCTCTATTCTATGATGTCATGAATGTAGTATAATCTTGAAGGTCCTGAAAGTCTGTTCTTTTGTGCCAAATTGGGAGAGATAAGGGGTTTTGTAGCTGAGTTATAGAAGTCATCTATAACCAGTGTTATTAATGTAAACAGAGTAGTACTCTATGCTTTATCCTTTTTGTTTTGCAATTGGAGATGATTGTTAGTGAGACACATTGATTGTTAGTGAGACATATTGTTTTACCAGTGAGCATTACCAGTGAGGCTTGTGAGAATGCTAGTGAGGCTTGTGATATTGCCAGTGAGGCTTATATGTACTTAGTGAGAGTATGGTCAGTGAGACCCAATCAAGTTGTTGTGAGGATTGTATAGTGTTTTTTCCCTGAATAGGGTTTTCCACTTTACATCTTGTGTTATGGCTTCATTTGTGTGATTCTATCTTTTGTTGATGTCTTTATGATGTTAGAGATTGTTTCTACAAGTTTGATGAATGGACACATTTTATTGGATCACTGATTCACCACCCTCTCAGTTATCCTTAATATTCCTATAGTTGGGATGAAGTGACTTAGTTGCATAAGAGTCTTTTAGACCAAAGAGATTCCAATAAACAACTCTGAGATGAAATTCAAGTAAAGGAGCAATAGATTATTCAGTTGAAGCAGGAGATTGCATAGAGGCCCTCAACTTCTGAGGTGTTGCCCATGATTCAGGAGTTGTATGTTTATTATTAGGATTGTGCATATGAAGACACCTCCAAACTTTCAGATACTTAGAGTCTTAGTACATAAGTGGGTGTGACAATGGAGCAAACTCTCTTATTTGTTTCCCCAAAAGTTGTTGAATCTCAACTACTAGTGCAGAAGTTATATAATGCTTCTAAAGAAATTCTCCAAGTAGTAGGGGTCAAAAATAGAAGGACAACCGCAATGAAGGTCAATGAATTCTTCAGTCGAAATAAAGTTGCCCTCAAGTGCAAGAATCATCTTGATGCCTTGAAATAGGTGGTAAAGGAAATGAAGGGACACATTGAACATTTGGTCCAGTTAGGACTCATTTGCCCATTTCTTGATGATTCCATAGTTTTGATGGAGGAGAAAATTAAAGCCATATTAATTAACAGGTAGAATGACCAAACATCCTTTTCAGCATTGAGTCAAATGCCAAGTGTTGCAGAGGTAGAGATTGTTCTGCAGGTTCTTGCTCAGTTGGAGTTGTAGATCAAGGTTGTAGTTAACAGGTTACAGAGTTTCTCCTATAAGGAGATCATTGATTTGGATAGGTTTTTAAGGCTCTAAAAAAGAAGGTTCAAACTTCTGACAGTGAGTGGGCATCTCTATAGCTTGCACTCTATAAACTTTGAGTTAGAATCAATCTAAGTTTCCACATTTTTTTGTTTCTTCTTTTATTGTCAGAGATTTTGGATTCTTCTCAACATGCACTGATCCCGTGGTGAGTCACCAGTAACTGTAGAGCAAAAGCCCTACATTTTTTTGTATTCTTTTTTTTCTAAGGTGATGAGTTAAGATTCAATTTTGGTAGTGTATATGCTGGTGCACATCATGAGACATCAATAGAAACAAGGGATAAATATCAAACAAGAGCCTAGGTGCTAAAGAGTTTGTGACAATTTTTTTCCCATCAAAGTTTGCTATGGGATCAACATTGGAGGGGAGCCCCACATGCCACTGTATGCTCAAAATTGTGACTCTAGTTTCTTGGGACTGTCAGGTCAAATTTCAGCATGCACATAGATCCTTTCCCTCCTTTCCACAGGGCAATCTGCCACGTCACTCTCACTCACGTGGAAGTAGCCAGTCGAGAGGAGGTGATACACGGTGGGGGTCTAGCTTGTTTGAGAGCTGGACTTCATAGAGAGGGGTTGGCAAGTTCTATGGCCTTTGTTGTTGTACATTTTGTTGTATGTTCTAGTCAATTGCTGTTGTAGTTGAAATAACCCTATGACCCGAAGGGTCACTAGTTTCTCTTCTTCTGTTTGGGTTTCTAAGATTCCACCTCTATGTGGGTAAGCAATTGTTCTCGTTGATGTCCTCTTGTCTTTGTATGCATTGTAAGTGGTCTCATTGTATCTGTTGTTATCTAGTTTCTTTTAATAACAAAAAGGACAAATGGGTCTCCTTGGGGTAGAACAAGTGTTTCTTGTTGAGGTCTTGGATGAATCTCTTGGATCTCATCATGGATAACCCTTACCCACTCTCCTCTCACTCCTAAGAACATTCGTGAATCAAGATAGAGGAAATTGAGTAATTACTAACCTTAACCAGATCTAAGGGTTTGACCTAGGGTTTTGTTGACCTAGGGTTTGACTTGTGTTTTGTCTTTGTTTTTACCTTGTAATGAAATCAAGGGTTTGCTTGGAATCGTTTGAACCGTGTTTACCTCATGAAGGAATCGAGGGTTTGCAATGTTGTCTATTCTAATGTTCCTATATGAATGCAAGCTAAATGATATGCAAAACATCTTTTTGGTGTTTTTTTAGAGTATTTGGGAAATGGAAATGCTTCTAATCTATGAAAAGGAAATTGCATGCAATTCTATATGACTTTTCAAATGCAAAGTTTATCTTTGTTTTTTGGGTTTTTGGTGTTTTCAATACAATATACTATAATGAAAAGGGAAAATGCTTCTTCTAACAATGTAGATCTAGAAAAATGAAAGCGATTAATCTAACATGCCAGATCTAACTATCAAGGAAAAAGTAATGTTTTACTATTCCCAAGAGCAAATTTGATTATCTAATTACTATGAAAGCAATGAAAACAATGAAGGAACCTGACAGAAATGAATATATGTTGACTTCACTACCCTCAACAATCCTTGTAATAGGTAACCTTGAATCCTTTTGTGGTGGCAAGTGATCCTCTTGACAATAAAATGACCCAAAGAAGCAAAAGAAGCTTTTGATGAAGCTTGTATGAGCTCATTGAGAGCTTGGATTGAGCATAATGGCATAAAATGAAGCAACACAATGCTACTTGGTTGAACAACAAAAGAAAAAGGCACCTTCATCATGTAAGAGCATTCAAATGCTGATTTGGAGAGCAAAATTTGGCAAGAGCTGTGTGCACAATGAATTTGTCTCCCTGGAAGAGCTTTGAAGCTATGCCACAATGAAAGATTTGAATCTTTGAAGAAAAAAGAAAGAAATGAAGAAAGAGGCTCAAAGGCCTGAGAGGAAGCTTGAAAAAACTTGTGAAGATGAGAAGAGTATTCTACAACATGCTCAACTTAGAAAATAATGAAGAGGTGAGGGGTATTTATAGGTTAGAAGAAGGCATAAGAGGTGGAATTGATTGAAGAGTTAACTCATTTGATAGATGAGTTAACAAGAAATGATTGGGGAGTTAACAAGGTTGATTTCCAACTGAACTCAGCTAATTAGAGAGTGATGAAGCAATGATAGCCTATCACTAAAGAGGAAATAGAGGTGAGAGAATCCATGAGATTGAGAATGTTAATTTGAGATCAAATAGAGTTAATTATGCATGTGTGGGTACATGAAATAGTTAACTCTATATCAAAGATCAAAAATCATGCAAATAGAAAGAAAAACAGGTGAAAACGGAGCAAAAATGCGAGAGAAACTCGAGTTTTTCTACAGGTTCAAAAATGACAGGGTCACCCCTTTTGTCAGACAGGGTCGCCTAGGGAAATCCTGCAAAGCAACAGGATCGCCCAAGGTGATCCTGAAAAGCAACATTGTCGCCCAGGGAGATCTTGAAAAGCAACAGGGTCACCCCGGGAGATCTGGACTAGACAAGGTCAGATGCAGAAAAATAGGCTGGGAGATGGCAGAAGAGAGAAAAAGGATGAGTTTTGCATCAAGAAACAAGTCAGTTATGTCGAAGAATCCAAATCTTCACTTGCATCTATAGGATCTCCAGGGGAGATCTGAAAATAATAAGGGGAGATTTAGATTGGTTGGTCGAAAATGAAAATTGTTAGTGGGAGATGGATCGGGGGACCTCTAGAAGGTGAGGTGCAATAGAGGAAAAACAAAGGGGAGAGGTGAAAAATCACCTACAAGACTCTCACAAGGCTTAGGATCAAGGTCAAAAGCCAGAAAATGCGAGTTGACAAGTGTCACAACAAGTGTTGAAAAGTGTCACAAACGAGGAAAGAAGGAAATCGACAAGGAAGAAACAACACAAGACAAGAAAAGAGGATACGTCAAGAGGCCTGCTACTTAAAGGACATTATTTCATGTTTACATGTACGTGACAAGGATTTGAATCATCATAGCAATCCTCATGGAGGCACTGTGTGATTTTTGTGCTTACATATTTGCCCCCTCGGGGATGGTAAGCTATATGAAAGGTAAGTACTATTCCCAAAATAGGCTTTACCTATTGTCGATTTTCCCACAATTTGCACCTACAATAACTAGTGTTAATCTAACATTTAAATATATCAATGTAAATAATGAAAAATGAAATGATGAATCTTACCATAGATCACTTGAGTTCAACTTGTTGGTTGCCTTTGTTGGTTTGGACCTATAGGGATAAAAGCACGCAAAATGATGCATGAAACACATGCATAAAATAAAAAAGATGACATGCTAATCTAGAGAGGAGGAGAATATATTCTCCTTTTATTGCAATTTTGAAGAACATATTTGATTTTTAGGGATTTTTGATGTTTTACAGTTTTTTTTAGTTTTTTTGATTTTCTAATTTTTATGGTTTTTGTGAAGATTTTGTAAAGGTTTGATTTGACACTCCTTGAGGTCTTTGAGAGACATATATCTAAGATATTTCTACCCTTTCCCCTTGCATGGGGAGACTCGCGTACTTGATTATATAAGTTTTCTCTTTTGACTTGTTGGAGGAGTGACTTATGCTCAGACATTGTTTTACACTTATTGTTAGATGACTTGATTCGATGAGATCCATACATAGCTTTAGTCAACATCTTGTACTTCACTTTCTCTTATGTGCATATGGTTGGTTAAAAATTTTATTTTGCTTATGAGAATGCATACCTAAGATGATCACATATGGATGATGCAATTTATTTTTGTCTTTTTGAGCATATATATATGAATGCAGGTGATGATATGTAGATGCAATAACATAAGAAATGATGAAATGAAACCTTTACTTCTATGGAATGCCATGAGTTTTGACATTAACTTTATTGCTTTGAGACTCTTTTTATTTATTTTGGCATGAATCCAATGTGGAACAAAGAATGTGTCCGCTCTTAAATATGATTTTCAACTCAGGGGATTGTGAGTTGTCTTGATATAAGAGACCTATTCAAGGTTGGGAGATATGATTTTTAAAGCTCAAGTGGGGAGTGGGGATGAAGATGGAATGCTTTTGAACTTTGGCTTCGCTAAAGGCTAAACATTGATCCTTATCTAGATAAGACAAGCTGAAAAGATTCCAACTTAGACAAGTAGCAAATATATAGGTGTTCTCTAGACTTAGATCCTAGATGGCAAGCAAGTAGACCTGGGGTAAAGGATAAATTGGAAAGAACAAAGGTCCCTAGGTAGAATATGATCCTAGAGACTACTGGACTCTTCAGTTTTGCTTAGCTAGTACGTGTGTGTTCTTTGTACCTCTCTTTCTCTGTTAGAATGACACCCTTGAGGCTTTGAGCTTAGACTGACATCCAGCCAAGAGTACAAACACACAATAATCTTCTCTCTTTCACTCTTTTTTTTGTATCTTTCTTCTTTTTTTTTCTTTTTTTGTATTTTCCTCACTTGACTTTTCTCATTTTTTATGGATTTTTGACTTTTCAAGAAATGGATGCTTTTGGAAATTTGATATGCAGTACTTTGATCTCTCAATTCTGATTTTTTTGACACTCTTATTTTGATCACTCATTTTTTTATTCACTCATATCTTAGATTGCTTCCTTCAAGGTTTTGATCTTCCTGATGTTTTTAGCCAAGAAAGATGAGGGGCTGAGCACCACCTAAAGTTTTTGTAATCTGGTTGGACTTCTCTAATACTAGGGAAGAATTGGGAAGGTATACTTTCAAGCTTCCTTTGAACACTGTAGATTTGAATACTAAATTTGTTTAGACCTAACATGTTTGACTCATAAGATTGGGATTAGTATAAAGATAAGAGCTAGGCTTTGATTAGAATCACTGGTAATGAAGGGGGATAACAGCAATTGTGAAAAATGCAAATCTCTAGGTCCTGAAAAGATATCGTATATCTAGACAACATTAGAATCCTTACTAAAGGGAAAATAGTACAAGAGTGAGTCACAAACTATAATGCAAGATGAACAGAATGATGCAGAAATGCAAGAAACAAACTATTTTTGACATATTTTTTTTTTTTAATAATTTTTTGTATTTTTATGTTTTGTGGTTTTTATGAGATGCTAAGATCTTCTCCTTGAGGTAGTGTCATTTCTGACGTCTTCCTTAACTATGTGTGGACCTATCCAATTTGGTCTAAACTTTGCTTAAAAGTCTTTGGAAGGACACTCAAAGACTTGGTGTGAAAATGTCTTTGTATTCAGTGAGGAATTTTGTGTACTCACATGTTCCATTGTTTGATGATTTGCCCCCTAGCTTTATCATTTTCTGTTCTTGTTGAGTTCCAGTGTTTGTTTTGTAATTTTTAAGGGAAAATGATGTTGATGTTACTCTCCTAGTTTCTGTATGGATTCTGGTTCTTCTTCTTCGATCATGATTTCAACCATAGGGATGTTTATATCTGGTTCGATTGGAATGGCCACTAAGTTGAATGAATCATAAGACTTTGTTGAGTTGGGATCGAAGGGGAATTCTCCTGTTGCTCCCTTCCCTATACATTTTGAGGTCTTGTTTATGTTTGCAATTTGATTTGATGTCTCTCCTTTTTTAAAAGTGTTGATTTCTGGGTCTCTAGTGGTTTCCATGGTCTTTCCCTTATTTTTGACTTGTTCAACTCTATAATGGCTGAAAGGATCAGGATCTCCTTTGATGAAATGGGTTTGTCCCATGTATGAGAAGTGTATTTCTTGAAATAATGTAAAGGGAATGACCCTCATCCTAAGGACTCAAGGCCTTCTTAGGATCATGTTGTAAGTGGTTTCTTCATTGATGACATAAAATTCAGTTGGGAGGGTTATAGGACCCAATGTGATTTGAAGATTGACCTTACCCATGGTTTGAATGTTTGGGTTATCATGAATTCTAAGGATGGAATTTTGTTTTGTGATTTTTGTTTCATCGTATCCCATTCTTTGAAGAAGTGAAAAGGAGACTATGTTGATTGTAGACCCATAATTGATCATTACACGTTTAATGGAATAGTCTTGGACTTGGACTATCAGATGGAGGGGGACGTCACCTTGTTTGGCTATGTCATTGTCTGAGGGTAACTTTTCAAAATCAAATGTTCAAGAAGAACATTTTTCATTTGGAGTGTTTTAAACTATATGGCCTAGATCTATGGATTTGAGGAGAGTGTTCTTGTGCATAGGAGAACTCTTGATAAGCTCTAGCATGTGAGAAAAATTTGAATTGTTGGTGTCATCTGGTTGTTCTGGTCCTTGTATGATGCAAATTTCTTGATCTTTATCTAATTCCACAAGGCCTAAGGTGTTTTGATCAAAGGTGTTGGGACTAAGTTCTTCATCTTGTGAGAATGTGTCCATGAATTCTTTTTGTTGATGTTTTGGGAGGTTTAACATGAAGCGATGGTACCCCCGACATGACTTGATCTCATGCCCCCTTCTCTTGTGAAATGAGCAATATTTATCATGATTATGATCTCGAGGTTTATGATGATTGTTGAATGACTTCTTGTTGATTCTCAAGGGATAGTTTTTAGCATTTTCATTTCCCAAATTTGTATGACTATCGTAGTCACAATTACTGTTGTTTCTAGATGGTGAAGTGTTTGTTGGCTCATCTATGCCTTGATCATTTGTTGAGTATTTTGCATTTGTATCATGGTTTATCAACCTTCCATTAGAATTGTACTACCTTGTTTCACTATTAATAGTGGCTTGGTCAATTCTAAGGGCATTTTCAAGTGCTTCTTCATATGATTTGTAAGGGGGTTTTTGGACTTGGTCTCATATGTCATTGTTGAGAGCATGTAAGAAGAGATCACAAAGTTCTCTATGATCCATGTTTGGTGCACTAGTTGAAGAATAGAGAACTTTCCTCCATCGTGTGATAAAATATGCAACTGACTCATTGGCTTCTTGTTTGATTGTTAAAAATTCTCATATTCTTGTCTTGACCAATTTGTTTATGTCAAAGGCAACCACAAATTGATCAATGAGCTTCCCAAAAGAGTGGATCGATGCTTCTGGAAGTCGATAGTACCAATCTAGAGTAATACCCTCTAAAGTTTTTGGAAAGATCTTTCCTACCACCCCATCCCAAGGAAGGAGTTTTCGCATTACCATGATGTAAGCCTTGATATGAGAGTTGGGATCACCCTCTCCTTTAAATTTTGGAAGCTTAGGGAGAGGGCGTGGTAGTATAACCTAATGAATGTTGTAGTCAAGAGGCTCCTTTAAATACTTGAGGTATGTTCCTAGGAGGGAGTTATGTGTAGAGAATTTTGTTCCTCCAAATATTAGCCCTTCAAGTGGAGATTGTTGTGTTTGTTTAAAGGGTATGCTAGATTGTTGATATCCTAAAATAGTTGGATGACTAGATGTCATCATGTTTATGTTTTAAAGATTGGGTGGGACCATTTGTGGTTGATATTGTGTCATAGGAATTCCACCTATTTGATTGAGTCTTGTCATGATGGATTGTGAGGGCAAGGGTGGCCTAAATGCTTTGTTATGTGTATCATACAAATGGGAGTTTAGATGAGAAGCATTTTGTGTTACCCCCTAGTTTGATTTGATTTCATCAATGAAATGATTTCCCTATGCCCTAGGTTTTTCTTGAATTTCGCTTTGACAACCATTTCTAGCCTCAAGGGTCCTGATTTGTTGGACCAATTTTTCTATAAGGCCTGTGAGTGACGCTTCTTCCATTCTTTGAGTTTTACAACCTTCAGATGGATTGCTTTGTGTTGGGGTTTGACTAACCCTACTTGTTCCTTTTGATGATACTTGACATATCATGAGTCTTTTATCTTGATGTGCCACATGGGGGGGGTTTGTTCTCCCCAAGCTTCTTGTAAGATTTTCTTTTGATGGCTCACTTCATTGTTTGTTTGGGAGGCCCTTTTTGTATCACTAGTTATGGGTTGGTCTTGTTGATGGATCTCAGATCAAAAACCCACTTGGCATGTTTTGATTTGGTCAATGTTGTGGGGATCTTGTTGGGTCCTCTTTGAGTCTTTTGAGTTTGATTGATTAAAGATTGAAGGTATTGGATCTAAAGATGTGCTACTTTCATTGGAGGGGTGATTCCCTTGAGATTTGTGTGATTTTGTCCTAGTTTTGGGGTGTAGTAAACACCATGAAATGAAGATGGACATGAAAGATGAGCATGCAATGAAAGAAGCACATGGAAATGCAAAAGATCCCATCAAAAGTTTTTGATATTCACGTCGGGTTCACCAAAATATGTGGTGAAGCTAACGACGTATGTGATAATGATAGTGAGATCCAAGTAATGGGAACACAAATAACATAACTAGAAGGCTCTGCAATTCACATCAGATTCACCAAAATATGTATGTTCAAAATTGTGACTCCAGTTGCCTGGGGCTATCGGGTTAGATTTCAGCACGCACACAGACCCTTTCCTTCCTTGCCACGGGGTGATCCGCAATGTCACTCTCACTCACATGGAAGTAGCTAGTCAACAGGAGGCGAGACATGGTGGGGGTCTAGCTCATTTGAGCGTTGGACTTCGTGGAGAGGGGTCGGTAAGTTATGTGGCCTTTGTTGTTGTACATTTTGTTGTATGTTTCACTCAATTGCTGTTGTAGTTGAAATAACCCTATGACCCGAAGGGTCACTAGTTTCTCTTCTTTTGTTTGGGTTTCTAAGATTCCACATCTGTGTGGGTAAGCGATCGTTCTCATTGATGTCCTCTTTTCTTTGTATGCATTGTAAGTGGTCTTGTTGTATATGTCGTTGTCTAGTTTATTCTAACAACAAAAGGACAAATTGGTCTCCTTGGGGTAGAACAAGTGTTTCTTATTTAGATCTTGGATGAATCTCTCAAATCTCATCATGGATAGCCCTTACCCACTCTCCTCTCACTCCTAAGCACATTCATTAATAAGGATAGAGGAAATTGTGTAATTACTAACCTTAACCAGATCTAAGGGTTTGACCTAGGGTTTTGTTGACCTAGGGTTTGACTTGTGTTTTGACTTTATTCTTACCTTGTGATGAAATCAAGGGTTTGTTTGGAATTGTTTGAACCATGTTTACCTTGTAATGGAATCGAGGGTTTGCAATGTTGACTATTCTAATGTTCCTATATGAATGCAAGCTAAATGATATGCAAAACGTCTTTTTGGTGTTTTTTAGAGTATCTTGGAAATAGAAATGTTTCTAATATATGAAAAGGAAATATGCATGCAATTCTATATGACTTTTCAAATGCAAAGTTTATCAATGTTTTTTTTGGGTTTTTGGTGTTTTCAATACAATCTATTCTAATGAAAAGGGAAAATGCTTCTTCTAACAATGTAGATCTAGAAATAGGAAAGTGATTAATCTAACATGCAAGATCTAACTATCAAGGAAAAAATAATGTTTTACTGTTCCCAAGAGAAAATTTGATTATCCAATTACTATGAAAGCAATGAAAAAAATGAGGGAACTTGAGAGAAATGAAGATTTGTTGACTCCACTACCCTCAGCAATCCTTGTAATAGGCAACCTCGAATCCTTTTGTGGTGGCAGGTGATCCTCTTGACAACAAAATGACCCAAAGAAGTAAAAGAAACATTTGATGAAGCTTGTATGAGCTCAATGAGAGGTTGGATTGAGCGCAATGGCATATAATGAAGTAGTGTGATGCTACTTGGTTGAAAAGTAAAAGAAAAAGGCTCCTTTGTCCTGTAATAGCATTCGAATGCTAAGTTGGAGAGCAAAAGTTGGCAAGAGCTGTGTGCACAATGAATTTGCCGCCTTGGAAGAGCTTTGAAGCTATGTAACAATGAAAGCTTTGAATCTCTAAAGAAAAAAAGAAAGAAATGAAGAAAGAGGCTCAAAGGCCTGTGAAGAAGCTTGAAAAACCTTGTGAAGATGAGAAGAGTATTCTCCAACTTGCCCAACTTAGAAAATAATGAGGAGATGAGGGGTATTTATAGGTTAGAAGAAGGGATGAGAGGTGGAATTGATTGAAGATTTAACTCATTTAATTGATGAGTTAACAAGAACTGATTGGGGATTTAACAAGGTTGATTGCCCAGTGAACTCAGCTAGTTAGAGAGTGATGAAGCAATGATAGCTTATCACTGAAGAGGAAATGGAGGTGAGGGAATGCATGAGATTGATTAGAGAGTTAATTTAAGATCAAATAGAGTTAATTATACATGTGTGGGTGCATGAAATAGTTAACTATATATCAAGGATCAATAATCATGCAAACAGAAAGAAAAGCGGGCGAAAACAGAGCAAAAATGCGAGAGAAACTTGAGATTTTCTGCAGGTTCAAAAATGGTAGGGTCACCTAGGGAGAGCTTGAAAAGTAGTAGGGTCATCTCGGGAGATCCTAAAAAGCAACAGGGTCATCCGAGGAGATCCTGTAAAAGCAATAGGGTCACCCGGGGAGATCTGGGCTGGATAGGGTCAGATGCAGAAAAATAGGCTGGGAGATGGCAGAAGAGAGGAAAAGAATGAGTTCTGGATCAAGAAACATGTCAGTCATGTGGAAGAATCCAAATCTCCACTTGCATCTGCAGGATCTCCAGGGGAGATCTGGAAGTAATAGGGGGAGATTTGGGTTGGTTGGTCAAAAATGAAAACTGTCAGTGGGAGATGGATCGATGGACCTCTAGAAGGCTTCTATGAGGTGCAATAGAGGAAAAAAAGAGGGGAGAGGTGAAAAAACACCTACAAGACTCTCACAAGGCTTAGGATAAAGGTCAAAAGCTAGAAAATGCAAGTCAACACGTGTCACAACAAGTGTCAAAAAGCATCGCAAACGGGGAGAGATGGAAATCGACAAGGAAGAAACAACACAAGACAAGAAAAGAGGACATGTCATCAAGAGGCTTGCTGCTTAAAGGACATTATTTCATGCTTACATGTACGTGACAAGGATTTGAATCATCATAGGGATCCTGATGGAGGCAGTACGTGATTTTTGTGCTTACATATTTGCCCCCTCAGGGATGGTAGTCTACATGAAAGGTAAGTACCGTTCTCGAACTAGGTCTTACCTATTGTCGATTTTCCCACAATTTGTACCTGCAATAACTAGTGTTAATCTGACATTTAAATATATCAAAGTAAACAATGAAAACTGAAATGATGAATCTTACCATAGATCACTTGAGTTTGACTATTGCTTGCCTTTTTCGGTTTGGACATGTAGGGATGAAAGCACACAAAATGATGCTTGAAATAGATGCATAAAAGGAAAAAGACAACATGCTAATCTAGACAGGAGAAGAATAAATTCTCCTTTTATTGCAATTTTGAAGAATGTATTTGATTTTTAGGGATTTTTTATGTTTTACAATTTTTTTTAGTTTTTCCAATTTTCTAATTTTTATGGTTTTTGTGAAGATTTTGCAAAGGTTTGATTTGACACTCCTTGAGGTATTTGAGAGACCTATATTTAAGATATTTCTACCCTTGCCCCCTTGCATGGGGAGACTCACATACTTGATTACATAAGTTTTCTCTTTTGACTTGTTGGAGGGCTGACTTGTGCTCATACATTGTTTTACACTTATTGTTACATGACTTGATTCGATGAGATCCATACACAACTTTAGTCGACATCTTGTACTTCACTTTCTCTTTTGTGCATATGGTTGGTTAGAGATTTTATTTTTCTTATGAGAATACATACCTAAGATGATCACATATGGATGATGCAATTTGTTTTCGTCTTTTTGAGCATATATATATGAATGCAGGTGATGATATGCAGATGCAATAACACAAGAAATGTGAAAATGAAACCTTTACTTCTATGGAATGCCTTGAGTTATGACATTGACTTTGTTTCTTTGAGACTCTTTTTTTGATTTTGTCATGAATGCAATGTGGAACAAACAATGTGACTGCTCTTAAATATGATTTTCAACTCAGGGAATTGTGAGTTGTCTTGATATAAGAGACCTATTCAAGGCTATGAGATATGATTTTTAAAACTCAAGTGGGGAGAGGGGATGAAAATGGAATGCATTTGAACTTTGGCTTCACTAAAGGCTAAACACTAATCCTTATCTAGATAAGATATGCTGACAAGCTTTCAACTTAGACAAGTAGCAAACTTATAGGTGTTCTCTAGACTTAGATCATAGATGGCAAGCAAGGTAGACCTGGGGTAAAGGATAAATATGAAGGAACAAGGGTCCCTACATAGAAGATGATCCTAGAGACTATTGGACTCTTTAGTTTTGCTCAGCTGGTGCGTGTGATTGCTTTGTACCTCTCTTTCTCTATTAGAATGTCACCCTTGAGGCTTCGAGCTTAGACTGATCTCCACCCAAGAGTACGGACACTCAACAATCTTCTCTCTTTCACTATTTTTTTTTTTGTATCTCTTTTTTTTTTTTTTTTCTTTTTTTGTATTTTCCTCACTTGACTTTTCTCATTTTTTTTGGATTTTTGACTTTTCAAGAAATGAATGCTTTTGGAAATTTGATATGCAGTACTTTGATCTCTCAATTTTTATTTTTTTGACACTCTTATTTTGATCACTCATTTTTTTACTCACTCGTATCTTAGATTGCTTCCTTCAAAGTTTTGATCTTCATGACATTTTTAGCCAAGAAAGATAAGGGGCTAAGCGCCACCTAAAGTTTTTGTAATTTGGTTGGACTTCTCTAATAATAGGGAAGAATAGGGAAGGTCTACTTGCAAGCTTCCTTTGAACACTTTAGATTTGAATACTGACTTTATTTAGACCTAACATCTTTGATTCATAAGATTGGGATCAATGTAAAGCTAAGATCTAGGCTTTGATTAGAATCACTGGTAATGAAGGGGGATAATGACGCTTGTGAAAAATGGGGATCTCTAGGTCCTGAAAAGATATTGTATATCTAGACAACATTAGACTTATTACTAAATGGAAAATAGTTCAAGAGCGAGTTACAAACTATAATGCAAGATGAATAGAATGATGTAGAAATGCAAGAAACAAATTGTTTTTGACATTTTTGATTTTTTTTAATTTTTTTGTATTTTTATGTTTTGTGATTTTTACGAGATGCTAAGATCTTCTCCTTCCATAATGCACAAGAGGTAGTGTCATTTCTGGCGTCTTCCTTAACCATGTGTGGACCTATCTAATTTGGTCTAAACTTCACTTGAAAGTCTTTGCAAGGACACTCAAATACTTGGTGTGAAAATGTCTTTGTATTCAGTGAGGAATTTTGTGTACTCGCATGTTTCATTGTTTGATGATTTGCCCCCTAGCTTTATCATTTTTTGTTCTTGTTGAGTTCCCATGTTTGTTTTGAAATTTTTAAGGGAAAATGATGTTGATGTTGACTCTCCTAGTTTCTATGTGGATTCTGGGTCTTCTTCTTCAATCATGATTTTAACCATTGGGATGTTTATGTCTGGTTCGATTGGAATGGCCACCGAGTTGAATGGAGCGTAAGACTTTGTTGAGTTGGGATTAAAGGGGAATTCTCCTGTTACCCCCTTTCCTATACATTTTGAGGTCTTCTCTATGTTTGCAATTTGTTTTTATGTTATTTTTGACTTGTTCAACTCTATAATGGCTGAAAGGATCAGGATCTCCTTTGATGAAATGGGTTTGTCCCATGTATGAGAAGTGTATTGCTTGAAATAATGTGGAGGGAATGACCCTCATCCTATGGCTCCAAGGCCTTCCTAGGATCATGTTGTAAGTGGTTTCTTCATTGACAACATAAAATTCAGTTGGGAGGGTTTTAGGACCCAATGTGATTTGAATATTGACCTTACCCATGGTTTGAATGTTTGGGTTATCATGAATTCTAAGGATGGAATTTTGTTTTGTGATTTTTGTTTCATTATATCCGATTCTTTGAAGAAGCAAAAAGAAGACTATGTTGATTGCAGACCCATCATTGATCATTACACGTTTAATGGAACAGTCTTGGACTTGGACTATCAGATGGAGGGGGGGGTCACCTTGTTTGGCTATGCCATTGTCTAAGGGTAACTTTTCAAAATCAAATGTTGAAGAAGAACATTTTTCATTTGGAGTGTTTTCAACTATATGGCCTAGATCTAGGGATTTGAGGAGAGGGTTCTTGTGTGTAGGAGAACTCTTGATAAGCTCTAGCATGTGAGAAAAATTTGAATTGTTGGTGTCATCTTATTGTTCTGGTCCTTGTATGATGCAAATTTCTTGATCTTTATCTAATTCCACAAGGCCTAAGGTGTTTTGATCAAAGGTGTTGGGACTAAGTTCTTCATCTTGTGAGAATGTGTCCATGAATGCTTTTTGTTGACGTTTTGCGAGGTTTGACATGAAGCGATGGTACCCCTGACATGACTTGGTCTCATGCCCCCTTCTCTTGTGAAATGAGTAATATTTATCATGATTGTGATCTCGAGGTTTATGATGATTGTTGTATGACTTCTTGTTGATTCTCAAGGGATAGTTGTTGGCATTTTCATTTCCCAAATTTGTAAGACTATCGTAGTCACAATTACTGTTGTTTCTAGATGGTGAAGTGTTTGTTGACTTATCTATGCCTTGATCATTTTTTGAGTATTTTTCATTTGTATGATGGTTTATCAACCTTCCATTAGAATCATACTCCCTTCTTTCACTATCAATAGTGGCTTGGTCAATTCTAAGTGTACTTTCAAGTGCTTCTTCGTATGATTAGTAAGGGAGTTTTTGGACTTGTTCTCTTATATCATTGTTGAGAGCATGTAAGAAGAGATCACAAAGTCCTCTATGATCCATGTTTGGTGTGCTAGTTGAAGAATAGAGAACTTTCCCCCATCGTGTAATAAAATATGCAACTAACTCATTAGTTTCTTGTTTGACTATTAAAAATTCTCATATTCCTGTCTTGACCAACTTGTTTATGTTGAAGGCAGCCACAAATTGATGAATAAGTTGCCCAAAAGAGTGGATCGATGAGAGTTGGGATCACCCTCTCCTTTAAATTTTGGAAGCTCGGGGAGAGGGCGTGGTGGTATAACCTGATGAATCTTGTGGTCAAGAGGCTCCTTTAAATACTTGAGATATGTTCCTAGGAGGGAGTTATGTGTAGAGAATTTTGTTCCTCTAAATATTAGCCCTTCAAGTGGAGATTGTTCTATTTGTTCAAAGGGTATGCTAGATATTTGATATCCTAAAATAGTTAGATGATTAGATGGTATCATGTTTATGTTTTGAAGATTGGGTGGGATCATTTGTGGTTGATCTTTTATCATAGGAATTCCACCTATTTGATTGAGACTTGTCATGATGGATTGTGAGGGCAAGGGAGGCCTAAATGCTTTGTTATGTGTGTCATACAAATGGGAGTTTAGATGAGGAGCATTTTGTGTTGCCCCCTGGTTTTGATTTTATTTCATCAATGAAATGATTTCCCCATGCCCTATGTTTTTCTTGAATTTCGCTTTGACAACCATTTCTAGCTTCAAGGAAAATTTTTCTATAAGGCCTGTGAGTGAGGCTTCTTCCATTCTTTGAGGTTTACAACCTTCAGATGGATTGCTTTGTGTTGGGGTTTGACTGACCCTACTTGGTCCTTTTGATAATACTTGACATATCGCGAGTCTTTTATCTTGATGTGCCACATGGGGGGGGGGTTGTGCCTCCCATGCTTCTTGTAAGCTTTTCTTTTGATGGCTCACTTTATTGTCTTTTTGGGTGACCCTTTTTGTATCACTGGTTATTTTTTAGTCTTGTTGATGGATCTTAGACCGAACACCCACTTGGCATGTTTTGATTTGGTCAATGTTGTGGGGATCTTGTTGAATCCCCTTTGAGTCTTTTGAGTTTGATTGATTCAAGATTGAAGCTATTGGATCAAAACATGTGCTACTTTCATTGGAGGGGTGATTCCCCTGAGCTTTGTGTGATTTTGTCCTAGTTTTGGGGCTGTAGGAAACACCATGAAATGAAGATGGACATGAAAGATGAGCATGCAATGAAAGAAGCACATGGAAATGTAAAAGATCTCATCAAAAGTTTTTGTTCTTCATGTTGGGTTCACCAAAATATGTGGTGAAGCTGATGGCATATTTGACAATGATAGTGAGATCCAAGTAATGGGAACATAAATAACATAACCAAAAGGCTCTACAATTCACATTAGATTCACCAAAATATGTACACTCAAAATCATGTCTCCAGTTGCCTAGGGTTGTCATGTCAGATTTTGGCACGCACACGGACCCTTTCCCTGCTTGCCACAATGTGATCCACCATTTCACTCTCGCTCATGTGGAAGTAGCCAGTCAAGAAGAGGTGAGACACGATGGGGGTCTGGCTCACTTGAGAGCTGGGCTTTGTGGAGAGTGGTTGGCAAGTTCTGTGGCCTTTGTTGTTGTGTATTTTGTTGTATGTTTTGCTCAATTGCTATTGTAGTTGAAATAACCCTATGACCCGAAGGGTCACTAGTTTCTCTTCTTTTGTTTGGGTTTCTAAGATTCCACCTCTGTGTGGGTAAGCGATCATTCTCATTGATGTCCTCTTGTCTTTGTATGTGTTGTAAGTGGTCTTGTTCTATTTGTCATTGTCTAGTTTTTTCTAACAACAAAAGGACAAATGGGTCTCCTTGGAGTAGAACAAGTGTTTCTTCTTTAGGTCTTGGATGAATCTCTTATATCTCATCACGGATAGCCCTTACCCACTCTCCTCTCACTCCTAAGAACATTCGTGAATAAGGATAGAGGAAATTGTGTAATTACTAACCTTAACCAGATCTAAGGGTTTGACCTAGGGTTTTATTAACCTAGGATTTGACTTGTGTTTTGACTTTGTTTTTACCTTGTGATGAAATCAAGGGTTTGTTTGGAATTGTTTGAACCGCGTTTACCTCGTGATGGAATCGAGGGTTTGCAATGTTGTCTATTCTAATGTTCGTATATGAATTCAAGCTAAATGATATGCAAAACATCGTTTTGATGTTTTTTTAGAGTATTTTAGAAATGGAAATGCTTCTAATGTATGAAAAGAAAATATGCATGCAATTCTATATGACTTTTCAAATGCAAAGTTTATCTATGTTTTTTTGGGTTTTTGGTGTTTTCAATACAATTTAATCTAATGAAAAGGGAAAATGCTTCTTCTAACAATGAAGATCTAGAAATATGAAAGCAATTAATCTAACATGCAAGATCTAAATATCAAGGAAAAAGCAATGTTTTACTATTCCCAAGAGCAAATTTGATTATCTAATTACTATGAAAGCAATGAAAACAATGAAGGAACTTGAGAGAAATGAAGATTTGTTGACTCCACTACCCTCAGCAATCCTTGTAATAGGCATCCTCGAATCCTTTTGTGGTAGTAGGTGATCCTCTTGACAACGAAATGACCCAAAGAAGAAAAAGAAGCTTTTGATGAAGCTTGTATGAGCTCGACGAGAGATTGGATTGAGCACAATGGCATAGAATGAAGCGGCGTGATGCTACTTGGTTGAACAATAAAAGCAGAAGGCACCTTTGTCCTATAAGAGCATTCGAATGTTAAGTTGGAGAGAAAAATTTGGCAAGAGCTGTGTGCACAATGAATTTGCCTCCATGGAAGAGCTTTGATGCTTTGAAGAAAAAAAGAAAGAAATGAAGAAAGAGGCTCAAAGTCATGTGAAGAAGCTTTAAAAAGCTTGTGAAAATGAGAAGAGTATTCTCCAACTTGCTCAACTTAGAAAATAATGAAGAGGTGAGGGCATTTATAGGTTAGAATAAGGGATGAGAGGTGGAATTGATTGAAGTGTTAACTCATTTGATTGATGAGTTAACACGAGTTGATTGGGGAGTTAACATGGTTGATTGCCCAGTGAACTCAGCTAATTAGAGAGTGATGAAGCAATGATAGCTTATCACTGAAGAGGAAATGGAGGTGAGGGAATGCATGAGATTGATTAGAGAGTTAATTTGAGGTCAAATAGAGTTAATTATGCATGTATGGGTGCATGAAATAGTTAAATATATATAAAGGAGAAAAAACATGCAAATAGAAAGAAAAATGGGTGAAAATAGAGTAAAAAGGAGAGAGAAACTTGAGTTTTTCCGTGGGTTAAAAAATGGCATGGTCACCCCTTTTGTCATGCAGGGTCACCCAGGGAGATTGTGAAAAGAAACATGGTCACCCAAGGAGATCCTGAAAGGCAACAAGGTTGCCCGGGGAGATCCTGAAATGCAACAGGGTCGTTCAAGGAGTTCCGGATTGGACAGGGTCAGATGCAGAAAAATAGGCTGGGAGATGGCAGAAGAGAGGAAAAGGATGAGTTCTACATCAAGAAATAGGTCAATTAAGTGGAATAATCCAAATCTCCACTTGCATTTGTAGGATCTCCAGGGGAGATCTCGAAATAATAGGGGTAGATTTGGATTGGTTGGTCGAAAATGAAAACTGTTAGTGGGAGATGGATCATGGGACCTCTAGAAGGCTTCTATGAGATGCACTAGAGGAAAAACAAAGGGGAGAGGTGAAAACTCACCTACAAGACACTCACGAGGCTTAGGATCAAGGTCAAAAGCTAGAAAATTTAAGTCAATAAGTGTCACAACAAGTGTCGAAAAGCATTACAAACAGGGAGAGAAGGAAATCGACAAGGAAGAAACAACACAAGACAAGAAAAGAGGACATGTCATCAAGAGGCCTACTGCTTAAAGGACATTATTTCATGCTTACATGTATGTGACAAGGATTTGAATCATCATAGGGATCCTCGTGGAGGCAGTGCGTGATTTTTGTGCTTACAGTCACAACCACACATCTCTTAAAGTTTTGATAGTCGTGGCTAAGGTTCTTTTGCACCATTGGTTAGAGTCTTCCACGTGTCACGACCATGCATCATTCTAAACTAACAAATATTCATAGAGTTTCCTTGTGTTCTATTCACTAGGTCATTGAAAGTGGAGTCCACTTGTCTATTTCTTGCACCTTTTCTAGGTTAATAGTTCTAAAACCAATTTTTGTTGTGCCATTGGCTTAGGGTTTACACATGGCATCACAATGCATAGGGTAAGGTTTTTGAAAGGTAAACAATGTATATTTGGTGGGTCTTGCTAGATCCTGCAACGTGTAGACATTAGGCATCATTTGGTGGGTCCCAACAAAGAAAGGAGAGAAGTGACCACACATCTCTAAGGGGAAAAAGATTCTGACAGGTATTTTCTGTTGTGCTATTGGTCAAAGCCTCCTCCATGTGGAGCCTCTTTCTTCACATGGAGTCTTATTCTTCATGCAGAGTCTCATGCTTCATGCAAGGCCAGAGAATCTCTAAGCTACAGTTTGAAGTGATATCAGTGTTTTCAAAGCTTTTTGAAGTTTTAGTTAGTTCTATGTAATTGTTGATCTTCTTTCAGAATCTCTGGTTGGAGATTGGTTTAAATAGGTCTATGATTGTTGTTATCGATATAGATAAAAAAAATTGGAATAGAACAGCAAGAATCAAAAGAGACTTGATGGGTGTTTCTTAGAAAGGATTGAATATTGTATGTCTATGCAAACTTTGGCCTTGTGCACGTTGTTCTCCGATCAACAATGAAGAGTGCTGACATTTTGTGCTAACTTGTTTCTAGATTCTTATTTGTTATATATGAGTTATTTTGGCCTATGTGATCTACTATCAAAGTGATAACATTTAGAATTAGCTGTAAAAGCATGCATGCATGCTCTTTTGAAAGTTATGATTCATTTGCTATTATTAGTAGGTGGATACATTATGCCTCTTTTGTTTCCAAAGTCTAAGATCATTTTCAGCGCATCTCCATAGATTAGATTCTATTTGTGATTTTTTATTATTCAACATCTCTCTCTTTCCTACATATTAAAGATTTAAGGAAGAGTCAACTTCTATAAAATCCATTGGTTATCTCATAAATCAAGTGCTACATTTTTGAGATTTCACATCATTGTTGGTTATATGCAAATTTAATCATCAACATAAACTATAACTCCTTTACTCCTTTGTTGGATTACAATGTTGTGTGCTACAAGTGCACCAACTATGGGCATACAACATGCTTTTGTAGAAGTGGTTTTATGGAATCCCCTAGGCAGAACAAGAAAGTGGAAGCCAAGGATTTAGTCAAAAGGAAGAAAATACAAAAGTATGGAGAAGGAGACAAGAGCAAGAGAAGGGAGAATCTATGGTTGTGGATGTTAGGAACCCGTGTTTAACCCTTCTCTTTACTTTGTTCGTATATTACTTTTGGACACATATGCTTTGTAAGTCGTTCCGTGAGTATATTGTATTATCCCACATTCATGGGAAGTAATAGTTGTTTAGATTAGACTTAATATATAAGTAGGTGTTGAGGCCAATGAAGGCATCCACAAATTTATTGTATTGAGCTTGCTCAAAGGAGGTTTCCCCCTCAAAGTGGCCTATGATCAATAAATTCCTTCTATGTTTCTACTATTTATATATTTCTATTATTTCGTGTATTTTTCATTATATTATTGCAGGAGGTTCCTCTCATCTGGTATTAGAGAACTTTTTTGGGCTCGTTAGGTGGAATTTTTGCCAAAATTTTTTTCTGTAGTGGCCTCCAAGCATTGTGATTATTGTAGTTCTTTTTTTCACATTTGTATTGTTCATTTCAATTGCAGGTCTAGATCAGGGAATATTCCTATTTGCTTAACTGTGGGAAGTACTTGGGCATATAGCCCTAAAACTCATTGTGAGGAGTACCACAGGAACCCTGAAGTAGCTGGTCCATTGAGAGGACCTACTAGTGAAAAAGGTAATGGCCCCTACCTGATTGACTAGTTCCCATCAGTGAGGTAAACCAAGAGTTGTCGTTTGTGGAAAAGCGATTATCAGTTTTACCTGAGTCGTGGAGTGAGGGGTACTGCCCCAATACACAAGCTGTTAGACAACATTGGTGGCCAACTGACTCCCTTGAACCTTTAGGTAGTCAAACATCCTTGGGGCCCATATCTATTGATAGCCAACAAATCACAGATTGAATCTGTCCAAAGCTATTAGTAGATCTGTCATTGCTTTAGCTCTGTTTCCTCTCAAAATTCACTAGAACTCCCAAAATTTCATTTGACCTATTTCCTTCCTTGAGGACCCTATCCCAAATTCCACTTATCAAAGCCAGAAATCCCACATTTGTCTATTTTTAGGGTTTGCAATAACTTCTTCAATTCTTACCCAATAGCCTTCAAATTTTGCCATAGTGTTCATTTCATATTTCTACTCCTTTGTCCCTCTTGGACAAATTTTCCCATTCTTTCACCTCACTTCTAAAATCCCCATTTTCTTCTCCCCTTTTCCTCAGAAAGTGTCCAAAACCTAGTCCAACCCTAATTACCCATCACAGTTTTCTCCAAATCCAAATTTTCCTTTACTAAAAAAATTTTTGTTTTGGTTTTTCTGCCCATTTCCAAAAAAAAAAATCTCCTAGCTATGGTTGTAACCTGTACAAGAGCAAAAAACATGGCAGATGAAATTGCAACCCTCAAGACCAAACTCCAAGTTCTGGATGAAAAAATTCTCGGCCTCAATCTTCAACATTTAGCCATAAACAGCAGACAACAGCCATAGTCTTCAGCAAACATGGGGTTTTCTTCTTCTAACAATTTTCGTGGGCTAAAACTTGATTTTCCTTGCTTCAATGGTGATTATTCGACTGGATGGATATACCAGGTAGAACAATATTTTAGTCTACATAATACTTTTGATGTCAACAAAGTCCCACTTGCATCCTTTCATTTGGAACATGAAGCCTTTCAATGGTTCCTTTGGTACATCAAGGCTCATGAAGAGCCAAAATGGATAGATTTTTGCAACGATTTGGCCCTAGTGCTTTTGATGACTTCACAGGAGCACTCACTAAACTTTGCCAAATAGGCACTGTGAGAGAATATCAGATAGAACTTGAAAAACTAGCCAATCACACAGAGGGATTGTCCAATGAATTCTTCAGGAGTTGTTTTGTCAGTGGTCTGAAGGATGCAATTTGATCTAAGGTTAAAATGTTCCATCCTAGCACAATGATGGAAGCCCTAAGGTTGGCTAAGTTGGTGGAGGACAAGATCACAACTCAACAATGATCCAAATCTAATTTTGTTCCATTCATAAATACAGTTTCCCAAAGACCTCAAATAACACTAGCTCCTAGAACAACTCCTATCAAGCATTTGACTGAAGCAGAGATGCAGACACGTAGGGGAAAAGAGCTTTGTTATAATTGTGATGAGAAATTCACTTGGGGACATAAATGTGTTGAGCAAAAGCTCTATCTCTTGGATGTGGATTCTCTGCCTAAAATTGAAGTTTATGCAGATGCTCAAGATATAGTAGATGATTAGGTCAAAACTCAGCAGCCTCTTGTTGACCCCGCTTCTCAGAAAGACCACCCAGAGATCTCTCTCCATGCTTTAGCAAGAGTCACCACCCCACAAACCATGCAGGTCATGGGTTACTTCAAGAAGCTCCCTCTTACAATACTCATTGATTCTGGTAGCACTCATTACTTCATTGACCCTCAGATTGCCAAACAGGTTGATTGTTTTGTCCATCCTTGCTCCAGCTTTGAAGTCATGATTGCCAATGGGGGCACATTACCTTGCAAAGGGAAGTGTTGTAATGTGTGTATCTTCATTGGAGATTATAACCTGTGCTCTGACATGTTTGCCTTGCCCTTAGGCAGATGTGATGTGATTTTGGGTTCCTAATGGTTATGCACACTTGGACCCATCTTATGGGATTTTGCTAAACTTTAGATGCAATTTTTAGACAATGGGCAAAAACACACATTGAAGTGCTTACAATCAGGGTCTCTCAGCATCATATGTTCACATCACATGAAAAAACTTCTTAAGAACAATTCACATGGTGTCATCGCTTAGTTCCATTCCATTCAGATTCAACTGTCAGTAGTCTCCACTACTCCTTCTGATCTACAATAAATTTTGGATAGGTATGCATGTCTTTGTTGAACCAGTGGGATTGCCACCTTCATGACCAGAGGACCACCATATTCAGCTCCTTCTTGGAAGCGTTCCTCCCAACATTAGGCCCTACTACTACTCATTTCACCAAAAGATAGAGATTGAGATGCTCATTTGAGACTTACTGAAGCAAGGTATTATTCACCCTAGTACCGGTTCCTTTTCTTCACCAGTTCTTCTTGTCTGGAAAAAAGATGAGTCTTAGCATCTTTGCATTGACTTCTGAGCACTTAATTACATCACAATCAAGGATAAGTTTCTGATTCCTGTTGTTGATGAGCTTCTTGATGAGCTTCATGGCACTCATTTTTTCTCCAAGTTGGATCTTCGTTCTGGGTATCACCAAATTTGGGTTCATGAGGATGATATCCCTAAAACAACTTTCCACACACATGATGGCCACTATGAGTTTTTGGTCATGCCCTTTGTCCTTACTAATGCTCCTTCAACATTCTAGGCATTGATGAATAAAATATTCCAGCCCTACCTATGAAAATTCATTCTGGTCTTCTTCGATGACATCCTCATCTCTAGTAAAACATGGGCTGAGCATCTCCAACATCTGGATCTCATATTGCAACTTCTCTCTAATCATCATCTCTGTGAAAAATAGTCTAAATGTGTTTTTGGCCAAGAGGAAGTGGAGTATCTCAGGCATATTATTTCAGCCCAAGGGGTTTGAGTGGATCCTGCAAAAATATATGCCATGAAAAATTAGTTGCATCCCAGACACTCAAGAATCTCCATGGTTTTTTGGGGCTGACTGGCTACTATTGCATGTTTCTCAAGGATTATGGGAAGATTGCAACTCCATTAATAGCTATGTTGAAAAAAGATGCTTTTACCTGGACACATGTTGCTCAGTGTCATTTGAAAAACTGAAACAAGCTATGTGTACTACACCTATTTTAGCTATGCATAATTTTTTTAAGACCTTCACTATTGAGATTGATGCTTGTGGCAATGGACTTGGTGCTGTTCTTCTTCAAGATAGGCATCCCATTGCATTCACTAGCAAAGCCCTTTCTGGCAAGAATTTAGTACTCTCTACATATGAGAAGGAAATGATGGCTAATTTCAATACAGTGCAAAAGTGGCAGCCATACCTATTAGGGAATCATTTTTGCATCAAGACTGATCACCAGAGTTTGAAATATTTCCTGGAACAATGGGTATCCTCCGTAGCACAATAAAAATGGGTCAGCAAACTCATGGGTTATGACTATGAGATCACTTACAAGAAGGGTAAGGACAATATTGTGGCAGATGCTCTTTCTCACACATTTGATGACCAAGCTTCTCTTTCAACTATTTCTATGCTTGTTCCAAATTGGTTGGAATCTATCCAATAGGGCTATGTCAATGACTCTTCATTATCTCAAATCATTCAACAATTGGCCAATAACCCTTCTGCTATACCACATTACTCCTGGGATGGTGCTTCTCTATTATACAAGGGTTGTCTGGTGCTTCCCTAGAGCACAGATCTTCAGCAGGCTGTCTTCTATGAACTCCATGCTTCTCGATCAGTAGGGCACTCTGGGTTCCTCAAAATTTATGATTAGGCATAACGTAACTTCTTTTGGAAGGGAATGAAAAGGGAAATTCAATAGATGGTGGCTGAATGTGATACCTGCCAATGCAACAAAGGTGAAACAACACTGCTTCTTGGATTGCTCGAACCCTTGCCCATCCCTACTCAGATTTGGATAGATATTTCTATGGATTTCATTGAGGGGCTCCCTAAATCTGGAGGGAAGATAGTGATCTTGGTTGTGGTTGATCGCCTCTCCAAATATAGTCATTTTTGTGCCCTCAGCCATCCCTATACTGCCTCCTCAGTCGCATAAATTTTCATGGACCAGATCTTCTATCTTCATGGCATCCCTTCTTCCATTGTCTTAGATCATGATACAACTTTCACCAATCATTTTTTGACAGAATTATTTCGACACACTAGCACCAAACTAAAAATGAGTTTCAGGTATCACCCACAAACAGATGGTCAGACTAAAATTATCAACAAATATTTGGAAACTTATCTTCGTTGCTTCACCTCAAAACAACAACATCAGTGGGCAAAGTGGCTCCCTCTCACTGAATGGTGATCCAATACCTCCTACCACACTACATCTAAAATGACTCCATATGAAGCAATCTATGGTCAGGCACCACTAGTGCTCCTTCAATACACCCCCAACAGTTCACCAGTTCAGGTAGTCGACATGGTTCTTTGAACCCAAGATCAGATTCTTCACATCTTGTAGGACAATCTTCACATGGTAAGAAATTGAATGAAACAACATGCTGATTAGCACCATTCTGAGTGCACTTTTCAAGTAGGTGATATGGTTTTTCTTCGTCTCCAGCCATACAAGAAATCAACCCTAAAACTCAAAGGGCATCATAAGTTGGCTCCAAAGTTCTATGGGCCATATAAGGTTCTTTAGAAGATTGGGTTAGTTGCTTATAAATTGGAGCTTCCTCCTTCTTCCCGCATTCATCCAGTATTTCACATCTCTTGTCTAAAGAAAGTTCTTGGCACAAACATCAGAGTATAAACTATTTTACGAAAACTGGATAACGAAGGATCCACCATTTTAGATCTAGAGGCCATCCTCGATAGGTGCACTCACCAGCTTCATTCTAGATCTATCATAGAGGTATTAATTCAATGGCATGGAATGCAACCAGAAGATGCTACATAGGTACTGCTCCTTCAGATTCAACAATAGTTTCCACAACTTAAGCTTTGAGGACAAAGCTTTTCTAAGAGGGAGGGGATGTTAGGAACCCGTGTTTAACCCTTCTCTTTACTTTGTTAGTATATTACTTTTGGATGCATATGCTTTGTAAGTCGTCCTATGAGTATATTGTATTATCCCACATTCATGGGAAGTAATAGTTCTTTAGATTAGACTTAGTATATAAGTACGTGTTGAGGCTAGAAGGCATCCATGAATTTATTGTATTGAGCTTGCTCAAAGGAGGTTGCCCCCTTGAAGTGGCTTGCGATCAATAGATTCCTTCTATGTTTCTTCTATTTATATATTTATATTATTTCGTGCATTTTTATTATATTGTTGCAAGAGGTTCCTCTTAGTGGAAAATGCACTTCATGCACAAGTGGTATCACCAAGTTCATAAGGAGAAGTATGAGTTTAGGAGGATCTAACCATTACATTATCTTTTAGCTCCATGAAGAAGACAATTCAGGATAGATCATCTGATGTATATTCTATATGAGCATTCTATTGTCATTGATCAAAAGGGGAGAGTTATAAGAAAAGAGAATGATATGGTAGTAGAAAACTGCATATTAGAAATTCACCATATAATGAAGTGAAGGATGATTGATGTCAAGATGATAGAGAGCCTAGAATGCTTGAGACAATGAGAGAAGGAAGAAATCATGATAAAGATTCTATGGGTGAGAGAGTAGGAATGAGGATCACAAAGCTTCCACTTTTTATGATGCGAGAAGATATGAAGAATAAAGTGGTGGAGATGTTCGTAAGACTAAACTTGATGAGAGAGTTTTCCAAAAGCCTTTTAGGAGGATGAGAACAATCCAAAGAAGTCCTTAATTTAAGAGTATGCTTGTATATTTGTATTTGACAATTTTGCTAGAACATGTGTTGGCACAGGCAAAAGAAATTGATAGTGGAAAGTTTGATGGATGTAACATTTTCTTATGTTCAACTTCACATTAAAGGAGTTTCTAATGATGTAATAATTTCATAGAAGACATGGATGGAAGTATAATGAACATCCCTTTATCATTAATGTAAAAGGGGAGAGTTAGAGAAAGAGGGAGATTTACAACAAGGAAGAGTTATAGAAAAATGGAGAACGATGCCATTAAAGTCAAGAGGAAGCATTATAGAAAGGGGGAGATTCTTTGTGAAGAGTTGAAGGCATTCTCCATCTTATAAGATGTATATAGAATGATGGGATAACAAAACAAATTATTGATTCATTAAACTTAAGAAGGTGATCCAAACTATTTTTGACATCTATAGAAGAAGCATATCACTCAAGTGACATAGAGACAAAGGAGCTTTATAGATAGTGAGAGCATCATAGAAAAGAGGAAGAATCACATCATGAAGAAGAGAAGCATGCTAACTTCCCTTTTCCATTTTAGATGTCAAAGGAGGAGAGATATAGTAAGGGAGCAATGTAAAAGGAGAGAATTATGTTTGTATTGCCATCAATGACAAAGGGGGAGATTGTTGAAAATGTTTTTATTGATGTCAAAGGTGCATGGACAAGATGATTGTCATTGATGTCAAAGAGATTGTTGTCATTGATGTCAAAGGAAGAATGAAGAGATAATTGAATGTTGTCATTAATGGTTAGAAGATTGTCATTGAGATTGTTAGTTGTCATTGAAGGTTGTAATGGCCTAAGACCACTAATCATTATGTTCTCCATAGATGCCAAAGAATGCATAAAGTAAATTGTTAAACACAAAGAATGAAAGGAGTAAATCGATATAGGCCAAAGGCCATACATCATTTCACAATGAGGAAGATCATGACACATCATTTCATCATGAGGAAGATCATGGTAGACTTCATCTAGAAAAAGACTACATATTGCATGCTGTTCAAATTTGAAGTAAAAGACCATACAAATTAAATTGTGTTTATTATAGAGGCCGGCTCCTTTGGCATAGTCGTCACTCTTGAAGGGATCAAATTGAAAGGCAAATCACTTAACTATTGCTAGCTGATATATAGGAGTTAAGCATATTTGAAGATTAATAAAACTATATTGCTCTAAAGGGGCTGACCCCTTAATAAAACACTCAATATGCATCTAAACGATTAAGGTTAAAAGAAGAGGCAACGACCATACAAAAGTTGCTAATGAATTTAAAAAGCAACAAATATATTATAAGGAGTGCTCCATATAAGACAAAGGCATATTAATAAGGTGAAGTGGTTGTAATTTGTTTTAGTAATGATTCCCTTAAGAAAGTGTTTCATATATAAGACAAAATGTCTTATTTAAATGGTATTAAGAGATGTACAATTTATCTAAGAATTAAGAGAGGTACGATTTATTATATGAAATGGTGAGACTTTACTTAAAGAAGCAATCTAAATATTAAATGGTGTGAAATTCACTTTGGCAATGGTTTGTTATGAAGGATATAATTTATGTTTGGAAGAGGTGTGAGTTTATGAAGGGCTGCATTCATTGGCAAAAGACACATTCATTTAAAAGGGCCGCCTCTGTTGAAGAGCTATAAAAGGATAGTGTAGATGTGTTTTGAAGGCAAGTAATTTAATGAATATAATCTGATTTTGAGAAGATAAGGGCAGATAATATGAAGAGTGTTTTAGACCTATATTAAAGACTATATGCAGCCCTTGTATGGAGGATAAGTGAAGATATATATGACGAACATGTGCAAATAATTATGAAGACTATATGTAGACTCAATAAGGCTCTAAGGTAGAAATATTTGTGAAGATCTGAAATCTGATTTGTAAGGAAAAATATTATTTCATCTGTGAAGAAAAGCATTGCATAATTAGTAAAGTAGAGATATACATTATTGAAGAGTAGATTCGTGAGAGGTTGTTGCATGGTATGTGATTAGTTTGTGAAAGAAGAGTGTGCATCATTTGAATCAAATTTGTGAAGGAAGAAAGGTGTATGTGTGTGGATCTGATTTGCGAAGGAAAGACTTACATTATTCAAAATCTGAAATTGTGATCATATTTGTGTGGAGAAGTAAACTATATAACTCATTAAATAATTCATAGGTTGGTGCCTATCAAAGAAGAGATTGGTGTCTCTTACTAAGTTGGTGCTCAGTTATATATATATATATATATATTGCTGTGGGTTTCTCCTACAAGGGTTTCCACGTAAATCTTGTGTTCTTCCTGTGTTGCATAATTGTTTGATCTTGCGAGGTTGTTATTGCTATGATTGATTATATTTGGAAAAGTAAAAGTTTGTGTTATACCGATTCATCCCCCTCTCAGTATAATCGTGTGCTCATCAATGTATGAATCTTATTAGATTAGCCTACATTAACAAAAGGGAAAGTTTATTTTCCTTTAAACTATTACATAGAATAAAAAATATTATCAATAATATGAATTTACATAAATTAGTGGGTTGTTTAGGTAATTATTAAAAATTTAATCAGTAAAAAAAAAAAAGATGAAGCGTTAATCTTAAAATTTTTTTTTGTAAAGATAAGTTTTGGTCATACATTAGGTTTGGCCCATAGATTAGTTTAAACTAAGAAATTTAGGCCCTCATTTATCATTCTCCAATCTATTTAAATTTCTTGAGGCAAGAAAGAGTTATGAGATGGAATGTGAATTTCTAAAATATATTTAAAATGAGATCTTATTTGAATGCCAAAATAGGGTAAATACACACAACTTGCTTTCCTTCTCATTCTTTCAAACTTGCCTTCTTTGTTTGGTGAAGCTGAATATTCTTTAAAACTTGTGCAAAATAAAGAGGTGCGCATTGCAGTATGATAAAGACCATGCGAATCAATCCATATTTTTATATTTAAAATTTATGCAATCACAGCTGAATGGTAGCCTACATAATTAAGAAACGTCACACTTGGGGTCATTATTACAACAAAGACACTTACTCTTATTGAGCTAGATTTGAGTGGCACTGCTGCCACAGTGAAAGCGGATGGATCCTCATATTTTAGCAGTATAAAGTGGGATTGGCAACGAGATATTCCTCCACCAGCTTGAACAAACCAGTGCTGTTGGCCTTGACCTCCTCAAGTTTGGCTTCATTGTGGGGAACACCAGGAAGGCTGTCATAGTTGGTGGTATAGCTCACAATAGATCCACCCCCTGCTTTGGGGCTGAATTTCACCTGGAAGCTTGTTGAAGCCACTTTTTTCCCCAACATTCCTCCTTCCACATGGCTGAAACCATAAACCAAGTTGGCCTCATCAACTAGGTCCACTTTCTCTTTCACATAGCTAAAATCCTTGTTGGCTGCAATACCCATTTCATATAACATTAGACAATAATTAAAGATCCTACAGATGAGATCTATTCTTGTTTGGGTATTGTACCAAAGGGCTGATCATAAACAGTTGTAAGCAAAGAGTTACCTGGGGTGAAGTCGATTTGGCGGATGGTGCCCACACCTCCATCTCCTTGCAGAAGTGTGACACCTGCTATGATCCCTGGGGCTTGCTTTGGCAACAAGTTGTGGGAGTCCTTCACAGTTGCATTCCACAGCCTTTTTGCCTCCACTGAAGACTCAATTTCCACACTAAAGCTTCCTGCCACCATCGTTTCTTATCTCAATTTTTCTACGACTCTTCTTCTTACAAATGCTTGTCTTGTTTGTGGTGTGGTGTATGAAGAGATGGATGCTATTTATAGAGTTAATAACAAGAGCAATTCGTCTTCTTCTACTTCTCTTTCATATGAACGGTGATTTTTGAGTCAAGGTAACTCAGAAATGCTGATTGGACTTTCTTGCCAGGGCGCATTCAAAGGAGAGAAAGAATACAAAATACGAGTATATGCTTTGTTCTTAGTTTGAACGGATCCTTATCCTCTACTCAAGAAGTCACGAGGCAGGCCAAACATTTTGGACGTTTGTTAATAAAATATTACTTTCGAAGCTTCCTGGCCCCCTCTCGTTGAAATTCATACTATGATGTACTGGACAAGCAAATTGATGTTTCTATTGAAATCCATATAATGATGTATCTGGTCAAAGCAAATGGATATTTGTATAGAAATTCATATTATAATGTGTTTGGACAAGCAATTGAATATTATATATTTGGTACGATTGAATTTGAATTTACTATTACATTTTGAAATTGTTATATTGTTGAAGACAAAAAAAAGGATCTTTACAAACTATCTAATTGCATAGTAAATGAATAAGATTAATTAAATGTTAATTTATATTTTAGCTATGAAGATTTGAGGTTGATAATATAATTGATGTATGTTAGAGATTGAAATTAAATATGTGTTGAAATTGTAATGAGAGAATTAGGGTGTGCAAGTTTAAACTAGAACAAAAAAGACTTTACTTAATGTGACAATATAATAGAGGGTTTCAAACAAAAATTAGAATTGAAATACTAATCAAAAGTTTGAAATGACTAAAATCAAAGAGTGGGTGCTTGAGATGAAATCACAAAAAAAATTCTATCTAAGGGCACAAACTTGTATTGGTTTCCACAATTCCATCCTCTACAAAATGGGTCTTCAATTCTTGCAAGATTTGTTCACCTAATGATATTTGGTGTAAGAAAGAACTTGGTGGTGCTAAGTAGTACCATGGGGTTTGCTATACAAGGGTTGAATTTTAGGGCTTCCTTGTACCTTAGTTAAGCACTAGCACTAAATTAAATGTCAAAATAAAGAGATAATTGGGTGGTAAATAATGCCAATGTATGGATGCCAATGAATGTTACTGAGATCGATCACTAATTGCTTATTGTAAACTATTGATGTGAGATGATAAATGCTTTGTATCAAAGAGTGTACTTTTAGTGTAGCTTGGGAATGAGTGTTGAGTGTTATTTCTTGAAGGATTGATTGTTGTTGTGGATGCTTGACAAGGTGTTTGCTGATGTACCTACAAAAGGAGAAGATGGTGTATTCTCTTGTGAATACTTATTCGACAACCATGATCTATTAGATACAAAATGTTTGATAAATGTTGCAAAATCGCTACCGACTTTATTATTGAATAAAGGGCGATAATATACGAGGAATGTCAATTTGAAATAAATTGATCAACCACCCAAATTGCCTATGTTATTAACAATAATAATAATATTTATTAATAAATTATTAATGATTATACAATGATGTAATCATTATATAATTATTTATTCTAATAAACCCCTTTATTACATCATTTTCTTAAGAATACAAGTCAAGAAGCTCGTGAAAGCTTCAAATTTTATGGCAACAAGAGATTTGGTGAAAATATTTGCACACTACTCTTGAGTGGAACAATATTGGAGCTGAATATTTTGGTGTTGCACATGGTTGTAGATGTAGTGGCAATGAATCTCAATTTGTTTAGTGCGCTTATGAAAACTTTTATTACAAACAAGTTTCAACACTCCATGATTGTCATATAATAGAATTGTAGGATGTGTCTCATGTACACCCATTCCTATCAAGATGTGACACAACCATATCACCTCATAGATAGCTTTAACTATGATGTGATATTTTACTTCCATGGAGGAGTGAACAATAATGGTTTTCCTTTTACTACCCCATGATATTGGACTAGATTGTCGTGTCTCACACAACTCACCCCATTTGTATTTATAGAAATATAGACTCCTTCTTTAATGTCTTGAATTAGGACTTTTTTGGTTGTCATTGTCTTGATTGCTTTGGTTTTAATTTTGAATTCTTAATTTGGTCCTTATGGCTTGTTCTTTAGCAATGGTTGTCTTATATTTTGATGAATTTAAGATTGTGAAGTCCTTATTATGATTTTTATTATTTATTCATGGTATAGACATGATGTTTCCATAGTCCATGATAAAATATTTATTCATGGTTTCTCCTCTTACAACATTTTGTTTATCATCTTGTATTGATCATCATGAAATCCTATGATTTACATTAGTCTACTTGGATTCAATTGCATTTGTATAATAGGTCTTTCTTGATTGGTGGAAGGTCAAGAGTCATGTGTAGTGTTGATATTATCTTAAGATATATATTATTTAGATGGTTAAATAAAATTTTGAAGGTGGTTTTTTCATGCCTTCAACCACAAAGATTGGTTTCATGTTCTAATAGCTCCTACATTATGGTGGTCCTATTATAATAATCTTTCCCTAGCCCTTAGGCCCTTGCATGGCATGAATGGAATCTAAATAGGCTTAGTTGTGTTAGAAAAGGTGTCTCAACCTTGCTCCTAATAATAAGATTACAACAAGTATGATTTTTAGGTTATAAAATAGAAAAACTCAATTTCAAGGCTATAGAGTTGGCTTTTGGCCCAAATAAATTCTAAGTTATTTGATACTAGTTCTCATGCGCCTATCATGTGGAACTCTTTGATATGTACATTTTTTTCAAAAATGTGCCCAATTGGCCTCCCGAATAAAAAATTATGGCCTCTAAAAGTTGGGCCTCCAAAATTGGAAATGTAAAACATCCAGGACACATAAAAGAGTTGTAAGGGGGAGTTACAGTTGTTGACCAACACTAGGGTGTGTGTTATGACCCATCATAAGGAATTTTTAGTTGGAGATAATGGAGTAAACATGGAAGCTTAGGTTGGTGATTGGATTATGACCAACTTATGATAGGTGGAAGGAAGGTGCTATTTTTAGCTCGTAGACTCATCTTGGGATTTGGGTGCCACTTTTCTGGGTAGCTTTAGCTCATTGTTTCCTAATTACTATTTGATGGTTTCATGTATTGTATATCCTATATATTAGGTTCTTGAGATTGAGGTTAAAGTTGTGAGTTTTGTAGGTATTGTTATGCTACCAAAATTCCTCCAAATCTCTAGTTTGTGATTCTCTTGTGAATGCTTGATCTGTAAGTGTATTGTAATTGTGTTGTTTACTAAATAGTACATTGTTCACTACTTTAGAGTGCAGAGCTTCTCTCTGAAAAAAAATTTCCCCATGTACACCTATGTTATGGTATACTATTGTTTTTATGTTTATGTGTTTCTACTTTGTATAATTGTTAAAAAAATTATATTTGTATAACTTGTCCCTAAAAGTTTAATGTAGGAAACATTTCCATGTATTTTTCTTCCTTTCATTTGGTATCAAAGACTTATCACTTTAGATTATAGGTGTTGGCTAGAGGGTTCTTTATATTAATATTCATTTGAGTGGGAACTTGTACAGAGAGGGTTTTGACCTTATTGCAAGAAGAGATGGCAAGAACATCAAGTATAGAGATGGAGAAATTCTCAGGCACAAACTTTGAGTTGGGGAAGCTATGGGTTGTAGTATCTAGATCTAAACCTACAACTACATCATAAAATTATTGGGACAAGATGGATAGAAAAGAAAAGGGTCTCATTAGACTTAATTTGGCTGATTTAGTGTTGTTGTATGTGTATCAAGAGACTACCATAATGAATCTTTGGAAGAATCTTGGAAAATTTTATCATGATAAATCATTGGTGAATAAGTTTCTCCTAAGAAAGAAGTTGTATACCCTTAGGATGGAGGATGGTGGGATTGTGGCTAAACACCTAAATGGATTTAATTTGGTAGTTACACAATTACTCTCTAGGGATTGAAGATGGAGGAGGATTCTTGTATGACTTTATTGTGTTCTTTACTGGATTCATAGGACTACCTAGTTATGGCCATTGAGAGCACTACCACCAAGTTCATGATGGACAGAGTGGTTGCATCATTTATTTCTAAAGAAATGAAAAGTGAGACTTTTGAGTTAGCCGAAGAGACCCTAGCAAATCATTGAAGATTTGATAAAAAAATGTAAGAATAAGGACAAGAGGCAAGATAAGTCTAGATCCAAATCCTATGGTAGATTTAAATCTCCTAGTAAGTTCAAGGTGAAATATTTGAACTATGGGAATGTAGGACACTATAAAAAAGATTTTAAGGAGGAAGAGAAGAAGAAAAAGGTTGAGTCTGACATGAAACTAAGAGATCCTCCCAAGATAATGGTGATTTTTTTATCACTGCCTTGGCTATTGATGCATTGGAAGGTGTGTGGTTGATAGTCTCTATTGCCTATTTCCACATAACCTCACATTGCGTTTGGTGTACAAAAAAGAAGAATTGATGGTGGGAAGCTATGCCTTTGACATGATTCTATTTGAAGATTATTGGCCATGGAAGAGTCTTGATGCAATTCCCTGATGAACAAGGGAATAGGCTCAATAGTGTACTATAGATCCTTTGTTTTCTGTTGGTGTGCATGTTATCTTCTTGACTAGAGAGTGTAAGATGGTTATTGGAGCTATGGTGCTTCCTAAGGGTGTCTAGATTGGCACTCTATTTCAGCTAGATGTATGCATAATTCCTAGAACATTGAAGAGATCTATATAGAATCTTCACCTTAACCATTCAAACCAACAACATAGAGGTGTGTTGCATCTACTTCTAATGCTCATGCTTTTTAGGTACCTAAGAGCACCCATTCTTTGGAGACAATGCCTCTAGTAGAGAAAATAATGTTATATAGCACTAGCAGATGGTTCATATAGTTGAGAAGGGTCTATGGACCTTAAAAAACAAAAATCTTGTTGAGGGTTTGAATTGTTGTAACCTTGAGTTCAATTTCTACAAACATTATATGTTTATGGAAAGAAACTGTGTTCAATTTTATTCCAGTTCGCATAAATCTTTTAGGGTATTATACTTGATACATTCTAATGTTTTTGGTCCTATAAATGTTCATTCAATTTAAAAATATGTATATTATGCATATTTCATTGATGATTATAGTAGAGGGACATGGGTATATTTCCTTAGTAGTAAATTTGAAGTCTTCATTTGATTGAAGGAGTTTAAAGCACTTGCAAAAAATAGACTAGTAAAAAAGATTATGGTTTTAGGGACTAACAATGATGGTGAGATTTGTTTAGTAGATTTTTATGGGTCATGTAAGGATCATGGAATAAAAAGGCATAAGACAACTCCCTACACCCCATAGAAAATGGAGTTGTAGAAAAATGAATAGGATGTTGATGGAGATTGCTAGGAGTATGCCTAGTGGGACTGGCCTAGAACAATTTTTTTGGGTAAAAGTGGTTTCTACGACATGTTGTAACCTAGTTAATAGGTATCCCACATTAGTTCTTATTATGAATACACCCATGGAGGTGTGGTTGAGAAAAAATCCCCCATTGAGACATCTTCCAATATTTGGTTAAGATGCATATGCACATGTGCCAAGGGAGAAGCAATCAAAGTTAGATAACAAGGCAGTTAAATGTATCTTCATTGGTTATAACATTGATGTGAAAGGGTACTATTGTCACATAGAATTGCACCCTGCTTGGAGAGAGTCCAAGCATTCTAATGACACAATGGGAGTGATCTCGAAGTGTGGGACCTTGCAAACTAAGATCAGACCTCCAGAGAAGGCTAGTTCCTCATTCTAAGCCTAACGCTTGGAGGAAAATATCTAAACCTAGTGCTAATGCTGCATGGGAAAAGGGGTAGAAGGAAACATAAATAGAAAGGGGTGATACACCAGATTTAGTGAGCAATAGTGATTCTGGAAGAGAGACACAACAATGATCTCAATCATGAAGGGAATTCACATAGACTTATAGGGCTGATTGAGGCTTCGATATGAAGATCTAACCTATAGAGGAGCCATTTTACTCATAGAATAGATTATAACTTCAAGTAAAACACAGAAATCAAGACATAAGAGAGGTTAGAAATCATGCATATATTGATCATGAAGGTCAAAAACTATTACAATAAAAGTAACTAGTAGCAGGAAAAGACAAAGTATAGCTAATCACATTCATTGGTGGATAAATAGGAAGACAGAAGAGGCTAGATTCAAGCACAGTGAGTCGCATTCCCTTACCCTATAATTACACTAAGAGGTTTGACTACAAGAAATTTGGTAGCATAACAGCCCAAAATTTACCATCCTCCTATTTTAATGAGGTTACACTGCATTTTATAGGTCAATTTCTTACGCAGAAGGCATTGAAGTCACTCCATAGGATCTGAGGTCATCAATGTAGGAATAAGGGCACAGAGACAGGGGCATGGTAAAAGGACATGAACCATGTCATTGGCAGGTCTGCAACCCGAGAAATAATTGCCCACATGCAAAAGAGGGCAAAACATGAAGTGAGGAGCACAAAATCATTGTAGGCCTCAAGAATATCTACTAGCGAGGCAGAGGAACCCATGTGCATTGAAGAATTTGACCATCCACCATGAATGCACCCACAAAGCTCACCAACTGGAGTTACTATGAAAATATCAGCCTTTACACATGCTAAATCGGTCATTGAGACGTTCTATCAGCATATCATACCAATCTAGATCATATTTTGAAAGTGAGAAAATTCCCCTCAAAATCATGCCAGATGAAAGAGGAGGCAAAATAAGCACTTTTGCCTTTTGAAGCATGTTGAAATTCACGCTAGAATAAGGGAGATATCCACGGTCAAAGTTGTGGTCAACTACACCTTGTACTTGTATATTGCTTTGCATCTGCAATTGTATACTGTTGTATCTTGCAATTTTATATGCTTTTGTATATGCAAATGTATATACAATACAATTGCCAACATACAAAAGTGGACCTTTACTTTTGTATCACCTTTTGCACTTGCCTTTGAATCGGCCTTTGGATTGGCCTTGACACATTTCCTCATCCGATTAGCCGCTAAGATGAACCTGGGACCCATCGCTGAACATTTGCATCTTCCTTATCAGCCCTCGGAAAGACCTCAAACTGAGCCACCGATACACATTGTCTCACCGAAAATCCATTGTATGTGTCTTTGTACATCACAATTGTATATAGGAGATACAATTGCATGTACATACAATTACAGAACTCAAAGGATTATCAACCAAAATGGAACTTTAGAATAGGTCCAGCCTTGTATCTTTTTCTTTTATGCATATCGGCATATACATGCACTTCAACATATAACTGCAGACCCCACCGCTGAGTTTGCCAATTTTAATTTCCCAGTCAGGTCCGCATTGTGTATCCTTGTTGTATATAACTTTTGTATATGCAATTGTATATAGGATTGTGTATGGGATAGTACAATCGCATATATTTACAATAGGCAGACCCCAACTTGAAATCTGCCATATTTGATTCTTCATTTGCATCCAGGTTGTATGTATTCCCTTTTGCATCACCTTTTGTATGTCACATATATAATGCAAATATACAAACAAAACTGCATACAACCGCATAAACATACAAACATTGTATCTGACTTTTGCATGTGACTTTGTATCCCTCCTTGTATCACCTTTTGTATCTGCAAATGTACAACATGAATATACATGCAAAGATGCATACAATCACCTATACCTTTCTTAACCAGATTGCAGCCTCTTTTGGGTCTAGGATTGTATCTTAGGATGGTATATGCCATTGTATATAAGATTGTATGTGCAAAGATACAATCACATATACATACAAAAAATGGACACACCTTTTGTATCTCCCGCTTGTATATTGCCTTGTATATGCAATTGCATATACAAAGATAACCTGATGCACATTCACTTTTGTATCCCGCCTTTTGTATCTAACCTTGCATCTTCCTTTGCATATACAATTGTATGTGCAATTATATATGTGATACAACAGATATACATACAATTGTATATGCATATAAGAATGACTAAGTATAAAACTAAGAATTATCTGCAATGGAAGGCATTTGAAGACAAAAGATTTTTGAGTTTTTCTGGGTTTTCTGCAAGGATTCTCCAGGCAAGATTTTTAGATTTTTGTAATGCAGAGCATGTGGAAATGTAGGATTTAAGACTTTCCTCTTTCTATTTAGGCTTTCTCTGATCAGATTTCTTTGATAGAAAGAGGGGGACAGGAATATTTTGGGGCTAGGCAAAATATGACAATAGGTACAATCTTTGGGACCCTATGTCTAAGAAGTTTTTGTATAGAAAGAGAGTTATATTTAAAGAGGTTAAACCCTCTTCCTCAATTTTGTAGCTAGAAAAGAAAGAAAAGAAAGATGTGGTTCAATACCCCCAAAGACCAAAAATGTTGAGCTTGAAACCCATGAAGGATCTAATGAGGAGAATAAATTAGATAGTTTAGAGAGTTTTGAAGAAGAAATTGATCCTCCACCTCAATTATTGAGGAGACCCACTTGACAAAGACAATAGCTAAAGAGCTATACTCCCTTTGATTGGAGATATATATTTTCTTTTATTACTAACATTGATAAGCATAAGACTATAAAGGAGGCTATGGGTATGAATGGTGTAGAGTCTTGGAAGGTTGCCATGGATGAAGAGGTCATTCCTCTGGATAAAATTGGCACATGAGTCCCTAGTACCTTTTCTTGATGGATCGAAATCCATTGGATGTATATAGTTGTTAAAAACAAAAATAAGTTGAGATAACAGTGTTGAGAAGTATAAGGTGAGATTGGTTGTGAAGGTTTATTCCCAGGTCAAGGGAATAGATTATGGTGAGATTTTCTCCCCAGTAACAAAGATGACATCCATTCAATTTGTACTAGATCTATTCTTGCATCATATTATCTTGAGGTAGAGCAAATAAATGTGAAGACAATATTCCTCCATATGGTGATTTAGAGGAAGAGACTTATATGACATAGCCAAAGCACTACATTAAACAAGGTAAACAAACTTTGGTTTGTAAGTTGAGAAAGTCTTTTATAGTCTTAAGCAATCTTCTAGGATGTGGTACAAAAACTTGATTCTTTTGTGTTAATTTTGAGATAATTTGAGATCCAAATCATATAAGTGCATCTACTATAAGATGGATGGTGATCATATTCTCATTATTGCATTATATGTTGATCGTATGTTATTTTTCTGTAATGGGAAGGGTTTGATTTGTGAATTAAAGTCTTAACTTTTATTATAGTTTGAGATGAAGGACTTGGGGGTAGCTAGGTGCATCTTGGGGGTGAAGATTAGAAGAGATAAATTTAATAGAAAACTTTGCTTGGGCTATGGTAAGTATGTGAACTTGGTGAGAGGTTCAACATGTAAACTTGTAGACCATTATGTATTCCTATTATGATGGGGACAAAGTTATTTGTTGAGTAGTGTCTTACTTCTCCTAATGAGGTGGAGGATATGAGTAGAGTGCCTTATGCTAGTGTAGTTTGGAGTTTGATGTATGCTATGATTTGCACAAGACCATACATTTTCCAAGTAGTGGGAGTCATTTGTCTATTTATGGCTAATCCTATCTGTGTACATTGGGATGTAGTGAAGAGGGTCTTTAGGTATTAATGGGGTAATTCCAAGTATTCCTTATGCTATCATGGTTATTCTATAGGGGATTGACATTTAGTTTATATTAATGGATTTTTGGATTCAGATTAGGTTGGAGATGTTGACAATAGGAGATCCACTAGTGGATACATTTTTCACTATGTTTGGTGGTGTAATCAGTTGGATGACTAAGTGATAGGCTATGGTCACTTTGTCCACTATAGGAGAAGAGTACATGGTAGTTACTCATGTTTGGAAGGAATCCATCTATCTTGAGAGATTATGTTCATATGTTGGGCTAGATGTAGGATCTATTACAAATCATTGTGATAGTCAGAATGTTATATGTTTGGCAAAGAAACTAACCTTCATGGGAGGATGAATCACATTGATATCTAGTACCATTTTGTTCATGATTTGGAAGAGGATAGAGGGGTGATTTTGGAGAAGGTTGATACTTTGACTAATGTTGTAGATTCATTGAAAAAGCCTATGAGCAAAGACAAGTTTAGGTGGTACAATGAGTCCATGGCCTTCTTAGCCCTTAGTAGTTATATTTAAATGTTGGCAAGTTTCCACTTTATTCTTGCAAGGTGTTTGACAAGTGTGGGAATGTTATGAAAGGTGTCTCAACATTGATTATAATGTTATGATTACAAAAAGTGTAAATTTCAAGTTATAAAATAGAAAACCTCAATTTCTAGGCTGTAGAGTTAGTTTTTGGCCAAAATAAAAATTCTAGTTTGTTTAGTATTGGTTATGACCAACTTATGATGCCTAAAATCTATTTACTAGAACTTGCATCTTTTATAGGTGTAATGGTTTTACTGATAGCAAAGTAATGATATTAGTAACTTACTTGCATTAATAATGATTTGATATTTTTATGCTGTGAAGATTTGATTTGTGGGAAAATTTGATTTTTCACATTATTGATTTTGGTGACCTATCCAAAAAGATTTGGTTTGTAGGATGACTTGATTTTGCATTCATGATTTCTAATGACATGTCTATGAAGATTTGAATTTTTAGATTATTGATTTTCAGTGACCTGAAAATAGTTTAATGGTAAGTAAGAAAATTGTTTTGTAGCATGAGATAAATTTCCAACTGAAGGCTAACAATAATATAACCTATCATCTAAAAATGAGATCTTATTTGGCATTAGCTAAAAATGAGATCTTATTTGAATGCCATAGTAGGGTAAATACACAACTTGCTTTCTTTTCATTCTTTGGGCCATAACCTCCTTTGCTTGTGAAGTTGACTATTCTTTAAAACTTGTGCATAATAAAGAGGTGTGCATTGCACTATGGTAAAGACCATGAGAATGAATCCACATTTTTATATTTAAAATTATTTCAATCACACCTGAATGGTAGTCTACATAATTAAGAAACCTTATACTTGTGCCCATTATTACAACAGAGACACACTTATTCTTATTGAGCTAGGTTTGAGTGGCACTGTTGCCACAGAGAAAGGGGATGGATCTTGATATTTAATCAGTATAAAGTGGGATTGGTACTGAGATATTCCTCCACCAACTTGAAAACACCAGTGTTGTTGGCCTTGAACTCCTCAAGTTTGGCTTCATCATGGGGAACACTAGGGAGGCTGTCATAGTTGGTAGTATAGCTTACAATGGATCCACCCCCTACTTTGGGGTTGAATTTCACCTAGAAGCTCGCTAAAGCTACTTTTGTCCCCAACACTCCTCCTTCCACATGGCTAAAACCATATATCATGTTGTCCTCATCAACATGGTCCACTTTCTCTTTCACATAGCTAAAATCCTTGTTGGCTGCAATACCCATTTCATATAACGTTAGCAATAGTACCTCTAGGCGCCATTATGAGGTCATTAGATAATATTTAAAGATCCTATAGAAGAGATCTATTCTTTTTTGGGTATTGTACCAAAGAGTTGATGATAAATAGTTGTAAGCAAAGACTTACCTGGGGTGAAGTCGATTTGGTAGATGGTGCTCACACTTCCATCTCCTTGCACAAGTGTGACACCTACCATGATCCTTGGGGCTTTCTTTCGAAATAAGTTGTGGGAGTCCTTCACAGTTGCATTCCATAGCCTTTTTACCTCCACTGAAGACTCAATTTCCATAGTAAAGATTCCTGCCACTATCGTCTCTTATCTCAATATTTCTACTACAACTCTTCTTCTTAGAAATGCTTGTCTTATTTGTGGTGTGGTGTATGAAGGGGTGGATGGTATTTATAGAGTTAACCCACCACAAACCAACATCCCTAAAAAAACACCTTGTCAGCAACATATAGCATCTTGGCATGGCTACACAATATTGTTTACATGTTCGTGCATGCATGCTCCCACATCACTAGGAGCACCTAAAATCACAACATATCAAGTTTTGTTAATGTCACATCATAAAAACATTAAAGATAAATCTCAACATCAAAATTCAACTAGTTTACCCTAGACACTAGTACCCAAAATGGACACAAGCACCCAGGAGGGACACTAGCAGCCCAGGTAGACATTCACAATCTACAGGGCCTAGTTTGACATAGGAAATGACTAAAACCATCAAAAAATGTATACAAATCAAGGATTTCAGACTCACCCTATCCTCCTACATGCCACAAGCTATGGTATCTCTCAGCGCCTCCAACCTAGGTGGTCGATATGTCTGTCAACGTGGCATGATTGCTCTCGTAAGTCGCTCAAGATTCTCTAATTTTCTTCGAAAGAGACATGATTAAATGAATGGTGAGAAAGTGAATTCCCTTTACTACTTATAGTAAAAAAAACAAATTCCATCTCACTATTTAGGGTCAAAAATCCAAATTATCAGCCTCTCTTAATTCAAACATTCACAATTCATGCTAGCAAACTTAGATTTTTGTGCTGTTTGTTGCACCAAAATCTAGGTTCCACCCTCTCTTCAATCATCTTCTTTCTTTCATAGAGTTATTTAATCAAATGACCCTATTGAAGGCATATTCATCAAGCTTTCCTAGAAAATCAATGTGGAACGATCGCCACCCTGTTTCTACATCCTAAAAAGCAAGCAAAAATAGAGGGCATATATATACCCACACATTTTTCACTCTAATCATGTCTCATCTCATTCCCCTTTATAATTTTTTTAACTAACACCTTCATCTATTTGGTTGCAGGATGATTTCACTTTTCTAATAAGGTTATTGTAGGTTGCAGTCCCTAACACTATTGTTTTGCAAGAACATAGATTGGGGGCTTCACCCTTTCACTTGACAACAATCTACATCCTCTATAGTATCCTTTTTATGATTAGATTTACTTTCATGTACTTTATCTTGCATATGCATGTAGTGTCATATGCCTGCTAAAGTGGGTGCTAAACGTTATGCTGTAAATTGTGCTCCTTGATAGTGCAAGCACAATTTCACATTCTATTTTGTACCTGCCTTAGTATCTATCCCACTAATCCACTTAATTTAGGACCACTTTTTGGCCCTGGCTTTATCGTCGACACGAGAGAGGTGCTTCACCTTCCTAAACTTTCTTAAACCTTCTTAAACATTCCTAAATGTTTCTAAAATTTACTAAAGTATTTTTGTTGATCAAATGCTATAATATAGGGTTGTGTTAAGGTCTTGGAAATATCCTGAGGAAATGCTAACTTGCCATGGTGATTTGACCAAGATAGGAGTGATCAAGCACTAGTGACCTCTTGTATCCTATGGAGATTTAAATTCCCCGATAGTGTTAGCTTTGTCTTGTGTGACGTGACCTCAATTTTAAAACTTTGAGTCCCATGCTCTGTCGACCTCTAAAATTCAAATATTTTCCCTCCTTGGGCTTCATATTTAAACAAGACTTTCAAAAGACCTAAAGGAATCTAGAGAACTATCATCCATCTAAATATTATTGTAGACTGATGAATTATTACAGGTTTTATTGTTGTTGGAATACTAATGCTCTTGGAAAAGATTGTGGTAGATTTGGAGGCAAGATCTTGAGTCTATCTTGTTCGTCTTTGCATGTTTAAGAGAAGGGTTGGAGCCACCAACTTGAGTTTGGCTTGAGTATGTACATCATCTTGATTGGATATGGTTGCAATACCTTCTTATTCTGCAAACTTCAAATCAGCCCACCTTCCTTGAGTAAAGTAATTCTCTTAAGTAGATCATTCTATATGCTTGAGTCATATAGGGTTAGGGTTTGTGATAAATCCTTTGGTTTTCTACTCATTACAATCTTAGATGTACACAAGATTAGGAGCACACACTATTTGATCTTCTCTAATCTAGTTATCCATGAGGTAGAAATACCAAAATGAGGGTTTGACTAAGGCAAACTCCTATATAGCCACAACCCTTCCTTCTCTTGTTATTTTGTAGATCGTGGAAGATTGGGAATAGATACATAAGATCCGGAAGCTGATTGACGAATATAAGCTTTGACTCTCAAAAGCCCCTTTAGAAGGGCTTGAAACTCTAGGACACCCATGCTCGGTCAACTTTGTCGAACCAAATTTACCCTAATTTTTGGTAGTGACATCTTATAGGTCTGCTCTATTTATTTCAACCTCTATTTTCTATGTTTCTAGTTATATAAGGTACAATATCTCTACTTTAGTATATTTCATTGTTAAAACCCTAGATCTAAGTGATTTAACATTAATCTTTTAGAAATACAACAAAGGGATAGAACCCTTGTATCTCAATTCTCCTATCAGGACTGTAGCAAAGCTTGATTTGTGTCCCAATGTTTATGTAAGAAGGAGGTTAAATCTATTTTTGGGTATATTAAAATAGATCCCTTCTTTTTACCTATAACAATTTTATTTTACATCAATGATAAATATAATTGCATTGCATAATCATTTTGAAAGAAATAGATTAAACTAAATTTTTTAGTTGCAATATTATTAATTATCATTTTCAAATTAATTGATTAGATATTTTCCTATCTTTTAGAAAAGATTATTTTAATGCAAACATTCTATTTTAGCCACAATAAGAAGGTGGTAATAAGGGAATCTTGGGCATTTATTTCTTTTTCAGTTTTCTAAGATTGAGAGGCTAATTTTAGAAAAAGAGAGATGGTGAAGGAAGGTGGAGTTAAATGAATTAAATGCTTTTTATTTTCATTGAATGTGCATTCTCTTTGGAAAAAAAAAATCTATTTAATAGGGAAGGAAAAAGGGGAAGAAGGAAGGAGAAAAAGGGAGGAGAAGAAAAAGATGGATTTTTAGTAGGAAAGTAACTAGAAGTGAGGGAAAAAGGGAAAAGACAAAAGAATTAGGTAGTCGAAAAGGCAAATTTGGTGGAAAGAGTAGGTTTGGTCAAAAAGTAGAATTTGGGAAAAACTAAGAAATATTTCAGGTATGTTTTCATTTTGTAGGAAAGTTTGATTTTCTCCATTTCTTTGGTTTATTAAAAATATAAATGTGTTTATCTATATATTTCCTAGAGTTTTAATCATTTGATACCTTGAAAATCATTTCATACCATTATTGAGTTCCAAGTTTTGGTAGATTTTGCTTGCATCATTGCAATTCTGTTAAAGATCATGGGATGTTTCCTTCTATTTAGTTTTTAATATTCTATCTAAAGCTTCCATCAAGTTGACCCTAAGCCTTGACTGGCATTTGATCCTGGTGCTAATGGATCGACTTGTTTCACCAATGTAAGGAGTCCCATAAGAGCATACTATCTTATAGACCCCAGAGTTGATAAGATTGCTTCTAGGGTCTTTGATAGAAGGGATAAGGTTTCTAAGGGTAGAGACAGGTTTGAAAGTACAATGAAGGCCCTTCATGTGCAAGATTCTAGAGATTTTGTTTGAGAGGCCCTCTATGTATGGGAGGGTAGCAACCCAAGTATCACTTGGGACATCAGGTTTAGGTTTGGGGTGAACAGGACTCTTAGCAAGGTTAAATGCCTGGGAGATGCACTTATGGTGATAACCATTAAGATTGAACACTTGGGATAGGTGGGAGAGCTATTGGTCAATGTGTTCATTATCACAAATGCGAAAAGCACAAGTAGCTAGTGTCATAAGGACACCAACTTTTTGGGAAGGATGGTGGTGAGAAGACACATGGAGGTAAAGGTCGGTGTGGGTGATTCTCCTCATTAAATGTCACCCTTCCAACCTCAATCATGATGAAGGGTGGAAACTTAGCCCAACTTAGTAGCCTTTATTAAACTCCCTCCAATCCCACTCTAATCATTGGTGATTCTCCTGTACCCATGTCACCGTCTCCTTCAGCTGTTATCCTTCCTTTCTCTTCTCCCCTTATTTCTCTCTTCTTCCCCCTTCCTCTCCTTATCCTCTCATGTCTCTTGTCCTATCACTCCCCCCCCTTGTAGTTATTTTTTTTCTTGGTGTGCTTTGTCCTCCCAGCTTAGAGTTCTTGACTCCTTGTTTTCTTATGCCTTCCTGCTTGCATACTTTCATTCACACATTCTTACCCTCCTACTTAATTTTTTGCATACTTTCTTACTTCCTTTCTTGCATACATATTCCTTTGGATATCCTCATTTATTGTTGGCTTTCACGGTGATTTATCTAGCTACTTAATTTGTTTAGTGCAACAAGGGGATGGATTGATTATATAGTTGTTTGTTTAGTTATGTATTTGTTTGTATACTTGTGCTAGTTCGTTGTAGTCTAAGCAATTATTAGATGCATAATGTTTATCTTTTGTGTGTCTAGGTATGTGTTCTTCATTTTTTGTTTTTTTCTCGGCTTTCATTGTCTTTTACGTCCTTCTATTTTCTATTTTTGCCTATATTTTATGGTTTAATAGTTATATATTGTATGATCATTTTTTGCTTCAATACTCACACACACACACATATAGGCACATTTGCGCATTAGTATATACTTTATGATTTTGTCTATTTGTCTATTTGTATAATAATCATATTCTCATATATTATTATATTATATTCATCATAATTACATATTAGATATTATACATTACTTGGTTACATTATTATTCTTTGGACTTTATATTTGTTGATTATATTACTATTATATTTATCTAATTGGTTGGACAATTTGGTTGGGCTTTATATTTGTCTTTTTAATGATTATACTTTTTACATATTATTATATTATATGCATCTTATTTTCATATTATATATTATAATTTATATAGATTATATTACTATTATATGCATTACTATTATACGTTATTACCATCTCTATTACTATGCATTAGTATATCAAAGCTTTAATAAATGGTTATCTGCAGTTTTTCATATCGTGGCATGTATTTGTATATAATTTTTGGCCTATTTATGTGTGGTATATTTGTGTCTAATAAGGCGATGTTCATTTTTATTTATGGTTGGTTTGTTCCTTTTTGTTTTTATTGTATGTTGTTTTGTCTATTTGTTATTATTTGATTGTTTATATATATATTATATACATTATGTTTTGTCTATTTGTCTACATATATACAATATTATTGTTTATGATTATACATTTTACATATTATTATATTACATGCATCATATTTTCATATTATTTATTATACTTTACATGGATTATATTACTATTATACATATTCAATAATTATTTTTTGTATTCTTTGGACATTTTGTTTATATTTCATTTATTATCTTTATAATTTTTTTATATATTTTATATTATATAATGTATATGTATTATATATTATTCATAGATACATTTTCTATTTATACATTTTGTTATTATATATTACTCATATATATTTTTTCTACATATACTTTTGGGTTTTGTTATGTTATTTGTTTATACTTGTGCTTATGTGGGCTCGCATACTTCAAGTTTGAATTTAGTTTAATTCTTATTTTCTTTTTTCTCCATCCCCTCCCTTTGTTTTGCATTCCTTGTAATATCCCCCTCTCCATTTTTGATGTAGCCAACAACATACACTTAATAGAATTGTGCCATTAATCATGTGTGAGAGCCAAAGATTTGGAAAACTGGGGAAAAAAAACTTCTATTCACCAACTCTGCTACTACAATGAGAGAAAACTCTCTTATATCCAAGAAAATAAAAAAATAAAAAAAAAACCTTTTTTGGCAAATTTTGACAATTGTCAGATTTTGCCATTTTAGGTAATTTTACATTCATATCTTGAGAATCCAATTTTTTCCCAAAAACATCCTAAAACTAAGGTAGGACAAAAAGCCAACTAACATCCTAAATTCAAAACATGAGTTTCGAGTTATTAACAAAAGCAACTTTTAAAAAACTAGGAAAAAACACTAAATTGCCATTTTGAGGGCCAAGATGAAAGTTTGAAGCCCTGAAAAAGTGCCAAGATGGGGTCCAACTGACTAGGGTGGGGTGGGAAACCACATGCCACCTCATAATGCATCCACCTATAAAATTTCATAGAAAACTCAAATCCGAGTCAAAAGTTATGACATCTGGAAGTCCCTACATCAATTTATAAGGCTAGGTTTTCTATCCAATACACATTTTCTCCTCTTCCTGATGTAATATTATATTTATTTATTCTAAGAATCCCACTCATTACATCATTTTCTTAAGAGTACAAGTCAATAAGCTCAAGAAAGATTCATGTTTTATAGTGACAAGAGATTTGCTAAAAATATTTGCACAATACTCTTGAGTGGAAAAATATTGGAGTTGAATAATCTATTGTTGCATATGCTCATATATGTAGTGGCACTTGATCTCGATGTGTCTAGTGTAGTCATGAAAAATTAGATTACAAACAAGTTTCAACACTCCATGATTGTCATAGAATAGAATTGTAGGATGTGTCTCATGTACACCCATTCCTACCGAGATGTGACATAACCATACTACTTCACAAAATGCTCCAACTATGATGTGATATTCTTATTAAATGGAAGAGTGGGCAATAGTGGTTTTTATTTTTACCCCCCTATGATATTAAACTAGATTATCGTGTCTCACATATCCTAACCCATTTATCTTTGTAGAAATGTGGAACCCCTTTTTTGTGTCTTGAATTAGGACTTCTTCAGTTGTCATTGTCTTGATTGTTTTGGTTTCTTTTTTGAAGTCTTAATTTAGTCCTCATGGCTACCTTTTAGGCAATGGTTGGCTTATATTTTGATGAATTCAACCTGGTGAATTCCTAATTATAATTTTGATTGACTATTCAGGTTTATCCTTTTTGAACATTTTTTTAAAATTTTGTATCAATCGTCATGAGAGTGTATGCTTTACATTAGTTTACTTAGATTAAATTGCATGTGCATAATAGGTCTTTCTTGATTAGTGGAAGGTTATGAGTTATGTGTAGTATTGAGATTATCCTAAGCTAGATATGGTTTAGATGGTTAAATCACATTTTGGAGGTGGTTCTTGCATGCCTTCAACCATAAGGATTAGGTTCATGTGTTAATAGCCTCTACATTATGGTGGTACTACTATACTAATTTTACCTTAGCACTTAGGCCCTTGTGTTATGCCCACATTTCCCATGCGATCACGACATGCATCACACGTGTCATGTCCACATTTGTCATGTGGTCATTAACTCCCTCACACGCGTAAGTGTGCTCAGTGGCGTTACACTTAAGGCATAAACAATATAGTTGAATGCAGGTTAATGTGTTCATGTGTGCATACCAATCACAATGAAGGCTAACTAGGGGGTCATCGCGACGTAGTTAATGTCACCAATAGGGTTAGGATCAATGATCGAAAAACCTAAGTTGTCCTATGTGAATGAAGGGATTTTTACGTAAGTCAAAATCAATAGCCAAAAATCAAATGCATGAGAGGATGATAAAATACCAAAATCAAATGACAATACTCGACGAAAACAATATTATAATCCCAAACAGGGTTAAACTTCACTAACCTGGCTAAACCCTAAATTCTGAAAAAAAATTCGGTAGCATAACGCCTCACAGGCGTGAGTAGGGTTTATTGTACTAAAACTAATGTGATCGAAAGGTTTACTGATTGGTGTTAAATTACCTACGTCTCACGAGTTGAAATGGTAGATCAGATGATTAAGTTAATTGATCATTTTTGAATAAAGTCTGATCAATTTATTCTCCTTCACATTTTCATTACATCATTCACACTAACTCGTTTTGAATTACATTGGGATACTTACAATATGATAAATCTAATACACAAAACCATCTCAAGAGAATAAATAGCTGCCTCAACAATCTGGAGCATAATTTGGAATCTGCATCACAAGTTCCATTCTTCTCGCACACGAACATCAGCAAGGAAGAACCAATGGAGAAAGTAGCACTACCACTTGACCATGTGGAACCCTAAGGTCCACCCCTCCATGCTAGGAGATAACATAAGGTTCCGCAGCAACAACAGACAAGAAGACAAAAGACTAACAGGTGCAAGGACGACACATGACTCAAGTACAACATGGGTCAATCAAGACAACACAAGTAGCATAGACAACACTTCCACACTTAACAGAACTTCCAAAGGCTATCACACAACAAAAGAAAAGAACATCAAAGAGGGAATACTAGGCTGTAGTAGGGATGAGTGTCATCGCATGGTCCAAGCATGGGTTACCCTGATCGTCTCTAGCTAGATGCCGGCCCCCATCCATGGGTTACCCTAACAGTCTCTCACTAGGCGCCGGACCCCATCTATGGTTACCCTGACAGTCTCACACTAGACACCGGCCCCATAGGGTGACACATGCGGATTCAACATCCCTTTCATGAGGACAATGAAGTTGATTTTGCCAACCATGGCCTTCCCATCTCATCCTTAGCCTAGACGAGCACTATAGGCATGAGTGAGGCATCCAATTATCTTGATTAATGTGAAAGCTCTCCCACCCCTCAAATTTAGTATTAATTTATCACTGGATTAATAACTTCAAACGGGTTACCTTGGTAGCCACTTTGGGCCCCAGCCCCATAATGAAAGCCACTCCCCTACCTGCATCTAGCAGACCTATCCATCAAGCATCACAACAAGTATCCATAAACCACGCAAGGCATTTACCTTCTTGCATGTACAAGTCCCAACATAAGATATCAACAGAGCAAGGCATGGGTCCTCTTGCTCCAAAGTTTTCATTCATAAGCAAGGCATAGATCCTCTTGCTCCCAACGTCTCAACCATAACATGAACCAACACAAAAATTTATTACATGCCCAATACAATAATGAGCCTCAACAGTAAAGGACTCAATCACCTCATCATGAAATAGACATCACATGAGTTCAAAACCATAAAAAAATAGGTACATTGAGCAAGGCATGGGTCCTCTTGCTCAGTCGTTACAGACACGTGAGCCATAATAGAGGGAAATAAACATTACATAGAACCCAAGCATAAACCACCATTAGCAAGATTACACAATCACTAGGTCATACCCATGACTACCCCTCCTAGCCTCTAGAATCAACTTCCACTAAACACCACTGTAACACCAAAATCCCTCATCGACATTCACTCTTAAATGCACAACTACAACAAAAAAGGTCAAACTAAGATCCCTTATCACTAAATTAATTACCACACAACTATTACAACATATGATATATATTCAAACTTCAAAACTAACCCATATAAGAACAACATCTCAAGCCTACTAAGAAAGTTAGCCTTTAACTACAATCCTGCTATATCAATTTTTCTCAAACACCCATCTCAAATATACATTCTATTCCCTAGCATTATATTAGACTACTTTAAAACTCCTTCACTTATGGACCTATTAGCATATCACTCACATCTTATCAAAAATGCTTCATCCAAAAATATAGTCTAATGAACTATACCTTATTAAAACTAGAAAACAACATCATGATGTCATCAAATATTTTCTTGCATGGACTCTACATCTATCTACACTATCTTTCAATCTAAACAACAACACATAAAACATTTTGCACCTATACTAAAGGTAACTCCCCTCAAATTTATTCAAGCCAAGAAATGATTAATCTACATAAAAACTGAATATAACCCATTTACTGCTTAGTAACTCTTTGAAGCCCTTTCACTAAACAAACCTAATAGTTTAATTGCTAAACAGAATCCAAAACAATAATCCAAATCTAAAACTATCTAACTTAATAAGGGATTAAAAGAAATTGAACTTCTCTATTCTATAATGCATAGGGTCAAAAAGAGTCTTATTCCATAAGCAAATTATCTACCCATATTTTCTTTATAAACATTCAAAAGATATGATACACACCTTGGTTTCCTAAAGACTATAATGTCTTCTATTTGAAAATCATTTCAAATACCTTCTAAACTAAAAACAACTTGAAACTAGTAAATAAATAACTTATACACCCTCGAAGGATAAACCATTATGTGGAAAATTATGAATTTCACACTAAAAGAGGAGTTTATACATGCATCCGATTGGGAGGTAAGATTCCTAATGGTCCAAGAAATGGTACCTTCTAGGTCCTAGATCATCATAGACATAAGAGCCAATAATTCTAGCAGGATTATTCTCAATCAATTTACTATGTTTATCTAATTTCTTATATTTTCAATCCTAACAATGTAATCAAATTACGATACACATTCACATTAAATAATAGTATATCGTTTAATAAAACAATTTGAACTCAATAACACAATTTTCACCGAACATATCACTAGTATTTTATCCTACAATTTGAAACTAATAGAAGAGATACTATTCTCATAATAAGGATCAAAACCATCTCATAGGGTCCTTCATAATTCTAGACTTCCATGATTATTTAGCTAATGAACAATTCAATTAAAATTCAAAATAATTAGATATAAACATTTCTTCATCTACAAATAACAAATAATTAAAATATCCTTGAGAGGATAAATATCCACAATATAGTGATTCCATGTTATATCAAAAGAAAAAGTTTATAAAGAAAATACTTAGCTTACGATGGACAAAGTCGATGACATGAATCTAGAAAGAATGTAATGTTCTAGATGTCATTAGCTAGCTAATAAATATCTTGTACCAATCACAATTGGTAATGATTACTATAATAGAAAGAGGAAGACTAAATGCCCTAAACTTTTGGCCATCTTATCATTCTATTTAAAATGCCAAAACTTGGCATATACAACCTTCCTTCCAGAGTGCCACAACAGACAATTACACATATCCAAGGTACTAAGATTGAAAGATAACACAGATTGCCTTACCCACAGGTTAGATTTTAAAGAGGTTGTAGTGCCCCTCACCTTGTCGTCTGTCAGATTGATGATTGCTTAGTAGGATTCAACATTATGATAGTATCTTAGATCATTAGATGATGGATTCTTTGTTATCTTAATAGTTGTTGATGTTAGATTCTGTTATTTTATGCTAGACGTGTAGATGCTTTGATGTATTTGCTATATTTGATTGCAAAGATAATTGTTTGTTTTATGTTGTTGATAAGTAACTAGGAATCTTTTTCAATGTAGTGATTCATTTATACATGAACGTGAATGGAACAGTGTAGTATTACTCGCACTCGAGTACCCTACCCCACTGCGATTTCCATTCACTATATGACTGCATGTGGATATATATCTTGTGATGTTTAATCATGTGGTTGTTGCAGAATGCAGGTACTGGGCATCGACTCCACCTGATGTACTAGGTCTAAGCGTGCCCTCGCCAATGGAAAGGTTGTATGGAGTTAACGTGGGGTCCCCTGTCATTTTTGTCTAGTCGTTAGTTCACCTTTGTGGTCATTATTGTCGCTTGATCGTGTCTTGCAAGCAGGTGATGTTACACCCTGATGTCTTACTAGGTCAGAAGGTGTTTTGTGTGTAAGGGAGCATTGTGCATTAAATAGAATTATTTTACGGAGATTATGAGGTTGACAATTAAACATATTAATTAATGTCGATAATTGTAATAATTGCGGTAAATAAATTATAGGTTACGGGAAGTAAATTTATGGATTAATAGTTATTAGAAACTTTATATTATTGATTATAATATTATTTGAATATTTAAATAAATAAATTATATTTTAAGATTTAATAAAATAAAATTATTTCTTTCCAAATTGTTTAGAGGGTAGTTGATATGGTCTAATTTAATTAATTAATAGAATCCTCTCGGTGGAATAACCAACTTTTACTGGATTTGAGAAGAGGAGGGTTTAAGGCAAGAGGAGGAGGATGCAGGAGGGGAGGAGAGAAGAAGACTGGGAAGAAGCTTGGTCTGCAGTGGTTGGAACAGAATTCTCGATTTGTCGCAGCCAGGTCCCTCTAAATGCTTGGTTCTTTCCTCTGATTCTGAAGCTATCAATAATGGTGTTCATTGTCCTTTTATTCTAAATGGATTGCTTAGATTGAAATTCTGCTTCAAGACTTATTTCAATAATAATCTGTTTATCTTCACCCTTATTCTACAAGTGATTTTTTTATCTTCTGTCAATTAGTATGAGATCTGAAATCAATTTCAGAATTTACCAATCCACTCTACCGAAAAGGTCTATAGTTCCTAACCTATCCAAATCATATGCATCTTGTAATCATTGTATTTGCTTAAATGGTTTACAATCTTTTAGCAAACAAATTTAGAATATAAGCTTTTAGGATTTGTTTTGAGAAACCATACCTCTGTGTTAGGAATCTATCTGGCATCATTTACGATCTAGGTATATCAGGTTACTACAAGCTTCTGTTGGCCGTTGAGAGAGGGTTTTGTTGATACTGTTGTTTTGAGAAGAGCCACAACCGAACATACGTATTGTAGGTCCAACCCCAAACACTTTGTTGATTTCTTAGAACCACAGCTCCTCACCGCAATCTTCCACCCTCTGCATATAGACTTTAGATTTAGAAGGAAATTAATATCATAACGTTTGGGAGGATATCCTGTTAAGATTGGCTGATTGTTAATTTATAGTATTATATCTCACTGAGGCAACTCTGACAAGAAGTTCGTTGTTGTACTTGCCTTCTCAATTCTATTTTCTTGTCTTGAAAGTTTCTAATGTTTTTTTTTAAACTATGCATACCCTGTGTCGATATTTGCTGGAAAATTGTTTGGTGCTTATTATGTAATAATTGCGTTTCTTGAGGTAGGGTGTTCACCCTGTGTAATCTTTTATCAAATTGCCTCCTTATAATTCGCTTGCTTGGCTGGTAATGTTAAATGTAGCTCTAATGGAAAGGATATACTTACTATTTTAGGGCACAAAATGGTCTTTCCACCTGCCAAACGTATCCATTAGTTCCTTCTGAAGCCCTTACAACAATCCATTTCTCCGCATATCCGGCAATCATTGCCTTGCATTAGATAATGTTCCATTGCTGCACACCAGCCCTTAGCTGGGCACACAAAATGGTATGGGCTCCAATACATAGCTCGCACCTTAATTTTAGTTCGACGTTTTTTTTTAAAACAACCACTCAGCAAGCACATATTTAATAGGTACCTCAATGATAAGCTAGCGCTCCCTTTGGAAGGCTAGCGCAGCCCAAGGAGGATCGACCTTGCTTGCATTACGAACAGCAGCTTGTAATATGCCAAACGAATTCATAATCTGTTAATCACTGTCAGAAATAAACTCCCACCATTGTTTAAATATGCAGTCACATTGGAACCAAACTGCTTCTCTATTTTGCAGCGCACTTGCACAGGTTTGACCTGCGTTACATATAAACTAAGAATCTTATCTCACATTGATGGCTTTGTCTTTATCACACACTATTAAGAGAACATTGATCTAGGGAGGAATTTCAATCAAACCGCAAATTTTTCAGAAAGTTATTACATTTAATACAAAATTCATCAGCTTTCATAAATTAGGTTTTCCAGAAATTAAAATCTTCAAGCGTTGCCAGTAGTTTTAGCTTTAGCTGTAGTTAAATATTTATGCAACTGACGATTTAGGAAAAAGAGACTTTATTATGATTGAAGAGATTTTGTTTAAACTATTATAGGATTATGATGACACATATATTAGGTTTTATATACTTATATTAAAGGCTTTGTGAATAGATAACTGTCATATAAATCCATTTTCAATATTAGTTATTTCTCGTTGGATGGAAAATATTTACTATCCAATGACCCATGTAAATTAATATTATAATTATTAGTAGTTACTATGGTGTAAGTTAAAATATTGTGGCTATTGTTGTTTAACTAAATTTAATTTTGATATCAATTCTAATACAATATTCTTGTGAAGATTTATTAATTGAAATTTGATTAAATAGTTTAGTTATCAGATTTATTAACATTGTTTGAAGATAGAGGTTATGAGTATAGCATGTGGGAAAAATTAGACTAGCACCCAATATGTTTGAAATTTAACTTGTGCATTTAATTATAAGAGGTAAATGAAATTATTTGCTATCCAATGATCCAAGGTATATATTATTATTCTTATTATCATTACTATTATAAATATAATTATTATTATTATCTTTATTGTTATTATTATGATAATAATAATTATTATTATTTTTACTATTATTATTATTAATCCAAAACGGGAAGATGATGGCCAAATACCCAATTTTATAATGATGTTATTGCAATTCCATTGTAGGAGCGATTAAATTTTATGGTAGGATAATTTGTTGTACATAAACGTTTTGTGTCATATCATCGTTTTAAGGAAAATGTGAATTAAATACTATAATTAAGTTGAGTAATTCATTTAGGTTAAACCATTGAAATTTATTTAGTCAAACCATTTGATTTGTCTATAGTTGAGAGGAATAAAATAAAGAAAAATTAGATGATCTGGATTCTATAGTATTAATACAATTGTTGATCAAAAGATAAATGATGTGGTTAGAAAGTTGATGTAACTCGGTAATGATTTTATTACGAAGGTTGTCAAGGAGAATTCGACATATAGGTATAAAGTTAGGTGTATCTATATTGTTTTGAGAAAGAGTTTTAGTATTGACCCTAGAATGTTGTATTTAAATGAATGATTTAAGTTAATTTGATTAAGAGAAAATCTATGTGACTATATACTAATGGTGGATGAAATTTAATTTAACTGACATCGTTTTTAATATGATTTTTGTATAATGGTTTTGTTAAGATAAAATTAAATTAATGTGTTAAAATTAGGTTATAATGTGTGTGTTCAAGGTTTGACGTAAAAGTTATTCTTTGACAAATGGTTTGTTTAATTATAAATTGTAAATGTAATTTGTATAAATTGGTCGTTGGTCATAATAAGGTCTTGTTGCTGAGGTTAGTTTTCCAGAGGCCTAGAATGCTATGTCTTGATTTCATATGGTATGTTGTAAATGCAGGAAGCTGTGTAAAAGGTCCTTCATGGATCTTATGATTTATTTATTTGTCGAGATGTTGTGTTGAAATGGACAATGGGGAGACATCGGTATCTGTAAAGGAGAGTTTTGCTTATGATTTGCTTCACTTGGAAGATATGGACAATGTATTGTGAAATTGTCCTTGGGATTAAGTTGGTTTGCAAGATGGTAAATACCTTGCAAAGTTCATGTATAATTATTGTTATAATGCTATATGTCTTGCTTGATGGTTAGGGTTTCTAGATGCAGGTAGGGGAGTGGCTCTCAATGGGGGCCGAAGCCCAAAGTGGTGTCCAGGACAACCCATGTGGGAGTTGGATAACTTAGTGATAACCTAAATAATGAATTAGGGGGTTCGGTAGTTAATCACACTAAGTAAAGATAAGTGGATGCCTCACTCATGGCTCAAGTGATCGTTTAGGCTTGAGATGAGATGAGAAGGCCTGGAATGGCAAGATCAACTACCTTGTCCTCATGAAAGGTATGTTGATTCCGCATGAGCGTTGTATGGGGGCCGGGAGTCAGGAGAGGCTGGCAGGACAACCCAAGATGGCGGCCGGGGCCTAGGAAGGCTTACCAGGACAACCCATGACAAGCCATGTGATGACACTCCTCCCTACTATAGCCTAGCATTCCCTAGTTGTACTCTCCCTATTTGTTATGTGTTTGCCTTTGGAAGTGATGTTGTCTTGTTTGTGATAATGTCATGTTTTGTATTGGAGTCATGGATATTCCTTTGTTCATGTTAGTCTTGTCTACCTGACTGTTATTGTTTGGGACCTCATGTTAACTCCTAGCTCAAGGGGTGGACCTCAAGGTTCCACATGGTCAGGTGGAAGAGCTTTCATTCCATTGGTCTCTTTTCGTTGCTATTGTTCATGTGTGAGGATGATGTATCTTGTGTACCAGCCATTAGATCTTGTACTAGTTGAGGAGATAGATATTGTATTCATGTACTGGCCTATCTATCAGATGATTCATTATGTATGTATTCGTATGTATTCAGAAGGTGATAATGTAACAATGCAATGTTATATTCATATGTCGGGAGAAATTGTAACTATGTACTAGATCCTGATGATTACTTATTTGATGTTATGGAGATGTAAATGTTTATTGACTTAATGCAATAGGTTTAGGATGATTACTGATGTTAATTCATGATGTGTGTTAGATTATGTTAATTGTTTTGTCAAGTAATGCAACCATGAAATCTTAGAGGACAAGTCATTAGTTCAAATGATGTGTTTGGATATGTTAACATTACTTTGTTATTTCTATCTTTAAGAAAAAAAAAATTATTCTGTTTTGCATAGCATAGATGAGTTGTTCTCTAAGGTACTCATGGCGGGCATTACAGAGGTAATGATGAAAAGGGTTAGCAGCTATCTGGCAAACCGTGGTAAGAATGAGAAGAGCCCTTCCATCAAAGTAATCATCAAAATTACAGAATAGATAAATAGAATCGCTATAGGGTTCGCCCAAGTTAGCACACAGTTTTATTTAACCAATGCCTTAATAATGTCATATTTTGAAATACATTGATTGCAGGTTTGCACCGACTGGGTTAAAAGAATAGGCTTAAGACAAGTTATAGATGCCAGGGAAAAGACTGCTGGGATAAAAAAAAAAAAAAAAGGCAGCTATGGTGCTGATCTGCTTGGTTTTATGATGTCTGAGAGCATGGCGCTGGTGGGAGTAAATCTAAAAGGTAATGCAAGCATGATTACAGAGGAAAACCATTGATGAATGTAAGACTTTCTACTTTGCTGGTCACGAAACAACGTCAGTCCCCTTAACATGGTCCAAAATATTGTTGGGCATGCATGGTTGGCCTTCTTATAGTGCTGGCTAAAAATAGAAAGCACTCTAAACTTATCATAAATATACCATTAAATTTGTTGTTGCAGAAAAGAGCACATTAGATACAGCAAGCCCTCACACTCAAAAGAGTTTCAAGGAAAATGTCGATAGGAACCAAGAGGAGTTAGAAAGTTTATGGAGATGAATCTGGCTGTGCTTCCATATTTGAGTATTCCACTATTAGTGGAAGTGTGAGCTTAGTCAATCCTACTCTTTTGTAGAATTTGTTTCCAATAAAATAGCTCTCAAATATAAAAGCCTATCGGCTAAAAGAATGGAAAGGATTAAAGACAGACTTTTGGTATTAAAAAGATTTGTTGTAAGATATTCAAATAAACCTATGATTATTTGAGCATCCCAAAAAAGAACTACGCCGAGGTAAGGAAGAGTTTATCTTGAAACTCAATTTTTGTAAAATCAGGAAAACGCAAAATTGAGATCTGAACAAGATTCAACATAGGTTAAGGAAAGATGCAAGATATATTAGGCAAGGCACCATAATAGATGTAAAGAGATGATGCCAAATGTGTTTTGTTTCACCTTATACCACAAGATAAAATCCTACCAGATCCTAATATAGACACAACAAACTTATTAACAAAACCTCAAAGACTGAACTATATGTTCAATCCTTAATTAGTTTCTTTTCATTTTTCCAATACCCTTATAAAGCTAAACAAAATGCTAAGATAAGAAAATGAATACCAAAGGGCTCCTCAGATCATCAGAATCTTCAAATAGATCAACCATTCTCCACATGCAGCTATTGCAGAGTATTTAATTCACAAGGGAATGAAAAGCCCCTAATCCTAAATCATTACAATATATAAACATACTTGCAAATCGGTGAATCCACACCTATTAACTTCAGAATTTAACAATTCTTTTCCCATTGACATTGCTTCCTTGCATCCACTCTGTCTACCCAAAGTATGATGAAAAGGAGGATCTTGTCTATCCAAGCCATTCTAAAACAAAAGTAAAAAGATCTCCCTTAATCCCTTTGGAGCAGGAAAATATAGCCTGGAAGAAGCCAACCCCTGCCATAATTTTTCCTCCAACACACAAAAATAGCAACTATAATAAATCAATGCAATAACTTCCACCATTACTCATGTCTCACTAACAACAAGATTCTCTCTAGTAAAAGATTTCTGACCAGAACAACTCATAATGATGACATTAAAAGATTTTACGTTAAATAAGGAATATCTTGACAACTCATACATGCACAATAAATTTATAGTAAGATTTCTTTCTGTAACTTACACCGACCACTACCTCCAAAACCCAATTCAATCAAAACAAATCATTAATATCCAATCTGACAGAGAAAGTGTTCTGATTTATATCTGGTACAGTATCTTCTATGCATTGGACAACTCAACAACAACCACAAATAATCTTAAATTAGAAATAGAATATATTAAGATATCACCCACCAATAAATATTCCATAAGTTAAATGACAACTCATAAACACTAAGGATCTATTATTCTTAATAAAATATTGCTATTATTATTATTATTATTAAAAATGAGCTCACAAGACCCAAAACTTAAGCTATGACTATGATTAAACAAAATATAATCAAACGATCACGACTTACGCTATCTAATGCCAACAAAACCCGACGACCAAGCATGAATGACACATAACCACAACAAAGGTGACTGACAAACTTGTCCAATTGACCTTACCGACAGGACAAAGGACTAAAACTCATCCTCTTCAAGGATGGCAACTAGCTGATGGAAACCTTATGTTAACTCCATTCAACAGTTTTCCATTGGTTAAGGCACGCTCACATCTGTCGATTCAGGTGGAGTCGATGCCTGATACCTGTTCACTTAAACATGCCAATTAGAATACACATAATAGCTGAAGCACTAGAAAGGATCTCTAACATTCGTATCTCATTCTATATGTCCATATGTTCAATGGTACAATGTCGCCCTTTCCACCTAACCTAACAATATACTACTGCATCATCCAACTATAGTATTAACCTAACAATCTGTATTTTTACTTACAGAAGCTCATATTCCATTTTCATCTGTAGATTCCTTAGCCAAACTACCTGCTCAACCAAGGTGAAAATGGAGGGGTATTACATCTTGGTAGATCAGATCTCAAAAAATAGGTTTTACAAACTTCATTTAAAGAGTTTACTAGGTTTCTGATTTGGGTTTAAACCAACGTCTAATTTAATTCCGTTAATTAAATTGGCCCAAAAGGATTAAAAAGAATATTAAATTTTGGTTAATGTGTGGTTTAAATCATCCTCATAGAGTTAGATTTCCTAACCCGATTGTTTAAAATAACTACCTCTTAATATTTTAATTGTATAAAATTTAATTGATACAAATAAATCCTTTTCTCTTGAAAATTTAAATTAAAAATCAATAAATTATAAATCCATCTAATCATGATTAAATCAATTTATTAACATCCACTAACAAATAAAAATATTAATATTTTAAAAAGAATAAAATTTTACCATTTAATTAATTATCTCAAATTCCCTATATAATTTCCAAACTTAAAACAATGAACAAACATAATAACAAGAGGGGAATTTAAATTTTAAATTGGATTTTATTTCCACCTTGCCCTAATTCCTTCCAACAATAAATTATAATTTTCTTTATAGACAAAAAGCCCTAACCCTACTTTTGAAACTTATGCTTTTCTCCTCTTTGTTTCCACTTTTTTCTTTCTTTCTCTTTCTCTCTTTCTCACTGTTTTCTTCGTTTTGTTTGCAGGTTTAATGGCCACATATGAAATGCATATGATGGCTTATATATATATATATATTCTTATTGTGCTTATAAACTAGATTTTCTTTTAATAAAAATATGTATATATATATTTTTGTTTTCATTGGTAAAAATGCTTAAACCCTAAATTTATTTTTGTTCTGTAGGCAAAGAGGAGAGACTGTGGAGGGGTGCTGCTAGGGCAGTGACGGTGGTGGCAGTGGTGTGTTGAGGGAGGCCGTAGTGTGGAGATCCAGCAGAGAGCGAAGGTGTTGGCAGTGGTGAGAGGGCCATAGAGAGAGTGCGGAGGCCGCAGAGGGGAAGCAACAAAGGGAGATATGGGCCATGCAGCACAGAGGGGAGAGGGCTCGGTGGAGGTCTATGGGAAGTCCGTGGGGTGCAAGGCAAAGGGGAGTGTGGGGAGGGGTATGGAGCCCCCACGCACATCCCATATAATGGGGTGTGGGTGGGGGCTCCGCCCCCCTCCCCACACCCAACACACAACAACACAGTGGTGGGAGGGGTTTGAACCCCCCCCCCCCAACATACTTTAATTTCAGTCACTCAACAATGACTTCCAACGCAGTCCGTCCATTCGCTCAGCACAAAATTTTTTATTTTATCTTATTTTATTTTTATTAAGATTCATTATATATATATATTATGTAATTTCTTTTCTCTTTGGCAGAATAAATAAAAATTCAGTTATTTTTGAATACATGAAGAAAAAAATACATTCATTCAAATTACTCAAAAAATATATAAATTATATATATATATATATATATATATATATATATATATTTTCAATTATAATTTCTTTTTCCTACACTTACAAATTTATTCATACACAAATAAACAAAGATATATATCCATTTTTTTTTATCAAATTTCTACAAGACAAGGAACCCATAGTTTTTTTCATAACAAAATATATTCATTGCAATATTAATAATCACATTTTTAAAGGAAGGAATAAATACAATTTAGTAAATTCTTCCAATACTTAACATCATCTAATTTTCTCTTTTTCACAATAACAAAATACAATTTTCATTTTTGTCACAAAATAAAAACCATAACTTTGCTAATTGATAATTTTAATATAACATACAAATGCAATAGCTTTAAAAATAAATTTCCTTCCTTCCACATTTGAATAATAAACATTAAAACCAACAAATTTAAGTTTCTAATCATATGAAAGTAGCTTTCACACACAAATAAAAAGAAAATACATTTTTACAAGAGAGAGAACAATGCTCTTCTCTTTGACAACTAACAAAATATGCAACTCCTAAATAGGCCAAGCTCTCTCTCAAGAGCTAAAAGAGTAAAGAAAAATAAAATATCAACTCCAAGAACAAGGTGTTTTCTCCAACTTCACAACTTAGCTCCAATAAACCTGAATATCACAACAAGGGGAAAGAAAACCACACATCTTGCTCTCCTCCCTACCATAGACCCGCAAGAGGGTCACCCCCGAGCTAGAGAGGTCATCCACACACTTAGGAACTCATTCTACATCACAACAAGGCACTCAAATGACCAAACACAATTTTACACCCATGTATAACACATCACAAGAAATCAACCAGAATGAGTTGAAAGGGGTAGGCGAGTGGACACACTCAACTCAAGAGTGCCACTCCTACAAATATCCCAAAACAAATACCTCATAAGGCCTGTAGCCAACACATTGGCTCTCAAGCCATTTCACATATTGCTCAAAACACCACAAAAACTAGGTAATGAGCCCGAGGAGGTTCACTCCTCCCCTACCCCACTTGTTGAGCATCTTCTCCCAAGTGGGAGAGGCTCTTACAACACCCTACAAATTTTCTCCATAATAACAATAAAAACTCAACAAAATAGATCTCACACATAGCATCATGTAAGCACACAAAATACAAAGGGAAGGCCTTAGCTTTGAAGCCAACCTTTAAAGGCCCAATTATTTTAATCCTCCTCCAACATAAGCCACAAAACTCTCTCTATCTTTTTCCCCAAAGTAAAATTCAGACAATTAAAATTTCCTAAAAATTCAACAACTCATAACCTTCTCCAAGTAGGATTAAAATAAGCTCAACCTAGGAATGGAGATGTGACACTTGTCACCTCCTCACTCTTCCTCCCGACTACAAGCAAGACCCATGGGATGGATGATGACACATGTCACTCACCCATCCCCAAGTCTCTCTCACCCCTCCACTTGTCCTCTCTCAAACATGTGGGAGAGAAAAGTGAAGATTAAGAGGGAATGGGTAACACGTGTCCCCTTCCTTTCCTCCCAAGAGGGACCACACAACTCCAAGGCACCCTCACCAATTGTGAGAGAGAATTGGAGTAAAGTCCTCCTCAACTGTGGGGTCTTGGAGACATCTCCAACCTTGGGAAGTGGAAAGGGATGGGGTTGAGTGTTGGACCCACTCATCCTCTCCCTCCCATTCCTCCAATTTTGTCACTTAACTTTAGGGTGAAGTTAAGGTGACCAAATGGAGGTTTACCAAGGGTTACCCAAGTCAAGAAGGTCCCTAGACCCAAGGGACACAACCTAGGGTTGAGTTAAAACACATGAAAATGGGTCTCAAAAATTTATAACTTAAAAAATAAAATTCAAAAGCCAAAATTCTTACAACAACAATTAGAATTCAAAATAAAAGAGGGGTAGACTTAGCCTGACTAACAACATGCAATTAACATTATAGAATTTCATCATGCACAGAGTTGATCTTGGTTCCTCATGGAACTAGATCAGCTTCACAAGGGATTACAACATCGTGTGTGGGATGATCTTCATTTTCTGTGGCTTGTTAGATATACCTGTGCACTCAATTTCAAAGTAAATTTCACATTTATATATAATAGCTAAAGCAAATTAAAACATACACTCGCATAAAATATCACAAGTTCACATAAGCATTATGGAAGTCACATTACAATTAGATTATGAATTCTGCATTTCAAACATCCATTCCCAAGATTAAATCACAAAACCAATTTGTATCCAACATCACCCAATTAGTTTTCCCATAACATCATAATATAAAACATCTATCTAACATCATCAGTAAAGCAATATCTAGGTCTAACACATCGTAAACATACTAAGCATAACAATCCACATACATCATAAAGTCTAATAGTCTAGAAATTTAGGATCAATAGTCCCACAAGCCTAAATGTATCAACAATAGTAAAGTAAATAGTCAAATGTATGGGAATGAAAAAGGTATGCCTCACACCTTGCATTGCATTAATGACATGTATATAGGCTTAGGTTCTCCTTAAGGTAGATTTCAAAACCTTGGCATTTTAATTTTGCTACCTTGGAACTATACACTTCAAAACATGAATCTATAGTGTGAGGAAGGTGAGTCAGCTTCGATGGAGCACACAGACCCTCTTCTTGCAATGAGAGAACCTCCAAGTCACTCTCACTCTCATGGTAGAAGCCAATGAAGAGGTGGTGAGAACTAGGGGTGGTCATGCTCACTTGGGAGTTGGACTTCGTGAAGAGCGATCGAAAGGTCTTAGGGAGTTTATTAGGAGTTATTTTCTATGTTTTGCTCTAGTGGCACCCTCAAATTTTACAAATTTAATGTGCCAATATTCTTTTGAGATGTCAACAAAGGCTTGGTCGACAGGCTACTCAATCTTCCCCGGAGGCTAACTTCGCCGATTAAAATCTTGCAACTCTGAGGTCATCTTGCAAATCTGGTTGGTGGAAATTTTTTTTGGCACATTTGCTAACATGCCTACTTAGTTTTGGGCTCCTGGGACGCGTTTTGATGGGGTATTTAATTATTTCTTGACTGCGACTGGGCTAAAATTGGCATTTCGAAAAGTTACAAATTTCATGATTCTGAGGGTGACCCATTTCTTGATTTGGTCTCAAACCTCTCTAGTTCCAATTTCATCAAAATCAAAGACCATATGATGCATTATTTTAATGCATCTCAGTTGCAGTGAACTTACCCGACAGGTCAGTTTACAAAGCAGGTGCCTTAATTCGATCAACGAAGTGGATTTCGAGGAAATGGGTTTGCTTGAAATAATTAATAATAGACTTGTGCAAATTTTTGCGGTCATCGGGTGCCCAGTTTGCTTGCGGTGAAAAATGCCATTTGCCCGGCAGAGGAAAGTCAAAATTACCATTTACCTAAAGTCAGAAATTGCAATTTTTAAATTTTATATTGGCAATTTTATATTTTTAAAAGGCAAATATTAAAGTTAATGTTATAAATTTGGGTTATAAAGTTAAGCAAAGGAAATAAAAAAGAAGTAAAAGGCATTTCGCATCATGGCACAACATACCAAAAAGACATGCGATGGTGCGATTTTGGCTTCTTGAGTAGCCTCGGGTCTGCTTTCCTCTCTGCAGTAGAAATGGAGGCATTTCCTTCACCATTGAGGTGATTTGGACTGATTTCGTGCAGCTTTAGTCAGATTTTGTGTAGATTGAAAATGACTGATCACATTTTTTGGCTTTAGGGTAATTTTTGGAGGCATTATTTGGCTCAAATATATTGTCCTATACTTAGAAATCTTCCTAAGACCATTCCTAATGCATTAGAGAAGGTTTTTAGCTGATTTGCATTGATTTTTAGTTGCTGGAATGATGAAAAATGACCATCTTTCACAAAAAAATGACCCACAAGTAATTGACAGAGTAAAAAATTTCAATTGGATGTTGCTGCAATGATCTTTCTATGGTAGAGTGCGATGAAAGAGCTAAAGAAGGAGGTCTAAGAGTTCATACTGCATGAGCACAGAGGAATGAAGAATCTTCGACAGCTACCATGCAAAATTGGGAATAAGTGAAAATTAAATATATTTTATATTTTGGAGGCAAAATGTAATGGAAAAAGTCTCACCTACCTCAAGAATGTATTGAATTTTTAGGGCAATATACTTTCAGCCTATAAGTGAGGTGTTGGGCTTTCATTTTGTTGTTGACGATTAGATATTTTGAGTAAATAAAATACAAGCTTTGCTGGGTTGCTTCATTTCTTGCTCTGTAAGTCTATGAGTTATGTGTTGAATGTATTTTTACATAAATCTTATTCAATTTCATGTTGATATAAATAAAAAATACTAGATGCATGTATTCTGTTAATTGTCTCCATGGTTTGCATCTCTTCTTCTGAATCAGATAACTAAGGGTTATTGAAGATTCTAGAATATAGGTTTACTGTATTGCATGCTTAATCTTCTACTTCTATTCAAGAAATAGATTAAATGTTCTAGGTTAAGTATGGGGAAAAATGTATTGCATTAGAGATGTATGTAAGTAGAGTTAACTAAATACTTTGTTTTGGGTGGTGTCTGTAAGATAGATACTAATTAAACCCCTTGAAACTTGAATGTTGTGTTGAGTTTATGAGATGAAATCACACATATATGTCAGTTTGACTCCATTGCCCTAAGATAAGCACTAGTTAGAGTTTGTATTGAGTTTATAATTCAAAATCCAAGTCTTTCATCCAAGCATAAAACAAAATCAGAACACCATTAATAATCTTTAAGATTTTTTAGGAGTAGGGTTTTAGTTGCATGCTCTCAGATTTAACTTGAGAAGATAGTCCAAGTATATTGCCAATCTGGGGTTTATCTTACAAATCTTGGTCCATCCATGAGAGCATTCTACCTGAGTTAGTCAAGGTTAAATATTTTTTTTGTGAATGAGGGATACCCCCTAGGTGCGACATAACCTAAAGCACAGGGGAGACAAGTGCAAACAATCTCCTGTCTTTGTTGGCCAAGTCTCGTATTAAACCTAAACATAAGAAGTGGTAAATATTTAGGGTTTATTGTTTGCTGATTTGGGACCCAACAAAACTGTCGACTCTGCTAGGGAACTATACCATATCCATGAAAAGAGTCTAGAAATTTGAGGAACCTAGATATTTGTTTCAGATTTTAAGAGGGTTTCAGACCTAGACATGTTTGGTTGCAACATATTTTGAAGAGGTTTCATGTGATTTTTCTGTTGAGGAGAACCAAGAATGAAAGAAAGGCTATAAGGAGTTTTTAGCTTCATAAGACTCATTCCTCTAAAAAAGAGGTGGCGACTCTGCATGCAAAGAACCTGACAAAGAGTACAAAGAAGTTTTAGATCTACATATTTCTCAGCCAAAAGGAAGAATTAGCAACTACTGCAGTTGTGTCACGTCTCATTTTTATGAACAAAATTATTAGTGAACATTTACCATGATTGTTTTACTTCAAGTAAGTTCCACGTATGTGAAGGTAAATATCATGAAGTTATATTTGTAAAAAATCATAAAGTTGATTTATATATTAGATATTATCAATGTGATTATAATGATTTGCTTCAGCTATGCTTTTGGGAACTAACCTATTGACATCGAGTTGAGTGCAAATGAATGCAGGTACTCATCGAAGATGAGAACAAGGTTGAGGTAGAGGTGTTCTAGCCACTTGGCAAGAACTGTTTGGGATGGTTAACTCTGATGCAATCACACACTCACATAGTTTTATATGCATTTTTGAATGGTTTATTATGCATTAATTGTGTGGAAAATAAATGGGATTGATGTTTAGATTCTTAGAAAATATGGTGTTTTTAATTGTTAAGAAAATCCTTTTCGAATGCATGATTTAATGGTAGATATTAAAAGTTCCTTTGATTATATTAAATGGCATATTTGTATTCAATTGGTGAATATATATGGTTGTATTTTATATATTTAAATAAATAATAAATAATGTTTTCTATTTACATGATTATGAATGTTTGGAAGACAATATGTAAAATAGATTTAAATAATTATATTAAATTATAATAGATATATATGTATATATGTATTATTTTTACTTCTTGATCTATTTAAAGTAATTGTGTTTTAGTAAAAATAGTTAACTTATGTTAATAATAATATTATTATATTTAGAATTTTTAAATAAAAAGAATTAAAATCAACTTACTGTCATGCATGCGACAATAAGCTAATTAAAAGATATTATTATTAATAGTATTATTATTATTATTATTATTATTATTATTATTATTATTATTATTATTATTATTATTATTATTATCACATCTTGAGTTGATTGGAGTGCTTATGTTTATTTAAAATAGATAAATAGTATTAATAATAGTATTATTATATTTAGAGAGCTAAAATAAAAAAGAATTAAATAAATTACTGTCATGTAAGTGACAGAAAGATAAATTAAGTTATTTTGTTTTAATTTAAATAGAAAATTGAGTCTTTTAAATTGAAATTCTCATGCAAACAAAGAAAATTTGGAGTTGAAATGAGTTAAAAACCTAAACTTTGGACGCCAAAAATGAGAGAATAGGAGAATTGTTAAAAAAAGAAAGAAAAAGATGTTTTTCAAAGGAGAGAAAAACTAGTCAAGAACTGAGATAGTAAATGGTGATAACTTTGTCATATGAAAACAAAATTGGAAACCATAAAATGTTTTAGAAAGCTAGAGTAGAGTAGAACAAAACCCAGAAATACTTTAAAGAAATTTAGAATTCTTAGTGAGTATTTTTGCAAAGGAAGAGGACATTTGGTTTTTGTGTTTTCTGGGCAACGTTTGAGCGATTGAAAGGTAGAATCACTCTCTTTTATTCAGCTTAGAATCTAAGTATTTTCCTTGTACGTTTTACCATTAATAATGATTTTTTTGGCCTTTAAAAAACCTTACTTATTATGGCCATTGGAATGTTCTTGTTTTGTTGTTAGAAAACCAGTCCTTTAATTGAAAAGAAACCTCTTCTTATTCATCAAACAAAGTGAAAATAAACTCTTAACTTAGAGGATAAAATTAGATTCATGTAGACTTATTCATCTATGTTATTGCTATTTTAAGATCCATTTTTAATCACTATCATGAGTGACAGTAAGTCTGTTATGTATTGCTGATCCAAAAAATTCCTATAAGTACATTCTATATTTTTCATCTATTTTTAATGCTATTAAAAATTAGTTTTGTTTGTTGATAAAATCAATCTTGTTTGCTGATAAAAATCAGTCTTATTTTCTGATAAAAATTAGTATTGTTTGCTGTTAAAAATTGCCAATTTGCTAAGAAATCAACTTCTCCTATTCTAGTTCTTGTTTCTTATTTAACTATTAGATCGACCTTTGTTCTAGCCACTAACTTAAACCATAATCTGAGCTGTTACAAACCACAGGTGTTGATAAATTTATTTTATGATAGACACATATGACTGTATCTTTATTGATGTTGTTTTGAAATCAGTCCTGTTAAAGAATCGATCTATTTTGTTGAATAAAGGATATGAACATAATCTCTTAAAGATAGAATTTTTTTTTAGTTTCCTATAGATATATTCTGATATTTGTTGTTCAAAACCTTTGTAAACATTACCTTAGGGTGACTAAAATCAGATTTCAAACTCTATTCTTTATTTATTTTTGAATTCTAGCATAGCTCCTGTCACTAAAATGGAAGGAAGGTTACTGAATGTTACATATAAACTTATTCAATAAACTGGGTAGTTCCTATCACAAAAAAGATAGTAGGTTTGGATGAATCTGAGAAAGACTATTATTTAGTGAATTATGACTGAAAATGGGTTAGAAATTATATAAATTTGACAAACTTATAGATGCAATTGCATGAACAAAAGATGGATTAGTGCTTGGAAAGTGTGTTTCCTTGATTATAATTTTGGAAAAGGGTTTTGAAATGATATATAGGAGAACATTGATTCATTTTATTCTATTTATTGAGTTTGAGGAAAGATAGAGCTAATAATTGACATAAGTATACATAAAACCTCATTGTATAAGAGTGGAGTAGTCAAACCTCATCATTTGATTTTAATGCTCGGATTATGAAACATAATTTAGCTATGAAGTAAAAATATTAGTTTCTACAATCTATTTAAAACCATGTAATTATGAATTGATAATATAGTCAAATGACAAAATTTATATTGCTTATGATGTTCATCATTACTCCATGATCGAAAAGTGTGCTTTCTTTATTGATGCATTGGCAAGGGATTAGAGGTGGTCATAGGTGATTTGATTTATTCATTATTTTATTTGTTATTGACTTATTTACTTATTGACTTCTTGGAGAAAGAAGGTAGATTTTTTTTATCTAGGAATGTTATTGGGTTACTTTCTGGGCTAGGATACCGAATGTGGATTATCAGAGATGGCTTTGCCTTTTTTTGGGAATTGAACTAGGTTACTATTTAAAGGATTAGATCTAATTAAGATGACATTGAAATAAATGCTTATTTGTCTAGCAAAACTTATTTATATATATCTCTGCCACATCCTGTTGTGAGACAATTTGCTTTTCGTTATTTAGAATTGCACATTTAGACATTAGGGTTGCATCGGGTGTTCCCTCCTGCCAGTTGTTTCCACGTAGCTAGAGATTTCATGCAGGGATGGGTTTCCTTCATTTCATGAAGGGATCTGGGGAAGAGTAATTACTTCATGGTTGGGTGGAAAAGCACTTGGGCCATGTTCTTGTCTATCGGCTTATAACAACCCTTGTGTTCACATTTTACGTTTGCTTATGTTTGATGTATTCAGATGACTGTATGTTTTGTATTGGATTATTCCTCCTGTCAATATTTTGTATTGGCATCGATGATGTGTAATCTCAATACTATTATGCTGTCAACATGATTATTACTTATTATAGATTTCATTCTTACATGATTTATGTTGCTTTGACTATATGATATATGTATATGCATAAGTACCTTGACGTGTGCTTGGAGTGTTGCAGGTACTGAGTATCAACTCTGCTTGGATTCACAGGCTTGAGTGTACTCTTATTATCCCCGATGGTTGTTATTAGAGATAGTCATGGGCTTATACCCTACCCTAGCCCACTATACCCTGTCAGTGTTGTGTTCTCATGTTGTTGTCTTGTCATCCAGTTACCTTACGATAATGTCCGGATTGCCCATTTGGTCATGTGTAGTTTGCTAGTGCAGTTGTCGAGGCTTTTCTCCTTTGTTTCTATTGTTGGTTCAATGTGGTCATTTTGGTCATCAGTGTTTTACGTGGTTTCACATGTGGTATTCTATCATGTTTAATTAAATGGAGATTTGAATTATTTTTCCATGTGGTTATAAATATGTTAGTTTAAAAATGATTTTATTTGTGTGGTATTGTTGCGGGTCTTTGTGGCATCCATAGCCATCATATTGCACCTTAAGGTGGACGATTGGAGACACTAGGGTGATCGTAGCTAAGGAAGGCAGTTCCAGTCTATTTCATAGCCACAACTTGTTTATGGGAATGGTATCATTTGAGGAGTATATATTATTTGTTGAGTTGGAGACTATATATATATTGCATCATCTATTATATAAAACAAAAAAACCTCCTATTTCTGAATCGTACTTCTTAAGGAAATATCTTGGAGGCAATAGTTTATTGAAATGAAATTTCATCCTTGTTACGTTGGGAGAGTAGGTGAGTTGTTTTAGTTAAAAAAATATTTGTGGGAGGTGTAGAAATGAAGAAAGGAGAGTCAACACATATGTTGAGGAGGCTTTTAAGAAAACAAAAAAATCAAAGATCTTAGGGGGGAGTTGGTGAGGCAGTTAATGGAATGAAAATATTTGAGAAATAGAAAAAATCGCTAGTAAAAAGATGATGCTATTTTTGGGAAGAGCCACCACGATTTGGGGGACTATCTGTTTTGAAAGAGAGAACAACAAAAAATAGAGGGGACACTGAAATATATCAGGCAAGCATATCAAATTGCAAGATTTGAGTCGAGATGAGGGGGTGCCAATAGGGAGAGATACTTAGGCAAGCATATCAATTTGTAAGATTGAGGTGTGTTGAAGGGGAGCATAGCCAGATCTGAGGTATTTACCTCAGTCTTTTGTCTTTCTAGCACAAAAACTAAAATACTTTGGTTGCTATTTCATTTAGCACAGAAAAATTGAAACCTCATTACTACCTTTACACTAAAAGATGTTTACTGCTATTTCATTAAGCACATAAAAACTAAAACTCCATTACTGCCTTAAGAAAACTCATGCCAAAAATATTTACTTCGTTGTAAGATATTTACATTGTCTCTTTCTTGAATTCATTGTTAACATGGAAAACCATTTACTTATTGTTTAGATTAATAGGTTTGCATAGAAACATCACGTGGTTTCTAATTTATAATTTGTAGTGGAAGCAAAGAGGGTTGATCCTATAAAGAATATATGAGGGCAGCCATATTGAAAAGGTAGGGATGTAATGATAGAGATTGAAGAGATTTAGGTCCCATGAAACCCATTTGTTATACGATGCCCTCTCAGAAAAAAATTTCATCTCAATTCTTCTTAAGAATGTTGATCGGCCTTTGTTTTGATCATTATGGTCATTTTCTGTTAAATCACCAACCTCAACGAAACCATTGTTGAGTTAAAGAATGTTATGGCACTAAAACACCTTAGAAACATCGATTTGTGTTGTGCATTGAAATTTGGTCACATACTTTTAATTAAGAATATCTGTCATGAGAAAAAAAGGAACTACTATAGGAAGGAAAATTAAGATTTCCATTTTTTTTTGTAAGTCTTTTTAACATTTTGTTTTGTTACGTTAAATATGGTAGACATGTAAAATTCAGTTTGAGAGTAGACTTGCTATACCATTTGTTGTGTTTTCTATGATATCCGTGCATTCCTTTGTGAAGAATGATTAAATTGGGGTCATTGGGGTTATTACACATCTGATCTAACTGACAAAGGGCTATTTTCAATAAATTACACTGTTATTGAAAGTTTTGGTCTTGTAGATCACATTTTTTCCATATTTACTATTTCAAATTTATTATCTAGCATTACAGTCTATTTTGGATTCCCTCGTTTGGTTAAATGAGATGGGATTGGTCTAGGAAATTAGAGTTGTCTTTTAGAGTGGCTCTCTATGGGCCTAGGGCCCGCAAGTGGCTGCCAAAGGAACTAGTAGTAGTGTTACATTAATATAAGTGATAACTAAATGAAAACGTTGGGGTAGAAACACTAATAAGATAATTAGTCCTCGTGCATGGCCTTGAGCACTTGTAAAGGCTAAGGATGCAACGAGAAGGCCTATTCGTCTGTGGGGTGTTGATTTAGGTACAATTGAGTCTCCTTGTCTGCATGAGAGGAGTACTTGGCTCTATGTGGTGCCATCCTTTTGAGCATGCATGATGACACTCCATCTAATTACACTCTAGTACCTAGTACCTTAGCAGTCATGAGTAGTACCTGACCTATGACTTGGATGAGTACCTCTATGTTATGACTTTCACTGTATGCATTATTTTCCATGTCTGTTCCATGATTGATGTGAGTGTTGGTCATCATGTATACCCTGGTTGTTGTTAGTTCTGGTTGGGCCTTGTGACTACCTTCAAGCACGGTGGGGTGGTCTTGTATGAGTCCAATGGTTGGGAGGCATTGCCACCGCCATTGGGGATCGGTGAACAGGTTATTAGAGAACCAGATTGGAGATGTTCTCACTCTCCATTACTTTATATGTTGTTATACTCATTCAGTTATTGTATCACATTCATGGCTATGCCATTGTACTTGTATATTCTTTTATATAATTGTGCTCTCTTGAGAGAGATGTAATTATATGATCTAATGAGTAGAAATGAGATGTTTCCTATATGGTTTACGGATTTCAGTGTGGGTATCAGATCTGCTTGTACTATGATGATTATGGATTCATGTTTATAACTAGAAATAGATTTAGGAACATTTGATTTGGTATTTAAAATGAACGTAGTTTTATTAATGTTTCCTTTGGAGGGTGATTTAGTCCTCTTCTGTGGGTTGTACTTTTCGCCATACTTGGCCATGATGTTGTCGACTTATTGAATCAGCAACCGCATCATGTGTATGTTATCACCATTTATGTCAAAAAAAATTATCTTGTCCTCTTTTGGCTCTTACCCTTCATTGTTACGTAGTGGGATGTTACACAGCTCGTAGATCGTGGACCACTTGGTTCATTTGATGGATGAGCGTATTTATTTATTTATTCATATGGTTCATGATTATTGGATGTATTATGGCATGGTTGTCAAAAGACTTTGTATATAATTTTATAGTGCATTTACCTAGAATGAGCACACGAGTTGTAAGATTTATTGAATTATTTGATTTATATTCATGAGATTATCTTTTGCAATATTTATTGAATCTTATTGATTCTTATTTATGAGGATTTCCTTTGTGAAGATTTAATGACTCTATTGAATCTTATTGATGAAATTATTGTTTATCTTGATATTGTAATTAAGTGGATTAATTACACTCCTTTTTATCTTTTGGAAGTTGTTTTTAAGTGGATTATTTACATCTTTTTTACTTTTGACAATGTGATGTTGTATTTAAGCGGATTATTTCTTCATTTTACTTTATTTACTTTTGTGATGGTTTGAGGGCATTTACATTTGGTATCAGAGCATGATTCCAACATTGGGAGCTCTGGGTGTGTGTGTTGCTCATTTTGATCAAGCATGTGTGGGTCCTTATGTGTTGGCCTGATGTGGATAGCATGTGCCTTCTTTTCTTTTACGAGGTTAGATAGACCCTAATGATTGCTCTTGAGCATGAATGAACTTGGTACTTTTCTTCTTTTAGGGTTATGCATTAGTATGTGAAAGAGGATGTTGGATCATATGTTTGACTTATTTTATTTTGTCTTCTAGTGAATGTTGGCTTGAAAAGCATGTTGCATTGTTTTATTGAGAGCATGATCATGAATATGGATTCATTATATGGTTATAGGAAAGATAGTATTACATTGCCACATTGAAGTTTAAAGAAAGAAATGATAACTATTTCTTGTAGTAAAGAATGGTGTGTTGTGATATCTTGGTTTGTGAACCTGATTTTGTCCTAACTTAAATCTTGGTTACAAGTATTTGACTGCATGAATGTTTTATTTTTCCATAAATTTGTGTTTGAAAGGAGAATGGCTATTTTTATTTCTATGCTTATGAGAAGTTACCTTCTAGAATGGGTGCCAAATATGGGGAAAATAGGGAGGTAGGTTTCCTTTTCAAAACCTACCCATCGTTAATTGGTTTTATTTATTTAAATCTCTACCATATTCTATTAATGAGATACTGCATTCAAGTTGGGGATGGATGTAGGTTAACAAGGACACACTAGGTTTGATCGGGCATTCTTTAGTTTGATTGTGATTTCCTAGATCGGAATGCAATCATTGTTGCTAGGTATCTTGAGTGGTGTTGTGTGGAAATGATCTTCTAATATAGAGGTGTTTGGAATCTTAGAGGACTAGGTTGCTTGCACAATTGAGTGTGTTCTCTTAACTTGCCCCAATTTTGGTACTAGGCATAGTGCAGCATCGTACTCCCTCTCTAGTGGTTAGAATTAGTCACATAATTAATGTAATGTGAAAATTTTTGAATTTGATATTTATCTTTTTTATTTGATAAATTCTCTAAATGTTGTAAAGACCAACATTCAAAATTTTATTCTTATTTATAAAAAAGTATAGCCATCAAAATTTGATATTTACTTATCTTGCAACCTTGATCATCATGTTTGATTTAATGTTGAAATTAAGCTCATTTTATACCTTATTGTTGGAATTGAATTTCTCTATTCTTCATAATTTATTTATTTATTATTGGTGGCTATGCTTGAATGTTTTAAAACTGTTGGTCATGTATCATGTTATGTTTTCTATCATGTCCATGATGCGCCTCTGATAGGTTGTGTAAGGGAGTAGGATGTGGAGAATGTGATGTTTTGTAGCGAGTGTGTTACTAAGAGCTTTGGTAGATTAAGTTCATTAATTGTTGTTAGATGTATTAACATTGTTCAAGTGTTGAGGAAGTTCTGAATTGGATTTTGGGTGTCACTTTGGATCACTTGAAGTAAGTTGAAATTTTGAAGGAAATTCAAATAGAAAGATCAAATTGATGAGTTAAAACAATTGTTTGCAGTATGCCAAAAAAAAAAAATGAATGTTGGAAATCAAGCTATTAGTTTGTGAAGTCTCATGTGACATAGATGATTTATGATCTTTTGATCAATCACTTGGTAGTTTGTTGAAGAATGTAAAGGATGAAAATGATGATGAATCTACTATCATAGCTAGTTGTTTCGATGAGAATGTGGTTTGAAAATCTTGAAGAAAATTGAATATACAAGCAAAGGTTTGGGTAAGCATGGGCAAGGAATCAAAGAGCCCATTGAGTCAATTGTGGGGACTGAGTATGAAAGTCTCAGGTATCAAGGTAAAGGAAAAGAAAAGACATATGTTTTGCAAGTACTAAGAAGCCATTTCAAGAAAAGGAGATTTTACATTGTTCACATTGTGATAGAGAAGAACATAGAAGAAAATATTATTAGAATTTACATCGTTGCAAAAATTTGTGGTTTGAAAAATCATAGTAAAAAGACATGTTGGAATAGAGAGTTGGAAAATTGAATCTATGACAAGTTGTGTGAAAATGAGTTATGGTTGGATAAATGTATTTGATTAGAAAAGAAAAAGGAAAATGATTGAACAACAGAAACAAAACAACCAAATATAGTGAATGGCCAAGTGCATAGAATAGAAATAAACTGAAGGAATTGAATTGTTTTAGCATTGTGCAAAAGCACGAGAAAGACAAGGAAGAGTTTTCCAAAAAAAATTGAATTATAGATCATATTGAAGATAAAGTTTGGTTATAGTAATGAAAGAGTCCAAATGGATTCCATTAGTAGGAATGATATGAGAGGTATAGTTTTAGAGGAGTTGTTTCCACAATCATTGGATATGACCTAGTTGGTGCACCATTGGAGTTTTGTCATGTTGTTGGAGGTCTCGACGAATTTTTTTTGGGAGGACTGATCTTTTGATATTATATTGTTTTACCATGCGATTGCATGTGCATTGTGATGGTTGATTCATTTTTGTAAGTGCCTATGATGAATTGATTTATGCCTTCTTGGTGTGTATTAAAGATGTGATTATTACTCTTATACTAGAATAAATGTAATTGAGTGGTAATTGTACCATGTGATGGATTATATACTTTGAATTGGCAATTGTGCCATGTGAATTGATTGATTGATTATACATGGATTTATTCAATGGACACAATGTTAAATGTGAAATTGAGATTTTGTTTTGTAAAAGGTTGAGTAAGACCTATAATTTAGTGGATGGTGCCGCATGGGAGGATGTAAAAGGACATTAACATGCTTTGTTAGAATTGATGAAACCTCAATGACACTTTGAGTTATTGTTATTGTTTTAAGTTACTTTGATACATTTTTGGTGGTGGATTAATAAATTATTATTTTGATGTGTAATAAGACATTGAGACAATGTCTCTTCCAAGTGGGGAAGGATGTCATGTCTTGTTTTTATGGACTAAATTATTAGTGAACATTTACTATGATTGTTGTACTTCAAGTAAGTTCCACGTGTGTGAAGGTAACTATCATGAAGTTATATTTTTGAAAAATTAGAAAGTTGATTTAAATATTAGATATTATCAATGTGATTATAATGATTTGCTTCGGCTATGTTTTTTGGAACTAACCTATTGACGTCGAGTTGAGTGCAAATGAATGTAGGTACTCATCAAAGACAAGAACATGGTTGAGGTAGAGGTGTTCTAGCCACTTGGCAAGAACTGTTTGGGATGGTTAACTCCAATGCAATCATATACTCACGTAGTTTCATATGCATTTTTGAATGGTTTATTATGCATTAATTGTGTGGATAATAAATGGGATTGATGTTTAGATTCATAGGAAATATGGTGTTTTTAATTGTTAAGAAAATCTTTTTCGAATGCATGATTTAATGGTAGATATTAAAAGTTCTTTCGATTATATTAAATGGTGTATTTTTATTCAATTAGTGAGTCTATATATGATTGTATTTTATATATTTAAATAAATAATAAATAATGTTTTCTATTTACATGATTATAGATATTTGGAAGACAATATGTAAAATAGATTTTAATAATTATATTAAATTATAATAGATATATATGTATTATTGTATTATTTTTACTTATTGATTTATTTAAAGTAATTGTGTTTTAGTAAAAATAATTAATTTATGTTAATAATAATATTATTATATTTAGAAATTTTAAATAAAAAGAATTAAAATCAACTTACTATCATGCATGCGATAATAAGCTAATTAAAAGATATGATTATTATTATTATTATCACATCTTGAGTTGATTGGAGTGCTTATGTTTATTTAAAATAGATAAATAATATTCATAATAGTTCTATTATATTTAGAGAGCTAAAATAAAGAGAATTAAATAAATTACTGTCATGCGAGTGACAGAAAGATAAATTAAGTTATTTTGTTTTAATTTAAATAGAAAATTGAGTCTTTTAAATTGAAATTCTCATGCAAACAAAGAAAATTTGGAGTTAAAATGAGTTAAAAACCTAAACATTGGACACCAAAAATGAGAGAAAGGAGAATTGTTAAAAAAAAATAAGAAAGAAAAAGGTGTTTTTCAAAGGAGAGAAAAACCAGTCAAGAACAATGATAGTAAAATGGTGATAACTTTGTCATATGAAAACGAACTTGGAAACTGTAAAGTGTTTTGGAAAGTTTGAAAAGAGGATGTTTTTTAGTGATCAATTCTTAGTGAGCATTTTTGCAAAGGAATAGGACATTTTTTTTTTAATTTTTGGGTAGTGCCTGAGCATTTGAAAGACAGAATCACTCTCCTTTCTTCAGCTTACAATCAGGGTATTTTGCTTGTCTGTTTTGCAATTAATAATGATTGTTTTAGCTATTAAAAACCTTAGTTATTATGGCCATTGGAATGTTCTTGTTTTTCTATTAGAAAACTAGTCTTTTAATTGAAAATGACCTCTTCTTATTGTTAGAATTAGGGCAGACAATTGAGAGGGGGGGTGAATCAGTTGTCTTAAAACTTTAACACTTGCTATAATTAATTCTTTTCTACCACTTACTTACAAATCATTATTGTAATCATGAAACATGCATTAATAATACATGAGAAAAACACAAATAACACACTTGACACCAAGATTTTTAACATGGAAACATAGTTAAGGGAAAACCATGGTGGAGGTTAGTCCACAAAGATCAATACCATGTTAAAAGTATTACAAATGGGAAGGCACATACCTTTGGGCTCACTACCTAGAGCTCACTGCTCAAAGAGGCTCACTGTCTATAGAAATGATTACAAGAAGAATACATAGTGTTTGAATTGATGAATAACATCTACTAATGCAAGAATTCAGTTTTAGTTAAGTACAGAATACTAATCTTACACACTTCATCCTTACTCTGCCCTGTTTACTATTATGCCATGATCCTGTCCTCAGATCTCTTCTTCTTCGTACTTATTCTTTCCCTTATTCGTACTTACTCCATCATCATCCTCAATTACACACCAAAAGACTCAAATCTATCGGCTATATATATCCACATCAAGAAATTCAATCAAGTGCAGTTGGCTTCAAGGAAACTTAGAACTTTTATTAAGAACTCTGCTCTATCGGTTGAATCCATGCACAAATAATAACGCGGACCAAAAACTTGTGTTCCTAGATCATCAATCATGTCGGACAATACCATTGATTATCACTAATTTCTTATCCAGCAACTTTTCTGCATCCAAACCAAGATCAATTACTAGGTCGCCCTGTTCTTCTTCTAATTGTGCAGACTAATGGAACCTGATACTCAAATCCTTGTAACTTCTGAATCCTTTATCACCGGAGGCTAAATTTCTAGATTTAGATAGTTCTGACAATCCTTATCACCCCCTTAGATCCATAGAACACTTTGAATTACCATTGGAGAGAGCTGGACTAAGATACCAAACCCTATCACATGCTCTGTTTCTGACATCCGTACTTAGACAAATCCTCACTCTAACTTTTAGTATGAACAAATCATGTAATACGGATGTGTAGGATAGACTTAGATGCCATCAATGACAACACCTGTCATGCGTAGCAGTGTCTCTTTCCAACAATCTTCCCCTTTGGCATTGATGGAAACACTTTGTGAAAAATGACTAAGTGTCGGAACAACTCCCCCTTACTAAGTATACTTATGGTTTGGTCTCTAATGCTCCCCCTTTGCTAGATTACTTATTTTTCACTGCTCTTCCCTCCCCCATTGACATCAATGGCAAAGGGTGGGATCAACAAACTAAAAATTACACAAAAAATTCTACATACTAGGCCACATATGTACAAACAATCCTTAAGTCTGATTTACATATACTTGAGTAAATCTCCAAAAATGTTCTTCAGTTGTGCCAGCTCGCTATCCAAGCTCTTCTTCATTGTGTTCAAAATTGAGATATGACCACTGAATAGGAATGCTTGTGACTTTGTTGTTCGGAGATCAATTGGGTCACTTGACTAAGCTGCAGCTTGGGCTTCGGTCAGAGAATTAAACATTGCTTCCATCTTGGGAGAAATTAGTCCCCGGAGCTCACTTATCCTTGCCTCAATGTTCTCCTTTTCTTTTGTCAATCTCTTTATTTCTTCAATTAGATTGATTGCTTGACACTCCTTTCTTACCACTGATGTTGTCACAAGATCAAAAGATTTGTATACACGAGATATTTTTTGCCTAGATTGCTTTATTTTATCTTCAATATCCTCCATACTTTTAGAACAAGATAGGCAAAATTCATATACATTTCCTCCTTCTGTAAGAGAATTTTGAATACTCTATACACTGGCATCCAGTACCATTCTATCTACTCCAGTCAACCCATTTAGAGCATCAAATCTCTTGTCATTGAATTCCTTTTGAACCTTGACCTCTGCAGACTTCTCTAGAGATTCAAAATGAGAACTTACCAAGCTTAGTAGATTTTTTAATTGGCCAGATGGAGATGCCGAAGAATCCTTCTGAAAAGTGGGCATGATCTTCTCTAAAATTCTAGATGCCAAGCCAAGTAGCTCACTGTCTTCTATGTGAGACTTCAAAATGTCTTCTCAGGCTTTAGCTTGAGCAATGGAGGCCAACTTTATCTTTTGCATCAGAGATAAGGTATCAAAATTTATTGGACCTTATATAATGTCCTAATCTTTAATTTGTTTGTCTCTTTCCAGAATTTCCTTCACTATTTCTGCAGTGTCTCTTGTCCAAAATGATGATGTATCTATTTGATCCTTACCAGTACTGTCAACCAGATTGTTCTGCTTGGGCTCTTCATCGACCTTTGCAATTTCTTCTTCATTTTCATTTCTCTCCTTTCCCTTTTTTGCTTTTTGGTCCTCTCCTTCTTCTACTTAATGCTCTTTATTCTTCAATGAATCATCTTTAATTTGATCATCTGCTTCAACATTCATCTCTATATCTTCTTTGCAGGATTGATCCAGAGGAGTTTGAGTACCTCCTATATCATCAGTTTCATCTGTCATCTTTACATTTTCCTTGTTTATTGCTTCCTCTTCTGGAACAGAGGAGTCATCTAACTTAGTTTGTTCCTCATTGATCTTCAATTCTTCAACATCTAGAATTGAGGAGTCAATCCCATCATCAATCTCTTTTTCAACAATAGGAAGATTATGTCTTTTCAGTGCATTCAGAAGAATCTCCTGAGTATCTTTGACTATCTCATCTATTTCTCCAAGCATGTGTTTATTCATTCTCTTCTTACTCTTGAAGTCATCCTTCACTTCTTTGAATATCATGTTCATCTGATCTAGAGTAATCTGAGGGCACAAATTTATCAACACATACTCCCTAATCTCCATGTATTTACCTTCTGCATTATCTTTTCTTAACTCCAAAATATCTCCAAAACTGTTTAGAATTTTAGAAGTTATTTTAATCAAACCCTTATTGTAGATGTTCAAATATTTGGCTGTTGCTTCTTCTAGAACCCTCTTATTAGCATCACTATAATGATCAAAGAATTTAGTCATTGGCCTTAAGTTACAATCTACAGTGACTATCCGATGATGTCATCCACAGAGAGAGTAGGCTTTTCATCATATATTTTAGTCTTTTGCCTCTTGCTTTCTCTTTTGCTTTCGGAGGGCTTCTCCTTAGACACCTTGGCTACTTTTGTACCTGATGCCTTTAACTCTTTGACTTCAACATCAGAGTTAGTTTCTTCTTCATCATTCTTCATGCTTTTATATGTTCAAGAGGCCTTAGTTTTCACCCTTTTATTTTCTTTTCTGGATGATTTGTCTTTCAATTTCTTAGGTTTGGCAGGTTTTGGGGGAACATAGGGAGCAATAGAGCTTCTGGTTTTTCTAGGCTAGCTAGAGGAGATTTCCGGAGCACTTTCTTGTTTCTTATCCTGCTTCTCCTTCTTAGATTTTTCTATCCTTTCTCTATTTTGCCTCACATCTTCCTTAGTTATGCCAATACTTTCAGCATACATATGTATTTGCTTCTGAGCTTTCTTATTGATTTCTAGTTTTCTAAGCTCAACATGCAATTTCAAACTTAGCTCCTTATACATTCCAAATCTTTCAACTGTGGTATCCTTTGACTTGCTCAAAAGATGTTGAGCATACATATCTAATACTTGCTCCTCAACTTCATAACCCATAGGCATAATCCATACCGTTCTTGGTTCAATAGATTCCATTAAGCACTAATCTGTATCTACCATAAAACATACTGTATCCTTGTATTTTTCAACTATAGAAAAAATAATTCTCTCCCTTGAATGCATCATGCTCTAAAAATTCTTGAAAAATCCTGAGAGACCTGTCATTTGAGCATTAGCATCTCCAATACCGTTCAAGTGCTCTCTTATCTGAATAGCAATAGGCTTGTCACTGGTCCGACACATGCTTTTCTTGCTAGGTAACTCGTTCATGAAATATAAGAACAGACATAAGACCAGTGTACCATACTTGAAGGCATTCTTCTTATCATTCTTTACTTTATTCAGATTTTCCATCAATTGGTTCTGCAACAAATTGTATAAGCCATAGTTAACATTTTCTCTCAACATCTGATAGGCTGCATAAATAGCCTTACCAGATACAAAATTTTCCTTGTTGGAATGATAAATCTTGTATACAGTTACCATTGAAGTAAACTTAATATCCAGATCAACAATATCATTGATAGTCATTTCCCTTTGGTCAAATCTTGAACCAGTAGCATCAGTCACAGTTTGATTCTTTATAGACTTCAACATTAGAAGTCCACCAGATGAGTTTAACCTTGTCACGGCCTTGATGGTGTCCTTGGTGATTTTGAAAGGTTTCATTATCCACATAAACTCATCATGCATATGGCTTAGGAAATACTAGACCCATTCATCTTCAATGAAGCATGAAAACCCTATAACTTGAATGAAATGTTTATTATGCAGTGCCTTATACTCAGGTTTAAGACTGTGAATTTCATCCCTCAGATGATTCTTAAACAAATCTACAAGCTTTGAGTCTCCAAATTCATCTATGCTAGCATGAATGTAGGCCCTAATATCCTTGACATGTAATACACCATACGAAACACTTGAAAATGCACCTAACAGGTCAACTTTTATTGATTTGTGGGGATGCTTCTTAAATTTGGGTCAAGGCCTTCCAGTAATATCAACAACTAATGGTGTAGCCATTGCAAATGATCACAAGTTCAAGGTTTCATAGAAAATACCTTTTTCTTCATGAAGTTAGGGTTAGTGGATGAATTCACCGGTTGTACATCAAATCCTTGAAATCTTAGCTTAGGTACTCTTTTTCTCAATTTCTTTGAATGCAAAGTGATCCAAATGCTTGAATGAATGACCTTTTATCCTCCGTAAAACCTAATTCTTCATTGTAATAAATGCTCTGCCCTAACATATCTGGTTACACTATTTTGTATACAATCGATCTTCAATTGCTCTGCAATTAGTCACACTAGCTTCTTTTCTTCTAGAATTAGATTCAGTAGATCTGCAATAGCCTTTTTTAACTTCATTCAATGTGCCAGATTTAGGCACTCACTCACTGGCTAAGGGAATTAGATTTTCAAGGCTGCTCCCCCTGAGCAAGAGCTCCTAATTCAATTCTTGGAGGAAATATCAACATTGGATTCGAGTGCAGATTAATTATCAACATTCATTTCACCTTCTTTACCCATGTTTTGTTTATTTCATTCTAGACTTCATTCACATCAATTTTACCCTTGCCTTTGTCTTGTTTCTGCATGTTTTGGTTTCTGTTTATTGGACCTTTTCTATTATTCCTATTTCTGTAGAATTTTGCAATATGACCAGATTTATTACAACTAAAGCATACAACATTTCTTTGCTTATTTACTTGATTCCCTCTTGATCTGCATTGATTGGCCATGTGTCTAAATCCATTGCATGCAAAATAGTAGCCATTAAAGGAATTGCCATTTCCTATATTGTTAGAGTTATTCATTATCATACTTCTGCATTCATTGGATTTATGACCATACCTCTTACAATTGAAGCATTGACTGGAGAAGGATGGACTATTTTGATTCACTCTACTTCTGCATTGAGTAGCTCTATGACCAATTTTAATGCACTTGAAATAATTGCCATTGAAAGATGGATACCTTTGACCATTAGGTTGTCTCACCAGAGGTCTTCTAGGATTCCTTCTTTGATCTCTTGCATCAAGATTTATTTGACCGGATCCAAAGCTTTCGCCTTTCTCAAATCCCAAACCATGATTATCATCTGCCTTCTTCTGATTGTTAAGCAACACTTCAAGTTTAGCTGAGCTTATCTTGAATTTCTCTTTATATTCATTTACAACTTCTAGGTCATGTTTGAGAATGACAATTTGCCTTTCAAGTACCATTTCGTTATCTCTTCTTTCATGTAGATCAGACTCTAGATGGACAGCAATTCCATCCAATTTGTAGTATTCTTCAGTTCTTTCTTTTAGAGTTTGTTTTAGCTCTTCCCCAATCTTCTTTTTTTCCTCAATTTCTTTGGTTAACCTCATCACCCTAGATTCCATTTCAAGTTTTAAACATAAACTTCTTTTGCTAGCTTCTCACATTCCTTTGTCTTCTTCTTTAGAGCCTCATCCATGTCATTGTCTACATTCTAATTTCCTTGTTGAATAAGTAGCTCCTTTCTCTTTTCATTAGATTTTCTCAATTTTTATTGTAAGGTCTCAATGAAGTCTTCAGCATCTTTAAGATTTTCTTGTAGTTCTTTGACATCTGCTCTAGACTGATCAAGATCTTCTAAAGCAAGTTTTAGTTGTTCTTGAAGGTTGTATGAATCCATTTTAATACCTTCCCAGATCTTCCTTGAGCTATTAAACTTCTTCCAAGGAACCTCACTCTGATACCAATTGTTGGAATTAGGGCAGACAAATGAGAGGGGGGGTGAATCAGTTGTCTTAAAACTTTAACACTTGCTGCGATTAATTCTTTTCTACCACTTACTTACAAATCATTATTGTAATCATGAAGCATGCATTAATAATACATGAGTAGAAACACAAATAACATAATTGACATTAAGATTTTTAACATGGAAACCTAGTTAAGGGAAAACTATGGTGGAGGTTAGTCCACAAAGATTAATACCCTGTTGAAAGTATTACAAATGGGAAGGCACATGCCTTCGGGCTCACTACCCAAAGCTCATTGCTCATAGAGGCTCACTGCCTACAAAAATGATTACAAGAAGATTACAGAGTGTTTGAACTGATGAATAACATCTACTAATGCAAGAATTCAGTTTTGGTTAAGTACAAAATACTAATCTTACACACTTCATCCTTGCTCTGCCCTATTTACTATTCTACCATGATCCCGTCCTCAGATTTCTTCTTCTTTATACTTCTTTTTGCCCTTTTCACACTTACTCCATCATCACTCGCAATCACACACCAAAAGACTCGAATGCATTGGCTATATATATCCACATCAAGAAATTCAATCAACTACAGTCAGCTTCAAGGATTAGAAATTTTATTAAGAACTCTACTCTATTGGCTAAATCCATGCACCAATAATAATGTGAACAAAAAAATTGTGTTCCCAGATCATCAATCATGTCAGAAAATACCACTGATTATCACTAATTTCTTATCCAACAACTTTTCTGCATCCAGACCAAGATCAAATACTAGGTCACCCTGTTCTTCTTCTAACTATGTAGACTAAATGGAACTCGATATTCAAATCCTTATAACTTTTGAATCCTTTAGATTTAGATATCCTAACAATCCTTATCACTCCCTCAAATCTGCAACACACTATGAATTACCGCCGGAGAGATCCGGACTAAGATACCAGACCCTGTCACATGCTTTCTTTCTGACATCTGAACTTAGACAAATCCTCACTCTGACTTCTGGTATGAACAAATCATGTAATTTGGATGTGTAGGATAGACTTAGTTTCCATCAATGACAACACCTATCATGTGTAGCAGTGTCTCTTGCCAACATTTATTGATCAAACAAAGTGAAAATAAACTCTTAACTTAGAGGATAGAATTAGATTCATGTAGACTTATTCATCTATGTTATTGCTATTCTAAGATCCATTTTTAATCATTGTCATGAGTGATAATAAGTCTGTTATGTATTGCTAATCCAAAAAGTTCCTGTAACAGTAGTTACATTCTATATTTTTCATCTATTTTTAATTCTATTAAAAATTAGTCTTGTTTGCTGATAAAATCAATCTTGTCTGTTGATAAAAATCAGTCTTATTTGTTGATAAAAATTAGTATTATTTATTGTTAAAAATTGCCAATTTGCTAAGAAATCTACTTCTCCTATTCTAGTTCTTGTTTCATGTTTAACTGTTAGATTGACTTTTGTTCTAGCCATTGACTTAAATCATAGTTTGAGCCATTACAAACCACAGGTGCTGATAAATTTATTTTATGATAGACACATATGACTATCTTTATTGATGTTGTTTTGAAATCAGTCTTGTTAAAGAATTGATCTATTTTGTTGAATAAATGATATCAACATAATCTCTTAAACATAGATAAAATTCTCAGTTTCTTGTAGATATATTGTGATATTTTCTATTCAAAACATTTGTAAATATTACCTTAGGGTGACTGAAATCAGATTTAAAACTCTATTCTTTATTTATTTTTCAATTCTGCCACAACTCTTATCACTAAAATGACAGGAAGGGTACTGAATGTTACATATAAACTTATTGAAAAAACTGAGTAGTTCCTGTTATAGAAAAGATAGTAGGTTTGGATGAATCTGAGAAAGACTATTATTTAGTGAATTATGACTGAAAATGGATTAAAAATTATATAAATTTGAAAAACTTATGGATGCAATTGTATGAACAAAAGATGGATTAGTGCTTGGAAAGTGTGTTTCTTTGATTAGAGTTTTGGAAAAGGGATTTGAAATGATTTATAAGGGAACATTAATTTGTTTTATTCTATTTATTGAGCTTGAGGAAAGATAGAACTAATAATTGACATAAGTATACATGAAATCTCATTGTATAAGAGTGGAGTAGTCAAACCTCATCATTTGATTTTAATGCTTAGATTATGAAACATAATTTGGATATGAAGTAAAAACATTAGTTTCTACAATCTATTTAAAACCATGTAATTACAAATTGAGAATATAGTCAAGTGACAAAATCTATATTGCTTATGATGTTCATCATTACTGCATGATCGAAAAGTGTGCTTTCTTTATTGATGCATGGGAAAGGGATTAGAGGTGGTCATAGGTGATTTGCTTTATTCATTATTTTATTTGTTAATGACTTATTTACTTATTGACTTCTTGGGGAAAGAAGGTAGATTTTTATCTAGGAATGTTTTTGGGTTACTTTCTGGGCTAGGATGTCGAATGTGGATTATCAGAGATGGCTTTTCCTCTTTTCAAGAATTGAACCAAGTTACTATTTAAAGGATTAGATCTAATTGAGATGACATTGAAATAGATGTTTATTTGTCTAGCAAAACTTATTTATATATATCTCTACCACATCCTATTGTGAGACAATCTGCTTTTCATTATTTAGAATTGCACATTTAGACATCAGGGTTGCATTCGGTGTTCCCTCCTTCCAGTTGTTTCTATGTAGCTAGACATTTCATGTAGGGTTGGGTTTCCTTCGTTTCATGAAAGGATTTGGGGAAGTGTAATTACTTCATGGTTTAGTGGAAAAGCACTTGGGCCATGTTTCTGTCTCTCAGCTTGCAGGTGGTGGACTACTTGGTTCGTGTGACTAATGAGCATATTGATTTATTTATTCATATGGTTCATGATTATTGGATGTATTATGGCATGGTTGTCAAAGGACTTTATATATGATTTTATAGTGCTTTTACCTAGAATGAGCATGCGAGTTGTAAGATTTAATGCCTTATTTGATTTATATTCATGAGATTATCTTTTGCAAGATTTATTTAATCTTATGAATTCTTATTTATGAGGATTTTGTTTGTGAAGATTTATTGACTCTATTGAATCTTATTGATTTGAACTTATGATTTATCTTGATATTGTAATTATGGAGATTAATTACACTCATTTTTATCTTTTGGAAATTGTATTTAAGTGGATTATTTACATCTTTTTACTTTTGACAATGTTATGTTATAATTAAGTGGATTATTTACTTCATTTTATTTTATTTACTTTTGTTATGGTTTGAGGGATTTTACAAGTTGTCTAGGTATTTCTGTTTTGGTTTTCAAAAAGGAGATTATGTGAAAACCATGGTGTATGAGTTTCAAATGATTTCTTATTAAATGAAATTAGCACTGGTTAAAAGGGAAATTGTGGAAATAAGTTGCATACTCTTATGTTGTAAATTTCAGTTCATATGTTATGATGTAGTATGCATAATTGTTGAAATGATTCATAGAAAAAATGTATTAAGCATGATGGTATGAGTTTGGGTTGTAAATGAGTGAATGCATGGTTGAAGTGTCATGCTTGTGAAAGGATATGAATATGTATTATCAGTCCAATTATCCTGGTATGTTGTCAAATGTAACAATGTGTAATAATCAGTCCCAATCATGTAATATAAGAGATTTTAGCACTGGAAGATATAGGGCCATCAATTTCAGTGGAATTAATGGTTACCCAAATGCTATTCCACCTGAGGTCAGAGGAAAGCTACCAAAATTCACTTGTATGAAGAGTGAATCAATAGAAAAACACTTGCAGCAATTTAATGATCTAATGGATGACTATGAGGTAGATCATGAGGATGTTTTCATGAGGCTATTTATTCAATCTCTAAAGGGAGGTGCTAGAGATTGGTTTTCTTATTTACCAGCATGTTCTGACTATTCTTGGAGTGATTTTATGATAGCATTCATGGAGTAGTTTGGTGAAAGAATTTCTAAGTTTTTAGTTATTAGTGATTTCATGGATATTCACATTGAAAAAGATGAATTAGTTCTATCCTTTAACCTTAGATTCTTAAAGGCATTGAAAAGAATTCTTGAAAAAATTAGACCTAATGATGCCTTAGCTTTACTCATTTATTTGGGTCCATTTAACAAGAAGATGAGCTATAGATTGAGAAGTAAGGAGCCTACAACACTTTATCAAGCATATTAGTTTTCAGTGGACATTGAAAACAACTGGATGTATGGAATGCACAAGGGTTATTTCTCTACAAATGTTTGTTGTCCTAAGGCCCCCAATATTGATGAAAGGTGTCATTCAAATTTTGAAAATGAGTGTTAGAGCACTTACACCCTTGCTGTCCTAGTTTGTGCATCAGTCCATAATGCTGATCATGTAGAGCCCCAAACAAATTTCCAGCAAGCTGCATACAATGATGACCCTATGGTGTATGTTCAAGCTTTGTTTGACATAAGGAGATTCATGGGAGAGTCAGCATACTCTTTGTTTTCTAGATTCTTAGATGTCCTCTTGTAGATTCTTGATAGTTGCAAGCCTAAAGAAGATACATGCATTAACTTGTTTATTGAAATATGTGAATCAGGTTTGAGTTCATTGCCAAATAAATTTAAGCCTCAAAGCCTTGATCATGTATATGAATGGATTAGAATTATTAAAACAAAATCAAGAGTGATTATGTAAGGAATGATGAAATAATAGTAATGAATTAGCCATAAACTTACATAAATATAGTTGGAGAGGAGACAAAGGTATTCTTAGACACAAAAAAAAATCAGAAAATTATATGCAATTGTATGATGAAAATAATTTAGAAGTATACCTATCAGATGAATTTTTCAATGGTGTGGGTGATAATGGGAGAAGTGATTCATACAATGATCATGAAATTACTAAGTTTGCACATATACCTTTATCTCCTAAGATTAATTATGATGATCATAATATTGTTGCTCATGATGATTTGAATGAAATTGAGTTGGAAGAATGCACAAAGTGTGAAAGTGATATTGATATGCCAGTCCTTGGCAAGGAATGTTCATTCTTAAATGATTTAATTTTGCATAGTTGTGATCATATAGATCAGGATTCAATATCAATTTCATCAAGAAGCATTAGAGAGCTGGAAAGTGATACCAATCATGCAGTTTTAGAATGCATTGATGTCACAGAAATTTTGTATGTAAGGCAATTGGATGATGAAGGTGAATTCTATGATTAGTTCATAGATGAGGCATGTTCTTCTTATGATTCTAGATTTGGTAGTGCTAAAGAAGAGTGTGACTATCATGTAGAAGGTGTAGAGACCTTTGTAATAAGAGTGAATTTCCTTTATGATGAGCCTTTAGATACATTAGACATTGTCAGTCATATTCCTTATTGGTGCAGGATTAACCCTCTTTTTGTAAATGATGATGAGTGTGAGGAGATAGCCATGTTTTTAGATGATCCAGGTGTTGCATCAGTTTGTGAGGAGGGAATATATAACTCAGAATCAGAGATCTTTGGCCCATGTGAAAATGATAATGGTGATAATGATGAGTATGTGTATCAGAAATTGATATCACCATCAATTAGTGATATGAAAGATATTGAAAGTCTCCTAGGTAAAGCTATCTTAGAATGTGTTGACATGGTAGAAATTTTAGGCATATGTGAAAAGTAGTCAGACGATGAAATGAGGAATATAAATGATTATGATTATTTTTCTGAAAATTGTTTGTCTGGTTTGCCTCAAAGTTCCTATGATGATTTTGTATTTTCTATGCAAATCTATGATGAAATCAGACTTGATGATCCCATCCACTTGATAAATTTTGAGTATTGTTAGTGTCCGTATAAACCAGATGAATGCTTGGTAATGCATGATAGTCAGGTAGATAATGAGAAGTATTATATGCCATATAATAATACATTGTTTGATGAATATGATGTACATATATTACCTGATGCTGAAGGATATGATAATATGTATGGTTATATGCCTAATTTTAAAGTGTAGAGTGACAAAGGTTGCATTTATAGGGGCAAGCTCAGAAAAATGGTAAAGCATGTAAATGACAAGGTTAGTTTGTAGGCAAATTATGTCAGTGTTTTCAGTCGTGGTCTGGGGCAGTCAGATCAAAATCAAGTATTTGACAAAAGGAGGTTGTGGTTCTTCATTTTTGGTGGCCCAGGGCCTCTAAAAATGTTTATTATGAATCAAAGCATTGCAGATGGAGCGTTGACTCTGCATCCCAATGGAGTAGGCACATGGTCTACGTCCTGGAGATTTGGAATTTCGCCATGGCTGCAAGAGGCATGCGTCCTTGAGCAAGAGCCATTGTTGGTACCCTCAAATTTTACAAATTTGATGTGCTAATATTCTTTCGAGATGTCGACAAAGGCTTGGTCGACAGGCTACTCAATCTTCCTCGGAGGCCACCTTCACTGATTGAAATCTTGCAACTCTAAAGTCATATTTCAAATTTGGTTGGTGGAAAGTTTTTTGGTACATTTGGTAACATGCCTACTTAGTTTCATGCTCCCAAGACAAGTTTTGATGGGGTATTTAATTGTTTCCTGACTGCGACCGGGCTAAAATTGGAATTCTAAAAAGTTACAAATTTCATGATTCTGAGGGCGACCCATTTATTGATTTGGTCTCAAACCTCTCTAGTTCCAATTTTATCAAAATTAGAGACCATATGATGCATTATTTTAATGCATCTCAGTTGTGGCGAACTCACCTGATAGGTCAGTTTACAAAGCAGGTGCCTAAATTTAGTCAGAGAAGTGGATTATGAGGAAATGGGCTTGCTTGAAATAATTAATAACATTCCTATGCAAATTTTTGCAGTCATTGGGTGCCCAGTTTGCCCGCGGTGAAAAAATGCCATTGGCTCGGTAGAGGAAATTCAATATTGCCATTTACCTAAAGTCAGAAATTGCAATTTTTAAATTTTATATTGGCAATTTTATATTTTTAAAAGGCAAATATTAAAGTTAATGTTATAAATTTGGGTTATAAAGTCAAGAAAAGGAAATAAAAAAGAAGCAAAAGGCATTTCACACCATCCCACGGTGCTTTGCCTGCACACCAAAAAGCCATGCGATGGTGCGATTTTGGCTTCTCTGAGCAACTTTGAGTCTGCTTTCCTCTCTGCAATAGAAATGGAGGCATTTCCTTTGTCTTTGAGGTGATTTCTACTAATTTCATGCAACTTCAGGTAGATTTTGTGCATATTGAAAATGGCTGATAACATTTTTTAGTTTCAAGGCAATTTTTGGAGGCATTTTTTGGCTCAAATATGTTGTCCTATGCTCACAACTCTTCCTAAGACCATTCCTAGTGCATTAGAAAAGGTTTTTAGCTGATTTGCATCGATATTTAGCTGATGGAATGATGAAAAATGCCCCTGTTTCACAAAAAAGACCCAAAAGTAATTGATTGAGGAAAAAATTTCAATTGGATGCTGCTGCAATGATCTTTCTATGGTAGAGTGGGATGAAAGAGCTGAAGAAGGAGGTCTAAGAGTTCATACTGCATGATCAACTCAGAGGAATGAAGAGTCTTTAGTAGCTACCGTGCAAAATTGGAAATAAGTGAAAATTGTAAAAAATTAAAAGGGGAAAATTAAATATATTTTATTCATTTAGTCTTCTCCTCTTTTAATTGTAAAATATTATATTTCTCAATGTATTTTGGAGGAAAAATGTAATGGAAAAAGTCTCATTGACCTCCAGAATGTATTTAATTTTTACGGCAACATGCTTTGAACCTATAAGTGAGGTGTTGGGCTTTCATTTTGTTGTTGAAGATTAGATATTTTGAGTAAATAAAATACAAGTTTTGTTGGGTGGCTTCATTTCTTGCTCCGTAAGTCTATGAGTTATGTGTTGAATGTGTTTCTGCATAAATCTTATTTAGTTTCATATTGATATAGAGGAAAAATACTAAATACATATATTCTGTTAATTGTCTCCATGGTTGTATGCATCTTTTCTTCTGAATCAGATAACTAAGGGTTATTGAAGATTCTAGAATATAGGTTTATTGTATTGTATGCTTAATCTTCTACTTCTATTCAAGGAAAGATTAAATGTTCTGGGTTAAGTATGGGGAAGAATGTATTATAGCAGGGATGTATGTAAGTCAAGTTAACTGAATACTCTATCTTGAGTGGTGTCTGTAAGATAGATACTAACTGAACCCCTTGAAACTTGAATGTTGTGTTGAGTTTATGAGAAGCAATCACACATATATGTTAGTTTGACTCCATTGCCCTGAGATAAGAACCAGTCAGTGTTTGTATTGAGTTTATAAGTCAAAACCCAAGTCTTTCATCCAAGCATAAAACAAAATCAAAACACTGTTAATAATCTTTAGAATTTTTTAGGAGTAGGGTTTTAGTTGTATACTATCAAATTTAACTTGAGAAGATAGTCCAAGAATATTGCAAATTTGGGGTTTATCTTACAAATCTTGGTCCATACATGAGAGCATTCTGCCTGAGTTAGTCAAGGTTAAACCTTTTTGTTGTGAATGAGGGATACCCCCTAGGTGCGGCAAAACCTAAAGTGTAGGGGAGACAAGTGGAAACAATCTCTCATCTTTGTTGGCCATCTCTCGCATTAAACCTAATCATAAGAAGTGGCAAATCTTTAGGGTTTATTATTTGCTGATTCGGGACCCAAAATGCCCAATGACCATTGTTGTGATATGACCCAAATGGTCACTACTCTCCAATCTCATGTTTGGATTCCTGAGATTCTAATGCCTAAATGGTTATCTATTGTGATTATTTATAAGTCTAATGCATTGGAATCTTTCCTCACCTACTTGAAGGAATTTATGGATGCATTGTCTTTGTTCAAATAGCCTAAGCCTATGTTCTTGTCCCTCAATTATTGGTTGTGCTTGTTAAGGCCTAGGGAGAATTGCTTCGATCTTCCTTAGGATCCCTCACCCACTCACCTCTAAGTCCAGGGCACATTTGTATGTATGAATGGAGAGAGTTGGTTTGAGTTTACCAAGAGTTGATTTTGTGTTGACTTAGTGTTAATACCTAAGGTTTGTTTGATTTTTTCTTTGCTTTTTGGATAAGTTGAGATCGTAATGGAATCAAGGGGTTTTGTTCTAGCTTGCTTTTTTTTCCTTTTCTTTTTCTTTTTCTATTATTTTTTATTTGTTTGTGGGTTTATGTATGAATGCAATCTAAATGTATGCAAAGTGATATTTTGTTCTGTTTTTTTCATTTTTGGAATTAACGTGAACTAATTAATCTAGGAAATTTAATATGAATGCAACTAATTATAAATTTACCTAATGCAATTGATGTTTTTGTATTTTTTTAGAGGTTGTTTTCAACTAAATTCTAAGAAATGAAAGTGCAGAATTATAAATCTAATCTAACAATGCAATGTACTCAAGAAACAAACTAATCTATTTTGTATTGGTTTAACACTTACTAATTGCTTTTTCTTGAAAGTTTCTAAAGCTTTTTCAGCTAATCCATTTTGTGCATATCCTGCGATCATTGCGTATCATGAGATGACATTCCTTTGTCGATTTTTGTCAAACAGTTCAAGTGCCTTGTCTGTACTACTACATTTTTATTGAACAATGATTTTACGATTGCTCGTAGCATGTAAGTTTCTCAAGCCTTTTCTCAATCTTTATGTATGGTCCCTGCAAATCATTTCCTAAGATAATGTTTTGATGAGGTTTTTCTTAATGGTTAACGTTCCTTAGACTTGAAGTTCTTGAAAATTTATATGTATAAATTACACTTTGGTTTTTTTGATTGAATAGTAGGGTTGTTTCAATATCAAAGTTTATGAGTAATAAGAATACATTTTTCTTCTACGTGAAAATTTCTAAGTCTTATCATTATGAATAGGAAAGATGTTGGTCTCTATGTTTATCCATTTAATTCCTATATTCTTTTACCAAAAATTTAAATTCTTATTATATTATTGGTAGGTCATTTGAGCATGACTATTTCATTCTTGTTTATTTAATTCAAACTATTAGTAATACTCTTTGTTTGAGAAGGGAAGTAGTATTTGAACAAAGGAATGTGGTTTTGTGACTAGATTAAAAGTAGTGGAGTCAATGATATTGTTTCTTAGATAGTGTTTTATATGATAGAAGTTTGTTTCATCTTTTGAACCATAGATTGAAATGAATGGTATTCATGGTTAGATCAATTTATTGATAGTTAAATGATATCTTAATCTATTCATCTTTTCTATAAAGTTTCAAACTCTAACTTAGTAGGACTTATAAGAATTTTGTTCTCATTAGCCTTATGTTGTATATTAAAAATAGTGTTTGGGCTTAATCAAATAGTAGGTTATTGTTCTTAGTAGTGAAGCTATTGGATAAAAGTGTCGCACATATGTTACCTAAGGTTGTCACTGATGTGGTGGTGTGGTTGTCATTGATGTCAACACTCAATTTGGAACTCTCTGTTTGGACTATCACTGATATACTATGATGGTGTGCTAACAATGATGTTGCTAATGTTCATGGTTGGATGTTATGCCTTGATTAATGTCAAGTAAAGTTGTATTAAGCATATATGTGGTCAGCAAAGATGTTATCATAATGATATATTAAGATGGGAATTAGAAGCATTAAGATGAATGATGATATATTAAGATGGGAATTAAAATATATGTTGAGGTTGAGAAGATGTTGATGATGAACTGTAGCTCATTGTATGCTCTTTCCTGTTGTTTCTAAGGATGTATGTGTTGTTACAAGAAGACTCTGGCCTCCAGATGTTGGTGAAGTTTTCTAATGCAAGAAGTTGCCTTGAAGGCCAAATGGTAGAATGCTCTACATTCCTTCGCATTTACAGATTCACATTTACAGATATGGTCATGCAATTCAGAAGTTAAGTTTAGTGTGCTAAGAAGGTGCTATATCCAAAGTTTCATATCATTTTCTCCTCCACAATGAAAGTTATAAGTGACAGAGTTTTGGTATGTTCTCTGGCAGAATAAAGTTATGATGAAGGCTTTCTGGAATGCTCTGCATTCATCTGCAAGTAAAGATTTGTCCATGCAATTTTGTAGACATATTCAAGGATGCTCAATACATGCTACTTTGCAATATCAGGTGATTTGGAGGTCCACATGATATTTTTGGTCTCTCAACGGTGGTGTGAAGATAAATAGTGGGTAGTGTTGATGTTGTTGAGGCCAAATTGGGTATGTTGGAGATGTGCACCACAAATTTATTGATGTGTGGAGTTCAAGGAGTGTTTGGAGATGGTGTATAGGTTCTTCTGACTCATCTAGGAGAAGTACAAGCAATGTTCAATCTTTCATGAGTACCACCAAGGTTTAATAGCTGATATACTACAAGTTTCATGTTTTCCTACTTAAGGGCAACCTATTTCAAATGAGAGTGACATGCAGATGTTATTTTTTGAAGGATGATGATGGGAACAATGTTTAGCACTAGGTTAAGCATGTTTTGGAATCCACAAGGCATGTTTTTCTTCCTAGTGTTGTGTGTTGTTCATGTTAGGGCTTGCCCTCTACATGTTTCATGTTGTGTGATCTCTTGCCAACTTGTAAATTGTAATATTTTTGTTGTGTTGGCTGACTTGTAATGTAATCAATGTAATATCATGTATATATTGTAAACCTTGTTAGTCTAGGTGAGGTATGATTGAGAAGATGAGAATATGAGGAGTAGAATATGAATGTGTAATAAAATATGATGTGTAATTGAAAGAGAAAGAGCAAAGGTGTTAGAGCCTATTCTAATTCATCTTGAATATATCTTGTGATAGTAAGGAAGTGAATAGTGTGTCTAGAAGAGAAATAATCAAAAAGAGTGTCAAAATAGAAGTGCAATCATCAAAAGGAGTGAGCTTCATTGTCATTTTCAAACATTAGAAGGATTGTCATGCTATAATCATTTCTGAGTTTTTTCTTAGTTTAGGGAGTAGTTGTTTCCATAAGTTGTAGCCCTAAAACAAAGTCTACAAGGAGTTGTAGCTTCCTTGGGATGACCCTAAAATCTTTCTTCAGGGAGTAGTAGATTCCTTGGGTTGTAGCCCTAAAACAAAGTCAGCAGGGAGTAGTAGATTCCTTGGGTTGTAGCCCTAAAACAAAGTTGTAATCTTTTATTGCAATGAGCTTCATTTATTGTGAGTGAATCCTCACCGTAGTTTTTCCCCTTTTGGGGTTTTCTACATATATTTGGTGTTATGTCTTGTTGTGCATTTTGTTGATCTTTCATGCTTATGTTAATTCTATAAAGTTTAAGTTTTAATCTACTCCAAAGGATTTAAAGTTTACTTGGATACTGATTCACCCCCTCTTAGTATCTAAGTGTGTTCAAGAATTGGTATCAAGGCCAAGTTACTCAAAAGAAGCTTAACTACTTGAGGAAGGTTTGGGATGGCTCATAATGGATCTCACAAGGCACCTATGTTTGGCAAGCTATCAAGAATGGTTATGTATTGCTCCTACTTTTGATCTTACAGATGCTAATGAGATTAAGTTGTATGATAACAATGCCAAGGCAAAGAGTGCTATCACTGGCTGATTTAGAACTTCTGAAGGTAATGATTTTCAAATCTGCTAAGGATGTCTGGGTAAAACTTTGTAGGATTTATGAAGGAGATATTAAAGTGAAGCAAGCCAAGATGGAAATCTTCAAGAGCAAATTTGAGACCTTGAGGATGATAGAGGATGAAGACATTGCCAGTTATATGCTCTGGGTAGATGAAATAGCTAATGACATCAGTGATCTTGGTGTAGAAGTGAAAGAAGATGAGATTGTGAAGAAGGTTCTAAGATCTCTCCCTAAGTCCTACAGTCATAAGGTTTCTTCTATTGAGTAAACTCAAGATTTGGATCACTATATAGTAGATCAATTGTTTGGCTCTCTCACAACATTTGAAATGAGAGAATTGGACAAAGGTGCTCCAAAGCAGGAAATAACATTCAAAGCAAGTAAGAAGGCAGAAGATGAAGCAACAGATCAAGATGATGACCTTGATGAGGTAGAGTCAAACTTTGTAAGAAGATTAAAGAAGGGCACCGACAAATACAAAGGTGAGTTACCTTTCAAATGTTTCAATTGTGTGAAAATTGGTCATTTTGCTTCTAAATGTCCTTTTAAAGAATCAAGGAGTAGTAACAAAAGAGAGAAGCCCAAAAGAAGTCTGTATTCCATGGAGAGCAGTTGTTCTTTAGAATATGTGGATCATGATGATTCAAATGATGAAACACTTTTCATGGCCTTGAATGTTGGTGACAAAAAGGGTGATATTTGGAAATGTGAAAAGTCTGATACATTGCAGGATGTTTAAGATAATGCAAAATCAATGGTTGTAGGGATTGCCTTTCATGCAAAAGAAGAATCCAATCCTTGGGCAATTGACAGTGGTTGTTCTAACCACATGATTGGTGACAAGAAAATTTTTATCAGGCTTAAGAAGCAGAATGGTGAAGCTGTCAAGTTTGGTGGTGATGAGTCAACACAAATTTGTAGAAAAGGTGGTATAACTATTGATGGGAAGAACAAGACTAAGGATGTCCTCTATGTCAAGGGGCTAAAACATAATCTTCTTAGTGTCAGTCAGATGTGCAGTAAAGGATACAATCTTACATTTCATGCCAAAGGATGTGAAATTAGGAAGGCAGGGTCTAGAAGATTTGTTGCAGAAGGTGTTAAGACATATGGAGATATCTATCATCTAAAGGAGGTTAATGGAAGAACCTATTTATTAGATCAATTTGGTGAGTGTTAGATGTGGCAAATAAAGATTAAACAAAGGAATGAAAAATACACAGAAATAATAACAGCGAGAGACAATTTTAATGTGGTTCACCCAAACTCGAGCTACATCCACCAATAGAGAGTCCAATAGTATTATCTAGTAAATCAAACCTATTACAACTAGCAATCCTTGCAACTCAATACCCCTACAAAAGGCTACAATACATCAATAGAAACCCTAACCCTTAGCTGATTTTATCAAGTCTTATGTTAGTTACAAAATAAGGTTTTTTATGTCGGCCAATAGAAAAATAACTCTCGACTCCTTTATAAAATAATAAAAAAACCTTGGAGGTTACGGGGATGCTACCCCCAAAACCCTGCGGGGGAGCAATTTGGGGGGAAATCACATTAATAAAAGTGCGGTAAATTTAACCTCTAAGTCTTATTAGGCTCCATATAACAACAATCTCCCACTTGGAGATTGATTAGACTCCACACCATATCATCTCCCACTTGGAGACTGATCATAACACTGCTGACCCTGTAGCTCCCACTAGAAATAAGCACCCTAGACTCTACTGTTCTAATTTTTTGTTTTCAGTCTTGAAGACCAACCAAAGCTGAAGAGGAGCTCAACTTCTCCCTTGTCACTGCCTTCATAAACATATCCGCTAGATTTTCATCTGTATGGATCTTTTCCAGCATTAACTATCCATCATCCAACACCAACCAGATGAAATGATACCTAAGCTATATGTGTTTGGTCTTTGAATGCAAGGCAGAATTCTTTGCAGAATGTATTGCACTCTGACTATTTGTATACAAAGAACTATTATCCTGTTGTTTGCCCAATTCTTCCATGAAATATTGCAGCCATATCATCTCCTTGCTTACCTCTATTGCAGCTACATACTCTGCCTCCATGGTGGATAAAGCAACCACCTTTTGCAACCTAGAAACCCAACTCACCATTGTCCCACCTAGAGTAAAGACATAACCTGTAGTAATCTGCTTGGTATCAATATCCCCTCCCAAATCTAAGTCTACATAACCTGTTGAATCAGTATTAGAGCCCCCAAAAGATAAGTGTTTATTGGGTGTACCTCTCAACTATCTGAGAATCCATTTTATTGCATTTGAATGCTCCAATCTAGGATTACTCACATACCTACTTACGACTCCTACAACATGTGCAATATCCAGTCTCATGTATACCATGGTGTACATTAAACTTCCTACAGCTGAAGCATATGGTACCTTGGATAGTTTTTCTTCCTCCGCTTGTGTCTTATGACACATCTCCTTAGTCAATTTCAAATGAGTAGGAAAAGGTGTACTGATAGCTTTTGCATTCTTCATATGGAATCTCTGCAACATCTTTTTAACATAATCAGCCTGAGATAAAGTCAATTTTTTGTTCTTCCTATCTCTACAAATTTTCATACCAAGGATTTCTTTTACTGCCCCCAAATCCTTCATAGAAAATGATTGTGTTAACTATTGTCTTAACTCTCTTATGTGATCTATGTTAGACCCTGCTACAAGCATGTCATCAACATATAAACATAAAATAATGTAGTTGTCATTATCCAACCTCTTAAAATAAACACAACAGTCAGAATTACACTGGTTGTAGCCTTGCTTAACTATAAAACTATCAAATTTCAAATACCATTGCCGAGGTGCTTGTTTCAAGCCATACAAACTCTTCTTCAATCTACACATCAGTTTCTCCTTACCTTTGATTTCAAATCTTTGTGGTTGTTCCATATAGATCTCCTCCTCCAAATCACCATGGAGAAAGGCAATTTTCACATCCAGCTATTCCAAATTCAAATCTTCAGTAGCCACAATACTTAAAATAGTAGGGGGTGAGTGTGAGACCATGATGGGCCAAATAGTGGTAATGGAGAAAAATCTTGCTGGCTGAAAAAGTGCTAACATTTAGACTAATATTTAAATTTGGATGGAAGGCGTGTTAATTTTTCTAGCTCAAATATGGATTCCCTTAGAAAATGCCTTGGGATTACCTCATATTTAGGCAAGCAAGAGTCCCAAAACTTGCCAAAGAAACATGCAAAACCACCCATTTAGTGTTATCCTAAAATTTTCCACAATTTCATAATTGAATCTGATAGACTTTTTTGTAACTAAATTTAATCAAATTAAAAGGGTTTATAGAGGAAGCTATTAAGATTCTAAAAATATAATATACCCCCCATAATAATTTTAATAGGTAATTATCATTAATTTTCTACATATGATGTGTCTGATTTCTTCATAGATATACTTATTGAAAAACATCCATAACTTTCAACATATTAATTCTTTTTTAAATCCAAAAGATGCATCACATTCTAGGATATATTGGGTATACATTAGAATTTAAAATTTTTGGTTTCCATATATTTTTGACCAAGTTAGGTTGGCTGGAAAATTAATTTTTAATATTTTAAAAAAGTCAGTAAAAAATTCATAAATAATTTTTTATTTACTTAAAAAATTTACAACAATATGTGTGACATGATTCCACTCATGTGTCCTTTACTTAAATCCAAATCATGGAGGAAAAATATTATTTTTTTCTCATACTTAGGTTGGCTGGAATGACGAGGAATTGAGGATGGCATCAATGGTGGTGGTCGCTTCTTGGTGCAGTTCGAGTCCTGCATGAGGCCGTGCCTCCCTTGCATGCTCCAAATCGGTTCGTGGGTACTATTTGCTGGAAGTTACAGGTGTGATCTAGGGGTTGGGGGTGTTGGAAGATAGTGGGGTGGGCATTTTGGTTGTTCACTAGGGTTTGGCTAGTTCCTTTCCTTTGGAGCAATGTTTGAATCTTTTCTTTGTTGTTCTTTTCTCCTCTTTTTTCAATCTCTTATGTTGTTCAAAGTGTGGAATTTTGATAGGGGACCCTAGTGTGGGGTTTTAATAAGATTTTTTGGTTCCCTCGGGTATGGCTCTCGAGGAGGCATCAGGGGTTAAATCCGCACATGATTTTTGTGCTGCATTTGGGGCTTCATCTCCAAATGATTCAACGAAAGTTTTTGATAACAATTTATAATCAAATGATTTTGACAATGGTGGATTTTTGTTGTCTGGTGGTTCTCAAATTCCAAAGATAAATGGATGTCTAGAGCACACCAAAGATTAGCCTATGCTGGTAATTCAGCCTGAATCGATTGTAGAAGATATTGAGTATTTCTTGAAGCATGCTTTGCTTTGCAAATTTATGGGCATGAGGGTTTCACTACAATTTTTGGAGTCGTGGGTTCATCAGACTTGGTATCTGGAGGGTGAGATGGAAATATTGTTTCTAGTGAATAGTTACTTCATGGTGGTTTTCAACTACATGGATGATCGCAATAGAGTTTTCGAGGGAGAACCTTATTTCCACAACCAAATTGGTTTATTCATTAAACCCTGGCATGCAGGCTTTAATCCTTCAGAGGAGCTCCTGAATCGAGTTCTGGTATGGGTGCGTCTTCCTCATTTTCCAATTGAATACTGACACAATGAGATCTTGCATAATGTTGCTTCACTTTTGAGGAAACCAGTGGGTCCTTCTTAGAAAACTTTAGACAGAAAGGTAATGAATTTTGCTCGTACTTGTGTTGAGATTGATTTAAGTCACCCCCTTCCAGATTCTTTAGAAATTCATGCGGGTTCATTTTCTTGGGTGCAATAGTTAGACTATGAGACTTTGCCCTTTCGATGCCGCCTATGTCATGAGTATGGTCATTTGCACCGAAGGTGTCTAAGGTCTAAATCTTCTAATTCTCAGCCTACTCAGCCTCCTCACAACCCCTCCAGGGTTAACAAAAGGAAGGCTCCCATTCTTGGTGAGGTTGTAGGTGCAGAGGGTTTTATTCCTATTAAGGCTCACAATAAGAATCATGGTCAAAAGAGGACTTTTAAAGAGCGACAGGAGGATGATAATTTTAATAGATTTGAGGTTTTGGATGATCTTAATCAGCAGGAGGTGAATCTAGGCTTGATGGTTATGGATCAGGGTGGTTTGGAGGAGGTCTAGGAAGGTATCATTCCAGATAACACTTAAGCTTCACAAGAAGCTGGTGCTGTGCAAATGGATTTGGATCTTAGTTTGGTTGTTGTAGAGAGGTTGGAGTCTCTTGCAGATGTGATAATGGGAGAGGGAGTGATCTCTAATCCTCTAGTGAAAGTGGGGTCTAATTCAGTGAAAGGTAGCAAGGCTTCTCCTCCGATGGGTCTTCTGCAGAAAGACTAGAAGAAGGGGACTGTTGAGAAGCCATCCAAGGTTGGTAGAAAGAAAGACTTAGAGAAAATTAAGATGATGGGGGAAACTTTGGTGGAGTTAGGGTCAGTTAAGACTCATGACTCTCACTTTTCTAATCCTCTGAAATGATCATTCTTTCGTAGAATGTAAGGGGCTTGAACAGTGGCCCTCAACAAAAAGTTGTTCGAGATTTGGTGAGAATTCACTCTCCTGATTTTTTTTTCTTCAGGAGACTAACTTGTTAGCTGAGAGTAAGGTTGGTTTGTTGCCAAAATTGTGGGGGCAGGGTGATTGCCAGTGTATTGGGGCCCATGGTAGTGCTGGGGGTGTGTCCTGCTGATGGAACCCCTTGAAGATTCATCCTCTTTGGTGGATGTCTTCTAAGTCTTCTATCTCTACAGTTGCCTCAAACTTGGAGATAGGGGAAACTATTCTTCTATCAAACATCTATATGTCTACAGATTTTCTTGGTAAGTAGTCATTGTGGTCTCATCTCAATTTTATTCAGAATCTTGCTCCTTTTTTCCCTTGGATTATTGGTGGAGATTTTAATGCTATCATTGAGCTAGATGAAAAGAAGGGTGATTTTGCGAGGTTGGATCCTCTACTTTCCTTCTCTGTGATAACATCTTGGCCTTGAATCTTGTCGACATCAAGCCTCGTAATGGTCAATTTTCTTGGAACAATAGGAGGTTGGGGGAGAATTGTATTATTGAGAGACTTGACCGCTTCTTGGTTTCCTATTTCTAGATTGGAGGAATGTGGTCTACTTGTTCTAAGATTCTTGATTGGAGGGGCTCTAATCACTAGCCTATTAAATTATCTGCTACTTTGACTCAGGTTGCTTAGTCCCCCTCCTTCAAGTTTTATCTTATGTGGTTAAGAGATCCCTCTTTGTAGGAGTATGTGGCCAATTGGTGGCAGTTAGGGAGACCCGTGCATGGCACTGCTATGTATTCCTTTTCCAAACTACTGCAGTATGTGAAGTATCAACTTAAGCACTGGAATAGGAAGTGTTTTGGAAATATTTTTCATGACAAGATTGCTGCTCAAGTTGACTTGGATGTTATTACTCAGGAGATAAGGGAGTTGGGCCTTTCATAGGAGTTACTTAGGGAGGAGGCAAGGGCTTTAAAAGTTTTAGAAGAATGTGAACTATGCGAGGAGATCTATTAGAAATAAAAGGCTCATGTTGAGTGGTTAAAGGAGGGAGATAAAAACACTACTTTCTTCTTCAATACAGTCAAACCCAGGAGACATGGTAATTATAATCCTGTTATGGTGAATGATAGAGGGGAGCATTTACCTTCTTTATAGGATATGTCTAGAGAGGCTTCGCAGTTCTTTGGTTCTTTGTTTAGGGAGGATCGTCAAGATGTTTTGATGGAAGAAAACCAAGTTTTATCTTGTATCCCCTCCTTTGTTACTAGGAAGATGAATGAGCATTTTGTGGGTGGTATTTCTCTAGAAGAATTGGAGACTACTATCTTACAGATGAAGAAAGGGAAAGCCCTGGCCCTAATGGCTTTTCGATTGAATTCTTTCAGGAATTTTAGGATATCATTACGGTAGACTTATTGGAGTTGGTTTGGGAGTCTTAGAGGAATAAGCAGATGCTAAGGGCTTTGAACTCCACTTTCCTTGCCCTAATTCCTAAATGTGAAGGGGCAGATCAGTTAAGTTAGTTTTTGCCTATCTCCCTTTGTAATGTGGTTTATAAAATCCTTTCCAAGTTGATTGCTGAAAGGCTGAAGCGATGGCTTGGATGGCTTATTTCTGAGGAAAAAAGTGATTTTGTGGTGGATTGGCAAATTCTTGATGGGGTGGTCATTGGTACTAAAACTATTAATTCTATGGCATCCTCCAAAGAAAAGGCTATGTTCCTCAAGCTAGATATGGCAAAGGCATATGATAGGGCTAAGTGGTCCTTCTTGTGCAAAGTTCTTATTGCCTTTGGTTTTGCTGAGGAGTGGGTTCAGTGGGTTATGAGCTATGTTACTACCACTTCTTTTTCAGTACTGATAAATGGTGAGCCTTCTTCCCTTTTTTGTGCTTCTAGAGGCCTTCATCAAGGGGACCCTCTCTCTCCTTATTTATTTATCCTCCTGGCTAAAGGTTTGGGGAGAGTGTTGAAAAGTAATGTGGAGTTGGGCCTTCTTCAGGGATGGGTGTGGGGGAATGGTTTGCCTCCTCAGTCTCACTTGCAATTTGTGGATGATACTCCCTTAATGGGTCTGGCTAAGGTTAGAGAATCCACTAATTTGTGCAAGGCTTTGGATATTTATTTGCATGCCTCTGGTCAAATGATTAATGAAGATAAATCTTCTATTTTTTTCTTCAACACTCCGCAGCTTATTTAACAGAGAATTGCTCATATTTTGATGTTCTAGACTGGGTCTCTCTCTCTTTTACCTATCTTGGTATCCCTATCTCTTCTAGTTCTCATCCTAGAGAGTCTTGGCAGAATATTCTAGATAAGTTTTGTGTGAAGGTTAGCCATTGGACTCATAAATGGATGTCCTTTATGGGACATGTTTAGTTGCTCAAGTCAGTGGTACAGGCTCTTCCCATCTATAAAGGTATGCTCTTGATTTCTCTTGTTGGGTTTGTTAAGGATTTGAACTCTTTGGCTAGACAATTCTTATGGGTTGGTAGCTTATCTTCTTCTAAGTGGAGCCTTCTGAAATGGGATATTGTGTGTAGACCAAAACAGTTGGGGGGTCTTGGATTGCGGCAGTCAACTTTGACCAGGTTGGCATTGGTTGCTAAGTTGTATTAGAGGTGGTGTTTGGAATAGGATCATCTCTAGGCTAGGATTTTATCTCATAAGTACCTTCGGGGGGTTCCAAAGGAGGAAATTCCCCACTATTCTCTAGTGGGGAAAGGATCTGTGATTTGGGGGATGCTTAAAAAAGGGGCTAGTCTGATCAAGGAGGGTTTATTCTAGATATGTAATAGGGGGTCTAAGGCTCCTTTTTGGTCTGACTCCAGGGATGGTTTCCCTCCCATCTTGCGCCAGTATCCAAATTTATGGAATTTTTGCCAGAGATTCTTAGAGGCTAGTTGGTCGAGGGTGATTGATTTTAAGACTTCTTACCCCTGTGGGCAAATGGAAGTGGCTAGGTGGAAGGATCCCTGTGATTGGCTGGTTGTTGTTTTAGAGGAGGATTGTGTTACTCTTCAACATATTTTGGCTAGTAGACAGTGTAGGTCCCATTAGTGATAAGAATATTCTTGCTTGGTGTCTAGATCCAAAGGGTGTGTTCACTATGGCTAGTGTGTATCAAGAACTGCTGGTTTGCAAGTTTGGGGGGATGGAGGTTCCTTGGTGGAGACATGTATGGAACAAGTTCTCTTGGCCAAAGTGTAATTGCTTTGTGTGGACTTTGGCTTGGAATAGATGTTTGACTTGGGATAATCATCAGAAATGGGGATTCTAGTGCCCTTCGGTGTGTGTTCTTTGTGGCTGTAATGAGGAGGATTCCTCCCACCTATTTTTTTATTTCTCCTTTCCTATGCTACTCTGGTATTATTGGTGGGATGCTTTGAAACATCCTTGTGTTCATGCATCTTCCCTTGTGGAGTTTTGGGGCAGCATGGGAAGACCTCCCTCTCAGGCCTCTTTCCTCCAGATTGTGTGGTGCATTGGTCCTACCTTCATCCTTTGGCAAATTTGGCTGGAAAGAAATTGTAGGATCTTTCATGGGGATAGGCTAATGGATTAATAGGTTTGGCACATAATTGTTGGTATGATCCAAGAGACGGTGGAAGCTAAATGTGTGGTGGCATATCCTTTGGAAAGGAGTGATGATGAGATTGGGTTTACAAGGTATGACTTCTATCTCGACTTGTGTTTGAAGAGGTAGGTAGGCTAAAAAGAAGGTTCATAGAGTTGGAAGATGGATGCCCCCTCTAGCAGATATTTTGAAAATCAATACTGATGGTTCATCTAGGGGTAATCCTGGGCCGACTAGGATTCATGGAGTTGGAAGAGATTATTCTGGTTCAGTTATTTTTGTTTTTTTCCATTCATAAGGGGCAACATTCTAACAACCTTATGGAGGGGTTGGCAATCCTCTGGGCTATTGAGCATGCTTGTGCTTTGGGGTGGCGTAGGATTATCTGTGAGTCTGACTAATAGATTATTGTTAATTTGTTGAATGAGCACAAGTTGACTCATGTTAATTGATAGCTTTCTTTGGTTGTTCATCAAATTCTATAGATGTACTCTATGCTAGAGGTGGTGTCTTTTGTCCACATCCCATGTGAATGGAATAGGGTTATTGATTGTTTGGCCAAGTGGGCTTTAGAGCATGATGGAGATTGGAAGATTGAGGGATAGGAGCAGTTACCCCATGATTGTAGTCATGATTTAGAGAAGGGCTTATCTAATGATTGGGTTGGTTGAGGTTTCTGTTGTTGTGGGTTGGGTGTTTTTTTCTGGTTGGTTTTTGTGTGCCTTCTGGTTTCCTAAACTCTCTGTAATGCTTATTTCTTCCTTTCAATAAAATTTTTACCCCTTTTTGTTAAAAAAAAGGTTGGCCAGAATGACACATACTTTTTACATTTTTTCTAAAAATTTTATTAGTGCTTCATTGAAATATCCAATTTTCACCAAACTATTTTTTTTAAAAAAAGTAGTAGCCCATAAACTAAATTCAATTTCTTACAACTTTTATTACTACCTTATTTCTAGATTATGTAGATAACTCATCCAATTTTTGACATGAAGTTACTTATGTTTGTTTTCCACATTTATGTTGCCACTTAGGGGTATTGTTTGGCCCATCATGATCTTGTACTCACCCTACAAATAGAAGTCATCTTAACAACTGGAGAAAAAATCTCATCAAAATCAATGCCCTTTTTTTGTGCAAATCCTTTTACAACTAACCTAGCTTTAAATCTTTTCTTACCTCCATCTTCCTCTTTCAGCCTATAAACCCATTTATTTGGTAAATCCTTTTTACCTACAGGCAACTTACATAATTCCCAAGTCTGATTTTTTAGCAAGGATTCCATTTCTCCTTTCATTGCAAGCTTCCACTAAACCTTTGTATCAACTTGCATAGCTTCATCATACCCTTCTAGTTCACAGCATCTGTTAACAAAATAGAATACAAAGAGGGAGAAAACCTTTCAAGAGGTCTACTTAGCCTTGTTGGTTGTCTAACATTCACTGGAGTTTGTTGTATTTCTTGTTGTTGTTGCGGAGCATGAGGAACCACTGGAACATCACTATTTGGAGTATTGTCCAACACCACATAATCCTTTTCTTTCTTCTCATGCTGCTACAACTGATCTTTGTAAAACACCTTTTCATTGAATACAACATCCCTACTTCTCACAATTTTCTAATTTTCAAAATCTCAAAGCCTATAACCAAATTCATCAATGTCATATCCAACGAAGGTATATTTTTTTTATTTTTCATCTAGCTTGGTTCTATTTTCAGAATCTACATGTGCAAGTGCTTCACATCCAAAGGTTTTGAGGAAAAAATAACTCACCTTCTTACTTGTCCATGTTTCCTCTAGAATACCATAGCCCAAAGGAACTGAAGGACCTCTGTTAATTAAATATACATCAACATTGACAGCCTCTGCCCACATGTTTAAAGGCAGCCGAGCATGCAATCTCATGGTCCTTGCATGCTTCGTTATTGTCCTATTCATGCATTCAGCCACTCCATTCTCCCATGGAGTCCCTAGAACTATTTTCTACCTACAAACTCCATTAAAGGAACAATAATCGACAAATTCTTTGTTGCAATACTCAGCACCATTATCAGATCTGAGACATTTTAATCTTTTACCTATCTCATTCTCAACCAAGATTCTCCATTTCTTAAATGTTTCAAATACATCATATTTTTGCCTAAGGAAATAAATCAAAACCTTCCTAGTTGCATCATCTATGAATGTAACATAATACCAAGAGCCACCAAGAGAAGATACTTGAGCCAGTCCCCATACATCTGTATGTATAGGCTCCAACTTTTCATCTTTCTTTTGCTTCCCATCCTTGAGAAAACTAACTCTCTTTTATTTTCCATATAGACAACTTTCACAGAAATCCATGTTAATACATTTCAGACCTGGTAAAACTTTCTTAGAATGAAGTAGCTTCATACCTTTTTCACTCATATGCCCAAGTATGTTATGCCATAGTGTTGTCTTAGAACTTGCAACAATTGTTTCAGTCTCTTCTTGCGAACCTGCAGCAACTGTTGCTGAACCTATTTGTTTTTTCTCTGCAACAGCTAAAGTAGAAGGAATAGTATGACCTGTACAAAGATATAAGGTGCCTACTTTCACACCTTTTGCTACTATTAAGGCACCTCTTGAAACCTTCCAATTTTTATCACTGAAAGTAACTATGCAACCTTCATCAGCTAGCTACCCTGTTGAAATTAAATTCCTACTCAGCTTTGGAACATGCCTTACCTCTTGTAGTAGCCAATGATTTCCATTCTACAACTTAATCTTGATTCTTCCCCTTCCAATAATCTGACAGGGTTCGTTATCTCCCAAATAAACCAGTCCAAAATCCCCTTGGACACAATCAAGAAAATAACTTCTATGGGGCGTACCATGAAATGAGGTCCCTAAATCTAAAACCCATGAATCATTAGCATTATATAGGGAAAGAATCAAAGCATCATCTTCAAATTTATTACTTACCACATTTGTGTCCTTATTGCCTTCTTGTTTGTCTCCTTCTTTATTCTTCCAAGACTAGTAATCTTTCTTCACGTGACCTAGTTTCCCATAGTACCAACAAACTTTCTATCCTCTAGATTGGGACCTCTTGTCCTTTAATTTTCCTCATGACTTCCCATGACCTACAGAACCTTTTCCTCTCTCCTTTGATCTGCCCCTACTTTCTACATTCAAAACACTACCTAATGTGGACCCTCCTGAGCTTTTTCATCACATTTTCTCACTAAGGATGACACCAACAACATCATCAAATTTCAAAGTATTTGAACCAGAGACAGAGTTACTTACAACCATTACCAAGCTATTCTAGCTTTCTGGCAAAGAACATAATATCAAGAGAGCCCTCACCTCTTCATCAAATATTACTTTTACAGAAGTTAACTGACTGGTAATCATATTAAACTCGTTTAAATGATCTTTCACAGATCCACCTTCAATCATTTTTAGATTAAACAAATGCTTGATGAGAAATACCTTATTTGAGGCTGAGAGTTTTTCATACAATTTAGCCAAAGCTTTCATCAGTTCACTTGTTATCTTCAATTTTGTTATATTGAATGCAACAGATGGTGCCAAGCACAACTAAATGGTTCCCAGTGCCTTTCTGTCCAGAAGTTCCCAATCCTCAGATCAATCATTGTTGCCAATTTCTTGGTTATTCCTTCCAACGGCCTCCATAAATCCTTCTGATAGAGATAATCCTCCATCTGCATCTTCCATAACTTATAGTTTTGCCCATTGAATTTGTCTACCTTCAGTTTACCCTCGTTCGCCATTGCTCCCACTCAATCGTGAGACTCCCACTAAACCGTGAGACCTTCCTGTAGATAATAATTGAACACAACCCACTTTGATATGACTTGTTAGGGTTAGCCAACATAAGATATCAATTAAATGCAAATAAAGTTTAAACAAAGGAATGAAAAATACACAAAAATAATAATAGTGAGAGACAATTTTAACGTGGTTGACCCAAACTCAGGCTACATCCACTAATAGAGAGTCCAATATTATTATCCAATAAATCAAACCGATTACAACCAACAATCCTTGCAACTCAATACCGCTACAAAATGCTACAATACATCAACAAAAACCCTAACCCTTAGCCATTTTTATCAAGCCTTATGTTGGTTACAAAAATAGGGTTTTTTATGTTGGCCAATAGAAAAATAACTCTCGACACCTTTATAAAATAATAAAATATTGTTGGAGGTTTTGGCAGTGTTGCCCCTTGACCTCGTTAAACAATTTGGGGGGAAACCACATCGATAAAAGTGGGGCAAGTTTAACCTTTGACTCTGATTAGGATCCATATAACACGGGACACATCAACTTTGATAATATGGTAAAGATTAGCTCTCTATTCATGCGGTGAGAGATATGCCTAAGATAACCAAGCCTGCAAACACATTATGCAAGGATTGTCAAATGGGAAAGGAGACAAAGACAAATTTCAAGAGAAAAGGTCTTCTTCTAGAATGCCTCTAGAGATGATTCACATTAACCTATGTGGTCCTACAAGAACAAAGAGACAAGAACAAAGAGTCAACAAGGTGAAATGTATTTCATGTTGCTTAGTCATGATTACTCTAGAATAACTTGGGTTACGTTCTTAAGAGAAAAATTAGAAGCCTTTGATAAGTTTAATATTTTCAAAACAATAGTTGAGAATGAAATGGATGCTAAGATCAAATGCTTAAGATCTGATAGAGGAGGTGAGTTTACTTCAAACAAATTTGAAAAGTTTTGTGAAGACCATGGCACTAGGAAACATCTATCTACTCCTAGAACCCCTCAATAGAATGGGGTAGTGGAGAGGAAGAATAGGACTATGCAAGATGGCTAGGGAAATGTTGAAAGATATGGATATGCCTGATATGTACTAGAAGGAAACAGTTCACACTACTATCTATCTGCTTAACAGAGTACAACTGAGGCTCAATAGCACTAAGACCCTTTATGAGCTATGGTATGGAAGACCTCCCACTGTCAAATACTTCAGGATCTTTGGCAACAAATCCTATATTAGGAGAGATGAAGAAGATCTTCGAATGTTTGATGCAATGTGTGATGAAGGAATCTTTCTTGATTACTCAACCAAAAGCAAGGCCTATAGATGATACAAAAAGAGATTGGGAAAGATGATTGAAAGCACAAATCTCAAGGTAGATGAAGACTTGTATTAGATCTCACAAGAGCCAGAAGACTATGGATCTTATATACCTCTTTGTATTGAAGAAGAGGAAGAGGAAAAAGAATAGAAGGAACAAGAACCAGAGAAGATCCCTAAGACTCCAATGGAGTATGTTCAAAGGAATCATTCAGTAGATTAGATCATTGGGGATAAGAATGAAGGTATGCAAACAAGGAGAAGGTTTGCAAAAGCATTTGAGAGTGAATTTGTGTTTATTATCAAAGGTAGAACCCAAAACCTTTGCTAATGCTAGAAAAGATGATGGATGGTTGAAGGCAATGGAAGAAGAATTGAATCAGATAGAGAAGAACTAGACATGGGAATTGGTTCCCAAACCAACCAATAAGAATGTTATAGGAACAAAGTGGGTGTTTTGGAACAAGTTGAATGAAGATGGTGAAGTTGTGAGGAACAAAGCAAGAAAGGTGTGTAAGGGCTATTCTCAAGTTGAAGGTATTCATTTTGAGGATACTTTTTCTCTGATAGCCAAGATGGAGGCAATCAAGATGTTTCTTTCCCTTTCTTCTCACAAGAACTTCAAGGTTAATCAAATAGATGTCAAGTCAGCATGTTCTTGAATGGTGATCAAGAGGAAGAGGTCTACATTAAGTAACCAGATGGTTTTTAGTTATCAGAGGATCCAGACATGGTGTGTAAACTCAAGAAATCTTTGTATGGACTCAAGCAAGCTCCTAGAGCTTGGTATGCTAGGTTGGATAAGTACTTACTTCAGCAAGGCTTCAAGAAAGGTACCACAGATAGTAATCTTTACATTAAAGAAGAGGGAGACATGATTTTGATAGTTACAGTATATGTTGATGGCATTACCTTTGGTGGAGATGATAATATGTGTAAGAGGTTTGTAGAAGAGATGTAGAAAGAGTTTGAGATGTTTATGATTGGTGAGATGTCTTTCTTCCTTGGGCTTTAAATTGTTCAACTAGATGATGGTATCTTTATTTCTCAGGCTAAGTATGTTAGAGAGATGTTGAAGAAGTTTGGTATGGAGGATTCCAAACTAGTAAGTACCCCTATGGTCACAAGTTGTCCCTTGAGCAAGGTAGATGACTCAACTGAGGTTGATCAAACTCTTTATAGATCTATGATTGGAGCATTATTATACTTGACTACTTCTCTAGACCTGATATTATGCATGTAGTATGTGTGGTTGCCAGATATCAAGCTAATCCTAAGAAAACTCATGAGAAGGCAATAAAAAGAATATTTAGATACTTGAAGGGAACTCTAGATTATGGCTTATGATATCCAAGAGGTAATGACTTTGATCTAAGTGCTTACACTAATGTTGATTGGGCTAGTTGTGTTGATGACAGAAGAAGTACAAGTGGTGGTGCTTTCTTTTTAGGAAGAAAATTGGTTTCATGGCATTGTAAGAAACAAGATTTAGTATCTTTATCAACTTCAGAGAGTGTATATTGTAGCAACATCCTATTGCACACAAGCATTGTGGATGAAGAAAACATTGAAAGATATCAAGCTACGTTATGATGAGCTTATTCCTATTTTGTGTGATAATACTAGTGCTATCAATATTTCCAACAATTTAATGATGCATTCTAGAACCAAGCATATATCAATTAGGTATCACTTTTTGAGAAAGAAGGTTGTAGATAAAGAAGTGAAGTTGGAATATGTTCCAACAAAGGATCAGATTGCAGATATTTTCACAAGGGCTCTTGCAAAGGATACATTTGAGTATCTCCCATAGAAGTTAGGGGTAATTTCCCCTCCTTCTTGCTAGATGTGTAGTTGGTGCATCTGTCCAGGGGGAGTAACTCATGCTATTTTTGCTTCTTAGACCGATGGTGGGTATCTCTCACCAGGAGCAGGTAGTGGTTGTTGTTGACAAGGGGAGAAGGTTCAAAAGGAGAGTTTATGACCTAAGGGAGAGAAGAAGTTGCCCTTTGTCCTTGATGTCAAAGGAGGATAATGAGAAGGTGTGTGTTGCCATAAATACCAAAGGGGGAGATTATTGCACATATGTTGCCTAAGGTTGTCACTGATGTGGTTGTGTGGTTGTCATTGATGTCAATAAAAAATTTGGAACACTCTATTTGGACTGTGACTGATATACTATGATGGTGTACTAACAATGATGTTGTTGATGTTCATGGTTGGATGGCATGCCTTGATTAATGTCAAGTAAATTTGTATTGAGCATGTTTGTGTGCAACAAAGATGTTATCATAATGATATATTAAGATGAGAATTAGAAGCATTAAGATGAATGATATTATATTAAGATGGGAATTAGAAGCTATACTGAGGTTGAGAAAATGTTGTTGATGACCTATAGCACATTGTATGCTCTTTCCTATTGTTTCTAAGGGTGTATGTGCTGTTACAAGAAGACTCTGGCCTTCATATGTTGGTGAAGCTTTCTGATGTAGGATGGTGCCTTGAAGACTAGTTGGTAGAATGCTCTGCATTCCTCTACAATTGTAGATATGGTCATATAGTTTAGAAGTTAATTTTAGTGTGATGAGAAGGTACTATATTGAAAATTTCATATCATTTGCTTCTCCACAGTAAAAGTTATAAGTGACAGAGTTCTAGTTTTTGCTCTGGCAGAATAAAGTGATGATGAAGGCTTGTTGGAATGCTCCACATTCTTCTGCAACTGAAGATTTGTCCACATATTTAGGGATGTTCAATACATGCTACTTTGTAGGATCATGTGAGTTAAAGGTCTGCATGATGTTTTTGGTCTCTCCCTGGTGGTGTGAAGATAAACAGTGAATAGTTTTGATGTTGTTGAGGCTGACTTGGGAATGTTGGAGATGTGCGCCACAAAGTTGTTGTTGTGCAAAGTTCAAGGAGTATTTGGAGATGGTGTATAGGTGCTGACAACTCATTGGGAGAAGTGCAAGCAATGTTCAATCTTTCATGAGTACCCCAAAGTTGTAATGGCCGATATACTACAAGTTTCATGTTTTCCTGCTTAAGGGTGACCTATTTCAAATGAGCATGATGTGCGGATGTTATTATTTCGAGGATGATGTTGTGAAGGATGTTTAGGACTAGGTTAATCATGTGTTGGAATCTGCAAGGCATGTTTCTCTTCTTGGTGTTGCATGTAATTCATGTTAGGGCTTGCCCTCTACATGTTTCATGTTGTGTGATCTTTGGCCAACTTGTAAATTGTAATGATCTTGTTGTATTGGATGAATTGTAATTTAATCAATATAATATCATGTATATATTGTAATCCTAGTTGATTTAGGTGAGGTATGATTGCAAATATGAGAATATGAGGAGCAGAATATGAATGTGTAATGCATTATGATGTATGACTGAAAGAGAAAGAGTGAAAGTGTTAGAGCATATCCTAATTCATCTTGAAGATATATTTGTGATAGTAAGGATGTGAAGAGTGTGCCTAGAAGAGCATGTTGGTGTGAATAGGGTTATTACCTATCTGGTTTACCCTTGTGTGGATAATTCATATTATTTAACTATTTATTAGTTAAATAATACTCACACACATGTTCACATGTTAAGTTGACTTAGTGAGTCTACTAGATGTTTCTGGTTGTGTCTAGTTGTTGCTAGGTGTTGATAATTGTCTTATCCTACACATGTTATCTAGTTGGCATCCTATCCTCTAGTTGTCTCATGTGATAGAAATGTGACACTTGTCACATGACTACAACATCTTAGCTCTCAACCTTGGTCTATATAACCAAGGCCTCTAATTGTATCATAATATTAATATTGTATCAAGTCATTATCTTTTGTATAGAATATTATTCTATCATGTTGATCTTCTTTGAATCTTGTGATTAGCTCTTATCGTTGGGGTCACTCATGCAGATTTTTGTCTTTTTGATCCTGCTCTTCATTCTATTTTCAGTGAAGGTTCTTTAGTAGTGTAGCAGTTCTTCGGTAGTTGTTTGCAGCTTTTTTGTGCTTCATTGGAGTTTTTCATGTGCATCTACATGTTCCTGGTCTATCTAGGACATTCTTTATGAAGGCTTATTAGTCCTTTTATCTCCTATGGGGGGATATCTTTTGTATCTTTGTGATGAAAGTAGTCCTTGGGGATCATGTTGAGTCCTCCTTCCTTCACTTTTTCATGCTTTCTTTGCATGTTTTCTCTCTTTTGGAGGAGTTTTTCCCACAAGTTTTTCTCATTTTCTCCACTTGTGAGATATCTTTTGTAGATGGGTACCTAACATGGCCTTATTGCTGGGACCCATCTTTGCATGTTTGCACTTGTTTGTTCCTCCCTAAGTTGCACTTGAGGGTGGTGTTGGTGTGAATAGGGTTATTACCTATCTGGTTTACCCTTGTGTGGATAATTCATATTATTTAACTATTTATTAGTTAAATAATACTCACACACATGTTCACATGTTAAGTTGACTTAGTGAGTCTACTAGATGTTTCCACTTATGTCTAGTTGTTGCTAGGTGTTGATAGTGTCTTATCCTACACATGTGATGTAGTTGGTTTTCTATCCTCTAGTTGTTTCATGTGATAGGAATGTGATACTTGTCACATGACTACAACATCCTAGCTCTCAACCTCGGTCTATATAACCAAGGCCTCTCATTGTATCATATTATTAATATTATATCAAGTCATTATCTTTTGTATAGAATATTATTCTATCATGTTGATCTTCTTTGATTCTTGTGATTAGCTCTTAGACATCTTGATCCTGGGATAGATACCTCCATAGCTAATCCGAACGAAGAAATCATCAAAAAGGGAGTGTCAAAATAGAAGTGCTATCATCAAAAGGAGTGAGCTTCATTGTCAGTTTCAGACAGTAGAAGGACTATCATGTTGTAATATTTTTTGAGTTTGTTCTTAGTTCAAGGAGTAGTTGCTTCCTTGGGTTGTAGCCCTAAAACAAAGTCTATAGGGAGTTATATCTTCATGGGGAGTGACCCTAAAACCTTTCTTCAGGGAGTAATATCTTGCTTGGGTTGTATCCCTAAAACAAAGTTGTAATATTTTATTGTAGTGAGCTTCATATGTTGTGAGTTAATCCTCGCCATGGTTTTCCCCGTTTGGGGTTTTCCACGTATATCTAGTGTTATGTCTTGTTGTGCATTGTGTTGATATTCCATGCTTATGTTAATGTTGTAAAGTTTAAGTTTTAATCTGCTCTAGAGGATTTGAAGTTTACTTGGATACTAATTCATCCCCCCCTTCAGTATCTTGGTGTGTTCAACAAAAAGACCCTAGGAATGAAGACATTATAGATCTTATGAAATTATTTAGGCTAACTAAGGTGGGTAAATCAAGTAATTAGGACTTAGTGAATTATAGCAATATGTTTTAATGTTTATACAATTCATTTAATTGAAAATATATATAGAATTTTAACTATATGCATGCTTTATTAGTATAGTAATAAAGGTACAAGTTATCGATTAGTTTGAATTTCTTGATAGAACTAGATCACTTGTTAAGTTTTGTGAAACAAGTAGTTTGATGTTAGACTTATGTTTTCCTCATAATAAGGGATGAAATTATGATTTAAGTCTATGAATGAGATGATGTCTAAATTATGTGATTAGCATTTTACAAGAAAGTTCATTGGTTTTATTTTGCAAATTGAAGACTATCATATTGTCTATTTAAGGCATGTCTTCTGAATTGAAATATATCTTTGAATGATCATTTTGATGGCATCATGAGTGATCTGTGGTTAGATTATTAGATTAGATGAATATCCTACTGGAAGTTCTTTTGTGAATGAATTGTATGATGTTATTCCACTAAATCTTTTGCATGGTATTGTATGGCATAGTATTGCACATTATGACTTCATATAGGGATTGAAGTATCTTGCATAATGAATGCATCCTTAGTATAATGTATGATTGTTTGCATCTGTATGTTGCTTCAATACATCTATTTCTTTTTATAAATATTGAGTTAGATAAATAGCATGGACGGGTGCCAAATATGGAGTCAGAGAGAAGGATAGGTTTCTATTCATAACCTATTTGCCCATCAGTGGCTCAAAAGATGCTTTGGCCAAAGCTTGTTAATCAATTTAGTAATAATTATTATTTGATTTATTTCGCACTCTGTCATATCATGATATAAGTACATAGGCATTTTATACATGTTAGAAATGTTAATATCATGATGCACCAAATTCCTTCATGCATGTTAGCTTTAGTTTTCTAGACCCATTGCAAAGGGTCAAACTTCTCCATTCAAGAGTAAGACTAGGGAGGCATAAGCCTTGTGATTGGATGATAAAATATCTTAATGATGTGTTGTCTCTCCATCCGGTTTAGTGTCAAAGAATGGTATGGTATCAAAGACATTAAACAATGTGACATTCTTTTGTTATTAGCCTATATGGCTAGATATTGTAAAGGACAGTCCTATTCTTAAGCTATTTGGCTAGCCATTGTAATGTTCTTTAATTACATAGATTGATGAAAGTTATTTATTCATTGAGTTGTATTTAATGGCAAAATTGTTAATTCTTTCCCATTTTCCACATTAATTTAATTAGAATAATATTATTTTATTGTAGTTAATCAGAGAGGATATCACACTTAGGGCTAATTTCTCTAGGCATTTTAGTGTTAGGATTTACCTTCCAATAAATGCTCTTGCTAATTAATGAAGTTTTGTACCATCAAGGATTGTCCTTACACTCCAACTATGTGAGGTTTGTTGCAAGGGTAACACCATTTAGCCCCTTAAGCCATTTTATTTTGGACTAGCACAAGGGCTTTTATTGTGCCAACAACAAGGATTTATTGTATTGGATGATTAACTGCAAAGGCAGATTTGGGTCAGCACCTTGGTATCTATTAGGCTGATAGTTTTGACCCTAGTTTTGAATTCTATTTGACTGATAACCTTGTCCACAAGTTTGATTTATATGCTACCACTACAAGTATAGCTTTGGTAGGGTCTAGTAGCTTTTTGTCATACTAAAGTGGTTAATTTATTGGACATATTTTTCATTAAAGATCTAAGATCCTCATCATCATTTGAAAGATCAAAATTTAAATTAGATGCAGGGGTCTTAGATTGAGAAAGAGGGGCAAGTATGGGCAGATTAGATGTGAAAAGCTCTAGAAAAATAGGCACAGGTGGTCTGGAAGCTATTTTTCTAGCTTGTATGAGACAATTCTCATCCTTAATAGATGTATCATATGCATTTGGTAGTACTTCAAAAACCATAGATTCCATCATCATTACTATATTAGAATTGAGAGTTATGAAAAAATATACGAATAAATCTTGTGCAGAAGACATAAGAAGGGCGGGAATCCCATCCCAAGTTGAGCACAATTGGTGAGGGTGATGGTATGTTCCTTGATTATGCCATACAAAAAGGTGCAAAACCCCTGGAAGTATGAAATACAAGGGATAAGGCTAAAATCATTCCCCGAGGTGACTTTGGTGGAATGGATACTCCTTAGTCCTTAGCTCTTAGCCAAATAGGTATCGACATAGACTCATGTCTCCATATCGGGTAGCAAAAATGATCTTGTGGATGATATAAATCGTCCATTAAAAAAAACACTGTGAAGATAACTTTTATTGTTTTAGTATGATTTTGATTATTCGAAACTTAGGCCCTCATTTATCATTCTCCAAACTATTTAAATTTCTTGACACAAGAAAAAGTTATGAGATGGAATGTGATTTTCTAAAATCTATTCACTAGCATTTGCGTCTTTAAGAGGTGTAAGGGTTTTGCTGATAGGAAAGTAATGATATTTGTAACATACATGCAATAATCATGATTTGATATTTTTACATTGTGAAGATTTAATTTGTGGGAAAATTTGATTTTTCACATTATTGATTTTGGTGACCTATCCACAAAGATTTGGTTTGTGGGAAAACTTGATATTTTTGCATTCTTAATTTCTAGTGACTTATCTGTGAAGATTTGAATATTCAGATTATTGATTTTCGATGACTTGAAAATAGTTTAATTGTAAGTTAAAAAACCGTTTTCTAACATGAGATAACTGAAAGCTTACAATAATATAACCTATCAGCGAAAAATGAAATCTTATTTGAATGCCATAGTAAGGTAAATACACAACTTGCTTTCTTTTCGTTCTTTGGGCCGTAGCCTCCTTTGCTTGTGAAGTTGAATATTCTTTAAAACTAGTGCAAATAAAGAGGTGTGCATTGCACTCTGATAAAGACCATGAGAGTCAATCCACAATTTTATATTTAAAAATTATTCAATCACACTTGAATGGTAGTCTACATAATTAAGAAACGTTACACTTGTGCCCACACACTTATTCTTATTGAGCTAGATATTCCACAGAGAAAGGGGATGGATCCTCATTTTTTAGCAGTATAAAGTGGGATTGGCAATGAGATATTCCTCCACCAGCTTGAACAGACCAGTGCTGTTGGCCTTGACCTCCTCAAGTTTGGCTTCATTGTGGGGAACACCAGGGAGGGTGTCATAGTTGGTGGTATAGCTCACAATGGATCCACCCCCTCCTTTGGGGCTGAATTTCACCTGGAAGCTTGTTGAAGCCACTTTTTTCCCCAACATTCCTCCTTCCACATGGCTGAAACCATAAATCAAGTTGGCCTCATCAACTACGTCCACTTTCACTTTCACATAGCTAAAATCCTTGTTGGCTGCAATACCCATTTCATATAACGTTAGACAATAATTAAAGATCCTACAGAAGAGATCTATTCTTGTTTGGGTATTGTACCAAAGGGCTGATCATAAACAGTCGTAAGCAAAGAGTTACCTGGGGTGAAGTCGATTTGGCGGATGGTGCCCACACCTCCATCTCCTTGCACAAGTGTGACACCTGCTATGATCCCTGGGGCTTGCTTTGGCAACAAGTTGTGGGAGTCCTTCACAGTTGCATTCCACAGCCTTTTTGCCTCCACTGAAGACTCAATTTCCACACTAAAGCTTTCTGCCACCATCGTCTCTTATCTCAATATTTCTGCAACAGCTCTTCTTCTTACAAATGCTCGTCTTGTTTGTGGTGTGGTGTATGAAGGGGTGGACGGTATTTATAGAGTTAATAACAAGGGCAATTCGTTTCCTTCTACTTCTCTTTCATATGAACGCTGATTTTTGAGTCAAGGCAACTCAGAAATGCTGATTGGACTTTCTTGCCAGAACGCATTCAAAAGAGAGAAAGAATACAAAATATGAGTAAATGCTTTGTTCTTAGGTTGAGCGGATCCTTATCCTCTACTGAGGAAGTCATGAGGCATGCCAAACGGTTTGAACGTTTGTTAATATGTTTGGATACGATCCATTTTCATTCTTTATTGCTCCCGAAGCTTCTAGCCCCCTCTCGTTGAAATTCATATTCAAATTCATATTATGATGTATTGGTCGAAGAAAATGGATATTTGTATAGAAATTCATATTATAATGTATTTGGACAAGAATTTGAATTTACTATTGCATATGATATCAAAATTTATTGATGATTATATTATTGAGGAGATAGAAATCATCTTTTAAAAATATATGATTGTATATTAAACGAATAAATTAATTAAATGTTAAGTATTATTTTCGATATAAGGAGTTGACATTGATAATATAATAGAAGTTGGAGATTGAAATAAAATGTGTGTTCAAATTCAAATGAGAGAATTAGGGTCTGCATATTTTAAATTTGAAGAAAATGAACTTTACCTAATGTGACATTATAATAGAATGTTGTAGACAAAAATTAGAATTGAAATAGTAACCAAACATTTGAAATGATTGAAATCAAAGAGTTTGAGTGTTTATGATGAAATCACAACAACAATCTTATCCAGGGGCACAATGTTGTCTTGGTTTCTACAAACCTATCCTCTACAAAATAGGACTTCGTTACTTGCAAGATTTGTTCAACTATTGATACCTATAGTAAGGAAGAACATGGTGGTGCTAAGTAGCACAGTGGGGTTTGTTATATAAGGGTTGAATTTTATAGCTTCCTTGTGTATTAGTTAAGCATGAAGAGTAAATTAAGAATGAAATTAAAGAGATAATAGGGTTGTAATGAATGCAAATGTATGGATGGCAGTTACTGCTATTGAGTCAACCATCAATTTCTTATTATAAATTGTTGATGTGAGCCAATGAATGCTTTGTATTGAAGAGTGCACTTTTAGTGTACCTTGGCAATACTTGTTGAAGGATTGAGTGTTGTTGTAGATGCTTGTGAAGAGAGGGCTTGATATCGCCCCATAAAATCTATTACTTTCTCTTTTATTACTTGTTTACAATGGACCAAATCAGTCAAAGAGACTTGAGGTCCAATGTTTGCTTGAAAGTGTTCAAGGAACTTATTGATTAGTTGTGAATAAGAAGTGATTGAATTAGGAGGCAATGAGCAAAACCAATCCGAGGCTGTGTATTTGAGTGACCTAGGAAGAGTTTTGGCAAAATTGCATCTTTAAAGGGGAAATCACTACACATAGTTGTAGAGGCCACCACATGGTTGTTAGGGTCTCCCTTCCCATTATACTTCTCAAAGCGAGGGGTTTCAAACTTCTTGAGCATTTGAGCTCTTAGGATTGGATAGGATAATGGGATGCGGAAATAATGTTATGTCATAGTGGGTTTCAAGGGACTGTGGTTTATGTTTGCTAATTAATGGGGTAAAAGCAAGAAACTCGGTCCACATATAGGGGAAGTCGTGCGGGGAAAAAAATGCCGCCAGGAATAGGTGCCCGAACCTAAACGGGTACCCATTTAGTAATGGGTACCCGTTTAGTAACGCGCACCTGAGCCTAAACGGGTACCCATTTAGCTTTGAGTGCGTGTTACTAAACAGGTACCCATTTTCAAAAAATAATATATTTTTAAAAAATAGCCCTACAGGCTCATTTTCTTCCACTCCAGCTAACAACCACAGTGACAGTGGATGGCTTAGAATAGGTACGCATTGTTGAAGGCTAAACGAGCACAACACCAGAGTTTTTTTTGCCCTGTCACCTCCTCCCACCACCTCGTCACTACTGAGCTCCTCCAGGTTGGTTCTTTGATAGTTTTTAGCTTGTTTTAGATGGTTTTTTTGTGATTGTAGGATTAAAATAAAAATTAGGATTTTAATTGTTATTAGAGTTTTATGATTTTTTTGTGATTGTCTATTACTGCAAACCCTAAAACTATGTTACTACAAACCCTAAAACCATGTTACTACAAACCCTAAAAAACCTAAACTATAAACCCTAATAAACCAAATTATAAACCCTAAAATCATGTTGTATTGCAAACCTTAGAAACCTAAACTATAAACCCTAAAAAACCAAATTATAAACCCTAAAACCATGTTGTACTGGAAACTCTAAAAACTTAAACTATAAACCCTAAAAGACCAAATTATAAACCCTAAAACCATGTTGTACTGCAAACCCTAAAACCTAAACTATAAACCCTAAAAAACCAAATTATAAAGTTTCAATTTTGTGTGAGTATGATTCGAATGCATTCAACTTTTCAATGACTTCTAACGGGAATGTAATAGCATTCAAAAGAAGCTTTATGAATTGATTTGTTGTGGTCAAATAAAATTTTATATTGAATTGACTTGAAATTCCAAACAAGCCACTCTTCCATCCTCCTAAAAATGCAAACTACTAATAAAAATATCTTATAATTACTTTATATATATATCTTCATCATCATTTACTAGTATTCCATTTATGATCTCTACAACTGTTATTGCTTTTGAGGATCCCATAGTTTCATTTGAATCCCATGCCATGCCCATTGACTACATAGTTCTCCATCTCTTAGATTTTCTCCGCTTTAAGCATTCTTTTCCTCCTATTAATTCCATTGCAACCACTTTCATTATCCACATTTCTATTATCATTATTCTTACTAGCATTATTTGTATTTATTACCTTATGCTATGTAGAATTCCATGATTTGTCCATGCTTGTATTTCTCATCTCACTTTCCTAATATCAAATCCCACTTTTGATTCCTATAGGCTTGTAGGTGGATCTTTCATTTTTTGATTCATCAAGTGTTGAGTTCCAAAGAGTTAGCTTACCATGAGCCACATTGAAAAGAGATACATTCTTCAAAAGTTGTTAACTCATCTGCATGCATACCCATCTATCATGTCATTACTAGCCTAGTCTAATCTTTAGTGATGAGCCCTTGCATATTACTCTAGTTGCATGGGGTTAGACCTAGGAGGTTGTTGGCCCATGCCCCAAAGTGCAATTTTTTATGTTTCTTATGTGCCTTATTGCTTTGTTAAACACTACATTGACAACTGATTGGAAATATTATAATAGAGAAATGGGAAGAATACACTTGGCATGGGCTATCATGCACTTTTAAATTGTGATAAATAATGTGATAAATGATCAAAGGAAACAATCAATGATAGTTAAATAAACAAGACAATCGAGATAGAAATTCACACTGGATTAGGAAAAAGTAAACTATAAATACAAGGGTTTAGATGCACTTGTAGGAGATGGTTGCCACTACAAATGGACTCACAATAAACATTAACTAATAAATTTTTGGGTGTGTTTAGAATAGTTTACTAATAACTTCTCTATCTAGAAACCAATCAAGACAAAAAGTAGAAGATGATGCAAAATAGTAAAATATGTCACAATTGAGGTTAACTAAGCTAGGAGGATAATAGAGAAATGGGAAGAATACACTTTGCATGGGCTATCATGCACTTTTAAATTGTGACAAATAATGTGATAAATGATCAAAGAAAATAATCAATGATAGTTAAACAAACAAGACAATGGAAATAGAAATTGACACTGGATTAGGAAAAAGTAAACTATAAATACAAGGGTTTAGATGCACTTGTAGGAGATGGTTACCACTACAAATGGACTCAAAATAAACATTAACTAATAAATTTTTGGGTGTGTTTAGAATAGTTTACTAATAACTTGTCTATCTAGAAAGCAATCAAGACAAAAAGTAGAAGATGGTGTAAAATAGTAAAATATGTCACAATTGAGCTTAACTAAGCTAGAAGTAGGATAATAGAGAAATGGGCAGAATACACTTGGCATGGGCTATCATGCACTTTTAAATTTGGACTATATAAGGTGTCAAAAATGTTTCCATTATAATTTTGAGAAAAATGATGATAGGTAGAGTGACACCTTGGGTGTCACATGGCCCTCTCCTAGTACCTTGGTGTATGACTAGGACCTAGAAGGTAACCTTGTCCACTATGTGAAAATGATCTAAACATTTAGACATAGCTTCATCTTGTGATTTTTTGCATAACTTCCTCTTGGTAATTTGTGAGATTTCTTCTAATTATTCCATATTTTATCTATAAATACCAATTCTATAGAAGAAACCCTCTAAAAAATGGTTAAAGAGGAATGAAGTAGGAAGGAGAATATAATATTTTAGGAAAATGTTGGATTAATTTAAGGAGACATTGGTATGAAAAACTAAAGCTAGGTTTAAACCAAGGTTTGAAGGAGAAAGAGGGAATTTAGGAGATGGAAAAATAAGACTCAATGAAAAAAAGTAAAGGGGAATAATATGGATATAGAGAGGACTAATATGGGAGAAGAAAAGAAATAATATGAAAGATACTTGATGAAAAATAAAGTAGAAATGAGAATCTAAAATGAAATTGAGGAAAGAAAATGGTTTAGAAAGAGGTAAGTCCAGAAGGAATGTGGGTTTGAAAAGGGAAGATAAAATGTATAATAGAGGAAGAATGGAGTTAAAACCGACAAATATAGTAAACACTAACATTCCTACACTTATTCAAGAAAGATGGCTCCAAAATAGCAATCAAGTGGAAACTTCACAATTTTTCTATGTTCAAATGGGGAGAGGGAGGCCTATTTTATATATTTTCATACAAAAATAGAAGTCCAAATAATGTGATAAATGATCAAAGGGTTAGATTTAATGTGATAAATGATCAAAGAAAATAATCAATGATAGTTAAACAAACAAGACAATGGAAATAGAAATTTGTGCACCGGATTAGGAAATAGTAAACTATAAATACAAGGGTTTAGATGCACTTGTAGGAGATGGTTACCAGTACAAATGGACTCAAATGGTTTAAATAAGGGTATAGAAGATATATTTAGGGTTGAGGCATCATCATTTGATCATATTATATGATAAACTTGTGCATCTTTAATTTTCAAGTATTACTTGCTCTCTAAATTCATGGATATTTAAAACTAAATCATTTATAGATCTATTAGATTAAGTTTAAATTTATAGATATTTGTTTGTAAGTTTTCAATATGTATATATTTGTGAAATTATACATTTGTAAATTTTTTATATGAATACATATTTGGAAATTTGCAGGAGACATTCTTTATGAAAAACCCCCACCCCCTCTACTTGATGAGGCCCAATTGCGGCAAAACATTAATGAAAATATTAATGCAATTGAGGAGAACATCAATTTGATTAATAATCAACCTCACTTGATGCTTCCTCATGTGGTTCGGTTTGCATCTTCGATGCAAACCATTATTGATTCTGTTAGGTCTATTGATGTAGACCTAAATAGATTTCACCTTTGGCGGGAGGAGAGGAGGCAATTCTATGTGGATGGTCTTTCATATAAAGACATCCATGACCTCCATATAACAAAACAAACATTAGCCCCATTTTTTTGTCACCCAAAAACTAATCAACCTATAGCTACAACAAAAAAAAAAGAATTTCAATTAAGTGGTGTACGCATGAGGTGATTTTGAGACATTTTTGGGATTGGTGGTGGATGGTGTTTGATCACCCACCACATGCTAATTGTGAGGTACTGCTATATTTTTTGAAAATATTATGGGTGGAGTTTCAATTAGGTCAAAAACCCAATTATTTTGATATGAGAGAATTTCAAGGTGTTGGTCGTGGCATTCCACAACATAGACCAGGGGCACAAGTTAACCCCAATCGACCTATTCCTCCTGCTCTTATGGTTGCTCCTGTTTTGCCCACGATTCCTGCACCTATTCAACAGCAGGCAGTGTTGTCGACATTAGGAGCATTGAGTAGACTCTCGGGCAATCTCACTAAACAAGCTACCCACATGGCAGCTGAATTCAGTGGTGGAGAGCATCATGGAGGAGTCGATGCATCTCATCATAGAGCCTTACGCATGTTAGGGGCACATTTGTGTACAAATTGCAATCAACCGCATTATGGTCCTACTCCTACATCCACATCAGATGCAGGTACAATAGAAGTGGAGTCATACTTGGATCTACTATATTCGGATGATAATTCTACACAGGTACATTGACCACATTTTATTAAATATTTCAAGTTCATAATTTGAACATATCAAAATTTATATAAATAATTTAATGAATTAATATATAATTGTGAACTATTTGTTGTACAGATCTCAAGTTGCTCTAGGACCACATCACGATTTGATACATTGAGTTTTGCATCGACAGCTGTAGAGATTGGCACACCTTACAGGGTAAACCAATATATCTTAACCCTAAAACCATATGTATCTAATTCTAGTTTAAATTTTCTTCTTGAAACTTATCAATATAATATTTTAAATTAATAAGTATATAAATAAATAAATAACTATATGTACATGTATGTGAAACACTACTATTGCAGCGAGGCTTAGGTCATGTGGCATTTCCCATGTCTGACCGACCACGTGGCTCAGGTGTTTCTTCCACTGATCCTCCATCGTTAGCTATTATGCTTGAGTATTCCCTGGTGTGTGTTTAAAAAATTGTACTAAATTTGTATTAAGTTTCTTTTTTGAGTTTATATAAATTTATATATGCACCCATATATATGTAAGTGCAGGATGATAGGAGTGAGACTATTGGTCAGGTTGCTAGTTAGGGACAAATTCATGAGCCATCTACACATTTTGAGGTCCTAGACTTTACTAAATTTTCTATGTGCAATTTCTAGGTCTTTATATGCTAAATAAATTCTAACTTATTTCAAACTTGCTTTATTTAAAATTCTAGCAATTAGCAGGTCAAACTTTTGGTCAAGAAGATGAAACAACTATACCACCTACACAACAAAATGTTGGAGTAGATGAGAATGATTACACGGTAATTTAAATGCACACTTCAAAGCCTACATTTAAATATTTAATTTCATATGTCATTTTAAAAATTTTTAAATCTGATTGCAAGTTTCTTTCTCTTGTGTATAGCATGAGGTAGATCCATCTATTTCATGAGGAAGAAAGAGGCCTCTTTTAGATTTGAACTTGAGTGATGATCATACCTGACATAGATTTTTATTTCATAGGCTGAACTGTATGATGTGCACATTATTTTTTATATATGTCGTGCCAGGACTTTGACTATATATGTTGAACTTGCTATTACATGTACTTCTAGATATATTTCAGTATTTCATGAACTATGATTTGTATATATTTATACGCTGATGATGAGTAGATGTTTTAGTACACATTTCACGGGTCCTACCTATATTTTATAGTATTTCATGGACTTATCTAGATAGATCTACATGTATATATTATTGAGTATATGCTTGAATGTATTTTAGTATGCTAGATAATATGTTAAAGATAATATGTTAAATATGCTTCATTGTTCACTTCTAGATTATAAATTATTTAATTGAGACATGTTAGAAGATTTCTCTCTACTACATTTTTTAATTTAAGAAGTGATTATAAATTATGGTTCAATAGTTCTTCTTGAAATAGTGAACAATCTATTAACTGCCTCACAAACCTAAATTAAGTTAATTTACATAGTGGAATAGATAGGTTTGGTGTTACAATTATCTAATAGATAAGTTTGGCGTTACAATTATCTAATAGATAAATTTAGGGCACTTTATATAACAAGGTAATTTACCTAGGATAAACCTACAAAATCATGATAAAATGATTTAAGGATGTTAGACTCACTTTGATAGTGTCCAAACAAAATCTTCCTTAAAAAAACATTCAAAACATGATTCAAATGAAGCATTCAATTCTTGTAGAGAAACTAACTCTTTAGAAGAAACTAGAAGGAAATTCAAATCTTATCCACACAATATAAGCTACAAAAAAATTTATCACAATCCATTTTCCAATTTTTCCTATTTTTGACAATCCTTTTTCTGCATTATGGCTCAATAGTTCTTCTTGAAATAGTGAACAATCTATTAACTGCCAAAATTAATTAAATGTTTTCATTTATATTTATATTCAAAATTCAAAATTCTTTAATACATCACCTCACAAACCTAAATTAAGTTAATTTACATAGTAGAATAGATAGGTTTGGTGTTACAATTATCTAATAGATAAGTATGGTGTTACAATTATCTAATAGATAAATTTAGGGCACTTTATAACGAGGTAATTTACCTAGGATAAACCTACAAAATCATGATAAAATGATAAGGATGTTAGACTCACTTTGATAGTGTCCAAACAAAATCTAAATCTTAAAAAAACATTCAAAACATGTGATTCAAATGAAGCATTCAATTCTTGTAGAGAAACTAACTCTTTAGAAGAAACTAGAAGGAAATTCAAATCTTATCCACACAATTTTAGTTTATAATAGATAAGTTTGGTGTTACAATTTTATCTAATAGATAAATTTAGGGCACTTTATAACAAGGTAATTTACCTAGGATAAACCTACAAAATCATGATAAAATGATAAGGATGTTAGACTCACTTTGATAGTGTCCAAACAAAATCTTCCTTAAAAAAAATTCAAAACATTATTCAAATGAAGCATTCAATTCTTGTAGAGAAACTAACTCTTTAGAAGAAACTAGAAGGAAATTCAAATCTTATCCACACAATATAAGCTACAAAAAAATTTATCACAATCCATTTTCCAATTTTTCATATTTTTGACAATCTGATGAAAGGGGTAAATCATAAAACACACAATAATAGAAATTGAACACAGAAAATAAAACTTTCATTTATTGATTTGGGCAACTCATTACATTATAGAAGCTTAATTACAATAAGAGGAATCAGTCCTCCACAGGCTACAACACACTACAGCTACCATCACCAGGCTCTGGAATCTTTCACCTTCTGTAACCCCCAAATCAGCTAGGGTTTCTATTTTCCTACCTATTCTTGACTCTACACTTGCCCCCTTAACTCTACTACTGCCCAGGGTCCCCAAAATAGCCATAAATAACACTTTTTGGTGGCCTCCAACTAAATTTCAAAATTTATAACTCCCTATAAAAGTAGGTAAACTTCCAGGAAGCATAACTTTTGATCCGGGTGTCAGATTGATGAACTATTTTAGGCGTCGGAAAGCCCGCGATGTGAACTATCACGCCAAAAATTCGTAAATAGATTTCTATCAACTTTTCGGGACATTTAGGGAAGTTTTAGTGCCTCATATCTCGTTTCAAAAAATTTTAGGGGCTTTTAAGAAAATAAAAACTTTAATATCTTTCAGCTCAAAAATAATCTTTGCCTAATTCTTCCACCAAAGGTCTTATATTTCCATTTAGTAACTTTCTGCAAGTTTTTGCTTCAATCCGTGCCCAACTGCAAACTTTCCAAAAATAGCAGGTAGACTTTTCAAAATAGGCAGGTTGCTATTTTTAGCAGTTTTGGAAAAACTGAAAGTCCTACATCATTATTTTGGATATTATGGAACCAGAAACACTAATTATGGAAAGAAATGAAAACAACTACAATGATTTTGAATTATTTTCTTTTTGGGTGATGCAAGATTGCCCTTACACCACTAGATGCTCCTACATTAGACACCCAGGGTAATTTGAGAAGTGACCCTGTCACGTCTCAGATGTTTATGTGAGGGAATCCCAAATGGTCAACCTCTACCTTAGATAACCAAGAGGAATCTTCAATAGGCCTTCCTTTCCATTTTACCAGATATTCTTCATATTGCTTGTTCCGAGTACTTCTTCCCACACGGCTATCCAAGATCGCTTCTATCTTGTCCATTGGAGTAGATGCAGGAGTACTCCACTGCACTTCTGTTGGTCCATCCTCTGCTCCACCTTCATGATATTTTGATAAATCAATAATGTTGCAAATAGGGGAAATATTGATCCCATTCGGCAGCTCTACCTCATATGCATTGCCTAAATCATTCTTCTTCAAGATTCTGCATGGTCCAAATTTCTTCATTTTTAACTTATTGTATGTTCCAATTGGGAACCTTTCTTTTCTCAAGTGAACCATGACTTCATCTCCTACCTGGAACTCCTTATACCTCCTCTTCTGATCTGCCTTAGTTTTATACTGAGTATTCATCTTATTAATGTGCTTTCTCACCTCTTCATACAAATTCTTCAGATGTTCTACAAAGTCTTCAACCTTGGCACTTGTCTTTTCTCCCTTATCCAGACTCCTTAACTCTGAAGCATTTCTTGGACTATTCCCATATACAATCTGGAATGGTGATTTACCGATACTCCTATTGACAGAATTGTTGTAAGCAAATTCTACCTGTGGTAAAATTAAATCCCATCCCTTGGGCTTATCTCCTACTAAGCACTGTAGCAGGTTACCCAAACTCCTATTCACCACTTCGGTCTGTCCATCAGTCTGTGGATGGTGTGCAGAACTGAACTTCAAATCTGTCTTCAACTTCTTCCATAATGTCCTCCAGAAATAACCAACAAACTTGGTATCTCGATCTGAAACTATGCTCTTTGGTAGACAATGTAGTCTCACCACCTCTCTGAAAAATAATTCAGCAATATGAATAGCATCGTTATTCTTCTTGCAAGGAATAAAATGTGCCATCTTCGAGAATCTATCCACCACCACAAAATGGAATGATGTCCTCTCTGTGTCCTTGGTAAACCAAGAACAAAATCCATACTGATATCATCCCATGGCTTCTCTGGTACAGGTAATGATTGATACAAACCTATATTCTGACTTGTTCCTTTTGCCATCTGACATACTCTGCAACTCTGCACAAACTTCCTCACATCCTACTGCAGCTGTGGCCAATAATAATTTTCACCAACAATAGCAATGGTCTTATCTCGACCAAAGTGTCCGGCCAATCCTCCACTATGCTTCTCCTTAATCAGGTTCTCTCTCATGGAACTCCTTGGAATGCACAACTGGCTTCCTCTAAACAACATGCCATCTTGGAATATGAAATCCAACCATCTTGTCCTATCCCAAGTAATAGGTTCCAAACAAACTTTCTAGGCCTCTGCAAAATCTATATCCTCAGGATACAAACTTTTGAGCTCATCAAATCCAACAACCTCTATCTTCATTTTTGTCAACAAATTTTGCCTTCTGCTCAAGGCATCTGCAACTCTGTTGGACTTCCCACTCCTGTGCTTCAAAACAAAAGTATAGCTCTACAAAAACTCAACCCATTTTAAGTGCCTTTGGTTCAAGTTTCCTTGACTATTAAGATACTGCAAAGCCTGATGATCAGTATATAAAACAAACTCCTTTGGCAACAAATAATGTCTCCATTTCTTCAAAGCCTGAACTATTGCATAAAACTCCTAATCATAAACATAATACTTTTTCTTGGCATCATTAAGCTTCTCACTAAAATAAGCAATGGGCTTACCTTCTTGGCTCAAAACAACTCCTATACCACTACCACTAGCATCACAATCTACCTGAAATACCTTATTGAAATCTGGAAGTGCCAAAACAGGTTGCTCTACAACTTTATGCTTCAATGTATCAAAGCTCTTGTCTGCTCCTTTAGTCCATGAAAACTCTTTTCTATCCCCTCTCATTGTCTTAGTTAGGGGTGCACAAATGCTACTAAAATTCTTGATAAACTTTTTATAAAAACTTGCCAAACCATGAAAGGATCTTACCTCCGTTGTACTCCTTGGCATAGGCCATTCAATGATAGCCCTTACTTTTTCTGGGTCCATCTTAAGACCTTCTTCTGAGACTACAAATCCCAGGTATACCAACTCCTTCTTTGCAAAACTACATTTCTTTAGATTAATCAGCAACTTCTCCTCCCTAAGCTTCTCTAGAACTCTTCTGATATGCATTAGATGCTCATCCCAAGTCTTACTAAAAATTAAAAAATCATCCAAATAAACAATAACAAAATTTTCCAAAAATTCTTTCAATACCTCGTTCATGAGCCGCATGAATGTGCTCGGTGCATTGGTTAGCCCAAATGGCATGACTAACCACTCATACAAACCTTCCTTTGTCTTGAAAGCTATCTTCCATTCATCTCCTTCTCTGATATGGATCTAGTGATACCCACTCTTCAGGTCAATTTTCGTGGAGTACTTGGCTCCACTCAAACAATCCATAATGTCATCCATTCTCGGCAATGGAAATCTATACTTGATAGTTATCTTATTGATGGCTCGAGAGTCTGTACACATCCTCCATTCTCCATCCTTCTTTGGTGCTAGTACTGCAGGTACCGCACATGGACTTAGGCTCTCCCTTATTAGTCCCTTCCTTAACAACTCCTGAACTTGTCTGTTCAACTCTTCATTCTCTGCAGGGGTCATTCTGTGGGCTACCTTGTTTGGCAAACTAGCTTCTGGTATCAAATCCATTTGATGACTTATCTTCCTTACTGGTGGCAAACCTTCTAGTACATTATCAGAGATAATGTCCTGGAACTCTTCCAACATATCTGAAACTTTTGCTAGTACATCTTCACAGTTCTCTTGACTAATCTTAGGAATTAATGCAAAGCAATGACACTCATGCTTCATACCCTCCAAAAATTTCTTCCCATCTACCAGGCAAATTCTAGCAGTACTACATACCTTTTCTTCCACCTCCTTCAAGGGCTTCAACTTATGACAAACTCCATCCTTTGTCAGGGAATATGTGTTTGCACGGCCATCATGGACAGTGCTCCTATCATACTGCCATGGCCTCCCCAACAGCATATGACATGCATCCATTGGTATGATATCACACAACACCTCATCATAGTAATCACCAATCTTGAACTTCACTAAACACTACTCATTGACCAAAGCTCTATGGTGCTTCTGTAACCACGCAATCTGATATGGATGCGGATGCTTCCTTCTTGTCAACTTCAACTTGTCAACCATTTCCTCTAAAACAAGATTATCAGTGCTTCCACTATCAATAATAATATCACAACACTTACCTTCACATTTGCACCTTGTGCGGAATAAACTCTTCCTCTAATTGGGTTCTTTCTCCTCATTTAGCAAGGTTCTTCTTACAACTAGGGTTTCTCCCCTTTCAACATCTTCAGAATGCTCAGAATGTGCATCTTCATCTACATGTGCAACTCGTGCATTGCCTTCAGGTCTTCTATTTGTCCTTCCTTGATGTTGCGGACACTCGTATGCTTGATGCCCTTCTTCCCCACATTGGAAATAGGTTCCTCTGAAACCTCCTCTTCCGGGTCCTTGCCCAGGTCTACCCCTTCCTCTTCCTCTTTGCTCACCATTGTTCTGGTCACGAGGGTGATAGGCGTTATCCCCTTTCTAATTTTGACTGGTGCCAGCTTCTTCACTTTTCTTTTGATCTTCATTACGGCCTCCATAGGGCCTCCCACTAGTCCTTCTGCCTTGACCTCTTCCCCTTTGCTTGCTGTCAAATCTTTTATTTAGCTTCTCTTCCACCTTCAGGGAAAATTGGTATGCATCTTCTATGGTGGTCATTCTGACTAGGCTTAGCTCCTCTTGAATCTTGGCCTCAACCCATTAATGTAACGGGCCACCTTCTCCTTATTGGCCTCTCCATGGCATGTCCTGATAGTGATCTTACTTATTACCTTGCTTCAGTCCTTGCAACTTCTTCAGTAACTCCATCTCATAATCCACAGGAATGAACTGCTTCTTTAGTTTCTCCACCATCCAATCCCATCTGGTGATATTTCCTTTTCCTCCTCTATTCCTCTCTAGTTGGACCTCCTTCCACCAAATATTGGCATGGCCCTTCAACTTTGTTTTTGCAAACTTGACTTGATCTGGGTCCTCCACATCTTCATACTCAAAATACTCCTCCATGTCATTGATCCAATCAATAAGCTGTTTTGGGTTCAAATCCCCAGAATATGTTGAAACCTCGATCCTGGGCCTCTTTCTAATCTTTGAAATAGCCCTTAACAACCTAACTTGTACAGGATCTTTGGCACCTTCTTGCTCTTCCTCAGATAGCTCTTCTTCAGCTTCATCTTCGCTTTCGTCTCTTATCCTCGGCTCAAACCCTCTTCGTAGCTCCTCTTGTAACGCATCGATTTGCCTTTGCAGGGCTCTAAAACCCTCTTTTGTCAAAGCATTCCTCCCAACACGATTTCTTCGTGGAGGCATCCTAGTCTTCGTAGCAAACCCAGAACCTCAGGTCCTAGTGCAAACTGCCTCACGGTTGGCAATCTATCTACACACTCAAGAACCCTTGCTCTAATACCACTTGATGAATGGGGTAAATCATAAAACACACAATAATAGAAATAGAACACAAAGAATAGAACTTTCTTTTATTGATCTGGGCAACTCATTACATTACAGAAGCTTAATTACAATAAGAGGAATCAGTCCTCCACAGGCTGCAACACACTACAGCTACCATCACCAGGCTCTGGAATCTTTCACCTTCTGTAACCTCTAAATCAGCTAGGGTTTCTATTTTCCTACCTATTCTTGACTCTACACTTGCCCCCTTAACTCTACTACTACCTAGGGTCCCCAAAATAGCCATAAATAACACTTTTTGGTGGCCTCCAGCTAAATTTCAAATTTTACAACTCCCTATAAAAGTAAGTAAACTTCTGGGAAGCATAACTTTTGGTTGGGGTGTCCGATTGATGAACCGTTTTAGGCATCAGAAAGCTTGCGATGTGAACTATCACACCATAAATTCATAAATGGATTTTCATCATCTTTTTGAGACATTTAGGGAAGTTTTAGTGCCTCATATCTCATTTCAGAAATTTTTAGGGGCTTTTAAGAAAACAAAAACTTTAATATCTTTCAGCTCAAAAATGATCTTTGCCTGATTCCTTCACCAAAGGTCTTATATTTCTATTTAGTAACTTTCTGCAAGTTTTCGCTTCAATCCATGCCCAACTACAAACTTTCCAAAAATAGCAGGTAGACTTTCCCAAACAGGCAGGTTGCTATTTTTAGCAGTTTTGGAAAAACTAAAAGTCCTACATCATTATTCTAGATATTATGGAACCAGAAACACTAATTATGGAAAGAAACGAAAACAACTACAATGATTTTGAATTAACTTCTTTTTGGGTGATACAAGATTGCCCTTACACCACTGGATGCTCCTACATCACAATCCATTTTCTACATTATGGTTCAATAGTTCTTCTTGAAATAGTGAACAATTTATTAACTGCCAAAATTAATTAAATTTTTTCATTTATATTTATATTCAAAATTCAAATTTCTTTAATACATCACCTCACAAACCTAAATTAAGTTAATTTACATAGTGGAATAGATAGGTTTGGTGTTACAATTATCTAATAGATAAGTTTGGTGTTACAATTATCTAATAGATAATTTTAGGGCACTTTATAATAAGGTAATTTACCTAGGATAAACCTACAAATTCATGATAAAATGATTTAAGGATGTTAGACTCACTTTGATAGTGTCCAAACAAAATCTTCCTTAAAAAAACATTCAAAACATGATTCAAATGAAGCATTCAATTCTTGTAGAGAAACTAACTCTTTAGAAGAAACTAGAAGGAAATTCAAATCTTATCCACACAATATAAGCTACAAAAAAATTTATCACATTTTGAAATTATTCAAGAAGTAGCATAATTTCTTGTGAGGGTTGTGGTGATTAGAAGTAGCACTTGCAATTAATACATCTTACAAAAATCCACTTTCAATTATGCTTTGATGAATTCTCATATGTACAAGTGAATTTATCTAATGTGTAGGTAATTTTTTTGAATTTTTGAATAGATAGTATATACCTTATCAAGGCCCCTTCATTTTTCCTACTTTTGACAATCCATTTTCCACTCTTTCCAGAACTTCTAGTTTCATGTGTTTAGCTTTAGTAGCCTTCTCCAAGTGATCTCTTCTTGTATTTATACATTCTCTTTAGATCTTCTCTTTTATACCTTATTGGTTCACAATGTTGGTGCATTAATCGGGCTTATAATGATTACTCAGAATGCTTCTAGTGCTAGGGAATTATTTCATTTTTGAGATTCCTTTTGCTATGTAGATTCTTGTCTTGGTTTGATTGGCCATTCTCTTAGTAGTTCTATTGAGTGGTTATTAGGGATTATCTTCAAGTTCTTAATAACATCTTTGATTGGTCATGAAGGCAAGTGGCTATTAGGGATTGTTACGACAATCATATAGGTGTTTGGATGACCACTTATGCATTTTACAGTCCTCTCTTGTTTCATTAGGACAATCCTATAATTGGTTTGGTAGCCTTTTATGAATTTCATGAAGGCCACTTGTTTCCATAAATACATGTCTATCTAACTAGCATATGACCATTTAGAATGATATAAGATCATCAATCACTATGAAAACCTCTTGACTAACATGATTACTTTATTGTTTCATGAGTGTCCTATTTGTTTCATGACTATCCTATTTGTTTTATTATTATATCATATGGATTTTTGCAATGCACTGTAGATGATATAACCTCATTATGACTGATTTTTAGATTTGAATTGCTCTTATGAGAACATCTCAATGATTTATGATAGTCTAGATTGGATATGGCAATAATCTTCATGCGTGACAATAATCTTCTATTTGCTATGACAATGAGTAACCTTTATGGTAGTCATTTAGTTTGAAATAATAACTATTTACTACCTTACCTATTCATGATAACCCTCATTATTACCTTAGCAGTCGTAAATAACTCTACAGTTCACCAATGACTACACCTAGGTAATATGATAGCACAGTCCCATATTTATTAGTGATAACATTAGACTATTCAAGACAATGATTAAAGAATATAGAGGAGGACCATGGAATTCATAGAGGTGATATTAAACCATGTTTCAAATATGCAAACTATCCTAGGACTATTTCCCTTTAACTATCATGACACTACTTTTCAACTTTTGTGCATTTAAATAATATAAAATAAATACTAAATCTATAAATCTTAAAACATACTTTAATTCTAATTCTAAATAATGCGACAATAATGCAACAACAATATGAGGTCTTACAAGAAGACCCCTACGCTCACAACAGAATTTGTTTTTTGAAGCTACTAGGGCACGAAGACGCTCATTCTTTCTGGAGAATGAACGCCTAGGGTTTCGAGATGCTTTTCATAATTTTTGATAGAGATCTTTCCCGGCTCGTCATGAGCCTCCTGGTTTCCATAACTTTGGTTCTTTTGGAAGATACACTGGCCAAAATCTGTGCTATGCTTCAGGAAACTTGGCAGAATCTGGAAATGGAGTTTGACAGGTATGGAAGGAAAAAACAATTCAGGGTCAAAATCATGATGATAGGGTTTCTATGGAAATCGTTAACATTCAAATTTTAGAGGATATGGTAAACCCATATATTCAAGATCTTACTTCACGGGCCCTTATTGGTAAGGTCTAGAACCCTAATTTTAATCTTGATGCTTTTCTTAATTGGGTTAGGGTTACATGGAAAGGGATTTTAGATGTTTTCTTCTTGCATAAAGATTTATGTGTTTTTACGGTTGTTTTTGAAAATGGTTGTTTTTGAGATGAAACCCTCCGTCAAAAATTATGGTTCTATCAAGGTAAAGGGATCTGTCTGCAGAAATGGGAACCAAACTTTGATCCTGTTAAAGCTAACATGAATTTTGTTCCTTTTTGGATCTCATTGCCAAACTTACCGCTAGAGTATAGAGATCTTACTATTATTGAATTTTGTGCCAAGAAATTGGGCTTCTTCATTAAGCATGATATGTCAAATTTTCAAAAACCAGATATGCCAATAAGATTTTCCATAATTCTTAATACTCCATTTCCCTTCCCCAAATTTATGGAGTTTCACTCTAAATTTGGAAACTAGAAAAAAGTAGTTGTATTTGAGAATCCCATGGCTATGGAAAAAATAGAAATGTTGGACTCAAATAAGACTTGTGAGGCTTTGGAAGAAGTTAATTTTTCAAAGGAAAACCTAGACTCTGTTAATATTGGGGAGGCATCTTTAAATCATTTTGTAAATTCCTCTATTTCCAAAGAAGAGCACCAGTCCGTAAAGGAGTTAGAGGAAGAATGTCCTTTTGAGTTTGTAGTTGGTAAACTTGAGGATTTTGAAACTCTTATTTTTCCTAGTGACAAAATCAAGAAAAATTTGCTTAATTCCTTCAACAGTGAGGAGAATAGTAATAGGGAATTTGCAAATCAGGTGGATGAGTCAGGCTTGGATGGTTTTCCTTTTTCTGAGGACGAAGCAAATGCTTTTGTTGAAAGTACCATCCGTAAAGTTGCTTCTGACCTCATGGAAGAACTGGCGGATGAGGTAATTGCAGAAAAGCCAAATTCTATTGACGATAGTTCAACTGATTTTAGCATTTATGTTCCAAGCTTAGATCCAGAAAATTGTTTAAATCAGGGGAAGTTAGACCGAGCTGTTCCACTAGGAGAAGGAAGTGATGTTTTCAATTTTGAAACAAAGTTGTCGATTTCTCAATCTTTGAGTCAGGACTCACCTACCAAACAGAGTTCCATTTCTCCCTCTAAGAGAGGATGTAAGCCAAAATCCTTTAAAACTTAGGAAGAAATAAAAGCCAATTTGTAGGCCAACCTAGATACATGTCTGAGATCGGGGAGAGTGAGAAACTCTCCCTACGAACAATGAAGATCCTTTCTTGGAATGTTAGGGGCATTAACGCCCCTAACAAGAGATGCTTGATTAAGCATCAGTTAGATTCCTCTGGTATGGATATTGTCTTTCTTCAAGAATCAAAATTATCTCAATCTCAAGCTGATATTATTTTCCCAAACTGGTTAAAATGGAAGTATATTCACTTTCCTTCTCAGGGGGCTTCAGGAGGTCTAGCTATACTTTGGGATAATAAAATGTGTGAAGTAGATTTAATTTGCTCTGTTCCAAATTTTTTATTGGTTAAAATTACTTCCTCCTCATTAAATTTTTGACTCTTTAATATTTACGGACCTATTGCAACTAGAGAAAAAAAATAGTGTTGGGACACTTTAACAGCACTTCTAGAGCAATTATCTGGAGAGAAAGTTATTTTAGGGGGAGATTTTAATGCTATTTCTTGTTTAACAGAAAAGTCGGGAGGAATTTGCCCTCCCCATAGGGTAATAGAGGATTTTAAAGAATTTATTTCAGATAATGCCTTAATTGATAGCCCTTTACTGAATGGGAGCTTCACTTGGTCTAATAGTAGGAAAGGTTTTTTAAATATTATAGAAAGATTAGATAGGTTTCTATTCTCTTCTGAGTGGTGTCTTGAGTCAAACATTCCTAGTTCATCCGCTCTTCCTTTTACTGCTTCAGATCATTTTCCTATTTCTATTCAACTGGATGCCAATTTGAGTAGGAAGAATTTTAGGGCATCATTTAAGTTCCAAGCTATGTGGTTTAGAGATAAATTTTTTTTACCCCTACTAGAATCTTGGTGGAAGAATGAACCTTTTGTAAATGGTTTGCACATGTTTTGGGTTAATGAAAGGTTGAAATATATGAAAAAGAAAATTTTGGAATGGAATAAAACTTCCTTTGGTAACATTTTTTCACCAAAAGCAGCACTACAATCTCAATTAGACCAGTTAAATGAAGTCATTATTAGTAAGGGCATGGATAATGATTCTTTTGAATATGTTAAAACTCTTCAATCTAAATTAGAGGAAATTTTAGCCTGGGAAGAAATTTTCTGGAGACAGAAATCAAGGGAATTATGGTTAAAGGAAGGAGATCGAAATACAAAGTTTTTTCATGTTTCGACCATGCTAAGAAGACACAAAAACTCTATTTTCTCGATAAAAGATTCTATGGGAAACATCTTACAAGAGGATTCTCTCATTCAAAAGGAAGGAATTAATTTTTTCAAAAACTTCTCTCTAGAGAAATAAATCAGATCCCCAATTCGACTGTAGCAGAAGTTATAAACCATATTCCTAATCTGATTTCTCAAGAAGATAACTTGGAGTTGATGAAACACTTTACTTTAGAAGAAATCAAAGTAGTAGTCTTCTCTTTAGATCTGGACAAATCTCCTGGCCCAGATGGTTTCACTCCTCTTTTCTTTCAAAAATGTTGGGATTTTTTGGGAAAGGATATTTGTCTAGCTGTAGAAGAGGCTCGAAGAAATAGAACTATTTTGAGAGAAATTAATTCTACATTTATTGCTTTAATCCTAAAAGTTGCTACTCCTTCCTCTTATGCCAATTTCAGACCTATCTCACTTTGTCATACTTTTTATAAAATCATTTCTAAAGCAATTACCTTAAGACTTGCTACCCTTATCCCAAAAATTGTTTCTGATGAACAAGGAGGTTTTGTTCTAGGCAAGGAAACTTCAGAAGGTGCTCTGGTTGCTCATGAGGTACTACATTCAATTCATCAACATAAACTCCCTGCTATGCTGGTTAAGATGGACATGTTAAAAGCTTATGATAGAGTGTCTTGGGATTTTTTGTTCTAAGTCCTCCTTAAATTTGGTTTCTCTCCAAAATGGTGCAAATGGATTTCTTCTTGTATCTTTGGTGCAAGTTTTTCAGTATTGATTAATGGCTCTCAATTTGATTTCTTTAAGTCTTCCCAAGGAATAAGGCAGGGAGATCCTCTTTCCCCTTTTCTTTTTATTTTAATGGCTGAAGGATTGAGTAGATTAATTATGAGATAGAACACACTGGGTATCTGGAAAGGGATAAATATTCCTAGAATCCCTTTTTCTATTATGCATGCTTTGTTTGTAGATGATACTTTGTTGTTTGGGCAGCCTGTGATGAAGGAAGCTAAAGTTTTGAAGTATGTCATTACCAGGTATTGTTTAGTATCAGGTCAAAAAGTGAACCAAAGCAAATCTAAAATTTTCTTTTTCTTTTCATCTTCTTTGGTGCAAAGAAGGATAGCTAAGTTTCTTGGATTCCAAGTTGATGCTCTACCCTCAAGGTATTTGGGAATTCCCCTTTTTTCGGGTTCAATTAAAAACATGTTTTGGGATAAGCTTATTACAAGCATCAAAGCTAAAATATCTACTTGGAAAGGCAAATGGCTTACTTTGGCAGGGAAAATTCTGATGATCAAAACAATCTTATCAGTGGTTCTAGTTTATCTGCTTTTAGTTTTGAAGGTCCCAAAAACCATTGTTTCTTATATTGTGAATATTTTAAGAAAATTTTTGTGGAATGACTCCAATTCGAATGGGAGAAAGATTCCCCTAATTTCATGGGATAAAATTTGTATTCCTAAACATCTAGGAGGATCTGGGATTCATAATATTACAGCTCAAAATAAAGCTCCTGGAGCCAAATTGGTCTGGAATTTATATGAAAAATTAGATTCTAAGTGGGGAAAAATAATGTATGCAAAATATTTAGATTCTTTTTCTCCCGAAAGAATATTTACTATTCTTAACCCAAAAGAGGGTTTTCACATGTGGAACTTTTTGATAAATTGTCGAGAAGTTATTTCCCCTTTTTTTATCTTGGGTTATCCATGATGGAAACTCTGCCCTTTTCTGGGATGACTCTTGGAATAATCATCCTCCTTTAGCTAAAATAGAAGGTCTTCAAGAGATCAAAAGTTTTTTGTGTTAGGCTTGGGGAACAAAAGTTAAAGATTATTTTGAAATTGATCACAATTCAGAATTTAATAAAGTCAAATGGAAAAATTTTGATGATTTCTTGATCCCTCAAGAGCAGAAGATTTTATTCAAAAATATTTTGAAAGATAGAAGACTTTTTATCTCAGGTGAAAAGGATAAACTAGTTTGGGCTCCTTCAAAATTTGGTCGATACACGGTTAAACAAGGTTACCTAAGTATCACTAGTAAGGATTCTAATCCAAATTTTATTTGGCCCCATAAGCTCTGTTGGAGTGAGCCTTGCCTACCTAAAGCAAGAGCTTTTACCTGGTTAGCACTGAACTACCGAATCCTTACTAGTGATAGGTTAGCTAAACTTGGGATTACAAAGTCTTTCTTATGCCCCTTCTGTCATGAGGTGGAGGAATCAATGGATCATCTTTTGTTGAATTGTAATTTCTCCTCACAAGTTTGGTACTGGCTTCTTTCAAAGTTGAGTTGGTTTGGTCCTCTTCCTTTTTCTTTACTTCAAGTCTTCCAAAGTTGGCCTATGTTATTTTCAAAGCCTACTTTTTCTACATTATGGCTTGTTTCACCAAGTATTGTCATCTGGTCATTATGGCTAGAAAGAAATAATAGAATATTTTAAAAAATAAATAATCCTCTCCATATAGTTATGGGTAAAGTTCAAAAAACTATTTTAGAAGTTGTTTTAGCCTCACTTTTATCAAAAAAGGAGGGTTCTCTAATTTTCACAAACTAGGATGATATGATATTAAAAACTTAGAAGCAGTTAAGGCTGCCTAACTCTAACTGCTTTATGTCTGAAGATAAGATTGATCAATCCTCTATCAAATGGATCCCTCTGCCTGAATGTTTTGTAAAACTCAACTTTGATGGTGCGAGTAGAGGCAATCTAGGAAATTCAAGTGCTGGTTGTGTTATTAGAAATCATCATGGAGTAGTTCTTAGAGCTTTGTCAATTAAGCTGGGTACAATAACAAATAATGAGGCTCAGGCTTTGGCTTTAATAGCTAGTTTGAATTTAGCATCAAAATGTGGTTTTAGAAACCTTATCGTGGAAGGTGATTCATTGAATATTGTTAGAGCTTTTTCCAATAACTCCTCTCCAAGTTGGAAAATTGATTACATTTTAAAGTTTGGAAGGAATATTCTGAAGCATTTCCAATCTTTTCAAATAATTCATACTTACCATGAAGGTAATCTATTAGCAGACTTTTTAGCTAATTTTGCATTCAGTTCCAATGATGCTATTATTCAATGGGATTTTGACTCTTTCCTTTTGATCCCCAGAGTTAGCTATATATTGGAGAAGGACAAAAAGGCTTAATTTGGGTAATTTTGGTGTCATTTTTAGAGACTTCATTAGACTATCTTTACTTATTTTTATCCCTACTCTATCAGCCTTCCGTGCTAATAAGCTAACATTGCTTAAGTGCTTTGAAATATCTCTTCATTGGGTGTGTTGTACTTCGATGTATTTCTCAAGTGCAAGATGGTAGATTTCGCACAAGGGAGCTGACATTTCTTTATCTCCTATACTTGATGAGCATTGCGTGTTATTTATTCATTTAACTTGGTAGTATGATCTGTTTCTGTTATAGTTGCTTCTTGTTTTTTTTGCATTCGATAACTTCCAAGCTTTTGCAGTTCAGCATGGGCTCTGTTCATCAGAACACCAGAATTTCCTGGCCTATTCGGAACTAGGAATGGCCCCTTCTTCATTTTTTTAACCCAAACTCAATGCAGGAAGTATTTAAGATTTATGAGGACTCTGTTGGAAGAGTGATCACTCAGGTTTGTGACTTACAAGTTTTACATTCTCCAGTTTCTATTTATCCATCTCAAGCTGCTTCACATTTTCTCTCTAATGCAATGAACCATTTGCAAAATGGAGATAGGGTAAGGGATTTGGGTATAATGTTTGTCTAGAATGTTCATTTCTCTGTTGATACATTTAATGTTGCTTTAGAAGACTATGATTTGCATGAAGGTTCTACTCTTGTGGGAGGGTTATTTGATTGCAGGTTACTATTTCGCACTCCTGAACTTCACTACCTCTTCAATGCATTTATGCATGGCCTCCACAATAATTGTGTGACTTCCTTTCAGAACTCTTTTCACTGTCACAGGCATGAATTGGGGAATCATTTGGCAGTTAAGGCTTCAAAAAATTTTAATACACTGCTCTTTTTATTGAATTATGTTCCTCCTCCACCACCTCCTCCTCAGCTCGCAAAAGACAAGGATCAAGAAGAGGATTGTGCCTTGCAGATAATAGAAATTGCAGACTAATTGGGAGTTCCCTCATGTTTTGCTTTTTAGCACTAAGTTTTTTGATCTGATAAGTGGTCGACTCCGCCAGCTATATTGTAAATATTTTTTGTTATTAGTATGAACTCTGCTAAGAATTGAGTCACATAATGTTACTACTGGATTGACTCATTGTTCTGAGTTGATTTTTGATTTATTTTTGTCACAAATAGGCTATAACCAGAGGTTTTCTTTATCAATTCTTTCCTACCGGTATGCCTCCCTAAATCTGGCATTTTGTATTTTTCCTTTTTAATTAATATATTTTAGTGGTGTTTACCACTTTTTGGAAAAAAATAAAAAAATAAAAAAAATAAATCTTAAAACATAGCTAAAGTGGGTACAAAAATGATCGGAAAAATACAAACTATATACTTATTGAACCTCCACACTAATATCATTTGTGGCAATCATAAAATAATATTCAATCCGTGAAAATTAAATACATAGATCATAAAAAGAGTCTCAAAACAAAAAAATAGGTCCATTATTAAACATATGAGTATATCTATACAATTAGCTTATAGGTCCATGTTATTAGTTTGACATGACTACAAAATTGATCTACCATTTACATTATGATGAAATCTTGTAGTGGCAATCATGGAAAAATCTACTTGTAGGATACACTTGCAAGAAATAATGAATGTAAATGAGAATAAATTAATATGTACCAAAAACACAAAATATTAATGCAATATGTAACTAAATAACACAAAAGAGGATGTAAGATGATGGCTTAAGGGGAGCTAAGAAGATGTCTTAAGGGGATACATAAGAGGATGGCTTTGGGGGATGTATAAGAGGATTAACTAAAAGGGGAGCTAGAAGAGGATGTATTAAGGGGATACAAAAGAGGATAGCTTACTTGGAGAGATGTACATGAGTCAATTTACAAAGTATAAGATAAAACTTGATGGCTTAAGGGGATGTAAGAGGATGGCTTAAGGGGAGCTAAGAGGATGAATTAAGGGGATGTACAAGCGGGTGTCTTTAGAGGATGGATGAGAAATATATGAGTATATATATATATATGTAATTACCTAATTTGTGTTCACTTTTAGTTGAAGACTACAAAATTGACCTCACATACTTGTATGGTGAAAACTTCTATTGACAATCATGCAAATTTGACTACTTGTCTAGGGTACACCTGCAAAAAGTAATGTTCAAATGTACAAGTAAATTAACTATATATTTACATGAGTCAATACAAAATTTAAGACAAGGGGAATAATATAGAAGGTGAAATGAGAATGAAATAATTTATATACCAAAAACATAACACATTGGTACATTATGTAGTTCTAGATAACATGTTGAATGTGAAAGCCATGATGTAAGTATATACAATTACCTAATTTGCGTTCAATTTTAGTTGAAGACTACAAAAATGACCTCACATACTTGTATGGTGAAAACTTCTATTGACAATCATGCAAATTTGACTACTTGTCTAGGGTACACTGGCAAAAAGTAATATTAAAATGTACAAGTAAATTAAGTATATATTTACATGAACTTCAATACAAAATTTAAGACAAGGGAAATAATATAGAAGCTAAAATGAGAATGAAAGAAATTATATACCAAAAACACAAAACATTGATGCATTACATGTAACTAGATAACATTATAGGATACATTTAAGAGGATGTATTTAGGGGATGTAAGAGTATGGTTTACATACCTAGAAATTTATTCCATTCTACCATCTACATCCTCATTTTTTGTAATGCATCTATAATTGACTCATGTACTTTTATTGAAAGTGTCCATAACTATTTATTAAAAGGTTTGCCTTGATATCTGACTAGTTTTATATTTGTTGCCACAATCAAATGTGAGTAGTGTATGATCTTCTTATGTGTTTCATAATCTTCAAATGCAGGTAAACCATTCCTTCTTATTAGATATTTTCGTAGCCAAGTGCCAACAACAACCACAAAACCTGTTGGATACTCCATGTTATCATCATCTACTCTAGGATGTAACAACTTTTGTTTTGTCTCAACACATTGACCCAACCAATACTTGGTTTCCTCTTCATTGCCCTCAGGTGCAACAACAACATACACATGTCCTACAAAAAAATTATGTAATTCAATAAAGTTTGACATGTATCTAAATCACATAAATTTGTGCATGCATACATATATAATTAATTATATATAGATGTACAAAAAAATGATAATAAAAAAATATTGAAAATAAAATTACCTTCTTGTACAAGGTCTAAAACACGATCATAGTCATCTGATGCAAACATTTGATTATCATCTTCAATTGTTGTTTCAAGTTGATCTTGTGTTTCTGTAGGTGTCAAGGATCTTTGTTTCCATTCTTCAACCCATTTTGTATTTTCACATGCTCCCCAATCACCTATAATAAAAAATTTACAAAAACATGCAAGCTCCCTAGTCCATATAGTCCATGTGCTTGAATTTGAACTCTTAAATGAATGTCATTTTGTTGATCCAATTATTGTCTCACAATCAAGTCAAATAGGAATATTCTCTTCAACTAACCAAAAGAATCATCGAATTATAGAGTTCTAACTTGATCCCATAGATAATTTTTCATTACACCAATCCACAATTGCACGTACATCTCTAAATTTGGCTGCATCCTCAAATTTTAGTTGCTCTCTAGCAAGATCTCTTTTCACACATGCTCCAGCTCCATCATGTTCTCCTTTACCATGTACAGCTTCAAAAAAACTCCACATATGTTGGATATTGATTTCTTTGTGAGCCCTACATAGCCAATAGAACATTCTTGCATTTTTTAATTGCCCTGTACAATTATCTGACCATATGAAATGTTGTGCCATCTGGATTCCTCTTTCTTTTAAACTTTCATAAAATTTTGTGAAACAATATTGCACAAACTCTGAGAGTGTAACCGGTTATCACTCAAATAGAAATGATACTCCCTCAAAAATTTTCTATTATCTTCTGTACTATCATCTGCATGTTTGTATACAATATGAACAAATATGGCCACTTGCACTAAATTATAATACCGAGATTGAATTTCCTCTTGTGGAGCAAGAGTATAGTTTTGTGCAAAGTCAACCACTGATAGGATAGCTCCAATTGGAAACGTGTTTTTACATGAAAGAAATTGTCCATTAAGCCACCGAGCATATTGGCAATGTTTGACATATTTGGATACAGTATTATCCTCAAAATCTTTGATGGATTCATGCACACAAATTTTTTCAGTGACTAACTCACAACGCTTTCTAATTTTTCCATCCTTTAAAGAATATTCAACATTCTTGAATCTTTTCACATCCACTAATTGTTGTCCAAATTCATGTGAAATATTTTCATGCCTACATTCTCTTAACAATGAAAAGTTGCCATCTATTGCATTGTCTAGAAATACATGCTTTCAAATAAAATAAATATCCAGTATATGTTTCACCTAACAAACTTGCTACAAACTCCTTAATTGTTTGAGGTGGCATATTAATACCACATTCTTGCATAATTTCATCAGTATGCAAAGTAGAACATATATATGGAAAAACATCATAATAATACAAAATTGCACGCGTTTTACAACAACAAGAGATTCATTGTTTATTAATTTTCACATACCAAGGTTTACATTTCTCAAAATATCTTTGGCTTATGGTAATATTAAATGGTTCTAACACTAAATCATCCAAGAATTTTTTATATAATTCAATTTGAGTCATGTCTAATAGATGTTTTGGATAAGGATCATGAATTTTAGACCCCACTCATAATTTTAAAACATCTCTAACATTAGATGATACCTATAATAAGTGAAATCTGAATGAAGATTATAACTAATCTAATGCATAAATACATGATTATACATTCGTGAAGACCTCACGAATCCATGCGGGAAGGAGATGCACCTATGTAGCTCCTCAGATGTTTCCCTTGATCAGATTGACTAATGTGGATTGCTCAAGTGCTCACAACACAATGTAGATGAGTGATTAGGGATTTGATGACTAATTTGGAGGGAGATAGGGGATGATCAGAGTGATTTTGGCAGAGGTTTGATAAGATGAGGAGATTGGGGAGTGATTTTGACAGAGTTCTGATGCATGAAGTGGTCTTATGAAAATGGCTTGGAGAAGGTCCAATTTATAGAATTTTGGAGATGAGGATGGAGGGTGAGGATTCAGTTGACAAGATCAAGGGCTAGGAATAAAAGTGAATCTTTTATTCCTAGTGGATGAATTAAAAATTTCCATTTTGGGAAGAGTGGAGGATGGTGGGAGACATCTGAATTTAAAATTTAGTGAGTGGAGGATAGTGGGAGACAACTGAATTTTAAATTCAGTGAGTGGAGGATAGTGGGAGACAACTAAATTTTAAATTCAGTGAGTGGAGGATAGTGGGAGACAACTGAATTTTAAATTCAGTGAGTGGATGAGTGGGGGACAAGGTTAATTAAGTGGCATCTTAATTAAATTAAGTCTAGGTTAATTAGATAATCAGGATTTATCTTATTAATAGGGATTAGGGAAATGGAAAAATTAATTAAATGAATATTAGGAATATTCATTCAGTTAATAGGATAGGGTTGTAAGGTTAAATGGATTAATTAGGTGAATTAATTGATCACCAAGGATATGCAGATTGGGGGAATGGATTAGTGTGAGGTACGGAAAATTGATTTGCAGAGCAGTCTAATTTTAGGTGTCTACATTTGCCCCTCTTTGAGATGGTGTTGCAGCTAAGCAACATTATTTTAAAGAAGTTAGAACAGAGAGTTGGATTGGATAGAAAAAAGATTTTGGTTTGGAAGAATAAGGTTTGGGGATAATTGGTAAGGCTGTTATGGCTTAGGCCTTCATGAGCAAATGTAATAAGTGAAATCTGAATGAAGATTATAACTAATCTAATGCATAAATACATGATTATACCTTCATGAAGACCTCACAAATCCATGCAGGAAGGAGATGCACCTATGTAGCTGCTCAGATGTTTCCCTTGATCAGATTAACTAATGTGGATTGCTCAAGTGATCACAACATAATGTAGATGAGTGATTAGGGATTTGATGACTGATTTGGAGGGAGATAGGGGATGATCAGAGTGATTTTGGTAGAGGTTTGATAAGATGAGGAGATCAGGGAGTGATTTTGATAGCGTTCTGATGCATGAAGTGGTCTTATGAAAATGGCTTGGAGAAGGTCCAATTTATAGAATTTCAGAGATGAGGATGGAGGGTGAGGATTTAGTTGACAAGATCAAGGGCTAGGAATAAAAGTGAATCTTTTATTCCTAGTGGATGAATTAAAAATTCCCATTTTGGGAAGAGTGGACGATGGTTGGAGACATCTAAATTTAAAATTCAGTGAGTGGAGGATAGTGGGAGACAATTGAATTTTAAATTCAGTGAGTGGAGGATAGTGGGAGACAACTAAATTTTAAATTCAGTGAGTGGATGAGTGGGGGACAAGGTTAATTAAGTGGCATCTTAATTAACTTAAGTCCAGGTTAATTAGATAATCAAGATTTATCTTATTAATAGGGATTAGGGAAATGGAAAAATCAATTAAATGAATATTAGGAATATTCATTGAGTTAATAGGATAGGGTTGTAAGGTTAAATGGATTAATTAGGTGAATTAATTGATCACTAAGGATATGTAGATTGGGGGAATGGATTAGTGCGAGGTACAGAAAATTGATTTGCAGAGCAATCCAATTTTAGGTGTCTACATTTGCCCCTCTTTGAGATGGTGTTGTGGCTAAGCAACATTATTTCAAAGAAGTTAGAACATTGAGTTGGATTGGATAGAAAAAATATTTTGGTTTGGAAGAATAAGGTTTGGGGATAATTGGTAAGGGTGATGCCCCCTCGAGAGGATAGGCGGGTTGCAAGAACACAGTTGTGCTCTCGAAATGGATGGGACAGATTGGTAGATGTGGTTAGAGGATAAGTGGTGGGAGGAAAGGATGATGATGTTCGGAGATGATTGGTGGATGATCATTATGCTGAAACTGAAATTGAGCAATCCTAGGTTTGATATAGCAAAGTGGATATGTTCACCAAGGTATAGAAGACCAGGGTGATGATGTTTATCCAACATTTGCATGGACTAGACACGCAGATAAAGGTATGATCCCATGCATGCCCAAGATAGTACAACCTTGTCTAGACGAGGGAAGGGGACTCATAGCATAAGCCCTTAGTATAGAAAAGGTATGATGAACCTTAGATGCATAAGAAGATTAATATGCTAGAACCGACCCTATGATCGATCAAGATATGAATACTAGCTTGGAGTAATGGGACCAACCCACAAGCATAGGATAGAAAAGCAAGACTATGCCCCATTCTAGATGTTTTCACCACATACCATGATAGAGTAAGATCAAGGTAGCTTTGATGTGAACTTCGAATAGGACAAAAGATAAAAATCAAAAACAAAAAGACCAATGAACCAAACAAGTAACCATTGTATCTTTTGCCAAAATGGATGATGATGTGATAGATGCCGCCTATCGTAGGAAAGATATATCTTAAGGAAGGAATCAATTGATGATTGGATCATGATTAGTTGATGTTGGATTGGCTCAAGATATGATGGTGACAAGTTATGATTGATGCTGATTTGATAGTTGATGATTTTTGATTAAGGACAATGCTTTGATAGGTGATGCGATGCTTGGATCTAGTGTAAGGTTATTGATGATGATGATGAGAGTGTGATGGAATTTGTTTTATTTGTGTGATAGATAGATTATTTTTGGAATTTTGTGTGTTTTCTATTGTTTTGGGATTTGTTGATATTTGTGATGTTTTTGGATTTTTGGATTTTTTTGATGTTTTTGGACTTTTGTATTTTGTGATGTTTTTGGATTTTTGTATTTTGTGATGTTTTTGGATTTTTTTATTTTTTTGATGTTTTTGGATTTTTGTATTTTGTGATGTTTTTGGATTTTTTTAATTTTTGTGATGTTTTTGGATTTTTTGATTTTTTTGAAAGGGCATGAGTTATTATGATGGTTGTCTTGGATTTCGTGTGGATAGCCTTTATGCTAAATACCGATGACAAGGGAACACCAAGTCTAGAGGTGAAAGTGATGGGATTGGATAGTGGGATTGGTGATAAAAGGATAATGGATAGGAGATTTTGATAAATGGATAGATAAATCCAAATAATGTGTAGGATGGGGGATGAAGGATCTAGTAGGGAGACATGATAAGTAGGTGGAGGGATTGTTAGTGGATGGTGATAGAGAGGGGATTCATGATGGATGGATTGCAAGATAGATGGATGGGAGATGGGGATAAGGATTTTCTCTAAGGGCTAGGTTGCAAGGAATCATATGCCCCAATGATGTCCCCTCGAGAGGATAGGTAGGTTGCGAGAACACAGTTGTGCTCTCGAAATGGATGGACTTGGGAGTAGATGGATGGAGGATATACTTTGAAAGGGAGTATGCCAAGAGGTTTCCAAAGCATGTTGTTGATATGTTGCCCCTTGTCTTTATCAAGATCTAGGGTGAGAGATGGTTAAAACAAGATATGATGGATAGGATGGATGGGAAATGATAGGATAAATATGGGGTAGTGGATGGGAATATGATAGGATAAGGATATGTGGATATGATATGCAAAAGGGTGTTATGGATGTGGATGAGGGATATGGGTTTGCCCCTATCTCCCTCCAAATCAGTCATCAAATCCCTAATCACTCATCTACATTGTGTTGTGAGCACTTGAGCAATCCACATTAGTCAATCTGATCAAGGGAAACATTTGAAGAGCTACATAGGTGCATCTCCTTCCCGCATGGATTTGTGAGGTCTTCATGAAGGTATAATCATGTATTTATGCATTAGATTAGTTATAATCTTCATTTAGATTTCACTTATTACATTGGCACGCCCGGTCTTAAATTTACTCGTGATTTTGTGAAGGTTTCTTATTAAAATCTTTATTTTTCTAACAATTTTTTGTAGGTTTGGTGAAGGAAGTGTTACAGGTTTCATTTTGAGCAGAAACATACATTATTTTTGTGCTCCGGATGCTATTTTTGTGAATTTTGATAGTAAACATGACTAGGTTCTGACAAAAAAATTTTAAAAAAAATTTGAAATTTTTTTAGGGTACGGTTCGTACCGTACGGATCTGTACCCTAACATACTACTCTGTACTAAAGTCTGTGTTTCGTGTCACAAGATTTTTGGATTGGCAGGGTTAATGTTTTGTTGCAGGTTTTGTTTAACATTGGCTGCTTCACCACCAGGTTGAAAACTATCCTCCACCTGGTCGCCGCCCCACCACCACTGGCACACACCCCCCCACCAGGTCACAAACTACTCTGCCACCTATTAAACCCCCGCCTCCCCCTGCCACTGCCCACCTCCAGCTCTCCCCCATCCTCCACCTGAGCCTCCTCCTCTCCACAGCACCCAGCACCCAAACTCCCATCCCCACTTCCATCCTCTCGCCCCCACTTGCTAAACCCTCCACCTCCTGGTCGATGCCTCCACCCTACCACCGCCTGACCACCCTTCCCCCGATCCCAGCCTCCTTCCCGCCTCCCTTCTCCCATAGAACCTCCCTTGACTCCCGCACCACCGCTACACATAGCTCCACATCCCTGCAGAAAACAAAACCACCACCGTATAAGTTTGTTCAAACTTTAAACAGTTAGGTTAGGGTTGTTTTATTTTTGCCCTCGCTGGACCCCTGGTCACATGGATGACCAGGGGCAGGGCTAATCTAAACCGCCAACTTAACCCCCAAACAAACCATCATAAGTAAACCTACAGCATGTGACCAGGTCAACACTAATCGCTGGTGGTTAAATCAAATAGTCAAGCCAACCTCTAGTGCCTCCCATATACCAAAGGAGGTATTTTTTTTCTCTAGCTCATAACTTGGTCATACATAGGTGAAATTGCACAAACAAGGACTCGTCGGAAAGAGGACTCTAAGCACTTCCCAATTGTGAGGTTTTTATCAGGTGACTATACTTTTTCCCACCTTTTTCATCAATCAAAGTCAAACTTGCATTTAAACTTCAAATCATCATATCTTTTGCAATTTTGATCAGTTTTCAACGAATTATTTTTTTCAAATTGCATAGAATCTCCTGAAGAATCTGTTTATGCACTTCTTTTCTCTGTATCTGTTCATCTTTCATCATATTTTATCAAATTATCAATTTTTGCATCATAATCTCTTTGGCTAGTCTACTTGCTTCGTTGTCATTTTCATGACTTGCAGGTGATCATTTGGGGCTAGAGCAACAGCAGGAGCAGCATCTATATCAATTTGGACAACAATTTTATCAGGTTCCTTCATTTTCATCCTTTATCTCTCAATCTTACTTTCATCACACATTTCAATTTTGGGACATAAAACAAACATTTGTCTTCATCACACATTGAAATCGGGCTTAAAACAAATCAATGTCTTCAATTACACCTTGATCTTGGGCTAAAAAGAACCATTGTTTGATGTGTTTGTTATCACATTTCAATTTCTAAGGGTCAATTAATCAACTGCGAGTGTGAATCAAGTGGGTGTGTGTATGCTCTCTCCTTGCACCGCAAGGTGATCTTGGAGATCAAAAACACCTCATTTGATTTGCTTTTGTTTACCCTATCCTATGAGGCCTGCTAGGGGATTTCATCACCCCTAGGGATGACCTCATCCGAGGCTGAATCAAAAGACACCCTCTTTGAAATCAGAACCCTGTCACTCTTGGTTAAGCCCCAAAGAACTTTCTACCTTTGGGAAGTGAAGGTGAAGGGTGGGTTACCCCCTTCTCCTGGCTGTGTGATAGGATTTCACTTTCAAATCATTAGTCAACCTCATCTAAACATTGACCAAACCTAACTAGCCATACCCCATCAAACTAGACAATAGGGCATGTTGATTTGTTTTGCAAGTGTGCTTGTTTAATCATTATCATATTCTTCAAATTCAAACGTCAAAATTACTTGTATCTTGTGTGAGTGATTCTTGTTTGTACATGTGATCATTTATTAAACATTGCCAAATAAAACCAAAACGTCACACACATAAGACAAGTCATTCATCACATTCAAATCTAATCACACTCATCCTAATCACCCATTCTTAACCACCTCATTCCTAATCACATCCAAGTCATCCATAATCAATCCTACTCACATCCTTGTCATCCCACATCATCAAATCATCACCACTCTATCTAAATCATTATCCAAACAACATCATTCTAATCATTACACAACATCATTCTCTCCATCCTTCTCAAATCAACCTCCATCCCAATCATCCCTAAGTACATCCTAGTCACCTTCATCCTAATCAACTTCATCCAAACAATCCACATCATCATCCAATCATAACCAAGCACTTGCCCAAAAGGACTTAAGATTTAACCACTTGTGTGACATCATATCAACCATAGCAGACCTCCAAAAGCTCCTTCATATGCTTCACCGCATGCATGCAAGCCAATCCCCTTTAGATCAGCAAACCTTTCAAAGCATTCAAGAATTGATTCAAATAGGTCGCACAAGCCAATCCTCACACATACAATACCTCTTGGCAGAAATCCAACACATCGTGACCACTTGCAAAGTCCAATCATCATATCTAGCACCTATCTTATCATATCCATCTACACATCAAACCAATTCTGCATCCACTTATCCCACTTCATATCAACCAAATTCATCCACATGTCATATCAACCCTTTACTAACTTATCACAACCCTTATCTATATCCATCCATATCACAACAATCATTATCCTATGCAACCCCTCCATCATCATCACATCAACACATTTACCAACATCAACAACAAATCATATCACAACAAGAAGTCCAAACACCATCCCAACCTCAACACATTCCTCAACAACCTTACATGTCATTATCTTCAACATCATATCAACTTCCACCATCCTCATATCAACCTTCAACCTCATATCCACTTCCATCATTTCAACCTCCATCATCCTCATATCAACCCTCAAATTCATACCAACCCCAAAACCTTTTATCTACATATCCTACCACTACACCTATCACATCAATCCAAGCCCTAGTGAGCCCAAATCCACCTTTGCAACAAGAAGCACCTACAAGTCCAAGTGGTCCCTTGTACATAAATCAAATGAGTCCAAGTTATCCTAGGCAAGATCTAATAACTTTTGACAAGGGAGATACCAATCTAGAGTGCCCTCCAACACCATCATCTAGTCCAATACCAACCCTTGAACCCATCCACGAACCATCACAACCTACTCCCATCACCCCCCTATCCAATCCCAATCCTCTTTCTACACCATCCTCCATCATTATCCATCCATTATATTGCTCTTCAACCCATACACTCATGAAGGATACCATCCATTGGCTAATAGCAAGGAATCTAACACCCGCATCTAATCCACCATCCACCAAATCTCTTGAACAATCTCTTATCATAACTCAAGCACCATCATGCAGCCATGTTCAAGAACCCATAAGTCAAGCACCTATCACCTCCATCCAGGCACCCACCACATCTATCCAAGTCACTCCCACTTCTATCCAAGCACACGAGCTATGTCAAGAAATAAATCCAAAGCATGTTGAAACATCAACCCCTTCTCCTAATTAAGATCTAATCATCCCATCTAATCCCATTACTGATCCCCTACCATCTATTGATCACCTTATTCATCCCACATCAACCTCTACCACCCCTTTACCATCCCCCATGAATCCTTTACCTCCATCTACCAATCCCATCCCAAATCCATCCCCTTATCCACTTGGCACAAGCACTTTCATCTGTGGTGACTCCCTTGTAGGAGGCGAACAACTTCCTTCCACCACCTATCTTTCTCCAATAAATAATGGACTCGCGTCTTGTTTCCACAGCAACAAACATCCCATTGCATGTCGTATGCTCCAACTTATGAACTATCAAGGCAAAGGCTTAGGTCTTCAGGAACAAGGCATCTTGGAGCCCATCCACACCACATTCCATCCATCCTCACATGGCCTTGGCTATACATCTCAAGGCAAACAACCTAAACAAGTTGATACCATCCATCCACCTTCCAAAATCCATTCATCCAATCCCAAACATGGTGCATTTCATTGCACCCCCAAAGCATATGTCGCCATCCCTCCTCCATCATACTATCATTTGCCAAAGCATGTGACCATCCATCTCCCTCCATCCAATTTACCTCCACCACTTCCAACTCCAAAGATCCATATCAAATCCACTCTACCTCCTATCCTATCAACACCAAATATCCCTATCCACAAATCCTCTTATCCTCCCATCCTCCCAACTCCTAATATCCCCATCATCAAATCCCCTTATCCATTTATGTATAAATCCACTTTTTACCCCTCCACCCATAAATCCCCTAAAAATCCCAATCAAGACCAACAAAAGCACACATCTTTCAAACATGAAGCTTCCCACAAATCCATGGGATTCAAAAGTAATAATTTGAATGCCTCAATACATAAAGCACAAAAGCCTAAAGATGTTATCCCTTCCAAGCAAAATCAAAAATCCAAAAGGCTATCAACGTCCACACCATAACAAGAAAAAGCAAAAACAAAAATGGTGTGGGTCCCTAATCAAAGAGCAATCAAAACAAATGAGGCATCTACATCCCAATCCACCCCAAAATCTCAAACATCCCACTCCCTATCTAAAAATCCCATAATTCCTAAGTCTATTTGGGTCCCTAAAACCCCAAATCGACCATTCAAAAATCCCCCATCCTAATCCTCATTACTCCCAACTCCACATCCACAACATAGGCTTCAAAATCAAACATGGTGTGTGCCACCATTGGTCTTGGTTCCCCTCCACCACTTGCAATTCCCACATACCTCCATCTCTCCATCTTTCATTCACTATCCTACATATCTTCGTCGTCACATTCTTATGGTCCATGCTTTTGCATAATCCACATAATCCACATCATAATCCATTATCCATAATCCATTCCATCTTCTCCTATTTACCAACATTCATGCAATCACCATCCATAATGCTATCCAACATGGGACCATCTTCTCCTTGCTATGGAAATAGATGCTAGAGTCCCCCTTCCATCAAATAAGTCAAAAAAAAAAATCAAAAAATCAAGAAAATAGTAAAGAGAAAAAATCTGTCCAATGGTGAAAACCACTCCTTGTGGCGCCTTGGGCAAGTACCATGATGAAAACCCCTTGTGGGCATCATGTGTAATCCCTTCTCCATCCATTTTGTATCCCTACACTTGGGGGCAAAACTGTATCCTTCATCCACATCCATAATATCCTTGCACATCTTATCCACTGTCTTATCTTTATCCTATCATATTCCTATCCACCATCCCCTATGTATCCTATCATTTCCCATCCATCATATCCATTATATCTTATTTTAACCATTTCTCACCCTAGATCTTGATAAAGACAAGGGGCAAGATAACAACAACATGCTTTGGAGGCCTCTTGGCATACTCCCTTTGTTAGTCTCTCCTCCATCCACCTACTACAAAATCCATCCATTCCAACATGAACCCCTCATGCCAAATTCTAAGCATTAGGGCATATGATTCCTTGCAACCTAGCCCTTGGAGAAAATCCTAATCCCTATCTTCCATCTATCTAACCTACATCCCTATCACTTGTCCATTCATCTATCAAATCTCCTATCCATTATCCTTTCATCGCCAATCCCCCTATCCCACCCCATCACCTTCACCTCTAGACTTGGTGTTCCATTGTCATTGGTATTTAGCACAAAGGCTATCCAAATGGAATCCAATGACACCATCATAATAAAACATTCCTTTTCCATAAAATCAAAAAATCCAAAAACATCACAAAATTAGAAAATCAAAAAACATCACAAAATCAAAAAATCCAAAAACATCACAAAATTAGAAAACACAAAAACATCACAAAATACAAAAAAATACAAAAATAATCTATCCATCACAAAACATCAAACTTGCTCCATCACACAAATAAAACTTAATCCATCACACTCTTGTCATCATCACATCTCTCATCAATAAGCTTACACGAGATCCAAGCTTTGCATCACCTATCAAAGCATTGCCCTTAATCAAAATCATCAACTATCAAATCAGCATCAATCACAACTTGTCACTATCACATCTTGAGCCACATTTACAACATCATCAAATCATCTATCAATCCCTGCCTTAGGATATATCTTTCCTACGATAGGCAGAATCTATCACATCATCATCCATTTTGGCAAAAGATACAATGGTTACTTGTTTGGTTCATTGGTCTTTTTTGTTTTTGATTTTTATCTTTTGTCCTATTCAAAGTTCACATCAAGGCTACATTGATCTTACTATATCATGGTATGTGGCGAAAACATCTAGAATGGGGCATAGCCTTGCTTTTGTATGCTGTGCTTGTGGGTTGGTCGCATTACTCCAAGCTAGTATTCATATCTTGATCGATCATAGGGTCGGTTCTAGCATATTGATCTTCTTATGCATCTAAGGTTCATCATACCTTTTCTGTACTAAGGGCTTATGCTATGAGTCCTCTTCCTTCATCTAGACAAGGTTGTACTATCTTGGGCATGTATGGGATCATCCCTTTGTCTGCGTGTCTAGTCCATGCAAATGTTGGATAAACATCATCACCCTGGTCTTCTATACTGTATCAAACCTAGGATTGCTCAATTTTAGTTTCAACACAATGATCATCCACCAATCGTCTCCGAACATCATCATCCTTTCCTCCCACCACTTATCCTCTAACCACATCTACCAATCTATCCCATCCATTTCGAGAGCACAACCGTGTTCTTGCAACCCACCTATCCTCTCGAGGGGGCATCACCCTTACCAATTATCCCCAAACCTTATTCTTCCAAACCAAAATATTTTTTCTATCCAATCCAACTCTATGTTCTAACTTCTTTGAAATAATGTTGCTTAGCCGCAACACCATCTCAAAGAGGAGCAAATGTAGACACCTAAAATTGGACTGCTCTGCAAATCAATTTTCTGTACCTCGCACTAATCCATTCCCCCAATCTGCATATCCTTGGTGATCAATTAATTCACCTAATTAATCCATTTAACCTTACAACCCTATCCTATTAACTGAATGAATATTCCTAATATTCATTTAATTGATTTTTCCATTTCCCTAATCACTGTTAATAAGATAAATCCTGATTATCTAATTAACCTAGACTTAAGTTAATTAAGATGCCACTTAATTAACCTTGTCCCCCACTCATCCACTCACTGAATTTAAAATTCAGTTGTCTCCCACTATCCTCGACTCACTAAATTTAAAATTCAGTTGTCTCCCACTATCCTCCACTCACTGAATTTTAAATTCAGATGTCTCCCACCATCCTCCACTCTTCCCAAAATGAGAATTTTTAATTCATCCACTAGGAATAAAAGATTCACTTTTATTCCTAGTGCTTGATCTTGTCAACTGAATCCTTGCCCTCCATCCTCATCTCCAAAATTCTATAAATTGGACCTTCTCCAAGCCATTTTCATAAGACCACTTCATGCATTAGAACTCTATCAAAATCACTCCCCAATCTCCTCATCTTATCAAACGTCTGCCAAAACCACTCTGATCATCCCCTATCTCCCTCCAAATCAGTCATCAAATCCCTAATCACTCATCTACGTTGTGTTGTGAGCACTTGAGCAATCCACATTAGTCAATCTGATCAAGGGAAACATCTCAAGAGCTACATAGGTGCATCTCCTTCCCGCATGGATTCGTGAGGTCTTCATGAAGGTATAATCGTGTATTTATGCATTAGATTAGTTATAATCTTCATTCAGATTTCACTTATTACAATACCCTTGTATTATCATGCCAATATTTTACAATTAAAGATTTGATTTCAGTATTTAATTTCATGTCATACCTTGGGAGTCTACCACTAAAACTCCAACATTGGTTAATTGGATCTTTTTCAATAGATTCTCTTCTCTTTGCTACTCTTCTCAAAGTTTTAGGATTTATCTTTAGAATTTCACTTGTCTTACTTATCATTCTTTTATTAGAAGATGATTTATTGACTAAAGCAGTTGTTATAGCTCTTCGTGCTGCATTGCTATCTTTACATCTACTCTTTTTACCAATAGAATCAATAGCATTAGCAACACTAGATAATACTTGTTTGATTGATTCATCTTTTTTTTTTTAGGTTTTACAAAGATGTCTAACTTTTTCATTACTTTTTGCAATTTCCACATCTTCATCAATTGCATCATAAGTTGACAATGAATTCCAAGACTTTTTCTATAAAAAAAATATTTTATATAATCTATTTGCATGAGTTCTCATTTACCTCCAAGAAATCTTACCAAGAATATTATCTAAGACATTTCTTTCAATCTCAAATAAAACATTTTCATTTTCACTCCTAAAAGGGATATGATTCTCATTCATATCACAATAGGTGGGTTTGAAGACATACATGGATTTGTTTCTATAGTCGTGTTTTCCATATCATTAAAAGTTGGCTCCAAAGACACACCTGGATTTGTTTCTATAGTCACATTTTCCATATCTTCAAAAGTTGGGTTTGAAGACATACATGCATTTGTTTCTATAGACACATTTTCTTCCAAATTCACCATTTCCACATTTGCATCATCTACATTCATCCCATCATTTATAGTCTCTTGAATGTCTTTCTCTTCAATACTCATGGAACTAGATGCTTCAATATTCTTCATCTCTTGAATCCTTGCTCTTCTATCTCTTTGCCTTTTTGCTTCCTTCTCTCTATTCACTTCAATTTCTTGAGGTGTCATTACCCTCCTTTATTTTTTTCTTTGACGTTGATTTGATCCCATGATTACCAAACCCTCTTGATAAAATAACAATTGATACTTAATCCAATTTATAATTGATGTACTTATTTGAAATTTTGAAGTAGAATTAGATGTAGATCCTTTGTTCCATAGGTTTTGAAGTAAAAGGTAGATGTAAAAACAAAAACCTTATTTCTTTATTCCTCTTGAAAATAGCTCATGCACTTGATTTCACTTCAGAATTGTTCATATGATTGACTCCTTTCAAATTCTGAATACAATATGACCTGCCAAGAGATTCCACAAAACACTTGTAAGTAAAAAAATGTAGAAATTGTCGCTGTCGTGCCATACTGATCAGACTTGCAAGTTCTAGGGATATAGTAATAGTATGTTTTTCCCTAATATAGGAAATAACAGGTATAATAGAAACGGGTACCCGTTATAAAATGGGTACCCATTCTTAAAAACATAACAGGTGGCTGTTATATAATGGGTACCCGTTTTATAACGCGTATGCATTTTATAACGGGTACCCATTATTTGAAATTAGAAATCCCCAACCACCTTTTCCCTTCCCTTTGTTTGGGTTTTAGGCTCGGGATAGGCATGGTTGGCCGACCTTGAGCCTTGGACCTGCATGTTTTTTTCTAAGTACAGAACAAGAAAAAACACTGAGTTTACCTATATGGCTAAGGACCTTTTTTTCTGAATTTTTTTACAAAATGAAAACCCATTATAGCTAACATTGTCTAGTTTTCAAATATGTAATTTTTTTTGTTATTGGACATGTTCTTCTATTTATTATTTAATTTATGAGCAAACTAGTCCAAAAACTTGAAATGACAGGTGTTTGTATTTTTTTAATAACTTTTAATTTTTATTTTTTTAAAAAAAAAATTATATGTCATCAATCTAAATATCATTTACACAATGAAAAAAAAAATAATTTTATGATTTTTTTTGCTCAAATTATGTTGGTCGTACATGAGGGGTTTTCAAAAGTAGCAATTAGACCTAATAAAAATTTAATAAAAAAAATTTGTTTGGAAAAAAATTATAAAAAATATCCTCATCAAACTTCACTGTACTACACATCTTTTCCCAAAAGGATTTTGAAAAATAATTTTATTTAGGTCAAATTATGTTGGCCGTACATGTGCATGGTATGGTTAAAAAAAAGTGACTTTTAAATAGTGGTTTTTAGAAATGCCTATTGAAAATCAATTTGTATCATCTAGGTATTGAATAAAATTACATATTTGGAAACTAGACTCCGAGTACTACATTTTATATCTAGTTACTTTTTTAAAGATTCCATCTCTAAGTGCTTCAAATTTTAAGATCAAATGTGACAAAATCTGAAAATCAGGGAAAACACTTCCACTTTTTGGCCAAAAAGTGGACCCAACTTCTTGCACTGACCCATTGCTGGATGGAATTCATTTTTTGCAAAAGTTGATTGATGACAAGGTTGGAAGGTGAACTACGTTGAGATTGGTATGGATGGACATGGTTAACCATTGGTTGTGACATTGTATGATTGGATTTTTGGAAAATGATATTAGGCTTAGTTTGATTTGATGTAGGCGGGGTGACACTAAGTGTAGTATTTGAATAATTGAATGGAATGACACAATAATGATGAATAGGATTCCTAGTGGATAACCCAAAACATGTGGTAGCACTATTACTAGGTTTTGTAGTTGTGAGAATAGTAGAAATGTATGTAGAAATATGGAGTGTTGGTATGGGTGCCAACACTTGAGTCCCTATTTGATTTGAAGAAGTCATATTAGTGATGATTTTGGCACACTAGATGTAGACAAAATGTTATTGTGCACTATGTGAGCTAGCCCTCACAAGACTTCTAATCACTCTTGGCCTTTGAGCAATAAACTTCTTATACTCTCAACAATAGGGATGACCTTTTCATCTATATGTTCTGAGCTTACAAATTACTAAAAATTACTCACCTCAATGTCTAATCTTTGAATTTGAGCTTCAAGAACATGAGCCACGATGTACTCTATGTCGATGGTTTCATGAAAAGTTGATGCTTCTAGGATATGTGAAGTAGGGATATTAGGAAGAAGTGATGGGCCTTCTTGTGTAATTGGACTTGCAAATCAGGGTTCCAATGTGTTGATATTGGATCTATTCAAAGCATTAGAACCCATAATTCAAAGTCTTCTTCACACAAGAGTGTTAGAATCAGGGCACAGGGTCACAAAACGCATAAATTGTTTACAAACCTTAGTGGCACACAAGATGCACATAAAGAAGAGGTGAATGACATGTGATGAAAGAAGATGTTGACTTGTAGTTTAAAAATCAATCAATTTCTTGCACTTTTGATCAAATGAAAACACATATAAGGCAATAATAGACCCTTCATCAATTTCAAATCTACTTAAAGTTAATTAGATATAATCAATGCTCATCTTCAAATTGAACCCTAAATTTAGTGTTTTTTCAAAATGTATCAATAAGAATTTGTTCTTCTTTTCAAATTTCAATACAAGATGACATTTATAATGTATTAGAGAAAGGTATAATTAGATTTGGAATGCAAACATCATCAAAATCTAAAACAAGATACCAATCACAAAACCCTAGGTTTCAAAATTATCTAGGTTTTGTAACAACTTTTTTTTGAAAAACCCAAATAATGAATAGGTTCAAATACAAAATATAGCACTGTGAAATGATTAATTTCTGCAACACCAATCAGATTTGATGCAAAATTCAAAAATTTATATCTTGCTATGATGATTTATACCTATGAAATGTAGAAAAGGTAATAAATATGCTTTTTCCTACGCGTAAAATGTTTGATTTTCTACATTTCAATGCAAATATGTAAGAATATCTTATTCTTAAATACAAATATGATATGATACAACAAATGAAATCAATTTAATCAACTTAATAATTCTACAAAGATTTGAAACAACTCACTAATCTACAAACCCTAGGTTCAGGACTAGCTAGATTTTCTAAGAATGCAAGGTTTTTGTAAACCCTAATGTTGAAACAATGTAAAAATATGCTATCTAGGTATGCAAAATGATCAATGAATTCAATCCTAATCAGATCTAGGGAAGCAAACAACTCAGATCTAAATCAAGAAGGATGCAAGGGTACAATACACGTCAGGTTCACCAAAATCTTGTGTGGAAAAGAGAGACTTAGCCTAAAATATTAAACTAAGTCAAACCTTCTTCCATTAACATTAGAACACAAACCAATCTTGCTTCTACCCATGAAGGAGAGACAAACTACATGAGTTTTGTCCCTTTGTTGTATAAATGAATGTGAACCAAATTCAACCAAAACTAACCGACCAAACTATGGCAAAAGATGAAACCCTAATTGACCAAGATCTGCAAATAGATGACTGTTGGAAATTCATATAGAGATTCTGAAAGTACAACAGAGATCAATAAATAGAGAAGAACCTAGATCTAAGTTTGGGAGCATAGAAAAACCAAGGTGCTAGGTCCCCTAGACCGTGATTAGGGTTTTAAAGAACGTCAAGATCTGGATGTCTTCACTTATTAGTCTTCTTCAGTCCTATAACTTCTTGTGGTCTGATTCTTCTAGATGCGACCTGCACACAAGCAAAGAGGGAAAGATTGTGTTGTGTTTAGGGGATTTCCTTAGTCAAAACCCGTGTTAGTGTTCCACCTCCACTACAATGATGATTAGTGATCCAAGAGTGTGTACCCTAGGGGGGTAGAGGCAAAATCAATAATATATGATGAAAGTATGAATGAAATTGATAAATATTATAGCAAGATGTGAAACCCTAGTTGGAGTGGATAACTCAACATCATATGCCAACAAGGAGATAGATAAATATGACGTCAACTTCCTTTAAGACCTACAAATGAGTATCATAACATGCACAAACAAATAGAAATTCCAAGAATAAAGAGTACTTGAGCATAAGAGATCAATAATGTACGTAATTTTAATCCTTCTCATAACAAGCTAGGTGTAAAATGAATAACAAGACTCCTTTATATATGCATTCCCACTCATCAACAATGAATAAAACCAAATGGGGCTGACATGTCAGTGCTATTAATGAGGTGTTCTAAGCTGACACCACAAAAATTAGGCTAAAGTCATCATCTGGGACCAGGGTGCTAGGTACCCTGGTCCTTTAGCCCCATAAACTCTAGGGAGTGTTAAATGTGGTGGGGTTAGGCCAGTCCAAAGTTTACTTTGTCAGGTTTATTCATCAGAATCAAGATTTAATTGTTTAATGTTCAAAAAGGTGTGAAAATAGGTCCTGATTAACAAGAATAAACATTTTACTCCATGATAGTAATGTGTAGTATTGAGATTATCCTAATTGATATATGGTTTAGATGGTTAAATAACATTTTGGAGGTGGTTCTTACATGTCTTCGACCACAACGATTGAGTTCATGTGCAAACAACCCCTACATTATAGTTGTCCCACTATATTAAATATATCTTATCTTGTAGGCCCTTACATTGCATGAATGATATCTAAATAGGATTAGATTATCCTTAAGATGAATTTGAAAACCTTTCTATTTGAATTTTGCTACCTTGTAACCATCATTTTAACTTGTATTTTGACTAAGGTTTGACACTTTAGTGTTCAAAAAGCATAATGAGCCTTAGGGTGACCCAAGTTAGGCATGAAAGCTCTCATTCCTACTTTAAAATGCTCAATAATCATGTGAATATTCTCAAATAACCTTAGCCACCAAGAAGTTGAAGTAATTTTATGAGGGAAATGACTTTAAGTTAAATGAACTTGAATTTTAACTATTTGTTTTGGGAGGATAAATACTGAATGTTAGATGTGTTTTTAGTAGCACAAGGATTAAGATTTTTTGAATGTTACTATCCACCTTAAATTTGATAGCCTCCATTGCAAAGAAAAAGTCATGTCTACCTATTCTAGGTCCAAACAGTTAGTGCCTTGGGTTTAAAAAGCATACACAATTTTTTTTATCTATGTTATGGCACATACCAGTCCTTCCAACTATCTCCAAGGAATGTTCTTGTCCTTCCAAGGTGTTGAATGTTTGTCCAAGCCTCATAAAGCTTGATGTTTTAGGCCTAACTAGGCATCAAAATACAAAATCTAAAGTCTTTGGGGTTTGTAAACTCATTTTCCATATGGTTTACTTGCTTTTAGATATCCACAAGTGAGAAAACTAGGAGATTCATCAAATCTTGACAAGGATGGTAGTCAAACATATTTGTAACAAATACTTGATTACATTGAAGCAACTATTACAGGTTTCTTTTATATTTTTTTGTATCACTATGATTGGCATTGATATTGTGAGCTACTAATCATACTCCTTTTGAGGTTGTTCAATATTCTTTGTTTGTCTTTAAAGGTTTAGTACTTCTTTTGTTTTATATGATGTATAGACTAATTTGTAGAAGTTTGATATTGGACTTGATCCATGGGGAACATCCACCATGCAACACAAAATTTGATTTCCCTATGAGCAACTCATCAAATTTTGATCAAAGGACCTAGGGTCTTCATGCACATATAGCTTCATAGGATTAATCCCTTCATGATGAATACACTTTAGAGATATATTGAAACTACTTTGGAAGCATGAGATAGTTAGCCTTTTCTCAAGGACTCCAACTTGACATACCACCAAGTTGATTGTCCTAGTAGCAAAGTAGTCAAGGATGCCCTGCTTGTTTCCATACATGCATGTTTTGTTGTCATGACAACCCTTGGATTTGAGAGAGCATGATATAGGTGTGAGAAAATAGGAGATAGGGTATACAACTTCTGATTTAGGGAGATAAACACCTATCCCATAGTGGGAAAACTAATAGATTAGATTAAATACAAGAAATAGATACATTCATAGTCCTATCGAACCAAGAATAGTCATAGCATATAGGATGATCATAGTCATAAGAATAATCATGGACAGTGCAAAGGACTATCATATACATGCAAGAAAAGAATGTTGTCACAAACAAAAATAGAGTCCTATCTAAAAAGTTAGTCACCTATATCACATCTAAGATTGTCATAGACATGTAGGTTTATCATGGACATCTAATAACCTAATATTGTTATAATATAGTAGCGCCATAAGTCTATCACTGCCATAAACTTAGGACTGTCATAATACATCTAGGACTATCATATGTCATTTAAGACCCTCATATATCATCTAAAAATATCATTCAACATTTAGAATAGTCATACATCACTTGGGACTATTATAACAATATTTAGGGTTGTCAAACATTATCTAAAACTATTATAATAAAATTTAGGATTGTTCTAACAACATTTAGGACTATCTTAATAGCATTTAAGATTGTCTTAACAACATTTAGGATTTCCAATACATCATTTAAGGATGTCATATAAATTTATAACTATCATGTACATTATCTTAGACTATCGCATGCTACTAGGAAAGTTCATATGATAAATCAAGGATAGTCATATAATTGTCATAGCCATTTAGGATAGTAATGTCCCTCTAAGAAAAAAAGGGGTTGTCATTTCAACAAAAGGCTAATCATGACAATAAAAGAGATATTATCAAACCAAAATGATATTCTAGGCATCCTATAAAATCATGTACAAAATATGAATGGCCATAGTCCTACTACCATTAGGATATCCAAATGACCATACCAACAAAAATATAGTCATGTACAAGACCTATATAGTCACATATGTCACAAAAAGGAAATGGGTCATCCCATAATAATGGGTTACACTTTTTGGCCAAACATGACATTGAAATCAATATTTTGAACTAAATCTTCACGTTCTAACACCTATAACCACTAAACCATTAGGAATTTGAATATGATATGAACTAGTGATTTGTGAGATATTGTTTGTAGATTCTAAATATATATTTTAAAAAAAAATTGGAGCTAAATTGTAAATTTTTTTTCATCTCCTTTTATAACTAGTTTTTAATAGTAAACAAGATTTTTTTTAAGTGATGTGTACTCTGTGTTGGTGCCTGCACATGGAGTCAAGGTTTCAAGAAAAAAATTGTGTTAAGGCAAAGTTTCTATTAGACCTGATGATTTTCCAGGGGGTCATCATATTTCATATATGACCTCATTTTACGCCAGGAGGGTGATATTTTGAATATCCGTCATCTTAATGAAGATCACCCCAATGCTACTGCAAGGTTTCAACATGACCTGATATTCTGCAGAGGGAGTCATCATGTTTCAAATATTGGGTGATCTTAGTTAAGATCACCCCTTTGTTGTGGATGTCAATTTTACAAAGGGGTGACATCTGCCTGGTTGGTGACCCAATATTCTTTCTGGGGGGTGATATTTTAAATATCTGGTAATCTGATGAATATCACCCTTGTCGCCAAATATCACCCTTTGTAACATCCTGATGACATCATCAAAGTCCGATGGGGTCACAGTTGAAATTTTTCAGTCCAGCCTGATATTCTAGGGGGGGTCATTTTTCTAACATCGGTCATCTTATGAAGATCCCCCTAATATTGCAATATGACGATGACATCATCAGGATCAGTGGGGTGCATCATGTGGTCTTCGGCATGATGGTTATTATCAGCAGGTATTATGAGGATACCCCCAATCACTGATGAGGATATAAACATGATGATGACATGAGTATGATTAGGAGGTTCATCAGTGAGATGTACAGTATATATATGATGAGGAGGATCTTCCTCCGATGCATCAGCAGGTTGCACCGATGGGGGTGATATTTCTCATCAGAGTCATATTTCTTATCGGGTGATGAGGTCATCAGGATGATTTTGAATATCAGGTGATGCAATCTGGTGATGTTTCTTATCGGGGTGATATTTCCAACAAGGGTGATATTTTGCATTAGGGTGATATTTCATATCAGGTTATCATGTAGGAGGATCATCAGCAGGAGGCTCGCCGTTGGCATGGGTCATGATGATGAGGTTTAAACTGGCGTTGTCGGGACCAAAATCACCGACATCATATATGCTCATGACCTAGTTTATAAAGTGTTCGAGAGGTCATTACAGGGTGAATGTGGGATAATCAGTTACCACATAATTTGAAAAGTCAGCGATGGATGCACAGGGTGCCTACGTGGCACTTTCTAATTGATGGGCAATTTTTCAGCATGATCAATGCCGCAAATCTCCATAGGAAAGATGGAGATCGACGGTCCTGATTTAATTTTTCAAAGGGAGGGATTTCTTCGTATCTATAAAAGTGATCTTGGTGGGAAGAAACTTCAGGGGCACACGAACTGTTGTTGCATCCCAAAGCAGGAAAATAAGCATTAATGGCAAATTTTACAGAAGCATGGGTCGAGAGGACAGGTCAATTGCCATTTTTCAAGATGAAAATCTTTAGTCAGTGGCTCTCCTCCTGAACCCTCCTGTCCTTTCCCTTTTCTTTGTGCGGCTGCATTAAATGTTTTCGGCGCCCTCCTGGTGACGCATTGTATCTGGTAAAATCTTGGAGAATGCCATGTAATTAATGATTGAGTACACCTTCCTTGCTATATATGGGAGGCTATGTTACTCATTTGTGGTTGTTGGAAACATGAAAGACTTTTGGTGCTGTGAGAAGACACAATCCTACTAGTAGCTCTGTTCTGGTACCTTGTGAGTTTATGAGTTGTATGACTAAATGTTTTATGCATAGCATGTATCAGTTTCATGTTGATATATATGAGTAATGCTTCATTGCATGTGTTATGTTATCTATCTCCAAATTGAATGTGTTCTTCTTATGAATTTAAATAGCTAAGGGGTGTCTAACATTCTAGAGTATAGGCTTGCCATACCTAATGCTTGATTCTTTACTTTTGCTCAAGGAGTAGATGGTGTAGGAGCACTAAGACATCTAGGTTTTACTTGATCTTCAAGTAGTTTGTTTTGTATAAATAAGGTCCTTGAGACCATTCAATGTGGTAATAAGGCTTGAATGCCATGCTTGTAATAGGACTATGTCGAAATATCTAAAACCTATTCTCATGTTGTAAGTCCTAAAAGAGGACAGTCATGTGGTGAAAGGTAGTCATATAAGTTTGTAGCCCTCCTAATGTGTGTAGGAGGCAATCCTTGTGGTTAGAGGCATGTCAAAGGTTGGAAGGGTGTTAGAACCTTGTCCAAGGTCAACAAAATGTTAGAAAGCATCATTTAGACATAAAACTATCGCTACAGTCCTAAAGAGGACAGTTACTAGTTGCTGCAGTTAAAAATCAAGAAGAAGTTTGATGGTTGGGGCAGTTTTCATCGACCCCAACCACTCCCAGAGACTTCATACAAATGTAGGAAGCTTACATTAAGCCAGAGAGGATTCATTTGTAAGACACATTTCGGGGAAGTGGAATAAGAATGAAGAAATAATTATTTTCCTACTTTTCTTGTGTTTTTTCTATGTTTTTCTTCAGTTTCCAACCCATACCTGACCCTGTACAGAACTGTCATAGCACATGAGCATATTGGATGATTAGAGGATTGAAGTAGCTTTGATTTGAATCTTGTTTGAAGTCTTGACATTAGATTTGGTGTGAGAAATCGTTGTTTTTGTTCTAGGCTGTCTTAAACCCTGAGTTAGGGTTTTTCTGAGTAGTCTGATGGATTTCTCCTCATTCCACTGATCTTTCCTATTTTTTATCAGTGGAATTGGGTTGTATAGTAGTAATGCAGGGGCTTGTGAATATTTTGGAGGTAGGAAAATGGCTTGGATTGAGTTTGCCCTGTAGGTGACCCAACAAGACCACGTCTTGGGGTTTAGAAGAGAGTAACAGCAAAATTGATGGTGACCATCGACTGTGGAGGCAGAAACCCTATGAACTATCAGTCATTACTACTAATGCAAGGTGTTCTAGGTCCTGCAAGGATCCTGTGATAGAAGATAGAATGAGTTCCTCCATGAAACTTGTCCTCTCTGCCTAGTTTGACTCTATCAGTCCTCTCTGAAGACATTTACTACAAGGAAGGCATTAGGTATGTATGGTATGTTGTTGATTTGGCATTGCATTGTCTTAATGGAGATCACTCCAAGGAGGACACTGTGACTATCCCTCTAATGAAACAGAGGTGTTGTGACTGTCTCTCTAATGGAGTAGTAGTGTTGTGACAGTCTTTAGAAGATATAGTTGAGACTGCTGCCCTGCAGACCCTGCACAGTGGATATGATGGAATGTTAGATGGAGTTAGGAGTCTTGTGAGATGTGTCCTGAAAGTCCACTCACTCTTGTGTCATGAACAAGTACATTGTTGTGTTACAACTCTTCCTCATAGGTGGTTTGATCTCTGTCAAAGAAAATAGTGAATCTTGAGAGCCCATTACATTGAAGTTTTGAAGTGTCCCTGTCTGTCCTAGATGCTCTACATAATTTGTGGTATTAGAGCGAGCAAGTAGATCCTTGAGGGAGAGGTAGGATCTTGTGAAATAGTAAGAGTTTGTGAAAGTGTAAAAATGGCCCCTAAAAATCAAATGGCTAGGGAAAACAATCAATTGAGAGAAGCCTTAGAGGCTAGAGAAAAAGAGTTGAGAGAGAGAAGAGAACAAGATGCTACAAGGGAAAGAGAGTTAAGACAAGTGAGAAGAGAGAATGCATCAATCTTGGCAAGGTTGGAAGCATTAGAGGAGAATCTTAGAAGGGATGAACAAAATGATTTAGAAGGAGATGAGACAGATGAGAATCCTCCTGAGGATGAATTGGATCTTGAAGAGAAGAAATTTGTGAGATTGCTGAAGGTAGTCCAAGGAAGTGGAAGAAAGGCAAACATAGAGTTACCTATCTATCAAGGGAAGATGGATAGTGAAGAGGTATTAGGGTGGATAGATGCCCTTGAAATTTTTTTTGAGTATGAAGAGATGAGTGATGAGAAGAAGACTAAATTAGCAAAAACAAAGTTGAGAGGGACAACACTTACATGGTGGAGTAGTGTGCAAGCAGAAAGAGTGGCTAGAGGTGGAACAAGAATCACTTCTTGGGGTAGGATGAAGGATATGATGAAGGATCAGTTTCTTCCATCTGATTACTCCATTCAAACAATGAGGATGAGGCAGAATTTGAAGCAAAAAGACATGGATGTTATGTCCTATACTGAGCAATTCCATACGATTAGTATTAGAGGAGGATTGGAAGATGAAGAAGAGAGAGTGGCAAGATACCTTAATGGGCTTAGGTATAACTTGCAAGATGAGATTGGTTTGACAGTACCAAAATCACTTGGAGAATGTTTTCAGTTGGCCATAAGGGCTGAAGAGAGGGTGAAGAGGAAGCAAGAAAGGCAAGGAGGTAGTGGAAGAGGATATAGAGGTAGGGGCAGACCTACTAATGAAGTACAAAATAGCAATGAGAAAGGTAAGGAGTTTTCTATAGATCAGAGAGGTGGATATAGAGGTGGAGGTAGATTTGGATCAGGTAGAAGAGTATTCATAGGTAGATGTTATCATTGCAATGAATTGGGACACACATCTTTCAAATGTCCTAAGAAGGATGATGTTGATAAGACCAAGGATAGAAGAGTTCATTTGGCACAAGAAGAGGAAAAGCAAGAAGACCAGGAAATGTTATCAGCCTCTCCAGTAATGGTTGGAGAAATGCTCATGGTAGAAAAAGGCAAAATGTACCAAGCACCACAAGTATCCATTTTTAAAACTAATTGTTTAGGCCATGGAAAAATATGCAAGTTGATTATAGATTCAGGTTCACATGATAATTTAGTTTCTTGGGAAATGGTGCATAAGTTGGGATTGAAAACATTTGATCATCCTAGTCCTTACAATGTCACTTGGGTAAGTCAAGAGTAGCAAGTAAGGGTTAATTAGAGGGCATATGTTGATTTTTCAATTGGTCCATATCAAGATTATGTTTTGTGTGATGTTATTTCAATGACATGTGGGCATATAATTTTGGGTAGACCATGGCAACACTTAAGGAGAACAATTCATGTTGGTTATATTAATAACTATTTGTTGCACAAAGATGGTAAAAAGTTCAAACTAATGCCTTTACCTTGTGAAGACAAGAAGGAACATGTTACTATCTGTTTTGGAGAGAAATTGTAGTTGAATGTGCAGGTTAAGGATGATTGGAAATAGTAGGCACAGTTGCAGTAGAGGAAGGTGGATGACAGTCCTAAAGGATAGCAGATTTGGGACTTGAGTTATATCAAGATTGGGGACATTGATTGGCCTATAAGGCAAAAGAAGGAAGGCAAACAATAGATAGTATAGAGAAGAACAAATCAGATTGAGAAAGCAGAAGCATTGCAGCAGCAGGGTCCTAGGCAAGGACATCACAACATGTTTTATGGTCCTAACACTGTTTATAGGAGTCATGCAGGCTAGAGAAGGAGGAAGATAACTCTTGGAGAGTTCATGTTTCCTATCACTAGTCATAGGAACATTCCAACAAGATTGAAGAATGTTTGGAGAAGAACCCATAACTCTTGGGACAAGAGTTTTCCTCATGCTGGGGAGTATGGTGTATGAGCACCAAGACATCTAGGTTTAATTGATCTTCAAGTAGTTTGTTTTGTTTAAATAAGGTCCTTGAGACTATTCAATGTGGTAATAAGGCTTGAATGCCATGCTTGTAATAGGACTATGTCCAAATATCTAAAACCTATTCTCATGTTGTAAGTCCTAAAAGAGGACAGTCATGTGGTGAAAGGCAGTCATATAAGTTTGTAGACCTCCTAATGTGTGTAGGAGGCAATCCTTGTGGTTAGAGGCATGTCAAAGGTTGGAAGGGTGTTAGAACTTTGTCCAAGGTCAAAAAAATATTAGAAAGCATCATTTAGACATAAAACTATCATTACAGTCCTATAGAGGACAGTTACTAGTTGCTGCAGTTAAAAATCAAGAAGTTCGATGGTTGGGGAAGTTTTCATCAACCCCAACCACTCCCAAATGTCTTCATGCAAATGTAGGAAGATTACATTAAGCCAGAGAGGATTCATTTGTAAGACACATTAGGGGGAAGTGGAATAAGAATGAAGAAATAACTATTTTCCTACTTTTCCTGTGTTTTTCCTGTGTTTTTCAACTGTTTCTCGCCTGTACCAAACCCTGTACGGAACTGTCATAGCACATGTGTATATTGAATGATTAGAGGATTGAAGTGGCTTTGATTTGAATCTTGTTTGAAGTCTTGACATTAAATTTGGTGTGAGAAATTATTGTTTTTGTGCTAGGCTGTCTTAAACCCTGAGTTAGGGTTTTTCTGAGTAGTCTGATGGATTTCTCCTCATTCCACTGATCTTTCCTATTTCTAATTAGTGGAATGGGGTTGTATAGTAGTAATGCAGGGGCTTGTGAAGATTTTGGAGGTAGGAGAATGGCTTGGATTGAGTTTGCCTTGTAGGTGACCCAACAAGACCATGTGTTGGGGTTTAGAAGAGAGTAACAACAAAATTGATGGTGACCATCGACTGTGGAGATAGAAACCCTGTGAACTATCAGTCATTACTACTAATGCAAGGTGTTCTAGGTCCTGCAAGGATCCTGTGATAGAAGATAGAATGAGTTCCTCCATGAAACCTATCCTCTCTGCCTAGTTTGACTATGTCAGCCCTCTCTGAAGATAGTTACTACGAGGAAGGCATTAGGTATGTATGGTATGTTGTTGATTTGGCATTGCATTGTCTTAATGGAGATCACTCCAAGGAGGACACTGTGACTATCCCTCTAATGAAATAGAGGTGTTGTGACTGTCTCTCTAATGGAGTAGTAGTGTTGTGACAGTCTTTCGAAGATATAGTTGAGACTGCTGCCCTGTAGACCCTGCACAGTGGATATTATGAAATGTTAGATGGAGTTAGAAGTCTTGTGAGATGTGTCCTGAAAGTCCACTCACTCTTGTGTCATGAACAAGTACATTGTTGTGTTACAACTCTTCCTCATAGGTGGTTTGATCTTTGTCAAAGAAAATAGTGAATCTTGAGAGCCCATTACATTAAAGTTTTGAAGTGTCCCTATTTGTCCTAGATGCTCTGCATCAGTAGATTATAATGTTTTGGATTAAGTGTTGGGAAGAATACATTGCAGTGAGGATGTTGTAAGTAGAGGTAACTGAATACTTGATCTTGGGAATTCTCTGTAAGGTAGAAATTACAAAATCCCCTTGAAATTTGAGTATTGTTTCAAGCCTATGATAAACATTCACATATATATGTCTATTGAGTCCAAGCCCTAGATAGGCACCAGTCTGGTCTTATGTTGAGGTCATAACCCAAGGTCCCAGTCTTGCATCCAAATACAAAATCAAACTTAAAACTTCAAATACAAACCATTAGGACCTTAGAAGTAGTTTGTAGGACTAAAATCCTTTGATTCACAACTGAACATAGGCCCAAAGCTAGCCCCTTTGCACTTATCTCACAGTTTTGGTCTACATAAAGGAGGATTTATCTACTTTGTGTCAACATCCCCCAGTTCACAAGCATATCTTATGGATGTTGAATAGGGAATACCCCCCTTGGTTTTGTAGAGCATAAAGAAGAAGAGGAGATATTTATAGAGTCTATCTTCTATACTGTTGGCCCTTGGCCCAGGGATCCTGTTGATCATTGATGGCTACCTTGTAGGGATAACTGGGAGAAAGCATCCAGTTTGGGAAAAAACCAATAGATTTGGCGACTCCACTAGGGAACACTTTGTGTGAGAACCCTAATTTAAAAGAAAAATAATTCCTAGTTGTAGGTGGTGACTCCGAACAATCTCCAAACCTGTAAAGTAAAAAATTTGTATGCAAGGGAGAAGATCCCTACATAATCCTCTATTTGAAGAATTACCCAGAAAGATGATGTACAGGAAAAAGAGGACTGTCCCAGCCAGTCATGAGGGTTCTCCCAAGAATAATGATAATGTCCAAGATAATCCTAGGTCTTCAGGGTAGTAGCCATCCTATTTTTCAAATACAGAGACTGAGATTCAAGATATGTATGAAAGACAACAAGGTGGTAGTCTAAGAATGAGGTCAGAAGTGTTTCAAGAATGCCCTTTCTTAGATCCTAGTGATAGATTTGAAGAGGATGAATCTCCAAGGGATGATGATGACCAGAATGGAATGAAACCATCTTCTTCCATGCCCAGAGATGAGCAATTAGCTGAAGAGATCAAGAGCCTGATGGCTGAATTTGAGTATTTATAGGCTGTGAAAATTAGAGATGATATGAGACAAAAGGTACAAGCTCTGAAAATTTCCTAACAAGATGCAGTCCCCACCCTTGATAATGCAAGTGTCTTGAGAAACCAGCACATAGATGAAGCCCATCATCAGCAAAATGATCAAAGACAAAATGCAAACAATGCTAGAGTACCACTAAATAATGTGAGAAATCAAAATGCTGATAGAAATGTCAATATTAACCAGTTTGGTAGACGACCTATGCAGCTAGACAGATTCAGACAGTTAGTTTTTGATGGCATTCCTGGTTACCCCAATCCCATTGACAAGCATGTGAGGCCATAGGTGCCAAAATTTTTAGGAAATAATGTTGTATCAGGTGAAGACCATTTAAAGGCTTTTTAGAATGTCACTTTGAGGTTGAGCATGAAGATGTTTTTATGAAGTTGTTTATGTAGTCTTTGATCGATGAAGCTAGGGAATGGTGTAGAGGTCTGCCTGACCGGAGTATCTCATCATGGGATGATTTCAAAAGGATCTTTAAAGAACAATATGGTGACAAGACTAACCCAAGATTTTTTGTAAATGAATTCACTAGTATCACTAAGGGGTCTAATGAGCAAGTTGCAAATTTCAATGCTAGATTCACTAAGGTGTTGAACAAATTGCCACATCACATGAGGCCTAATGAACCAATGTGCATAGTTCTCTATATAAATTCTTTTGATGCCAAAACAACATATGGATTAAGAGATAAGGGTCCAAATAGCCTCAGGGATGCTTTCAAGATTGCAACAAATATTGAAAATAATAGGAAAGCGTCTGGTAAGACAAACAGAAGGGATGATGTGAAGATTTTGCAAAATCCAACTAAGCCTCAAAGTACTCAAAGTAATGCATCTACTTTGGAGGATAATTAGATAAATTAATGATTATCATTAAGGACCTAAGATATAGACTTGCAAAAAATGAAAAGGGAATGGGTCCTGATAGGTAGGTTTACCAAAGACATGAAAAGAGACCATCATTGCATGATATGCCATATCACACAAATTGGCATAATGGTAAACCAGTTCTTCCAAATAGAAACCCTAATCAAAGAGATCAACATGCCAAGGAGACTCCTGATCCTTTGAAGAAAGTTGTTAATAATGTTAATGATACTCCATGGTGCATAATATATCAAATTCCTCATTCCCAATCATAATGTATGATTGCTCAATCTCTATATGATAATGCTGTTGCATGTGATGAATGCAATGAGCCACATTGTGTGGAGGGTGATAATGTAAATATGTTGTCAACAAAAGGGGAGTTTTCCTCCTATGATGCAGATGAAAGTACAAGTTATGAGATTCAGGTCTACCAGTAGGTTTCTTGTGATGAAGATAATGAAGATAACTATGCATATGCTTAGGACTCACATATATTTCTGAAAAACCTGAGGAGACATTTTGATAAAGAAATTAGAGCTCTCATAGTCGTAGCAATAGCTCAGGTCAAGAGCAATTATAACCTTAGAGGTAGAGCTTAGATGAGCAATCCACATCAACCAAAATCAGTGCATAACCGTAAGAAGGCTGAACCACAAAAGGCACAATGGAACAATAATAAGAAAAACTACAAGAAAAAGGTAGGTCATGATTTTCAAAGATCAGAAAATGAAGCCCCTCAAGATGAGGATCAAAGCAAGGATCCTCAAGTCATAGAGAACAGTCATCACGCCGCTAAGATTAAAGCTGGATCAGCTCAGGATAAAAACAAAACCACAGCTCAGGCTACGACTGTTATCCAAAATTATGCTCTCTTTGACATAAGTCAAGCTTTGTCCCAGGTAAAAGTCTCTGTTCCATTGATGGAGTTGATGAAGGTTGAAGAAGTCAGGAATCAGGCAGTGTCCTTGATCTTAGGGGTAGCTTGTCAGGCTGATCAGAATGTTGAAACTCAAGGTAAGAAACAAGCCCTATGTGTGGATGAGGTCCCTGAAGTTTATCTGGGAATGACCATGACAAAATGCCCTTCACAAGTTGAGCCATTTTATGTTTCCCTTTTTATTAATGGAAAAGCAATCATAAATTGTATGCTTGATTTAGGAGCATCAACAAATATCATGCAACAAGCTGGATTAAAAATAGACAAGGCATGTGGAAGATGCTATGCCATGGATGCTAGAGAAGTGCTGGTTATTGGAATCATGAAGGATGTGGATTTTAGGTTAGCAGCATATCCAGAAAAAATGTATAAAATGAACATAATAGTGGTTGATATAAAGCCACAATATGGTATACTATTATCAAGAAGATGGGCATTATTGATTGGTGGAAGTATGCAATTAGATCTATCATATGCCATGATCCCAATGAATGGCAAAGATGTCAAACTGGTCAGAGAAGAAAGATCACTAGAAACAGTTGAGGATCAAGATTCAGAAGAGCATGTCTGTTTTGTGGACACTGACTGTTAAAATTTTAAAGTTGTCTCTAATGATTAGGGAGGTGAAGGGGGAGATATTTGCATTCAAGAGGTTGACCTACAGGGTCTATGGACCATGTATTTTGATGGAGCTTGTGCAAAGGAAGGCTCTAGTCTTGGAGTTGTGTTTTTGTCTCCATCTGGTAAGCTTCTAAAATTCTCTTTCTTGCTGAAGTTTGCTTGTACAAATAATATTACAAAGTATGAAGCTTTGTTACTAGGATTGAATATGGCTCTAAAGCATAGAATTAAGATGCTTAAAGTATTTGGGGATTCAGAGTTAATTGTATCCCAAGTAAGAGATAAGTATGCTTCAAAGAATAAAAGGTTGAAACAGTATAAGCATGCTATCTGGGATACAATTGAATTATTTGATGCATTTTCAATAAGTTGGATAGAGAGAACAAAGAATGTCATGGCAGATTTTTTAGCTAATGTGGCCATCAGGTCAAATGACATAACTCTGTCTGATGTTACAAATGTTGAGGTGAAAATCAGACCTGTAGTACCAGACAATGTATGTAGCTGGTAGGTGTTTGATGATGATAAAGATTTGTTAAGATTTTTACACTGCATCGATGAATATGAGAACCAAGAAATTGACTTTCAGAATTTTATAGAGGTTATAGATGGAAAAGAAACTCTCTTGGGGAAAGAGGTAATTCAACTCAAAACAAATAAAATCCCCAGAGGGTTGGTTGCTTTAAAAAGAGCATTTGACAATAGGGACCAATTTGTTACAAAGGCATCTCCTACAAACAAGGATGACTTGGAGGAGATAAACTTGGGGACATCTCATGCCCCCCAAAAGGTATATATTGGCAAATAGCTCAAACCACACATTAGGAACATGCTGATTGCATTGTTGAAGAAGTATGAGCATGTCTTTACCGAGTCATATGAGGACCTAAAGGCTTATAGAGAAGACCTATTCTAGCATGAGATCCCATTGAAGCCTGGAGCTAAGCCTTTCAGGTAGAAGCAAAGACCTATTAATCCTACCTTAGCTCCAAAAATGTAGGAAGAACTTAAGAAGCTTAGGGAGGCTGGAATAATTGTGCCTATCAGACATTCAACCTGAGTGTCTAATCTTGTCACAGTTAGAAAAAAGAATGGCGATATAAGACTCTGTGTTGACTTTAGAAACCTGAATGTATCTTCCTTGAAGGATAATTATCCACTACCCAACATGGAGGCTATGATGCAAAAGGTAACTGGTTGTGAACTTTTATCCATGATGGATGGATTTTCAGGGTACCATCAGGTGAAGTTAAAAGAATCAGAATAATTCAAGACTACCTTCACTACTCCATGGGGAACCTATGTTTATGTGAGAATGCCATTTGGACTGAGAAATGTAGGTGCTACATTTCAGAGGGCTATGGATGTTGCTTTGTAGGATTGATTGATTCAATCTTGGTTGTATATCCGGATGACTTAACTACTTATTCAAAGAAGGAGGAGCAACATTGCATGCACTTAGAACAAATTTTTGTTAGAGCACTGGAATATGGCATCTCACTCAACCCAAAGAAATATGCTTTTGGGGTAGTTGAAGGAAAGCTCTTGGGACACATTGTTTCCAAGGATGGAGTTAGGATTGATCCTGAAAGGGTGGCTACAATTGATAGGATCCAAGTTCCCAAAATGGTGAAAGGAATTCAGTCCTTCTTTGGACAGATTAATTTTGCTAGAAGATTTGTTCCTAACTTTGGAGAGACTACAAGGAACTTTTCTAAGGTGCTGAAGAAGGGTGAGATTATCAAGTGGGAAGGTGAAGCAATTAAATCATTTCAAAACATCAAAGAGGCTATAAAGATGGCTCCTGTGCTAAAATCTCCTGATTTTCTAAGTCGTTTCAATTGTTTTCATTTGGTTCTTTCCATACTATTGCTGCATGTTTACTATAGAAAAATGAGGATGGTTTTGAGCAGCCTATTGCTTTCTTTAGTATGTCATTGCAGGCTGCTGAATTAAAGTATGATATCATGGAAAAGTAGGCATATGCATTGGTTAGAGTAGTCAAAATTTTTAGACCATATCTAGTACAATCTCAGATAATTGCTTATGTACCCCATGTAGCAGTCAAGGATATTTTTACTCAGCAAGAGGTAACAAGAAGAAGATGCAGGTGGATAAACAAGCTACAAGAATTCAACATAGAGATACAGATCACAAAATTGGTAAGAGGACAAGGGTTAGCTAAGATGATGACACAATCAAATCTAGAAGCATGCCAAGTGAATGTAGTTCAGAATGAAATTGTTAATGTGTCAAAATCTAAATGGTACAAGGATATTGTATATTATTTATAGAATTTGAATTGTCCTTCCCATTTTAGTGATAGTCAGAAAAGGACCTTGAAGCTACATGCAATTAAGTATATTATTATTCAAGGAGAGTTGTATTGGAAGAATTTTGATAGTGTGCTAGTTAGGTGTGTGGATGAGAATCAAGCTAAAGATCTTTTAAGTGACATGCACAAAGGAGTGTGTGGTGGACACTATACCGCCCAAACAATAGCCCACAAAATTCTTAGAGCAGGCTATTGGTGGTCAACTCTTTTTTCAAATACACAAAAGTTGGTGAGGAGATGTGATCCTTGCCAAAGGTTCTCAGGAAAGTGAAAGTATGAAAGTGCATTACCCCTTAGAATTGTAACTATGGAGGCTCCATTTTAGCAATGGGGAATTGATTTTATAGGGGAGATTTCAAAAAAATCAAGTGGAGGACATAGTTGGATTTTGGTTGCTACTGACTATTTCACCAAATGGATTGAAGCCATTCCAACTAAAAAATATACAAGAAAATTGGTGATGGATTTTTTCTGGAAAACATTATTATCAGGTTTGGAGTACCATTCAAAGTGGTCATAGATAATGCCATGTGCTTCAGATCTGGTGAATTTGTTGATTTTTGCAATAAATATGGGATCAATCTATCATATGCATCACCATATCATCAACAGGGAAATGGTCAGGCAGAGTCGAGTAACAAGAGCCTCATGAAAATTATCAAGAGGATGTTGGACAAAAACAAAAGAGCTTAGGATTCAAAGCTGAAGATGGCACTATGGGCTGACCGGATAACAGTGAAGAAATCAATTGGGAGGTCACCTTTTGAGCTAGTGTATGGCACAATAGCCAGGCTGCCTATAAATAATCTCTTGCCAATCTATAGGTTCATAAAAGAGAATGATGAAGAGATTGAAGATTCAATGACTAAAAGGATAAATTAGTTGGTTGCACTGGATGAAATCAAAAGGGAGGCACACAAGACGAACATCAAGAAACAACAGAGTGTAAAATATCTGTTTGATAAAAAGGACTACAGAAAGGAAGTTTCAGGTAGATGAATTAGTCCTTATTTGGAATACAATGAGTCAGGATAAGGGCAAGCATGGCAAACTTGAGCCCTTATGGATGGGCCCATACCTGATCAGAAATACTCATGTGGAGGATTCTTATTTTCTCTAGGCCCTAGATGGTGAAATACTGGAATTGCCTATGCACGGTCAATTCATTAAGCTTTATTTTTCATAAGCGATCTTCTTCTGTGTACAATTGTAAATTATGTGTAAATCATTTGAAAAATGTTCTATATAGTCAGTGTTTTGCCTTTTCTGTGTTTTGACTTGTCTGCCTAGAGGAGATTTGGTTCTCACTGCAGCCTTGTACCTGCACGTCCCCAATCAGAGCCAATGTTGGTGCCTGCACATGGAGTCAAGGTTTCAAGCAAAAAATTGTGTTAAGGCAAAGTTTCTATCAGACCTGATGATTTTCCAGGGGGTCATCATAGTTCATATATGACCTGATTTTCTGCCAGGGGGGTGATATTTCAAATATCCGTCATTTTAATGAAGATCACCCCGATGTTGTTGCAAGGTTTCAACATGACCTGATATTCTGCAGAGGGGGTCATCATGTTTCAAATATTAGGTGATCTTAGTTAAGATCACCCCTTTGTTGTTTTGTCACCCCGATGTTGCGGACATCAATTTTACAAGGGGGTGACATCTGCCTGTTTGGCGACCTAATATTCTTTCCAAGGGGTGATATTCTAAATATACGGTAATCTTACGAATATCACCCTTGCCGCTGAATATCACCCTTTGCAGCATCCCAATGATGTCATCAAAGTCTGATGGGGTCATAGTTGAAATTTTTCAGTCCAACTTGATATTCCAGGGGGGTCATTTTTCTAACATCGGTCATCTTACGAAGATCCCCCTGATATTGCATTATGATGATGACATCATTAGGATCGGTGGGGTGCATCATGTGGTCTTTGGCATGATGGTTATTATCAATAGGTATTATGAGGATCCCCTTGATCGTTGATGAGGATATGAACATGATGATGACATGAGTATGATCAAAAGGTTCATCCGTGAGATGTACGGTATATATATGATGAGGAGGATCTTCCTCTGATGCATCGGCAGGTTGTGCCGATGGGGGTGATATTTTTCATCAGGGTCATATTTCTTATCGGGTGATGAGGTCATCAAGATAATTTTGAATATCAGGTGATGTGATCCGTTGATGTTTCTTATTAGGGTGATATTTTTGATAAGGGTGATATTTCACATTAGGGTGATGTGAAATATCGGGATGATATTTCATATCAGGTTATCATGTAGGAGGATCATCAACAGGAGGCTCACCGTTGGCATGGGTCATGATGATGAGGTTTAAACTAGCGTCGTTGGGAGCAAAATCATTGACATCATATATGCTCACGGCCTAGTTTATAAAGTGTTCGAGAGGTCATTGCAGGGTGAATGTGGGATAATCAGTTATCACATAATTTGAAAAGTCAGTGATGGATGCACAGGGTGCCTATGTGGCACTTTCTAATTGATGGGTAATTTTTCAACATGATCAATGCTACAAATCTTGGCGGGAAAGATGGAGATCGACGGTCTTGATTTAATTTTTCAAAGGGAGGGATTTCTTCGTATCTGTGACAATGATCTTGGCGGGAAGAAACTTTAGGGGCACGTGAATTGTTGTTGCGTCCCAAAGCAAGAAAATAAGCATTAATGGCAAATTTTATAGAAACATGGGTCGAGAGGACAGGTCAATCGCCATTTTTCAAGATGAAAATCTTCAGTTAGCGGCTCTCTTCCTAAACCCGCCTGTCCTTTCCCTTTTCTCTGCACGACTACATGAAATGTTTTTGGCGCCCTCCTGGTGACGCATTGTATCTGGTAAAATCTTGGAGAATGCCATGTAATTAATGATTGAGTACACCTTCCTTGCTGTATATAGGAGGCTGTGTTACTCATTTGTGGTTGTTTGAAACTGGAAAGACTTTTGGTGCTGTGAGAAGATACAATCCTGCTGGTAGTACTGTTCTGGTACCTTGTGAGTTTATGAGTTGTATGATTAAATGTTTTATGCATAGCATGTATCAGTTTCATGTTGATATATATGAGTAATGCTTCATTGCATGTGCTATGTTATCTGTCTCCAAATTGAATGTGTTCTTCTTATGATTTTAAATAGCTAAGGGGTGTTTAACATTCTAGAGTATAGGCTTGCCATACTGAATGCTTGATTCTTTACTTTTTCTCAAGGAGTAGATTGAATGTTTTGGATTAAGTGTTGGGAAGAATACATTGCAGTGAGGATGTTGTAAGTAGAGATAATTGAATACTTGATCTTAGGAATTCTTTGTAAGGCAAAAATTACAAAATCCCCTTGAAATCTGAGTATTGTTTCAAGCCTATGATAAACATTCACATATATATGTCTATTGACTCCAAGCCCTAGATAGGCACCAGTCTGGTCTTGTGTTGAGGTCATAACCCAAGGTCCCAGTCTTGCATCCAAATACAAAATCAAACTTAAAACTTCAAATACAAACCATTAGGACCTTAGAAGTATCTTGTAGGACTAAAATCCTCTGATTCACAATTGAACATAGGCCCAAAGCTAGCCCCTTTGCACTTATCTCACAGTTTTGGTCTACATAATGGAGGATTTATCTGCTTTGTGTCAACATCCCCCAGTTCACAAGCATATCTTATGGATGTTGAATAGGGAATACACCCCTTGGTTCTGCAGAGCCTAAAGATAAAGATGAGATATTTATAGAGTCTATCTCCTGTACTGTTGGCCCTTGGCTCAGGGATCCTGTTGATCATTGATGGCTACCTTGTAGGGATCACTGGGAGAAAGCATCCAGTCTAGGAAAAACCCAACACTCTGTAGCACATAACTTTTTTTCTACAAAAGGTAAAATTCTGATTCTTTTTAATTTAGATCGGTAAAACCAATATATAGTGTATGCATTTAGTTTCATAATGTTTTGTTGAATATATATTTTTTAATTAATTTTTAAAGTCAAACCAATTATAATTTAGACATATGCGTATTTCGTAAAACATAACTTTTTTTGTATGTATCAAAATTCAATTTGTCTTCTTTTGTTGAAACAAGGACATCAATACCTAGTGCATAGATAATTTTTAGAATTTTGTTTTCTGTAATTTACTAATTTTCCATTTGTGTAGAATAGAGAACTTGATGTTCGGTGAAAAACATACATTCACAAGAAATAAAAAATAAATATAATAATCAAATTAAATATATTTAAAATTATATTTTTTGGGAATCTTATAATAAGGACTACATACTTACAAATCATAAATTTTAAATGAATTCATTTGATCTGTCAAAAGATAAATCAAAATTAGTTTATTATCGGCATTTTGATAGGTGTAGAGGAGACTCTATTATAGGCATGGTTTAAAACTAGCAGGGTTCTATCTAAGGGGGTTTGATCAAACCCTCTTCAATTAAAATCCTTTAAATGGAACATTTCAAGGCTTAAATCATTATATTTTCTAAAAATATGTGATTTCAACAAAAATCAAGATGTCCCAGAAAGTGTAACCCATTATTGTGGCAGCACCCAAATTTATGCACAAATATCACAATAGAAGACTACCATATAAACCAAGAACACTATAACATAATGGAAATGGTTTGCAGTTAGAAAGATAGATGAATAGAGAAAGAGGAAAATGTCAAATTTGGTGGGGTTGCCAACAACATTGTTACACATATGGTTCCTAGGGTTGTCATTGTTGTCAACACTATCACAAAGTTGTCATTGATGTCAACACTATCTTGGATGTGTGATGGAGTTCATGGTTGGATGTCATGTCCTATTAAATAGAGAAGATACAGTTCATTGTTGGATGTCATGCCTTGATTAGTGTAGAGTTGAGTGTAAAGTTACTTTAATATGGGAATTAGAAGCACTAAATGATTAGATGTGTTGTTGAAGTTGGAAAGATGTTACTGGTGGCCTAATCCAAGTTTCATGGTGTTTGGATTATCAGAAGAGTGTCTTGCAGTTGACAGTTTGAAGACAGTGTTGGTTCTAAGAAGACATTTACTATGACAATGGAATGATCCACGTTCCTCCACATTAGTATTTATAGCTATCAGTTATGGAACTATGTTTAGGGTGCAGTGAAGGTGACAATTCCAAAGTTTTAGATTATCTATATTTCCGTCATGAAAGTTATGCATGATAGAGTACAGACATGTGTTCTGGCAGAGTGAGGTGGTGTTAAAGACTAGGTGGAATGCTTCGCATTCCTTTGGAAGTGAATGGTTTCCTTTGCAGTTTTATGGACATGTTCATGAATGTGCATTACATGCTTCCATGCAATTTCAAGGTTCTTGGTGGTTTGCAAGATCAATATCTCAGTGATAGTATGTTGTAGTGTGTTATAGATGATAGGTCTCAGAGTTCATCATTAAAGATGTGTGACACAAAATATTTGATGTCCAGAGGTAAAGAAGTGTTTGGAGATGTTTTATGAGTCATTTAGACTCACCTAGAAGAGTTTCATGAAGATCTTTCTTTTTTCTAGTATTGCACAAGGATTTCAAGTTGCTATGGTCGTTATGCTTCAAGTTTCATATGTTTTTGCTTAAGGTTGTCCTATTTTCAAATGAACAAAGTGTGTAGATGTAATTCCTTGATGTTTGATGTTGTAAAGGATGTTTTGGCCCCGATTAAGCAAGTGTTGATGTCCACAAGGCATGGGTCTTTTGTTGGTGTAGCGTGTAGTCTTGTTTAGGACTTGTCCTTTACATGTTTCATGTTGTGTATTGTCTAGCTGACTTGTAAATGTATTTTTCATGTTGTCTCTAGCCGAAAAGTAATATAATAATTGAAATATCATGTAAAATTGTAGATCAAAGTGATTTAGGTGAGGTGTGATTGATAAGGTTCACAAGCAAGAAAAGAGTAGAATGACTGCATTATGATGTGTGACTGAAGGAGAAAGAGAAAAAGTTGTAGATGTTGTCCTAAATCATCTTGAAGACTTATATGTGATAGTGATCAAGTGTAGAGTGTGCCTAAATGATCTGATCATGAGAAGGAAATGTGAAGAGGCAGTATTATAATCATCAAAGGTGTGAATTTCAATGTCAGTTTTTAGGTAGTACAAAGATTGTCATACTTTAATCTATTCTAAATGTGTTCTCAGTTTAGGGAGTAGTTTCTTCCTTAGGAGTGACTTTAAAACAAAGTCTTGAGGGAGTTATAGCTTCCTTAGGAGCTACCATAAAGAAATTTTTTTAGGGAGTAGTTGCTTCCTTGGGTTGAAGCCCTAAAACAAAGTCAACAAGGAGTAGTAGCTTCCTTGGGTTCTAGCCCTAAAACAAAGTTGTAATTTTGAACTTCATATATTGTGACTTAATCCTCACCATGGTTTTTCCCTTCTTGGGTTTTCCACGTACATTTGGTGTTATGTGTTGAAGTGTATTCATTAGACTTCCACTAGTTTTGGAGTGCTGCCAAAAGTCTACCGAAAATAGTGGCTCTACTAAAATAGATGTTCTACCAAAGCATCTACCAATTTTGGTAGAGCTGCCAATTTTGGTTGTGATGCTAAATTTAGCACATGGCTGGAATAGGAACTAAGGCTGAAGAGGTGGTGCAAAGGCTAGAAAAGGCATGCAACCCAAAAAACATTTTTCAAATGCTGAATGGAAAAACTAAATTGCATACAGTGGGGGGCTGAAGCCTCACCCCACACCCCAAAATGGGTGGCGGCCAATCAAAGGTCTGTAGAACTCTTGAACAAGCTATGACATTGATAATGGGGCCACTCCCTTTAAAATAGGTTCATGCCCTTATAGTAGGGCTGAAGCTCTGAAAGTGCTATGAAGTGCTTAGTGATGAGTGCTAAAACTGATGCTCAAAATTTTTCCTTTATTTTTTATTTTTCCAAAACAATTTTTTACAAATAACACTTAGTGTTGATTTTCTTATAATTTTTTTTGAAAAAATATCACAAAATAGACCTTGAATTTTGTACAAGAGGGTTTGAAAGGCCCTCCTACAAAAAAAAAAATCCTAAGAGGCTCCCGACAATGAAATTAGGTAAATTTTATATCAAAATTTGTCTATTCAGCCTTTTGCACTCAATGGAAGGGTCCTTTTGGATTGACAATGCCTCAAACAAAAGTTGACTTTCAGATCTAAGCTCTAAACCCCCATTTTGTAAGTGTATCAAAGGATCTCCAAATAAGAAAAAAAGTTGTGAAGATACTTTTATTTTTTTCATATGATTTTGATTATTCGAAACTTAAGCCCTCATTTATCATTCTCCAAACTATTCAAATATTTGACACAAGAAAGAGTTATGAGATGGAATGTGAATTTCTAAAATCTATTTACTAGCACTTGCATCTTTAAGAGGAGTAAGAGCTTTTCTAATAGGAAAGTAATGATATTATTAACTTTCATGCATTACTTATGATTTGTTATTTTTAGACCATGAAGATTTGATTTGTGGGGAAATTTGATTTTTGACATTATTAATTTTGGTGACCTATCCAGGAAGATTTATTTTGTGGGAACACTTGATTTTTTGCATTCTTAATTTCTAATGACTTGTCTGTGAAGATTTGAATTTTTAGATTATTGATTTTTGGTGACTTCAAAATAGTTTAATGGTGAGTAAGAAAACTATTTTGTGGCATGAGATAAATTTTGAACCAAAAGCTAACAATAATATAGCCTATCAACTAAAAATGACATCGTATTTGAATGCCATAGTAAGGTAAATACACAACTTGCTTGCTTTTCATTCTTTGGGCCATAGCCTCCTTTGCTTGTGAAGTTGAATATTCTTTAAAACTTGTGCAAAATAAAGAGGTGTGCATTGCACTCTGATAAAGACCACGAGAATTAATCCACATTTTTATATTTTAAAATTATTCAATCACACTTGAATGGTAGTCTACATAATTAAGAAACGTTACACTTGTGCCCATCATTACAACAGAGACACACTTATTCTTATTGAGCTAGATATTCCACAAAGAAAGGGGATGGATCCTCATATTTTATCAGTATAAAGTGGGATTGGCAATGAGATATTCTTCCACCAGCTTGAACAGACCAGTGTTGTTGGCCTTGACCTCCTCAAGTTTGGCTTCATTGTGGGGAACACCAGGGAGGGTGTCATAGTTGGTGGTATAGCTCACAATGGATCCACCCCTAGCTTTGGGGCTGAATTTCACCTGGAAGCTTGTTGAAGCCACTTTTTTCCCCAACATTCCTCCTTCCACATGGTTGAAACCATAAATCAAGTTGTCCTCATCAACTTGGTCCACTTTCTCTTTCACATAGCTAAAATCCTTCTTCGCTGCAATACCCATTTCATTTCACATTAGACAATAATTAAAGATCCTATAGAAGAGATCTATTCTTGTTTGGGTATTGTACCAAAGGGTTGATCATAAATAGTGGTAAGCAAAGAGTTACCTGGGGTGAAGTCAATTTGGTGGATGGTGCCCACACCTCCATCTCCTTGCACAAGTGTGACACTTGCTATGATCCCTAGGGCTTGCTTTGGCAACAAGTTGTGGGTATCCTTCACAGTTGCATTCCACGGCCTTTTTGCCTCCACTGAAGAATCAATTTCCACACTAAATATTTCTACCACCATCGTCTCTTATCTCAATATTTCTGCAATAACTCTTCTTCTTATAAATGCTTGTCTTGTTTGTGGTATGGTGTATGAAGGAGTGGATGGTATTTAGAGAGAATATCAAGTGTGTACTTGGGTTGTACCATGAAGATACTAGATGAAGAATGAGTGATATCAATGCCCAAGAGAGTGCAGAAGACCCAAGTATGACATCAAGAAATTATCATGAAGAGTAGTTTTCATTGCCTTGATGGTGGATGAGGAGCTCCTTGTAATCAACAAGTCATCAACATAGAGAACAAGGAAGATGAGAGTATCATCCTACTATAGGATATATACATTTGGATCAGAATGTCATCAAGTGAACCTCTTAAGGAGTCCATCTTAGAATACCAACCCTGAGGGGCCTATTTGAGGCCATGGAGAGACTTCTGAATAGAACAAGCAATTGAAGGTTCATGTACGAACCCCTATGGATGCTCCATATAGATCTTCTCTTATACGTCACTGTGAAGAAAAACACTCTTCACATTCATCTGGTGAACTTTCCAATGATGGGCTGAAACAATGGCAAGGACAAGTTATATGAAATTTAATTTGAAAACCAACGCAAAAGTCTTAGAGTAGTCAATCCCAGACTTGGGAGAATCCTTTCATGACCAAGCAAGCCTTATGCTTATCAATCAACCCATCTATGACAAATTTTTTCTGATAGATCCACTTGCGGGTATGTCCAGGATCATGATGGGCCAAAGAGAGGTAATGAAGAGAAAATCACATGAAAGTGTTAACCAAAATAGTGAAACACAGTTTTAGGCTTGGATTTAGGCTTGGGATGTTTTCTCAAAACAAATATCCATTTTCAAAATGGATATCCGTTTTGGAAACAGATATCCATTTTCAAAATGGATATCCATTTTGGAAACGGATATCCTTTTTGAAAAGAGATATCTATTTTCCCAAAACGGATATCTATTTCTTCAAAATGGATATCCATTTCTTGAAAATAGATATCCATTTCTTTTATTTTGATTTAAAAAGTTTTCCCCCAAAAATTTAGGCATGGGAATCCAAACCTGGCTTTTCAACATGAATGAAGAATTCATATGTTTTTACAGATTTTCCTCGACTTCACCCTTGATGCTGACAAACTTTTTTTGATCCAAATTTGATAAAATCAAAAGGATTTATTTGACACACTATTAGGATTCTAAAAATATAATATGTCTGATTATAATTTTAATAGGTAATTATTAATAATTTTCTACTTACACTATGTTTGAGTTCCTCAAAGACACACTAATTGAAAAACATCCATACCTTTCAAACCATTTGACATTTTTCAAATCTGAAAGTTGTGTCACACTCTACACTTCATTAGCTACAGGTCTAAATTTCTTTTTTGAATTTCATATTTTTTTTACCAAGTTAGATTGGTTGGAAAATTACTTTTTAATATTTTTAAATAACTGTAGTAACAAATTCATAAAAATATACGTCACATCTGGGCATGTGTCTTCTACTTGTATCTAAAGATTCAAAAAAAAAATTCTCATAATTAGGTTGGTTGGAATGACACCTACTTTTTTTTTTTTTTGCAAAAATTTAAGTAGTGCCTCATTGAAATATCCAATTTTCACCAAATAAATTTATTTTAAAAAAAAACAAAATAGTAACCGATAAACTACATTCAATTTCCTACAAATTTTATTATTACATATTTCTTAAATTATGTAGGTAACCCATTGAAATTTTCTTGTGAAGTTGCTTAAGTCTATTTTTTAAGCATTTTCTTTGCCACTTAGAAGTGTTGTTTGGCCCATCATGATCTTGCACATACCCTTGCATAAAACAAGTTTCCTTCCCTTTCGAAGGGGGACTAAATCCCAAGTATGGTTCCTTTCCAAGGAACTAAACTCTTCCTACATAGCAGCATCCTACTCAGGAACACCAAAAGCTTCCTGAAAGGACTATGGATTGGAAGTTGAGGCAATGAAGAGATGTGGAGCCTACTCAAACTATGACCATATTCTTATACCATCTGAATGAACACCAATCCAATCACCTCCTGATTTTGATGTCTGATGAGCCCAAAGAGGCCTAGTAGGAGAATCTGGAGGAGAATCATCACCCTCTAAATGATGACTAGGAGTGGAGGAAGATGAATCTTCACCATCATCATCCCCATCTGAATTGGAGGAAGAAAAGTCCTCATCAAGAGTAGGAGGATTAAGATCCTTGGAATAACTATCATCATGTCACAATATCTCCAAAGCACTAGTAGATGGAAAAGTGGTAGGAGAAGAATTGGAAACATCTTCCTCAAAATGAACACTCCTCTTGATGAACAACTCATGAGTGGTAGGGTGGAGAAGCCTATAGTCTTTGACACCATATGAATACCCAAATAATAAGCAAGAGTTTCTCTATGAATCCATAGCCTTGCATTTCTCTGAGTGAATGTGGGCCCATGCAAGAGAACCAAACACCTAGAAAGTGTTTTATTATGGGCTTCTGACTGGTCCAAGCTTCAAAAGGAGTGACCCCTATCACAGATCAATGAGGAACCCTATTCTAGATGTAACACACATAGTTGATGGCCTCTGCCCAATACTGAGGTTCCATTGACTTGGAGTGAATCATATAGTTGGCTATGTCTTTCAAGGTCCTATTCTTGTGTTTTGCGACACCATTCTATTGTGGACTATAGGGAACTATGTGCTAAAGATCAATTCCCTCTAAAACACAAAATTGCTCAAACCTCTAGTTGACATACTCCCCCCATTGTATGTACGTAGAATATTGATGGCCTTCCCTAACATTTTCTCTACAAAAGATTTGAGTTCTTGAAAAGACTCAAAGACATCAAAGTTCTATTTGAGAAAATAAACCCATGTGTATGTGGAAAGATGATCAATGTATGTTAGAACATGTCGAGCCCTGCTAAGAGAAGGATGTGAGAATGGTCTCACTAAGTCAATATGTACCAACTCCAGAAGCTATGTGGCCCTCCATGCTTTGCCTTTCTCAAATTTCTCTTTAGGATGCTTACCAAGAATGTAGACTTGGAAAGCTCCATGACAAAACCCGAATATAAGGCAACCCTAAAACCATGTCTTGTTGACTGAGATGTTGCAAGTAATAATAGTTCAAGTTTCCAAATTGCCAATGCTCCAAACAACTCACCTCATTTGAGTGAGTGAGCAAAGCAAGTGAAGGAGAATAAATGAACAAAGTGAGAAAATTGATATAGTCTGGATTGATGATCATCTTTTCCCATAGCAACTATAAACCCATTGTGCAACTCACTGATAACCACTTTGTCTGGAGTGAACTCAACTTGCTTGCTAGAGTTAGTGTGAGTAATCTAATAGATAGATAGATAGGAGATTAGTTGACAAAGATGGAACACAAAGAACATCATGAAATGTTTCTTTTCCCATGTCAACAGACCCTCTCTCACACACTTTAGTATGAGTGTCATCACCCATTAGTAGAGATGGCATAGAACATGGCTCCAAAGAGGCAAAACCATCTTTTAATGTAGCCATGTGGTGTGAAGAACTTGAGTCAATGATTTAGGTATCGGGTTGTGAAGCAATAGAAACTAGGGCCTTGCCCTTTCCTTTCCCCTTACTTTTATCTATGTCCTTTGAAGATTCCTAAGATGAAATCTATTTGATAGAATTAGGCACCCTGATGTTGTTCTTTTCAAGAAGATGTGTGAGGTGATCAATTTATTTCTGTAAATAGTTATGTTCATCATGACTAGGTTTCTTACAATAGGCACACTTTGCCTTCTCCTTCTTAGACTTATCACCTTTGGAAGAAGAGGCTTCATTAGCTTCTTTTGGAGCAGTTAGTTTCTGGTCTTTTTTCTTCTCTCCTTGATTTTGTTGTTTCTTATTCTTCTTATGAGACCCTTTCTGATCTTTAGTTCCTTGATTTGTAGCCAAAGCATGAGATTTAGAGGGCTTAATTATGCCCATTTGAACCAATTTATCTTTCTCCTTTGTGAGTTCATTTGCAAAATCATCAAAAGAAGGCATTGTATAATTGGTTCTTAAGGCACTTTTGTGGCATAAAATGTAGAAGCAAACACACAATAATTAGTAACAAGCTTGGAAAGACTACTCAAGTTCAATTAAGAATCTTTCTTCTATATCCCACATTGTTTCAACTACAATCTTATGACCTTTAGCTTAGTGAAGAAGTCCTAAATAGTATCAAAAGTGGTAGGACTTAACCATATGAGCTCATTCTCTAGTAGATGTCCTCTAATTTCATCTTGAGTACAAAAGAGATTTTCCAAAGTGGTCCATACATCATTTGGTGTAGAAACATATTCAATATGAATTTAAAGCTTCCAAAAGCTTGATCTAACTTATTAAACCATTTAAGATTTTATGTATCTATAGTAGATTTAGCTTCAAGCTCCATTGTTACTCTATACAACCCTTGTCTCTTTAGATATTTTGTCATTTTAGATTTTCAATCAAAGTAGTTGTAGGGCATGAGTATTGGAACTGTATTTTGATCCATTTTAGTGCAAAAAAAATATTGCTTGATGTAGTTGTGCTAAAAAAGAGAATGCAGAACCTCAAAGAAAGAACACAAGAAACCCCCCATTTTCACTCAATCAAAGAACCCCCCAAGAAAATATGATTTGGCACTTTATATTTAGGGTGATCTCAATGCTTTACAAAATTTTGAACGAATGAGTATATGCTGAAAGTATAATCTTGAAATAAAAGAAAGTGAAATAAATAGCACCATTGTGAAGTACTCGAAAGATCATGCACTTTAGAAACAGGAATCGCGTCAATCCAAGGTCATATGCAAAAGTTATGAGTCTCCAGAGTTCCCAAAATGAGAATTGTGTACTGTCACCTGTGAGAATCTGCAATTTCTAGAAAATCAATGCATCAAAATAAAAAATCATTTGGACCAACACATAGAGTGCATGAATAATTATCTAAAATAAAAAAATAATTTGGAGAAAGTAGAGGCCATGAGCTCAAGTTATTAGCTTTCAGAGTTTTTCTTCAAAAACCAAGGGGTCTGAGTTTGCAAAAAAACTTTTACCAAATTTTACAGAATCTTTGCTAACTGTGGTGGCCTACCAAGTTTAGAAGTCCTCTAGTCAGTTTAGAACCATTACTAGTTTTGGTAGACCTCCAAATGAGTTTAGAATTCCTCTAGTTTTGGAGTGCTGCCAAAAGTCTACCAAAAATAGTGGCTCTACTAAAATAGATGTTCTACCAAAAGATCTGCTAATTTTGGTAGAGATGCCAAATTTAGCACAAGGCTAGAATAGGAACTGAGGCCGAAGAGGTGGTGCAAAGGCTAGAAAAGGCATGCAACCCAAAAAACTATTTTCAAATGCTGAATGGAAAAACTGAATTGCATACAGTGGGGGGCTAAAGCCTCACCCCACACCCCAAAACAGGTGGCGGCCAATCAAAGGTCCACAAAACTCTTGAACAAGCTATGACCTTCATAATGGGGCCATGCCCTTTAAAATGGGGTTGTGCCCTTATGGTAGGGCCGAAGCTCTGAAAGTGCTATGAAGTGCTTAGCCCTGACTGCTAAAACCGATTCTCAAAATTTTTCCTTTATATTTTATTTTTCAAAACAAATTTTTACAAATAACACTTAGTGTTGATTTTCTTATAATTTTTTTTGAAAAAATATCAAAAAATAGACCTTGAATTTTGTGCAGGAGCGTTTGAAAGGTCCTCCTGCAAAAAAAAATCCTCAGAGGCTCCCGACAATGAAATTAGGTAAATTTTATATAAAAATTTGTCTATTCAGCCTTTTGCACTCAATGGTAGGGTCCTTTTGGCTTTAAAATGCCTCAAACAAAAGTTGACTTTTAGATCTAAGCTCTAAACCCCCATTTTGCAAGTGTATCAAAGGATCTCCAAATCAGATGAAACAAAATCTATTCTTGACTTTCTTGATCCTCCTCGACGCATTAGAATAATTAAAAACTATCTATATAACCAGAATATCTACAATCACCCAAATCTCACAAAACACACAGATCATTTAAAAATGTAAGAGAAGAGCATACAAGATTTTACAAGATCTCACAAAATAAGCTAAAACTCTCTATTAGGAATCTAAGAACTTAGAATTCTCAAAACAAGAGTTCTGATACCATGTTAGAAATATGAAATAGATTGATAACCCAAGAACTTTATAAGAGAAAATCTAAGCTACATAAATTGGAAGTGCATAAATAAAAAAAAACCAACGATTCCGAGAGATATGCAAATGTTAAAATGAAAAAATTGCATTAAGAGCTCAAAGATGCTACACAAGACTGATATAATTGTCATACAATATACAACAAGATGCAAAATACAAGCTAGGTAGTGAGTTTATATAGACTAGGGAGAGGGGAGAGGTGGCAAAATTGACTAATAGGGAGAGGCCACCATACGAGCTATAGAGAGCAAGAGCATTTTCCCAAGATAGCAAATGTTACCTTCCTTGCAGGATGCCGACACCTTAAATCATCCACTCACTAATTAAAATCACTTTATTTAACCTAAGCAAGCTTAATAAAAGTGTAGGAAAAACCTAGAAAATAGAGAAAATAACTAACCCACTAGGAAAATAAAAACCTACACTAACAGCTTGATTATGCCATAGAACAAGATTCAAAGCCCCTGGAGGTATGAAATATAGGGGATGAGGTTGAAATCATGCCCTGGGGTCATTTTGGTGGAATGAGTACCCCTTAGTCCTTGGCTCTTAGTCGAAGAGGGTATTAAAATAAACTCATGCTCCCATATTGGGTAGTAAAAATGATCTTGTGGATGATATAAATCCTCCATTAAGAAAAACATTTTGTGAAGATACTTTTATTGTTTTTGTATGATTTTAATTATTTGAAACTTAGGACCTCATTTATCATTCTCCAAACTATTTAAATTTCTTGATACAAGAAAGAGTTAGGAGATGGAATGTCAATTTCTAAAATCTATTTACTAGCACTTGCATCTTCAAGATCTGTAAGGGTTTTGGTGATAGAAGAGTAATGATATTAGAAACTTACACGCATTAATTATGATTTGATATTTTTACATTGTGAAGATTTGATTTGTTGGAAAAATTCAATTTTTCACATTATTGATTTTGGTGACCTATTCACAAAGATTTGGTTTGTGGGAAGACTTGATTTTTTGCATTCTTGATTTATGGTGAAGATTTGAATTTTTAGATTATTGGTTTTCGATGACCTAAAAATGGTTTAATAGTGAGTTAAAAATTTATTTTGTAACATGAGATAAATTTCCAACTGAAGGCTAACAATAATATAACCTATCAGCTAAAAATGAGATCTTATTTATATACCATAATAGAGTAAATACACATAACTTACTTCCTTTTCATTTTTTGTGCCATAGCCTCATTTGCTTGTTCTTTAAAACTTGTGCAATATAAAGAGGTGTGCATTGCACTATGATAAAGACCATGAGAATCAATCCATATTTTTATATTTAAAAATTATCCAATCACACTTGAATGGTAGTCTACATAATTAAGAAACGTTACACTTGTGCCCATTATTACAATAGAGACACACTTATTCTTATTGAGCTAGATATTCCATAGAGAAAGGGGATGGATCATCATATTTTACATAAATTAGTGGGTTGTTTAGTTAATTATTAAAAATTTAATGAAAGAGAAAAATGATCATGTGTCATCTTTAAAAAGTTATAAAGAACCAAAGAGTTGTAGCTCAACTGGATGAACAAAATTGTTGAGGGTGATGGTATGTTCCTTGATTACGCCATGATACAACAAAGTTCAAAACCATCTAAGGTATTAAATAAAATGGATGAGGTTGAAATCATGCCCTCGGGTGATTTTAGTGAAATGGATACCCCTTAGTCCTTGGCTCTTAGTCAAAGAGGTATGAAAATAGGATCATACTCCCATATTGGGTAGCAAAAATGATCCTGTGGATGATATAAGTCCTCCATTAAGAAAATAAGGTTGTGAAGATACTTTTATTGTTTTCATATGATTTTGATTATTCAAAACTTAGGCCCTCATTTATCATTCACCAAACTATTCAAATATTTGACACGAGAAAGATTTATGAGATGGAATGTGAATTTCTAAAATCTATTTACTAGCACTTGCATCTTTAAGAGGAGTAAGAGCTTTGCTAATAGGAAAGTAATGATATTAGTAACTTTCATGCATTAATTATGATTTGTTATTTTTATACCATGAAGATTTGATTTGTGGGAAAATTTGATTTTTGACATTATTGATTTTGGTGACCTATCCACGAAGATTTGGTTTGTGTGAACACTTGATTTTTTGCATTCTTAATTTCTAATGACTTGTCTGTGAAGATTTGAATTTTCAGATTATTGATTTTTGGTGACTTCAAAATAGTTTAATGGTGAGGAAGAAAACTATTTTGTGGCATGAGATAAATTTCGAACCAAAAGCTAACAATAATATAGCCTATCAATTAAAAATGAGATCATATTTGAATGTCATAGTAAGGTAAATACACAACTTGCTTGCTTTTCGTTCTTTGGGCCGTAGCCTCCTTTGCTTGTGAAGTTGAATATTCTTTAAAACTTGTGCAAAATAAAGAGGTGTGCATTGCACTCTGATAAAGACCATAAGAATCAATCCACATTTTTATATTTAAAAATTATTCAATCACACTTGAATGGTAGTCTACATAATTAAGAAACGTTACACTTGTGCCCATTATTACAACAGAGACACACTTATTCTTATTGAGTTGGATATTCCACAGAGAAAGGGGATGGATCCTCATATTTTATCAGTATAAAGTGGGATTGGCAATGAGATATTCCTCCACCAGCTTGAACAGACCAGTGCTGTTGGCCTTGACCTCCTCAAGTTTGGCTTCATTGTGGGGAACACCAGGGATGGTGTCATAGTTGGTGGTATAGCTCACAATGGATCCACCCCCTGCTTTGGGGCTGAATTTCACCTGGAAGCTTGTTGAAGCCACTTTTTTCCCCAACATTCCTCCTTCCACATGGCTGAAACCATAAATCAAGTTGGCCTCATCAACTAGGTCCACTTTCTCTTTCACATAGCTAAAATCCTTGTTGGCTGCAATACCCATTTCACATAACATTAGACAATAATTAAAGATCCAACATAAGAGATCTATTCTTGTTTGGGTATTGTACCAAAGGGTTGATCATAAACAGTTGTAAGCAAATAGTTACCTGGGGTGAAGTCGATTTGGCGGATGGTGCCCACACCTCCATCTCCTTGCAAAAGTGTGACAGCTGCTATGATCCCTGGGGCTTGCTTTGGCAACAAGTTGTGGGAGTCCTTCACAGTTGCATTCCACAGCCTTTTTGCCTCCACTGAAGACTCAATTTCCACACTAAAGCTTCCTGCCACCATCGTCTCTTATCTCAATATTTCTACTACAAGACCTGTTCTTCTTACAAATGCTCGTCTTGTTTGTGGTGTGCTGTATGAAGGGGTGGACGGTATTTATAGAGTTAATAACAAGGGCAATTCGTTTTCTTCTACTTCTCTTTCATATGAACGCTGCTTTTTTAGTCAAGGCAACTCAGAAAGAATACAAAATATGAGTAAATGCTAATTTGTTCTTAGGTTGAGCGGATCCTTATCCTCTACCGAGGAAGTCACGAGGCATGCCAAACGGTTTGAATGTTTGTTAATGTGCTTGGATACGATCCATTTTCATTCTTTATTGCTTTCGAAGCTTCTAGCCCCCTCTCGTTGAAATTCATATTCAAATTCATATTATCATGTATTGGTCAAAGCAAATGAATATTTGTATAGAAATTCATATTATAATGTATTTGGACAAGAATTTGAATTTACTATTACATACGATATCAAAATTTATTTATGGTTATATTATTGAAGAGATAAAAATCATATTTTAAAAATATTTGATTGTATATTAAATGAATAAATTAATTAAATATTAAGTATTATTTTAGATATAAGGAGTTGATGTTTATAATATAATAGAAGTTGGAGATTGAAATGAAATGTGTGTTCATATTCAAATGAGAGAATTAGGGTTTGCATATTTTAAATTAGAAGAAAACAAACTTCACCTAATGTGACATTATAATAGAGTGTTGTAGACAAAAATTAGAATTGAAATAGTAACCAAACGTTTGAAATGATTGAAATCAAAGAGTTTGAGTGTTTATGATGAAATCACAACAACAATCTTATCCAGGGGCACAATATTGTCTTGGTTTCTACAATCCTATCCTCTACAAAATAGGACTTCGTTACTTGCAAGATTTGTTCAACTAATGATACCTAGAGTAAGGAAGAACACGGTGGTGCTAAGTAGCACAGTGGGGTTTGTTATATAAGGGTTGAATTTTAGAGTGTCCTTGTGTATTAGTTAAGCATGAAGAGTAAATTAACAATGAAATTAAAGAGATAATAAGGTTGCAATGAATGCAAATGTATGGATGGCAGTGAATGCTATTGAGTCAACCATGAATTTCTTATTATAAATTGTTGATGTGAGCCAATGAATGCTTTGTATTGAAGAGTGTACTTTTAGTGTACCTTGGCAATACTTGTTGAAGGATTGAGTGTTGTTGTAGATGCTTGATAGAGTTGTTCACCGATGTACCTACAAAAGAAGAAGAGGTTCTATTTTCTTGTGAATACTTATTTAATAACCATGATCTATTAGATACAAAATGTTTGATAAATTTAGGAGAATAACTACTTGGTTTAAATTATTGAATAAATGGTAGTACATATACAATGAGAAATGTTGATTAGAAATAAATTGATCATCTGCCCAAATTGTCTATGTTATTAACAATAAGAATAAGATTTATTAGTATTGTTAATAATTATATATTGATGTAATTTTATTTATTTATTTAAGAAGCTCGAGAAAGCTTCAAATTTTATAGCACCAAGAGATTTGGTGAAAATAATTACACACTACCCTTGAGTGGAACAATATTGGAGATGAATATTCTAGGTAAGTGCAAAAAGATGGGGAGCCAAAAAGTGGCCAAATTATTTAAAAAAAAAAAATAATACAAAACGCGAGCGTGTTTTGACTTGCTATAAATAAAAAAAAAAGGTTTCTATCTCAATTCATTTCTTTCTTCTTCTCTATGCCCGCGGCCTACAAACCCTAGGAAGCGCGCTCACATTTTACAAAACTCAATTCAACACAAAAATATTATCGATCCATCGCCAAAATGCCGCCACGATGTTGAGCACGCCAAAGGAGTGAGTTATATTTGTTTTTTTGTTTAAATTTGTTTCTAAATAGGTAGGTTTCAGTTGATTTTTGATGTATATTTCATTAATTGTCAGGAAATGTTAATGCACCTCCTCCTCCTCAAAATCTACAAAATCCTGAGGAGAAAATACTTGCAGAACAACATCCTCCTACATCCATTCCTTGACATGCCCCTGGAACACAAGAAAATAAAATGGGGTAAATTAAAAACAACAAAAAAGAAATTAAAGATATAATTGCAAGGTTGAAAGATCCTTCCACTTCAACCTTGCATAGGTCCACACTTGCTGAATCTCTTGAATCTATGTTATCAAATGTAGATTCAATTAGCAAGCAAATAACTAGTTGGATGGATAAGAGGAGAGAGTTTAGAGACTATTATGCAGACAAGTTGTCATACCAAGATGTAAAAAAATTATAAATTATAAAATTAGACTTGCGTTCAATTTTCACAAACCCACAAACAAATCAACCTCCACCCATTACATGCAAGAGGTTCCCTATCCATTGGTGCAACAACCAAGCGATAAGGGACAATTTTGGGCAGAGGTGGTGGATGGTCTTTGACCATCCTCCATGCAATAATAATGAGGTCCCACAATACTTGTTGAGGAAACTCTACTGTGAGTTTGTCCTCAATAAAGTGCCAAACTATTTTGATATGTGGGTCTTCCAGGGTAGAGGTGGGGGGTCAGCACAAGATAGACTAGGGGCACGTGTTGACCCACAGCGGACAATGAGACAAGTAATCAGCACACCAGCCCATGAGCATGTTTCTATCCCTTCCATTGTGAAGGAGAGTGTTGAGGTTGATACACTTCAGTCCATTAGTGCCTTGACCCAGAGCATCATAGTGCATGCCAGTCTTGTAGCACAAAGTGGGTTGGGAGATAGTGCAAGGAGTAGGGTCCCACCCCATACTTATCAAACTTGCGGGTTAGCCTATGGTTATGACCCCATGGATAGTCAGGACACAGGTGCACAGGCTACATTTGCAGCTGAGCAGATGGTGATGACAGATACCCTCCTGAGTGAGACTTTCAGCCTTGATACTTAGGTAAATATTAGCAAGTTTATTGAATTTAATTTATTAAATTTTATTTTTGAAATGCAAGACTAACTAATTTAGTTTGATGATTTTAATAAAATTTCAGGGTCATAGTGTTGCTGTAGTTTTCAGTGGTTCTCCACCTACATATTACACTAGATCATCTACTGTTGGGGTATGTAACTAGTAAACAATTATAAATATTACATGTGAATAGCATCGTTATATGAATGGTATTCTAATATCTGATTTTGGATGTTGAATAGGTTAATATTGGAGATTTCATGGCAACACCTACCAGTGGTGGAGGACTTCAAAGCTTCAAGGAGGTAATAAAATAAATAGTTTAATGAATGAATTGTACTTACTAGATTTTTGTATGTGACTTGTGTGCTTTATTGTGTGTACTTCCATGTTTAGATGAACGTGTGTGTATGTTAGGAGCCATGATTTACATCACTATTATAGTTTTTGTAATTGAATAATGTTGTTTTATTTCTAGATGATGCAGGCTGCGGAGACACCTCCTGATGTTCAGAGGGCAATGGAGCATGGTGTGACCTCTGTGATTCATAGCTCCATGGCATTGACAGGGGTATGAGGCAGATTAGTTAATTTCAATTTACATTCATTGTTGTAGTTGTTTATTTTTGAAAAATTAAAAGATTATTGATTTGAAGTTTAATTTCTATCTGGATGGTTTCTATAGGACATGACATCACCACAGCCTATTCCTGCTACTGAGGCAAGTGAGGAGACATATTATATGTTAGCGATAAGTGATTATTTTGTTAAATGTTTCATTTTTTATAACATGTAATTTCTATATATTAATGTCTATACTTTTTATTGTAACAGCTAAAGATGTAGGAAGAACTAAATAGGAGGAGTAGCCCTCGGGTTCATAGTAGACCACCCACATGCACGTCTCCATCCCCTAGAAGATCAAAGGCTGCTTGTGATCTATTCTCTTCACCAGCCAGAGGGGAATGACTTTTTATTGTGTTCCTTTGTTGTATGCCTATATGGCATTTGTGGACATATATTTTGTATTGTATATAGTTGACATTGTATGCCTATATGGCATTCTTGTAAGCCTATATGGCTATTTTGTATATATGTTATACTTATATGGACAAATATTGATGTATACCTATATGGATATTTGGTTAATACAAATATTTTTTATTGATGGCATCCATACTTACATTATAAATCCATGTTTGAATGGATATTTGTAGATGGCTACTTCAAATATTTAAAGTCCAATTGTATTACATAGGACGTTTGTTGATCCAATAAGCTAGCTATTGTTATTCAAGTATCACCTAAACCTCATTTTGGAACTAAAAGATAAAAGTTGTATTTAAATAAAAAATGAATCATCATGTTGAACAGAAAATATTAATAGTCTTTATGAGTAACATAGAATGTCAACTATATGCAATACAAAAAAATGAATCATGATGTTATTCTTTATGCTTGAGATCCTGAAAATGACTAAGTTTGGTAGCTTGATATCCTGAAACACTAGGATGAATATCCAAGTCATTAGGATGATTGTGCCTTGAGAAAAAGTCATTAAGATGAGTGCCTAAAGGAGACTTTCTTAAACATTCAAACATTGAGCAACAAGCATGAAGGATTAAGGCACAATTTACAACTCATAAAGCCTCAAAAGGGTGTCCAACTTGGAGAGAGCATTCATTTAAGACCAGGTGTCCATTGACACCTATTCCACCATAAAAGTGCACCTAAGGTGGAAGTAGAACAAGCCTCTAGTAAGTGAAGCGCACCTATTGTCTAAACCACTTCATTATGGCACCCTAGCATGAGGAGGAGTATATAAGTCAATAGGAAATGGTGCCTAGAATGCAAATGAAGGACTAAGTGGCATTTTCAATAAGCATCAATTCACCTTGAGCTTTCAATAAATACATCAAATTTTGCTCCATAAGCCTAGGCACCCTTTGCCTTCAAAATAACATTGTATTGGTGCCTTGGAGGAAATCAACTTACAATGACAAGTCTTGGAGGTTTCTCATTTTAGATGATGTCTTTTGAGAATAACTACAATGATTGAAAGTTAAGATGAGTGGAAAGAACCTATCTCAAACCTTAGGCACCCTTCATGTAATTTCCCACCATCATGAGCACCTAGATCTAAGGAGTCAATGAAGGATCTTAACATCAAGAAGCATGTTATCAATCAACTTGGAGAAGTCTTTGACAATAATTATGATGAATTGAGTACATGGAAGTAAAGGATGTACATATCAACTCCAAAATGTGCCTAATGATCAATAAGAAATTCTTCCAAAGCAAAGGTGCACATTGTGAATTTTCCTACTAGTTTTGGCACCTTGAAGTCTAAGTGCATGAAAATCATGAGGATGAGTGCTTAGGGATGAGATAGTCTTCCTAAGAGTTTAAATAAGGACATCATCAAAATGCACCTTGGTAGAGAGACTTGAGGCCATCATAAAATAAGCCAAAATATCTATCTCTAATCTATTGGTTATTTCCTAGACTGGATGCTTACTCCCAGATTTCCCTACAAGATAGCCATCAATGATCAACAGGATCTCTGGGCCAGGGGCCAACAGTGTAGGAAATAGACTCTATATTTTATCTCATCTTCTTCTTCAGGCTCTACAAAACTTAGGGGGTATTCCCTACTCAACATCCGTGAGGATATGCATATAAAGGCTGGGATGCTGACAGAAAGCAGATAAGTCCTCCTGTAAGTAGACCAAAACTGTAAGATAAGAGCAAAGGGGCTAGCTTTGGGCCTATTTGCAGTTGTAGACAGAGGACTTGGATCCTAAAACTAATTCTACTATCCTAATGGTTGTTTTGGAGTTTTGAGTTTGATTTTGTGTTTGGATGCAGAGCTGAACATGGTATGTAACACAAACACAAAGCTAGATCGGTGCCTATCCAGGGCTTGGAGTCAGTAGACATACACCTATGAATGATTAGCATGAACAACTAAAACTAGATTTCGGGGGGACACATATGATACCTGCCTTACAGATATCTCCCAATACAAAGTGTTAGGCCATCTATACTTATGGCATCCCTATTGCAGTATATCCTTCCCAATATTCAATCTGAGAACAATTTAATCTACCCCTTGAGTAGAAGTTAAGAGATTAAACATTCAACAGAGGAATTCTATGTTCTAGAATCTTAGACATTCCTTGAATACCTAGACTCAAAAAAAAGATACATGCAACACTGGAGATAGAATTAGCACAACACATGCAAACATAGCATTATTCATATAAGATTAACCATGAAATCAGTGGATTCATGCAAAAAACATACAACAGGAGATACATAAACTCACAAGTTTTGCTACATAGAGCAACCAAAACTAACTGTATTGTATTACAGAGCCAAATGTTCAACTTTCAAGAACCAAAAAAAATGGTAACACAGTCTGCCTATATCGGTCAGAAAGTGTACCTCTAGCAATTAATTACATGTTTGACATAAAAAAATGTCAGATACAGATCCCACAAAGGAATGGTGCTCAAAATTTATTGCTGAAACAAACAAGAGAGACCTCGAGTCCTGCGCCACCATCTGGGAGTCTTCATTCACAATCAGGCAGCCTGATCACATGTACCATCACCCATACCCCTACACTATCACCATTGATGGCTCAACCACTTGCGGCCTACTTGAAAACTATCGCAGCATTCAAATGGGAAGCTTCCTACCAAAACGCACTTTACTGAAGGTTCAAATTATGCAGGAAAATTAATCCCACATGCACGGTGCGGAGACTCATTCAACATTTTAAAAATATAGCCACATGTATAATAGGTGTCGAGCACTTTTACCATGCTCGACACATGCCTCTCAGCCCAAAGCCCATTGCCAAGACCCAAACCATCAGCCAACCCCACAAAACTCCTGCCGATCTCAACAATCTCGCCGATGCAAACTATACTCCCCACCTTCATAATTCCCTGTCGGCCAGAGATGAACCATCGGGCCAGCATCCACAGTTCACCCGATGCACAAAGTCCCACCAACACACCTTCGCTTCCCATCTCCATCGGTGAGACCTAGACCGTCGGCACAACATCTCAAACCTACGCCGATATGCAATTTCCTGCCGATGAACACAATGCCCAAATCCTCATCGGCCTGAGTAACGATATCGATAGAAGCTAAAACCCCTCTGCCGATAGCAATAGTCTCACCGATGGTCCTCCTGTCGCCAAGACACACTCTCCTGTCACCCTGAAATGCCGAACACCAACCTCACCATCGACCAGACTTAGACCATTGGCACAACACAATATCCTCCTACCGACATACATAGTTATATCAATAACACTTTGGCTTCCCACTTCTCCTTCCATCAGGTTGAACCATTAGTTCAACAGCTAGGTTCAAATGAGAGGTTCAACTAAGAAGTTCAATGCTGATTCCTACTCTGTCGGCAACACAAATGTAACCCATTGAATCGATGAACCGGTTCAACCCGATGGTTCAATGGCGAAGTTCCACACTGAGGTTCACCGGCGAGGTTCAAACCTCAAAAATAATACTACATCGGCAAGACTCTTGTCTATCGGCGCCACAAAAAACCCCTCAGCCGACAATACTACTCTCGTCGATAGACATCCATCGGCCAAACATATGCCATCGGCCCAACATGAAACTCCTTCGCCGATAACACAAAGTCACGGCGATATACAAAGAATAGACCATGCTATTGATATGATTGCCAAGACACATGTAAACTTATGCCGATGGGCAAAACATGAAGACCCCCTCCTCAAAAACATGAATGCGGATGCTGAAAAACACTAAGGGGCCCCAAAACTTAGAAACTTTTTGGATTTTTTGGGAAGGTGCCTGCATGAAAATTCCTAAATTAACTGACAGTCAATTTAGGCACCAATAGTGGCTCTGTCTGAGGATGCATGCCTCTTGCAGGCATGGCAAGAACCACAGAACTCTAGGATGTAGACCAGTCCCTTATCCATTGGGCACAGAGTCGATCATTGCACCAACCTGTTTAAAAATTATATTTTTTAATCATCACTTGGGTGGCCCTGGGCAACCAAAAATGAAGAACCAAAACTTTATCCTACCAAATTCCTGATTCCAAACTGAAAGATCCCAATCCCAACTGAAAAGATTGGCATAGTTTGTGCATAAGGTCATCTGCTCAATTAGATATTCTACCATTTCTGACAACTTGCCATTTGTAGTACTGCCTTTGTCAATCTGCATTTCAAAATCAAACATGCAGCCATACATGCTAAAAAATCCTTCAGCATTAAGCAACATATGCATGTTATACTCTTTAGATGGTATATTCTCCTCCTCCACTTGGCTGATACATATCACCAGGGATTCATCTAGTTGATCCAAAAGCTGAAGACATTCAGAAAATATGAGACCCCCAATATTTATTGATATTGAAAACAAATCCTGATCCACACACGCAATGTTGCACATGTCTGGATCAAGTGATGATGAACATACATTATCCACAGTTTGCAAATCCATACTATCTTCACAAGAACTGAAGATATCTGATTCATATGCCCCCCCTCACAAACTGATGTATCATCTAGGTCAACTGTCTCTTTATATTCATCATCATCCTCAAAAAGAGGATTAATCCTGCACCACTGAAAGTCAGGACTCACAGTATCAAAGACATCTGCAGAATCATCATAAAGGGGATTTATATTCACTGCAAAGTTTGTTGCAAGTATGAGGTGAACCAGTGTTGTCATTGATGTCAACATACTCATATTACATTGACAAGAAGGATTGGATGAGCTGTGTGTTGAGGATATTGAGAAACTTAGCCTCAGTTAGGAACAGTGAAGAACAGTGATGAGAAGAAGGCAAATATATTGGATAGGTTGAGAACCGGAGGATGCAGATTAAAGGGTTTGCAGATATGAGTCTTGAGATGCTTCAGTCAAGTTTTCAGAGGTCCGCATGAAGACCTGAAGAAGTTATGGCTGTCTGTGTAGAACCGGTTCCGGCAAGTGCTTAGAGGTGACAGAGGATCACAGAAAGGTCCGGTGAGGTCCAGAATTGTGCAATCCTTATCTGCGGATTGGAAAGAGTGTTTGGGATGTCCTTGTGATGTGCCATCTTGATTTGTGTATGATTTGGAGGTCCGGAAGTACCTCTTGCATTATGACAGTGGCGACAGACTGTGTTCTTGAAGTTCTGGATAAGGAGGATAAGAGATTTCAGTAAGTAAAGGAAATACGGACATACCTAGTCATTCAGACAGGCTTGTGAAGGTTCTTGGATCATGTTGAGGCTGTGTTGTTGGTCCGCATTGATAATGTATGATTTGAAGGTCCGGAAGTACCTTCTACAGTGGCGACAGACTGTGTTCTTGAAGTTCTGAATGAGGAAGACAAGAGATTCCAGCAAGTATAGGATGTGCGGATGTATCCGGTCATTCAGGCAGGCTTGTGAAGTTTTCTGGATCGTGTTGAGGTTGTGTTGTTGATCCGCATTGATAGTAGAGCCCGGAATTGAAGTTATTCTTCCGGATGAAGTTCTTGCTCTGTTTAGCCGACCGGATGAGCTGTTCATCCTGCGAATGTTCTTGTGGTGGCCGACCGGATGTGTTATTCATCTTGCGGATACTCTTGTAGTTGTTTGCCGACTTAGATGTTTGTTCCTAAGTCGATGTCTTGTATAAATAACGGTTTGTGAGTTCATTTCAAAGTGTGGTGTGTGTCGATGAGTGTGGGATAGCGAAGAGAAGTGCGAAAGGCAGAGCAGAGGTTTTGGGCTTAATTGGAACTGATCCAGACATGGTAGAGATGTCATTCTCCAGTTCAAGACTGTGATTTTTATCACTCTGTAGACAGTGTGTCTCCTTGTAGGCAGTGGGCCTCTTTGTGAGCAGTGTGCTCGGGCAGTGAGCCCTAATTGGCATGTGCCATTCATTCTTCTTTATTCTTCTAACAGAGAATAATTCTTGGGTTAATCACCCCGTGGTTTTTCCCTTAACCGGGTTTTCCACGTCAAAATCTTGGTGTTCAATGTGTTGATGCTTATCTGCTCTTGTGTTTATGTATTATATTTTCATGGATGATTAATTTATATGCTGCTAACTGACAACAAGAATCAAGAGTTTGAAAGAAGAAGAAGTTTTATACAACTGATTCACCCCCCCCCTCTCAGTTATCAACAATTGGTATCAGAGCCAAGTTCCTCTGATAGGAGCTTAACCGCTTGAGGAGATCCAGGATGTCATCATACAAGAAGGATAGTCCGAAGTTCGATGGAACCAACTTCACTCTCTGGAAAGGTCGCATGAAGTGTCACCTGGAATGTATGGGAAAAGCATACTTGGCTATGGTTTCAAAACCATATGTACCTCCACAAGGTGGTCTGACAACTCTGAATGAAATCACAGAAGCAGAAAACAATCTGCGGACCAAGGAAGCTCTTCTAAGCACATTAAATGACTCAGATCTCTCGAATGTTATTGACCTACCAACTGCATATGAGATCCTGACCAAACTGGAACTTCTGTATGAAGGAGATGAGTTTGTCAAAAGTGCAAGGTTGCAAAGTCTGAAAGGGAAATTTGAAAGATTGAAGATGAGAGATGATGAAAACATCACTACCTTTATGCCAAGAGTGAATGAGCTGGTATGTGGAATCAGAAATGCTGGTGGAACTCTAGATGAAAATGAGATTGTCTGCAAAATCCTAAGATCCCTTCCTACTGCCTACAAAATCAAGGTTGCTGCCATTGATGAATTCAGAGCCCACACAACTGTCACAAGAGAACAACTGGCTGGCAAACTAGCTGCATTTGAAATGACCGAGTTTGGAGATGATCCTCCCAAGACTGAATCTGCTTTCAAAGCCAGTGCCTATGTGAAAGGCAAACAGAGATTTGATCCGGGAGAAAACTCATCAAGAAAAATTTCATGGTATGATCAAGCAAGAAGAGACATGGAAGAAGAAGAAGCATAAACAGCTCAACTTGAAGCCCTCATTGCTAAGAGACTGCCAAGAGGATCCGGTAAGTATGAAGGAAAACTACCCTTTAAGTGTTTCAACTGCAATAAGATTGGTCATTTTGCTTCAAGATGTCCGGAAAGATCTGCAAGGTCTAATACTAACAGACAAAGGTTTCAAAAGAACTGCTATTATGTTCATGAAGAAGATGACAATGAAGGAGTAACAGATGATGAATCAGAACTAGGAAGCAAATCCGGAAATGAGTGGGTGTTTATTGCCATCAAGGAAGAAGATTCAATACTCTCTGAATCTGTCAATCACAAAGTTGTTGAAAAAGCTTTGGCTGCTCAAGTGGAAGAAAAGGATGATTGGGTTATTGACAGTGGATGCTCTCACCATATGACTGGTGACAAGAATAAGTTCTTGAATTTGGAAAGGTATGAAGGAGGAATGGTAAAGTTTGGTGACAATTCAGCTGGCAGAATCAGAGGCAGGGGAACTATCTCCTTTGATGGAAAAAGCAAAATAGGTAACGTACTATATGTTGAAGGATTAAAGCACAATCTTCTCAGTGTTGGTCAGTTAGTGGACAAGGGTTATGATCTCCGGTTCAAGAATGGAAAATGCAGAATCTTTACAAGCTCCAGAACTGAAATTGCATCCGGTACTCAGACAAAAGGTAATATCTTTCATCTGGTTGGTTCAAACAAAAGTTGTTTGTTTGCTCAAATTGATCAGAGTTGGTTATGGCATAGAAGAATGTGTCATGTAACTTTTGATAACATCATCAAGATAAGCAATACTCAGGCCGTAAGAGATCTTCCAAAATTGATGAAACCTACAAATAGTTTGTGCAAAGAATGCCAGCTAGGTAAACAAAGCAGAGTCTCTTTCAAAAGCAAAGATCAGTCTTCTACCGGATTGTTGGAATTAGTACATACTGATCTCTGTGGTCCGACAAGAATCAAGAGTCTGCAAGGTGATAGATATTTCATGTTGTTAATTAATGATCATTCCAGGATGATGTGGGTTACCTTTCTAAAAGAAAAATCAGAAGCATTTGAGAAGTTCAAAATCTTCAAAGCTATGGTAGAGAATCAAACCGGATTGAAACTAAAGTGTCTAAGGTCTGATAGGGGTGGTGAATTTACATCTGGTGAGTTCATTGACTTTTGTGAGAAGCAGGGTATAAGGAGACAGTTGTCTGCTCCTAGGACTCCACAGTAGAATGGAGTAGTTGAGAGAAAGAACCGGACCATCCAGGAAGCTGCCAGGACAATGATGTTGGAAGCAAATGTTCCTCAAATGTTTTGGAAGGAAGCTATCAGCACTGCAGTCTACACTCTCAATCGAGTTCAAATCAGAAACAACACCGGTAAGACCCCCTATGAACTCTGGTTTGGCATCACTCCTACTGTGAAATATTTCAGAGTATTTGGTAGCAAGTGTTATATTAAAAGAGATGAAGATCTAGGAAAGTTTGATGCTAGAAGTGATGAAGGAATTTTCTTGGGTTACTCCACTCAAAGCAAAGCATACCGGTGTTACAATAAGAGATTGAGGAAGATGTTAGAAAGCACCAATGTAAAAGTTGATGAAGGAATTGAGAAGCCTTCAAGATTTTATGAGTTTGATGAAGATGACCAAGACAGTGTTCAAGGACCTCAATCCTCTCCGGTGAGACAGAGTCAGCCTGATCCGGTAAATCAGGAAGAAGAGATAGGTCTTAATGAGCCTGATCAAGAAGCAGCAGTGCAGGATACTCCCAAAATTCCAAGGTATGTAAAACTGAACCACTTTGAAGATCAAATCATAGGTGACAGAAGCAAAGGTGTACAAATTAGAAGGAATGTTGCTCAAAATCAGGATGAATGTTGTCTGATTTCAAAGATTGAACCTAAAACAATAAATGAAGCCTACAATGATGAAAACTGGACCAAAGCAATGGAAGATGAATTGATGCAAATTGAGAAAAATCATACTTGGGATCTTGTTCCCAGACCTAGAGACAGGAATGTAATTGGAACCAAGTGGGTCTTCCAGAACAAACTAAATGAAGCTGGTGAAGTAATCAGAAACAAAACTAGATTGGTCTGCAAAGGCTACTCTCAAATAGAAGGAATTGACTTTGAAGAGACTTTTGCTCCGGTGGCAAGAATTGAAGCAGTCAGATTACTTCTTGCATTTGCTGCCTTCAAAGACTTCAAGGTATATCAGATGGATGTCAAGTCTGCCTTCCTAAATGGTGATCTGGAAGAAGAAGTCTACATTGAACAACCGGATGGTTTTCAATTGTCTGATAATGATGATATGGTCTGCAAGTTGAAGAAAGATTTGTATGGATTGAAGCAAGCCCCAAGAGCATGGTATGAAAGGTTGGATAAGCATCTTGTGCAGATTGGATTCAACAAAGGTACTGCTGACAGTAACTTATATTTCAAAATTGATCATGAAAATATTTTAATTGTTGAAATGTTTGTGGATGATATCATTTTTGGAGGAAGAGATAGTATGTGCAAAACTTTTGCAAATCAGATGAAAAGTGAGTTTGAAATGTCTATGCTTGGTGAAATGAATTTCTTCTTGGGTCTGCAAATTACTCAAACAAAAGAAGGGATCTTCATTTCTCAGACCAAATATGTGAAAGAATTGTTAAAGAAATTTGGTATGGAAGACTCAAAGCCTATGAACACTCCTATGGCAACCGGATGTAAGTTAAGCAAAGATGATGATTCTCCAAAGGCAGATCAGACAAAGTATAGATCAATGATTGGTGGATTGTTGTATCTCACTCAAACTAGACCAGATATAATGCAGGCTGTTGGTCTTGTGGCAAGATTCCAGGTTGATCCTAGAGAATCTCATGTTATGGCAATCAAAAGAATTTTTAGGTACTTGAAAGGAACAGTTGAGTATGATCTATGGTACCCTAGAGATCCAGATTTCTCTCTTCATGCTTACACAGATGCAGATTGGGCAGGAGATGTGGATGATCGGAAGAGCACTAGTGGTGGAGCATTCTTTTTGGGGAAGAGATTGGTTTCTTGGTTAAGCAGGAAACAAGATGCAATATCTCTGTCTACAACTGAAGCAGAATACATTGCAGCAGCAGGTAGTTGCACTCAAATCTTATGGATGAAGCAGATGCTAAGAGACATTAAAGTTGAATATGAGGAGCCTATCACAATTTTCTGTGATAATTCAAGTGTAATTAATATTTCTAAGAATCCGGTTTTGCATTCTAAAACTAAGCACATATCTATCAAGTTTCACTTTTTGAGAGAACAAGTAAACAAGGAAGAAGTCAGATTGGAGTATGTTCCCTCCAAGGATCAGATTGCAAATATCTTTACAAAACCCCTTCCCAAGGACTCTTTTGAATATCTCCGAGAGAAGTTAGGGGTCATGGCCCCTCCGGTGATGAACTAGGATGCACTGATGTGCATCAGTCCGGTGGATATCACAGTCATATCTTGTGATCCGGATTGATGATGGGGAGCTGCTACTAAGGGGGAGCAGCTGGTATGATTCTGATGTATTAGAATTGCAAGTATGAGCCCTTTGCCATTGATGTCAAAGGAGGAGAGAAGACATGTGAAAAACAAGTGGTTAATGATCAAAGGGGGAGCAGTAAAGGAAGAGAAGACATGTGAAAAGTTGTTGTTGATAGGGGGAGCTGTGACAGAAAGGAGAAGTTCTTGTCTTGATGGTTTTTCACATCATATGTTGCCATCAATGACAAAGGGGGAGATTGTTGCAAGTATGAGGTGAACCAGTGTTGTCATTGATGTCAACATACTCATATTACATTGACAAGAAGGATTGGATGAGCTGTGTGTGGAGGATATTGAGAAACTTAGCCTCAGTCAGGAACAGTGAAGAACAGTGATGAGAAGAAGGCAAATATATTGGATAGGTTGAGAACCGGAGGATGCGGATTAAAGGGTTTGCAGATATGAGTCTTGAGATGCTTCAGTCAAGTTTTCAGAGGTCCGCATGAAGACCTGAAGAAGTTATGGCTGTCTGTGTAGAACTGGTTCCGGCAAGTGCTTAGAGGTGACAGAGGATCACAGAAAGGTCCGGTGAGGTCTGGAATTGTGCAATCCTTATCTGCGGATTGGAAAGAGTGTTTGGGATGTCCTTGTGATGTGCCATCTTGATTTGTGTATGATTTGGAGGTCCGGAAGTACCTCTTGCATTATGACAGTGGCGACAGACTGTGTTCTTGAAGTTCCGGATAAGGAGGATAAGAGATTTCAGTAAGTAAAGGAAATGCGGACGTACCTAGTCATTCAGACAGGCTTGTGAAGGTTCTTGGATCATGTTGAGGCTGTGTTGTTGGTCCACATTGATAATGTATGATTTGAAGGTCCGGAAGTACCTTCTACAGTGGCGACAGACTGTGTTCTTGAAGTTCCGGATGAGGAAGACAAGAGATTCCAGCAAGTATAGGACGTGCGGATGTATCCGGTCATTCAGGTAGGCTTGTGAAGTTTTCTGGATCGTGTTGAGGTTGTGTTGTTGATCCACATTGATAGTAGAGCCCAGAATTGAAGTTATTCTTCCGGATGAAGTTCTTGCTCTGTTTAGCCGACCGGATGAGCTGTTCATCCTGCGAATGTTCTTGTGGTGGCCGACCGGATGTGTTATTCATCTTGCGGATACTCTTGTAGTTGTTTTCCGACTTAGATGTTTATTCCTAAGTCAATGTCTTGTATAAATAATGGTTTGTGAGTTCATTTCAAAGTGTGGTGTGTGTCGATGAGTGTGGGATAGCGAAGAGAAGTGCGAAAGGCAGAGCAGAGGTTTTGGGCTTAATTGGAACTGATCCAGACATGGTAGAGATGTCATTCTCCAGTTCAAGACTGTGATTTTTATCACTCTGTAGACAGTGTGTCTCCTTGTAGGCAGTGGGCCTCTTTGTGAGCAGTGTGCTCAGGCAGTGAGCCCTAATTGGCATGTGCCATTCATTCTTCTTTATTCTTCTAATAGAGAATAATTCTTGGGTTAATCACCCCGTGGTTTTTCCCTTAACTGGGTTTTCCACGTCAAAATCTTGGTGTTCAATGTGTTGATGCTTATCTGCTCTTGTGTTTATGTATTATGTTTTCATGGATGATTAATTTATATGATGCTAACTGACAACAAGAATCAAGAGTTTGAAAGAAGAAGAAGTTTTATACAACTGATTCACCCCCCCCTCTCAGTTATCAACAAAGTTCTCTGCTTCTTTTTCATGGCAGTCCAATTCTTCTTCATTACTATCAGATCCAGAGTCATAAGAAGAACAAACTTGATCTATGCACTGGTCATGGATATCATTTTTATTATCTGATTGCCCCACATACAAGATTTCTGCTACTTCAATGCATTCTGAAGTTAAGCTATCTGCATCATTTTCCAGCCCTCTAATACTTCCTGATGAAATTGATACTGACTATTGATCCACATGATCACAACTTTGCACAACTGGATCATTTAAACATGAAGGCTCTTTGATGAGGACTGGCATGCAAATACTACTTGAAAAACCATTGTTTTCAACTTCATTTGCTGGGCAAATCAGGACATCCTCCTCTATAACAGTAACATCATCAGCTTGGAATGATGCAAAAACTGGGATAGCAGGGGTGTGATTAATTTGACATTCATTGTCAACTCCTGAATTAACTCTTTCATCTACATTGGGGACTGCAGGACAACAAATTTTTTTAAAAAAATAACCCTTTTGTATTCCATACCTCCAATTGTTTTCAATATCTATTGCAAACTGATGTGCCTGATGCAATGTGGTGGGCTCCTTATCTCTCAATCTATAACTCATTTTCTTATCAAAGGCTCCCAAATAGACAACTAAGCATAGTGCATCATTAGGTCTCATGCATTCTGGAATTCTATTCAATGCCCTCATAAATCTGAGGTTAAAGGCTAGGATCAACTCATCTTCTTCAATATGGATGTACATGAAGTCACTAATAACTGCATATTCATAAATTCTTTCACCATATTGTACTAGAAATGCAGATTTAAAATCATGCCAAGAGCTGACAGAGTGAGCTAGAAGGTAGGAAAACTAGTCCCTTGCATCTTGATCTAGAGATTGAACAAATAATCTCATAACCACATCCTCATGGTCAATCTCAAAGTCATCTATAACATTTGTAAATTGTTGCAAGTGTCTCTCAGCTGGTTCATCCTTTGCACCACTAAATTTAGGCAAAAATTTTTTGATTTTAGGTGGAAGAGCATTTGGATAGCTAGAAATGCCACTGAAATTTATGGGCTTATATCTATCTATGTTGAAGCCTCTTTTATTACATGGTTGGGACTGACTATTATATGTTTTTGCACTTGACACTTCACAAGGGTGCATAGGCTGATAATACATCCTTTATGTTTTTGTAACCCTCCTCTCTAATCAGACTTTCAATCACAATATGACCTTAGGCCCTTAAAATACAAACTGCTATTTCAACCTGCCTAAAGTCCTCTTTATGAGTCTTTTAAACAACATTGCATGCCCTTTTGAAATACAGAGTAGGTTCTAACAAAAGCATGCAATTTCTATTTTCACCAATATTTCCCTTTTAACTAGTGCTATTTCACCAAATAGGGAACTTTTCAAAAACTTGAAATACCTGGATATGTTGCAGCAGCTGATAGATTCATTCAACATAGTCACCACCTCCTTGGCAGAGGAATGAGCTTCAAACAGGCTGAAGCTGAAAATTGATTTCTTTCTTTCTGGGTCATCCACCAGTAGAGCCACACATAAAAATTTTTCTTTTGCTGCAACAAGGCACCTCCAGGTCTGTTTCTTCAATTTCTTAGACTCAAGCTTCACGGATATGACATTGTCTCCCTAGTAGAGTCACCAATTTCTGTTGGTGACTCAGATGGGTAAAATTTCACCAGAGATTACAGGATAACACTTTCACATTTGATCCCCAGTAGAGTCACCAATTTTTGTTGGTGACTCGGATGGGCCACAAATTTATTCATTTTTATCAATCCATCCCCAGCACTGTTGGTTTTTTCCCAGACTGGATGCTTACTCCTAGATTTCCCTACAAGGTAGACATCAATGATCAATAGGATCTCGGGGCCAAGGGCCAACAGTGTAGGAGATAGACTCTATATTTTATCTCCTCTTCTTCTTCAGGCTTTGCAAAACCTAGGGGGTATTCCCTATTCAACATCCGTGAGGATATGCATATAAAGGCTGGGATGCTGACAGATAAGTCCTCTTGTAAGTAGACCAAAACTATAAGATAAGAGCAAAGGGGCTATCTTTGGGCCTATTTGCAGTTGTAGACAGAGGACTTGGATCCTAAAACTAATTCTACTATCCTAATGGTTGTTTTGGTGTTTTAATTTTGATTTTGTGTTTGGATGCAGAGCTAAACATGGTATGTAACACAAACACCAAGCTAGATCGGTACCTATCCAGGGCTTGGAGTCAGTAGACATACACCTGTGAATGACTAGCATGAACAACTAAAACTGGATTTCAGGGGGACACATATGGTACTTGCCTTACAGATATCTCCCAATACAAAGTGTTAGGCCATCTATACTTATGGCATCCCTATTACAGTATATCCTTCCCAATATTCAATCTGAAAACAATTTAATCTACCCCTTGAGCAGACGTTAAGAGATTAAACATTCAACATAGGAAATCTATGTTCTAGAATCTTAGACATTCCTTGAATACCTAGACTCAGAAGAAAGATACATGCAACACTGGAGACAGAATTAGCACAACACATGCAAACATAGCATTATTCATATAATATTAACCATGAAATCAATGGATTCATGCAAAAAACATACAACAGGAGATACATAAACTCACAAGTTTTGCTACATAGAGCAACCAAAACCAACTGTATTGTATGATAGAGCCAAATGTTCAACTTTCAACAACCAAAAAAAATGGTAACACAATCTACCTATATCGGCCAGAAAGTGTACCTCTAGCAATTAATTACATGTTTGACATAAAAAAATGTCAGATACAGATCCCACAAAGGAATGGCACTCAAAATTTATTGCTGCAACAGACAAGAGAGACCTCGAGCCCTGCGCCACCATCTGGGAGTCTTCATTCACAATCGGGCAACCTGATCGCACGTACCATCACCCATACCCCTGCACTATCACCATTGATGGCTCAACCACCTGCGGCCTACTTGAAAACTATCGCAGCGTTCAAATGGGAAGCTTCCTGCCAAAATGCACTTTATTGAAGGTTTGAATTATGTAGGAAAATTAATCCCACATGCACGGTGTGGAGGCTCATTCAGCATTTTAAAAACATAGCCACATGTATAATAGGTTTCGAGTGCTTTTGCCACTCTCAACACACGCCTCTCAGCCCAAAGCCCATCGCCAAGACCCAAACCATCGGCCAACCCCACAAAACTCCTGCTGATCTCAATAGTCTCGCCGATGCAAACTATACTCCCCACCTTCACAATTCCCTGTCGGCCAGAGATGAACCATCGGGCCAACATTCCACAATTCACCTGATGCACAAAGTCCCACCGACACACCTTCGCTTCCCATCTCCATCGGTGAGACCTGGACCGCCAGCGCAACATCTCAAACCTACAATGATATGCAATTTCCTGCCAATGAACACAATGCCCAAATCCTCATCGGCCTAAGTAACGATATCGGCAAAGGCCAAAACCCCTCTGCCGATAGCAATAGTCTCACCAACGGTCCTCCTATTGCCAAGACACACTCTCCTGTCACCCTAAAATGCCGAACACCAACCTCACCATTGGCCAAACTTAGACCGTCGGCACAACACAATATCCTCCTGCCTCGGGTTGAACCATTAGTTCAACAACTAGGTTCAAATGAGAGGTTCAACTAAGAATTTCAACGCTGATTCCTACTCTGTCGGCAACACAAACGTAACCCATTGAACCGATGAACCGGTTCAAACCGATGGTTCAATGGTGAAATTCCACACTGAGGTTTGCTGGCGAGGTTCAAACCTCAAAAACAATACTCCATCGGTAAGACTCTTGTCTATCAGCGCCAAAAAAAACCCCTCGGCAGACAATACTACTCTCGCCGATAGACATCCATCAGCCAAACATATGCCATCGGCCCAACATGAAACTCCTTCGCCGATAGCACAAAGTCATGGCAATATACAAAGAACAGACCATGCTATTGATATGGTCGCCAAGACACATGTAAACTTATGTTGATGGGTAGAACATGAAGACCCCCTCCTCAAAAAGATGAATGCGGATGCTGAAAAACACTAAGGGGCCCCAAAACTTAGAAACTTTTTGGATTTTTTGGGAAGGTGCCTGCATGAAAATTCCTAAATTAACTAACAGTCAATTCAGGCACCAACACAATCTATGTGCAAATTCTAGCTCCTCCCAACTCAAATGAGCACCCAAGTTAAAGTCAACTTTCATCTATACAACCCTCAGATTGTGCCTTGATTGAGGAAGGGACTTGAACCTCAAAATTTAATCATCTCAAGACAAAAGCTTCCTTAGACACTTGGCATTTGATTGAAATCATTGAGAATTAGAAAGAACCACCTAAGGATGTAAGGCGCACTTTTCACCCATACAAGCCTAAAATTGCGCCTAAGGGAAATAACTTGATTTCATATCAATAGGTGAGTGCCTTGAGAGAAAGGATCACTCTAGGTCATTTTCAATTGTTGAAAGCACAAAAATGATAAAGATAAAGGCAATTGAGTTAGGCGCACTTTAGCCTTTGAGGACACCTCAATGAGCACCTTGGGTGAAATTGCATGAGATGACCTTTTGGAGTGAGCGCTTGAAAGATAGAATTAATTCTAAGACATGTCTCATCATTTAGAATTACAAAATTCCAATTATAAATACATTTAAATCTAGGCGCACTCTCCATCAGTACAAACCCATTTTGGCACCTAAGGGAGAAATTGCATTGAAAGACACCTTTTGAATGAATCTCTTAAGGGAGATTGACCTCTTTAAGCCATTACAATTGTTTGAAATCATTTAAAGTGATAAATATGGACCAACTTGTGTTAGGCGCCCTTTGCTCTTCTTTTTACCTATATATGTTCCTAGATTTGTAGTAAGATTATTCCATGTTTAAAGAGGATTCCTTTGTGTTATAAAATGTTTATCATGAGGATTGATGTGTTTCTTGGTTTGTATTGTAGGAAGATTGAAGGAAAAGGTAGGAGCACTAGCTTGGAGTCGCCTAGAGTCATCATGTAGCTGCTCCAAAGGAGCCTTTCACATTCATTCATGCTAGAGAGTTAAGATGGAAGTAGTCACTATCAAGGAAACACCACTTCAAGAGGTAGATGCTCCAAGAGGTCACAACAAGATATATTTCAAGTCTTCTTCATCAACGACATCACTAGTTGCATCATGTTTGGAGACTTCCATCTATCACTTCGAGTTCCATTCATCTTCAAGTATCAACTAGATTCTTCATCAATCATCACTTCAAGATCAGCATGTAGCCGCTCTAAAGGAACTTCTCATCATCATCAAGCATTCCAAAGACATCCATTCAATTTCAAGTCCCTCTGATACATTCAAGCCTCCTTGAGAAATTATCTACTTCACACATAAGGGAAAGTGTTATCATCAATATCTACACTTCAAAGGTCCTTTCAAGTTGGAATACTTCTTCATCGAACATTCGAAGACATCCATCCAAGCTTCAAGTTCTTTCACAATCTTCAAGTCCTAGAGAAATTGCATCTAGTGAACTCATTAATTGGCACCTAGGAGGAAAAGACCTTAAAATTACATTATTGAGTTAGCACTTTAGAAATTGAGCCATTCCTAGTCAATTGGAGTCATAAAATATCAAATACAAAGTCAAATTGGACTTAGGAGCCCCTTCATGTAATTTCCCACTATCATGAGTGCCTAGATCTAGGAAGATCATCCAATTGCACCCAGGAATAAGATACAAGTCCAAGACCTCAAATTTGAGCACCTAGAAGTGTGATGGATTGAAGAAGCTACATTGGCACCTAAGGGTAAGTTGTATCTAATGACATCACCTAATTGAGCGCCTAGGAGGTATAAAGCTTAACGTTGACATGAGGACAAGTGCTTAGTAAAGGAGAGTTTCTCAAACATTTAAACATGTGAATGAAGTCATAGAAATGCACTAAGTCATCTAGGTGCCATTTTCCCCTTGTGTACCCTTACATTTGCACCTAAGAAGAAGTTGCTTCAGTTCATTGGAGTGTTTGAGTATTGGGGATTTCTTAGCAATGCTTTGCAACTTTACACTGCCTCCTTTTGATGAATTTTGGGGCAACAGAAAACTTTTTACCATGGGCAAACACCTCAGAGATATAAAAAATTGAGAGAGGTTATTGTAGAGGCACTCTATGTGATCGCGTTGCCTTAGACAGAATGTTTCTAAGTGACACATTTTTTGAGTAACATCTCGTCAAAGATTGCTACCTTTTTGCACTTTGGACTCTTCAAGGATATCGTCGGTACAATGTAGCTCGAACTATTTCAACATGTTTGGGTGAAAAAAAAGACCATGCCTAGCATAAATGTACCCATACGGATGCGTTGGAACAGTCAGTTTGGTTGCATCAGGAGTAGGACAAAAATTACACCCCTTTGCAACTTTACACTACCTCCTTTTGATGATTTTTGGGGCAGTAGAAAACCTTTCACTAGGGGCAAATGTCTTAGAGATATAAAAAACTGAGAGAGTTTATTTTAGAGACACTCTATGTGATCACGTTGCTTTAGACGGAATGTTTCTAAGTGACACAGTTTTTGAGTAACATCTTGTCAAAGATTGCTGCCTTTTTGCACTTTGGACTCTTTAGGGATATCGTCGGTACAATGTAGCTCAGACTATTTCGACATGTTTGGGTGAAAAAAAGGACCATGCCTAGTGTAAATGTACCCATCTAGACGCGTTGGAATAGTCAGTTTGGTCGCATCAGGAGCAGGATGAAAGTTACAACCCTTTGGAACTTTACACTGCCTCCCTCTAACAATTTTTGGGGCAGTAGAAAACCTTTCACCACAGGCAAATGTCTTAGAGATATAAAAAACTGAGAGAGGTTATTGTAGAGGCACTCTATGTGATCACGTTACCTTAGATGGAATGTTTCTAAGTGACACAGTTTTCGAGTAACATCTCGTCAAAGATTGCTACCTTTTTGCACTCTAGACTCTTCAGGGATATCGTCGGTATAATGTAGCTTAGACTATTTTGACATGTTTGGGTGAAAAATTGGACAATGCCTAACCTAAACATACCCATTTGGATGTGTTGGAATAGTCAATTTGGTCACATCAGGAGCAGGACACCAAAAATGCATAACATGATAATGTAAAAATGTGTATATGTGTAAAAATGTAGTGGGAAATTAAAAAAAGACAAACCTTACAAATTAATGTGCATACTTACAACTCAATATAACATGACTTTACAAAATCAATGTGAATACTTACAAATTAATCCAATGAACCATTTGGGTCTGCTCTACTCTTTATTGTGTCAAGTATTGATTCATGGTCAGACTCACGCACTTTCCACAAGATTTTGTTCAAAGGTCTACCCCAATACTTTATCAAATGAACATTGGATGCCACGACAAGGTTAAAGTAATGAAGAATCTTTCGATGCGTGTCAAAGTCCTGAAATAGCCAAACATTAACACTCTTATGTGGGTACCTTCTAAGCCATGTTCCAATAATAACCACTGAGCCTGTAGGGTATTTGATGTTTTCTCCATCTGTAACAGGGGCCTCCAATTTTTTTTTGGCCTCAACACGACATAAGTAATAATCTGTTCCCTCTTATTTATCTTCATCTGCAATAACTGCATATATGTGCCCTACATTGATATGTGTAGCAAATTAGATGTAATTAGTCAACATTACAAAAACACTACAAAGTAAGATGACATTACCTGGTTGAACTAGATGAAATTAGATGCATATACGTGCCCTATATTACCTAGTTCAACTAAATCTGATATGTGGTCAAAGTCAACTGATGATTCCATCTGTGTTAGTTCCAGTGTCGTTGGGGGTCGATACATGTCAAGTGGGCTAAGATAACTTAACTGCCATTCGTCAACCCACTCCTTTGACTCGCACTCATCCCAAACTTGAATTGTATAGGAAGAACAAAAGCATGACATCTTTCGCGTATGGATACTCCATGAACCTACAATTGAGCTTCTGAAAGAGTGCATTTCATTTGATCCTATCAGTGTACAACAGTCCTCATATGGTGCAATGTTAGTATCATCTATCAACCAAAAAAATCTACGAACTGAAGGCTCAACTTCATTACCTGGACCCATGGAAGCATTACACCACTCAATAATCGATTCTGCATCTGTCAATTTTGCATTGTCTTTATACTTTAACTCTTCTCGTGCTATGGCTCTTTTGATACATGCTCCTACGCCATCATGCCTGGCCTCACAAAAGTTCCACATATGTTGAATACCTATAAAATTATACCTCCTACTTAGCCAATAGAAATTCTGTGAGTTCTTGAATTGTGATGCACAGTTATCCGACCATATGATATGCTAACTGAATGATATGCCCCTTCTAGCCAAATCATTGTAGAACACCTGAAAGTAACCTTGCACAAACTCTATAGAATGCGTGCAATCATCACTGATATAGAAATGATACTCCCTTATGATCTTTTTGTCATCCTCTATACTATCATTCGCATGAATGAATGTGATGTGCACAAATATAGAAACCTGTGTGGAGTTGTAATATTGTGATTGCACCTCATGCTGTGGCTGTAGACTATAGTTCTCTACAAAGTTGATGACTGAAACAATGCTACCAACTAGAAATGTGTCCTTGCATAACTTGAATTGCAAGTCCAACCATTGAGCTCTATGGGCATGTCTTGCATACTCATACACTATGCTGTCGCAAAATATAGGCATAAACTGATGCACTGGAATCTTTTCAATAACCAATTCACACCTCTTTGCTTCTTTACCATCTTTTGTATTGTATGCCATTGTTTTATACTTGCCAAACTCTACTAGTTCATTTCTAACTGCATGTGTTCTTTCCATATGTTCACATATTGGCAAATGTTACAAGCCACCGCAACTATGACATGTGCCATCCAAGCATAATTTCTTGTAGAACATTTGACCTTCCTCTCTTTCACATAAAATTTTTGATATGAAGTCTCTTGAAGATGTTGGTGGGGCACGTATGGTACAACCCTGCAAAACATTATTAGTATGCATATCTAAACATATAGACCTATAAACATCAAAATGGTTAGAAAATTCAATATGTAATCTACAACAACAAGTAGTGCATGTGTGATTTATCTTGACATAGAAATGTTTTAGCATTTCAAAATATCTTTGACAAATTTTAATTTGAGGATACTTCTCTAGAAATTTACCATAAAACTGTGTTTGAGTCTCATCCAAAAAATGCTTTGGATGTGGCTCACGGTTCTAACTACCGATTCTCCTTACCACATCCCTTTGATTCAAAGATACCCTTGTGTAATTCTTCCAAAAGTCTTCAATTAGTGATCTCAATGCTTCAACAATTGGTTTATCTTTTTGTGGTAGTCTCGCCAAGAATGCCCATAATTCATTGGCATTAGTGTCCTCAACTCTTTGGTGTCTTCCAACAGCTTTTGATAAAGTTATCCTATTAATTCTCAATTGTTGACTCATCTTTCTAATGAGACGAGCTTTCCTTGTTTGACTACTTAGTATAGTTGATGTAATCACATGCCGTGTTGCATTACTATCTTTTGTTCATGAGGTGTTACCCACACTCTCATACACACTCATTAGATTCTTGACAATAGATTTTTCACTTGAAGCCTCTGATGTTCTCAACCCAAGAATCTTCATGATGGACCTATTCTTTATACTTCGCATCATTTCAATGAATAGTTGACATCTTGCAGTCTCATTTAACTTTTCAAAGAACAATCTCCAAATCTTATGAGCATATCTTCTATAAGTACGTTTTAGAATCTTACCTTCCATTGGCTACAAAATATTCTCATCAATATCAATCAAATACTTCGTCTTTCTATGTAAAATTCTAGGTGGTGTTAAGTTAGGTAAATTCATCTCAACATTAGGAATCTAATCAATATTTAAATGAGATGGGCTAGATGGTATACCTTCGATTGAAGATGGAATAGATGACATACCTTGCGGTTGAGGTGGGAAGGATGGCATACCTCCTTCATCACATGTGAGTGATGATGTACTCTCAACTTTAGATGTGATAAATGGTGGCCCTACATGACTTGTGGTAGAGGACATGTCTCCAACTATGGTATTCAAATCTCTCGTAGCATGAATTTTTTACATTCATTCTCTTTGTGCCGCCAATACCATATCCATTTGTGATGGTTGTGGTTCCTCTTCAATTGGCATGTCTTCATTTATCGTGTCCAATTTCCTCTTCTCATGAAGTTCCCTCATAGCCACTGCTTTCTTTGCATTCTTAGCTTCTGTCTCTTCCTGTGTTGGTTTAATTCTTGATCGTTTCCTTGGCATGATGGAGAATTTGTCTATAGCATGATAAAGAGACCAATATTAGTTCCTAAGAAATGAATAAAAGATAATAGTGGGATTGTATTTTTATTATGTTGTAAGGATTTATTCTTGGATAGTTTGACATCATGGTATGTTAAGGTCTGTTTATTACACATAATTATTAAAGAGCCCAAGTGTAGAAAATATACATGGCATCATGTGAGATTGTAGGCCACTTTCTTGATTGGGAATGTGTCTATTTTAAACATGTATGATAAAGCATGATAAAGTAATTCAAATAGAATTAAGCAAAATGTAAAGAACATGCATGTAAAGGCTTGACATACCTAGAAAATGAAGATTTGAATGGAGAGAGTACCCAATTATGTAGTGTTTTTTTCTTCTTGCATCAAACTCCTCAACAATTTGAGTTTTTCACCACTTGCTTCATTTTCAATGTTAAATTGAATAACACTCAAATATAATTACTAACAACAATACTATTAACCAATCTATAATGTTAAATTCCTAAAATTGAATCACAATTAACATTGCAACACTACAAAAATTGAAACTTGAATAGATATATATCAAACTTGGTGTGAAAACTATGTTATTTCCTCCTTCTCAAGTTGGTAAAGCAGAAAGGTGGTGGAAAGATCATGCAAAGGTGGTACAATGTGTCAAATGTGCATGTGAACTTCCCAATAGCATGAAAGCACTTCTTTTTTGTCAGAGCACGTGCATAATCAGTATGAAAATAGAGCATGTGGGCCTAGATCATGGAGGTCAACACTTTTTTACCGTTTCTATAGTTGGACAAAATGCGAGCATGTTATAACACGCTTGCGTTTTGTCCTGCTATAGATTGATCACATCCTATGCATTATCTTCCTTAACACAAGCAGGGATGACCACATCCTGTGCTTCATCAACTGACACTTCCAAGCCTTACAATTCCTCTTAAATATGGGAGGATCCATGACTGGAAGAGCCAAGCCACTTGGTCCCGCCTTGCTGAAGGATGACATTCTAGGAGAATTAAGAGATTTTCCTTTGGAGATCATATAATCTTTAAATGATTTCCATCTTGGTAGGTCCTCTACATCAAAGAAAAACCACTGATGGTGTCTAAGAAATAAAAAATTCTTCATCTCTTTAGTGATCCATTTCTCTTTCCAAACCTTCCCCTTTAGACTTGAATGACCACAAGGTTTTTGAGGGAGAACTTTTCGTATTTCCTGCAAGAGCTTGCCAGATGCTCTGTCATATCATAGGCATAATAATGAAGGGGAAAACCCTCATAATCAAGTTCTTGATAGAAAATGCCCATCGAGGAAGAAAGACAGATCTTCTTTGGAAGCAGAAGTTCTAGTTTGTGACAAATCCTTATCCAAGCATAAATAGCAGGGTTTCTGTCAAGCGATTGCCAATCCACTTCCACAAAGTCTCCTGAAGACTTCCTGATTGATTCCAAAACATCCACACCCCAAAATTGGAGAGGCAATCAATATAATCAAACCCATAAATCTATATTTGACAACAGAAACTCTCTTTAGGCTAGATTAAGAGTCAAACATTTCAGCTCAAGTCTAAACCCATCAACATCTAAATAACCTGAATACAAAATCTCTATTTTTCTATCTTTAGAACTCAACCCTCAACGTCAAACCCTAATCCCTCAACCCTTAACTCTGATCCCTCGACCCTCAACCCTATCCCTAAACCCTAAATCCTAAAGCCTCAACCCTCAATGTCAAATCCTAATCCCTTGACCCTTCACTCTAATCCATCAACCCTAAACCCTATCCCTAAACACTATACCTTAAATCTTAATCCCTCAACACTATACCTTAAACCCTAATCCCTCAACCCTCAACCCTAAACCTTATCCCTAAACCCTAATCCTTCAACCCTCAACCCTAATCTGTCATCCCTCAACTCTAATCCCTCATCCCTAAACCCTAAATGCCATCCCTATTCTTAAACCCTCAATAGACTCGATACTATACGTTAAACCTTAATCCCTTATCCCTAAACCCTCCAACCCTATCCCTAATCCTTATACCCTCCACACTCTACATTAACCCTAATCCCTCAACCCTCAACCCTTTCCCTAAACCGTTGACCCTCGAACCTCAACCCTCAACCCTCAACGTCAAACCCTAATCCCTCAACCCTTAACTATGATCCCTCGACCCTCAACCCTATCCCTAAACCCTAAAGCCTCAATGTCAAATACTAATCCCTCAACCCTTCACTCTAATCCCTCAACCCCAAACCCTATCCCTAAACCCTCAACACTATACCTTAAACCTTAAACCCTAATCCCTCAACCCTCAACCCTAAACCTTATCCCTAAACCCTAATCCCTCAACCCTCAACCCTAATCCATCATCCCTCAACTCTAATCCCTCATCCCTAAACCCTAAATGCTATCCCTATTCCTAAACCCTCAACAAACTCGATACTATACCTTAAACCCTAATCCCTTATCCCTAAACCCTCCAACCCTATCCCTAATCCTTATACCCTCCACACTCTACTTTAACCCTAATCCATCGACCCTCAACCCTATCCCTAAACCCTTGACCCTCGAACCTCAACCCTCAACCCTCAATGTTAAACCCTAATCCCTCAACCCTTAACTCTGATCCCTCGACCCTCAACCCTATCTCTAAACCCTAAAGCCTCAACCCTCAACATCAAATCCTAATCCCTCAACCCTTCACTCTAATCCCTCAACCCTAAACTCTATCCCTAAACCCTCAACACTATACCTTAAACCCTAATCCCTCAACCCTCAACCCTAAACCTTATGGACCTAAACCCTAATCCCTCAACCCTCAACCCTAAACCTTATGGACCTAAACCCTAATCCCTCAACCCTCAACCCTAATCTGTCATCCCTCAACTCTAATCCCTCATCCCTAAACCCTAAATACTATCCATATTCCTAGACCCTCAATGAGCTTGATACTATACCTTAAACCCTAATCCCTTATCCCTAAACCCTCCAACCCTATCCCTAATCCTTATACCCTTGACACTATACTTTAACCCTAATCCCTCGACCCTCAATCCTATACCAAAACCCTTAACCTTTGAACCTCAATGTACTCAACCCTCAATGTCAAACCCTAATCCCTCAACCCTTAACTCTAATCCCTCGACCCTTAACCCTTAAAACTTGAACCCTAAAAACTATCCCTACATGCTCGACACTCGACACTATATCTTAAACCCTAATCCCTTAACCCTCATCCCTAAAGCCTCAACCCTAAATCCTTAAACCTTCAACCCTAAACCCTATCCCTAATCCCTCTACCCTTGACACTCTTATTTAACCCTAATCCCTTGACCATTAACCCTATCCCTCAACCCTCACCCTCAACCCTCAACCCTCAACCCTAAACCCTAATCCCTCAAACCTAAACCCTATCCCTAAACCATCAACCTTCAACACTATACCTTAAACCCTAATCCCTATCCCTCAACCCTTAACCCTTAAAACTTAAACCCTATCCCTACACCCTCAACACTTGACACTATATCTTAAGCCTTAAACCCTCATCCCTAAAGCCTCAACCCTCAAGCCTTAAAGCTTCAACTCGAAACCCTATCCCTAATCCCTCTACCCTCGACACTCTAACCCTAACCTCGACACTAAACACTAATCCATCAACCCTAAACCCTAATCCGTCAACCCTAAACCCTATCCCTAAACCCTCAACCCTCAACACTATACCTTAAACCCTAATCCATCAACCCTAAAACCTAATCCCTCAACCCTCAACCCTAAACACTATCAATAAACCCTCAACCCTCAACACTATACCTTAAACCCTAATCCCTCAACCCTTAACCCTTGACGCTATACCTTAAACCCTAATCCCTTATCCCTAAACCCTAAACCCTATCCCTCAACCCTTAACCCTTAAAAATTAAACCCTAAAACCTATCCATAAACCCTCGACACTCAACACTATATTTTAAACCCCAATCCCTTAACCCTCAGCCCTAAAGCCTCAACCCTCAATCATTAAACCTTCAACCCTAAACCCTATGCCTAATCCCTCTACCCTCAACACTCTACTTTAACCCTAATCCCTTGACCATCAACCCTATCCCTAAACCCTCAACCCTCAACCCTCAACTCTCAACATTAAACCCTAATCTGTCAACCCTAAACCCTAATCCTTCAACCCTAAACCCTAATCCCTCAACCCTAAACCCTATCCCTAAACCCCCAACCCTCAACACTATACCTTAAACCATAATCCCTCAACCCTAAACCCTAATCCCTCAACCCTAAACCCTAAACCCTATCCCTAAACCCAACAAAATTGCTTTGCCTTATGTTAGGTTGTTAAACCCATCATTTTTGACATACTTCTCTTAAAGATATTTGAGTTGCAAGAATATGTTAGAAAAATGGCTATGAACTTTTTTAATGTTAGTAATGTTATATGGCATGTTTTTCTGTAGGCCCATCTAGGGTTCATTATGCCAATAGGTGTACACACTATGAGAAAAGCTTTGCATATGGTACATCCATAATGAGTAATTAACAGTTGAAATCAGAAGGATGATCATTATGAGAAAAGATTTGCATTGGGGTACATCTATGTTTATTGTTGTCCACCCTGCACTTAGGGGAGGTGTATTGTTATGAAATAGGCAAGTAATCTCCCATTGTTTACTGGCTCTATCCACAAGAACTACTAAACTATACCTTAAACCCTAATCCCTCAACCCTAAACTTTCAACCCTAAACCCTATCCCTAATCCATCTACCCTCAACACTCTACCTTAACCCTAATCCCTCGACCCTTAACCCTAAACGCTGTCCCTAAAGCCTCAACCCTAAACCCTAATCCCTCAAGTTCCTAAACTCTAATCCCTTATCCCTAAACTCTAAATCCTATCCCTAAACGCTCAACCCTCAACCTTAAACCTTAATCATTCAATCCTTATCCACCCCTCTCCTCCCCTATCTGGCTCACTCCCATCTCTACCCTCTTCTACCCTTGACACTATACATACATACATATAGGGATACATAGATACATACATACATATATAGATACATACATACATATAGGCATACATGCATACATATAGGCATATAGGCATACATACATACATACATACATATAGGCATATAGGCATACATACATACATACATATAGGCATATAGGCATACATACATACATACATGATTGATAGCCTTGAACATAAAAAAATTTAAGGTTAACATAACGTGAGCGTGTTATAATGCGCTTGCATTATTCCAAACATGACAAACAACAAACTTTTGCGGAAAAGAAAAAATGCAAAGCAAAACATAATGCGAGCGTGTTATAACGCGCTCGTGTTATAACGCGCTTGTGTTATGTTTTGCTTTGGGAATCCCAAGCCTTGGGCTTGGGATTTGTTTTGGATTTCCAACCCAAAGGCTTGGAGTGCCTTTTGAATAGCCACATACATGTTTTTCCATACTCTTCAAGGTTTCACATAATTTCGTTCATGCTAACCCTCAGATTTGCACGTGTTTCAAGGTCAAACAAATCAAACACCTGGGTAATGTTAGGCTTTCTCTTAGCTATTTGACGATGTGATTTTTTTCACATTTTAACAATGTTAAGCCTTTCATCTTTAATTTCTTCTATTTGTGTGTCTGTTTTTGGGCAAAAACCAGTATTTCGTCTTTTTTTCATTGTAAATTAACTATTCATTGAAATTTCAAAAAAATTACATATTTAGAAACTAGACTCCATTCTACAAATATTAAAAAAAGAAAAAAAAGATTTTCAATTAGTTTTCAAAATTTATAGGGGTAGCACGGCCAAAATTCTATTTTTTTTGGATGTGTCCACTTTGAAAATTAGTAAAAAATTAAATATTCATCAAAAAATTATCAGAAAAATTGGGCATAAACTACATGCTATTAGCTAATTTCTCACCAAAGCGATTTTAAAAATACCCAAAAAAAGTTGACCTTTTGAGGGAGCCACAAAACATGCTATGTTATTTTTTTTAACAGAAACAACACCAATTTATGTGGCTCCCTCTTTTGAAGCCCTTAATCTATGCAATTTTCAAAAAGAAATAGTAGTTTAGAAAGTAGACTCGGAGCACTACAAACATTGTTTTGGTTGCATCTCCAAATTTTAAGTGTAACTATGCTCAAATTCTCATCCAAGGCTAGTATTTCTTGATTTTAGAAAAAAAATGGCCACTTAAGACCCCTTTTTGGCCCCCCATCTTCTTGCACTTACCCTTCTATTGTTGCACATGCTCATAAATGTAGCGGCACTAATGATCAACATGTTTAGTGTGCTCATAAAAATATGGCTTACAAACAAGTTTCAACACTCCATGATTGTCATCAAATAAAATTGTAGGATATGTCTTGCTTACACCCATTCCTATCAAGATGTGACATAACCACATTGTTTCATAGGTAGCTCAAACTAGAATGTGATATTCTACTTTTATTGAAGAGTGAGCAATAGTATTTTGCATTTCACTCCCCCATGATATCGTAATAGATTGTTGTGTCTCACACAACTTGCCCCATTTATCTTTGCAAAAATGTTGACCCCATGTTGGTGTCTTGAATTAGGACTTATCTAGTTTTCATTGTCTTGATTTATTTGCTTTTAGTTTTGAAGTCTTATTTAAATAAATTTAAGTTTGTGAAGTCTTGATTGTCATTTTGGTTGATTATTCATGGTTTCTCCTCTTTGAGCATTTTATTTATCATTTTGTATTGATTTTCATGAGAGGCTATGCTTTACATTAGTCTACTTGGATTCAATTGCATGTTTATAATATATATTGGTTAACTGGTGGTAGGTTACGAGTAATTGTTGTGTGGAAAAGAGAGACAACCTAAAAGATTAAACTAGGTCAAACCCTCTTCCATTAACATTGGAACACAAACCAAGATTGGCTTCTACCCATGAAGGAGAGACAAACTACAAGGGTTTTGTCCCTTTGTTGTATAGAGGAATGTCAACCAAATTCAACCAAAACTAACAAACCAAACTAGGGCAAAAGATGAAACCCTAATTGACCAAGATCTACAAATAGATGACTGTCAGAAATTGATACAGAGATTCTGAAAGTATAGCAAAGATCAAGAGGAGCCCAGAAGAACCAAGGTGCTAGGCGTCCTAGACCCTAGTTAGGGTTTTGTAGAATGTCAAGATCTAGATGTCTTCACCTATTAGTCTTTTTCAGTCTTGTAACTTCTTGTGGTCTAATTCTTCTAGATACAACCTATAAACAAGCAAATAGATAAAAATTGTGTTGTGTTTAGGGGTTTGCCTTAGTCAAACCCTGTGTTGGTGTTTCCACCTCCACTACAGTGATGATTAGTGATCTAATAGTGCATTCCCTAGGAGGGTAGAGGCATGATCAAGAATATATGATGAAAGTATGAATGAAAATGATAAAAATTACCACAAGATGTGAAACCCTATTTGGAGTAGATAACTCAAGATCATGCACCACCAAGGACATAGATAAAGACAGCTTGAACTTCCTTCAAGACCTACAAATAGCATCCATAAGAAGATAGCAATTCCAAGCATAAAGAGCACTTGAGCATAGGAGATCAATCATTTAAGCAATTCTAATCCTTCTCATAACAAGCTAGGTGTTAAATGAATAACAAGAATCCTTTATATGTGCATTCCCACTCACCAACAATGAATAAAACCAAATGGGGTCAACATGTAAGTGATACGGAGGTGTTCTAAGCTAACACCACAAAAATAGGGCTATAGTCATCAGCTGGGACTAGGGTGCTAGGCACCCTTCTCCTTTAGCCCCACAAACTCTGGGGAGTGTTAAATGTGGTGGGCTTAGGCCAATCCTAAGTTTACTTTGTTGGGTTTATTCATTTGTATCAAGATTTAATCATTTAATGTTCAAAAAGATGTTAAAATAGGTTTAGATTGACAAAGGTAAACATTTTTCTCCATAAAATTTAGCCCCCACTTTAGTGTGGGTACAAACTTACATTTGAACTCATACTAAAGTAAAGAGAATATAGATTTCAAACACGAAAACATAGAATCCAAATAATTTTTCCAAGTTGTAGACTATAGTAGCCCCCAAGCTTAGGATTCTAAGGTTGCAAATCACACAAGACATTGTAAAATAATTCACACATACATGGAGTACTACAAAAATATATAACGAATACACACGAGAGACACACAATACGCATAGGTAATACATGCCATACACAATACATGCATGCTTGAAATGAAGCATACACATAAGGCATGTAGTATACATGGAATACACATGGAAAACATAATGAAGACACACAACAAACATGGAATCATTAAGAGAATACAAGTTTAAACAATATATCACACAAACAAACATGGAAACAAACACACACAACATGACTCTAACACTAGATTGCTCTAGCGCTAGGGGTCATGTGAAGAAAAGTGTTCTCATAGATCATGGACTAGTAAGGACAACCGATTTACTAGGTGAACACATGAAGCACACAGGCTAGCAAACTTCATTATACTAGGTGGCTCATGGACCAACAACAAAAAAGAAACATCATGGGCTGGTGACGACCACTGAATCACTAGGTAAGTTCCATGTCAACCATAATCAACAAATGTATAATCAAAAGAGCATAGCGTAATGTATGCCCCCACCTTAAAGTGATTACTTACTTCCTTAGAAAGTAATTTCTTTAAGGTAGAAAATAATACAAGATATGCATGAGAGCTTTCTAGAAGCACATGCCTACATGATATGTGTTCCCAAAAGCTATATCGCAATAATGGATTACTTCTAGGTAGAAAAGGAAAAATGAGGCAATGTTGTGAGCATGACACACAATGGCTTGTGTAGTCATGGTATGACATTGAATATAGAAACAAGGTGCCACATAAATCAAATCATACAAGTAATTATCATGTTAGAGTGAATAATATAAAGTAAAAATAGAAAGGAATCTACCTGACTAGTGTCAATATATGAATGGTTGTATAATAGGATTATAAATAAATTGGGAACTGTCATCATCCACCAGTTGGTATAACTATGGAGACAAAAAAAGAAATATCACATGAAATCAAATAAAAACCTTGGATCAACAAGGAAGAATGCCAAATCATCCTATGCCTTGTGTCGTCCCCAAAGGAAAAAATAATGCAACTTACAACATATAGAAGAATGATGATACAAATAGAGAGAATGTCACAATGAATTTTAGTCCCTTTGTATCCTTGCACCTACAAGGGTATCAAGGGTCATCCAAAGAGAGATTAACAACAAAAACATAATTATAAAGCATCAAGAAACACATTATAGGGTAAAACAATCACATGCACTCATGACACAATACAAATAGAGGCCACACTCGTGAGTTGGCCTAAAGCAAATCATCCTCCTTCCAATCTTGCTCATCACCAATTTGCGAAGGTGGACAAGATACAAGAGGAACTAAATCAAGTGTGGTGTAAGGTACTAGATCCATACCTATTTCATTATTACCTTCCAATTCATTGTTGGAATATACCACAATAGGTTCCACTACAGGTTTTGGTGCACTATCTTTCACTAGAGGAGATGAAATACTAGTAGATCTTTCATTCACATCCGTCGGTGACTGATGCTTGTGAGAAGGGAGATTCTTAGTTCCTGCAGCAAGGTGAACCATAGTATGACAACACTTCTTTAATTCTATTGCAATTTAATTCTTCTTAGTTTTATTTGTGATGATTGTGAGGGGAACCATAGTTGTTGCAAGTATATTCCTAATCGGTGTTATCATTGATGTCAACATATTAGTGTTGTCATTAGTGTCAACTGTGCTCTTGTTTTGATGCTTGATTGTAATGATTTAGATGCTTTATGTAAGTATTCAAGGAGATCTAGATATTGAGGATATTGAAAAAAATTTCTCCTTCGATGGAAACAGTGTGTTGCAGAGTTTCTTGTGTTTTGTAGAAGAACAATCAAATAGATTGCTTTGCATTTCCTAAAAGATGAATATCTTTGTCTATGGATTGGAAATTATTTACAAGCACATCTGAAGATGCTATGTTGCAAGTTTGAGCCTTCGGTATGAAGAATTAAGTGATTTATGTTCACCAGAGTGAAAATAACCTTTTATGTATGTTTGGGAGTGACAGGGAGAAAGTATTATCCTCCACATTAAGTATTTTGGTTTATGGTTCTAGAGTTAAGTTTGGAATGATGATAAGTGCTTTCAACTACAATGGTTCATGATTTGGCAGTCCACAAGCTATTCTTTCCTTATGACAGTGGCTGACAGTGTTGTTCTTGTGCTCTAGTTTAAAGAATCTCCTTAACAGAATGGTTAGAGATCATGCAATTGTTCTTGGTGATTACAATGTGCTTGTGGATATCCCCTAATCATGTCCCTACCTTTGGATTGGTCCACAAAGAGATGTTTGGATCATGAAAGAAGAATGTTCTTAGAAGACCTAGTGTTAACTCCAGTCTTGGCAGACTTGGTTGTTTTCACTATTTGTGGAGGTGCATTGAAGATTGTAGAAGCATGTTGTGGTGTGGAGGATTGCATTCAAATCCTAGCTAAGGCATGGCGTGTTCATCATACTTGTCTACATCTTTCCTTAGCTAAATTTTGTAATAGGTCTAGACCTATTTCTTTGTATGTTTTGTAATACTGACTTTGGAGAATGTTCCAATGGTTAATGAATGTAATGCTAACTTTGATGTACATTCCAAGGTTGATGAATTGTATAAAAGCATGTAATAGAGTTAAGAAAAAGAGTGTGTAGTGAAGATGAAGAGATAAGTGCGAAGGTGTAAAAGAGCATAGCAGAGATGTTATCTCGTGCTTTAATGGAACTAAACCCAGGCATGGAGTAGATGCTACTTAATCAGTTCACCACTTTGGCAGTGAGCCACCCCTTGTTAGTGAGCCACGCTTTAGCAGTGAGCCATTCTTTGCAGTGAGCCTCTATTTTTCAGTATTTTTATAACTCATATTTTATGTGGGCTAACACCCGCCATGGTTTTTATCTTTTAGGGTTTTCCATGTAAAAATCTAGTGTCTACTGTGTTGAATGTGTGATTGTGATCAAGTATCTAGTTTCATACTTTCATGGTTAAATTTGATTATCAGTAATTAAGTAGTTGATGGTTTATGAAGGTAAGTTTTTTTGACAACTGATTCACCCCCCCTCTCAGTTGTCCTGTGTATTTCAACAATTAGTATCAGAGATAAGTTCCTCGATAGTAAGCTTAACAACTTGAGGTAGATCCAAGATGTCTTACAAGAAGGAGGCTATGTAGTTTGATGGGACAAATTATGCAACTTGGAAGATTCACATGAAAATCCATCTACTTTGTATTGGTTATAAAATATGGCAAGCGACACAGATTGAATATACCATGTCTGAGAATGGTCTAACAACTGAAGATGAAATCAAAGAATATGAGGTAAATATAAAATCTAGAGATGCTATGCTGAGTGCATTGACTGACACTGATTTAATAAAGGTCATGGATTATGAGTCTACTAAAGAAGTATGGGATAAGATGAGTAATCTATATGAAGGATATGAATTTGTAAAGAGTGCCAAATTGTAGGGACTAAAAGCCAAATATGAAGGTCTTAAGATGAGAGAAGATGAAAACGTAACATCCTTCATGCAAAAGGTTGATGAACTTGTTACTGGAATCAAAGGTATGGGAGGAACTATTGATGAAACTAAAGTTGTAATGAAAATTATTAGGTCATTACCTAAATCCCACACTCACAAGGTAGCTGCAATTGAAGAAATAATGACTCTGAAAAAGATTAATAAGGATCAGTTGCTTGGTAAGATTACTACTTTTGAAATGAGAGAGTTTGGTGATGCTCTGCCAAAAGTAGAAACTGCTTCCAAAGCTAGTACTTCAGAGAAGATCTCCATAGTAGAAAAGTACAAGGTGGAACCTGATGATGAGCTTGATGAAATTGAAGCCAACTTTGTTGTCAAACTACAAAGAGGTTCTAGTAAGTTCAAAGGAAAATAACCTTTCAAATGTTTCTCATGTGGTAAAGTAGGTCATTATGCTTTCAGATGTCCTAAAAGAATTGAAAGGAATAGAAAAATATTTGAGAACATGCCTAAAACTCCAAAAAAATGTTACTATGTAAGATATTTTGATGATGAAGGTGTGACTGGTGATGAATTTGATGATGCTAGTACTAGTACAAATGAATGCCTATTTATTGCTATTATAGAAGAACCTATGTCTACTAATCCTGCTAGCTATGTGAAGGAAGAAAAACTAATGGAAGAAAGTGTTTTATCTATTCAGGTTGAGAAAGGCAAGGATGAATGGATTATTGATAGTGGATGTTCACATCACATGACTAGTGATAAAAGTAAGTTTGTATGTTTGGAAAAATATGATGGAGAACTGGTTAGGTTTGGAGACAATGCAGCTGGTAAGATTTGTGGAAAATGATCTAATTCATTTGATGGAAAGCATAATACTAACAATGTCCTATATGTGAAAGGGTTGAAGCACAATATTTTGAGTGTTGGTCAAGTGTGTGACAAAGTTTATGATTTAAAATTCAAAGACAATGGATGCAAATCATGGAAAGGTCTGGAACTGTGATCGCTACTGGTAAGAAGACCAGAGGTAACATCTATCAATTGAGAGGAACTAATGATTACTGTTTATTAGCCCAAACAAATGAGAGTTGGTTGTGGCATAAAAAGTTGTGTCATATAAATTTTGATAATCTAGTAAAGATAAGTTTAGGTCAGACTGTGAGAGACTTACCACAACTTGTGAAACCTACCCATACTATTTGTAAAGAATGTTAGTTGGGGAAGCATACAAGAACAAGTTTCAAGAGTAAAGAGAAATTTTCTACTAGTTTGTTGGATCTAGTTCATACATATCTATATGGTCCTACAAGAATAGAAAGTCTACAAGGTGACAGGTACTTCATGTTGCTTATTGATGATTATTCTAGAATGACTTGGGTTACTTTTCTAAGAGACAAATCTAAAGCCCTAGAGAAGTTCAAATCCTTCAAGGTAATGGTTGAAAATGAAATAGAACTAAAAATCAAATGCTTGAGTTTTGATAGGGGAGGTGAGTTCACATCAAATGAATTCAACAATTTCTGGGAAGAGCAAGGAATAAAGAGATAGTTGTCTACACCTATGACTCCTCAGCAAAATAGAGTTGTGGAAAAGAACAAGATAGTTCAAGAAGCTGCCAAAACAATGATGAAGGAAGGAAGCCTGCCAAAAGTTTTCTAGAAAGAAGCTATACATACTATTGTCTACATTCAAAATAGAGTTCAAGTGAAAGGTAATGGTACTAAAACTCCCTATGAATTGTGGTATGGAATAATTCCAATAGTAAGATACTTGAAAGTCTTTGGAAGCAAGTGCTATATCAGAAGAGATGAAGACCTAGGGAAATTTGATGCAAGATGTGATGTAGGAATCTTCCTTGGATTCTCTACCAAGAGTAAGGCCTACCAGTGCTACAACAAAAGGTTGAAAAAGATTGTAGAGAGTGCAAATGTGAAGGTGGATGAAGGCAAAGGAAAAACATCACATCAGAGTGACTATGAGTCAGATGAACCTATTGATATAACTTATGAAGAAAAATTTGAACAAGAACACAATCAAAGTGAAGAAGAAAAAGCTCTAAAATTTGCTAAGACTCCCAGGTATGTAAGAATCAGTCACTCTGAAGATCAAATTATTAGAGACAAAGAGAAAGGAGTACTGACAAGGAAAAGAGCTACAGAAGAACAAGTGAATTACTATTTTCTCTCTATAGTTGAACCAAAAACTATGAATGAAGCATGTAATGATGAAAATTGGGTTAAGGCAATGGAAGAAGAACTAATGCAGATAGAGAAAAATGAAACTTGGGAATTAGTTCCTAGACCTGCTGACAAAAATATTATTGGAACCAAATGGGTCTTTAGGAATAAGTTGAATGAAAATGGAGAAGTTGTAAGGAATAAAGAAAGACTTGTGTGTAAAGGATATTCTCAAATTGAAGGAATAGATTTTGAAAAGACTTTTACTCTAGTAGCTTGGATTGAAGCAATCAGAATGTTTCTAGCATTTACAGCTCACAAAGATTTCAAAGTGTATCAAATGGAAGTGAAGTCTGCATTCTTGAATGGTGAGTTAGAAGAGGAAGTCTACATTGAGTAACCGGAAGGATTCCAACTATCAAATCAAGGTGATATGGTATGCAGGTTGAAGAAAGCATTATATGGACTCAAGCAAGCTCCTAGGGCATGGTATGGAAGGTTGGATAAGTACTTATTGCAGTTAGGATTTAGTAAAGGCACTGCTAACAGTAATCTTTATTTCAAGATTAATGGTGATCAAATTTTGATTGTTGAAGTCTTTGTTGATGATATCATCTTTGGAGGAAATGCAGGTATGTGTATGAAATTTGCTGGTGAAATGTAGAAAGAGTTTGAGATGTCTATGTTTGGTGAGATGAATTTATTTCTAGGTTTACAAATCAATCAATCAGATAAAGAAATCTTCATATCTCAGTCTAAGTATGTGAAAGAGTTGTTAAAGAAGTTTGGGATGGAAGACTCTAAACTAGTATATACTCCCATGGTGATTGGCTGCAAATTGAGCAAAATTGATGAATCACCCAAGACTGATCAGAAAAAGTACAGATCCATGATTGGAGGATTACTTTATCTAACTCAAACTAGACCTAATATTATGCATGCAGTTTGTCCTGTTGCAAGATTTCAAGCTAATTGAAGAGAATCACATGTGATGGCAGTAAAGAGAATCCTAAGGTATTTAAAGGGCACTTCAGATCATGGCTTATGGTATCCAAATGATAATGATTTTACTCTTAGTGCTTATACATATGTTGATTGGGCTGAAGATGTTGATGACAGGAAAAGTACAAGTGGAGGTGCCTTCTTCTTGAGAAATAGATTGGTTTCATGGCTGAGTAAGAAACAAGAGTCAATCTCTTTGTCACCTACAAAAGTAGAGTATATTGCTGCAGCATGTTGTTGTACTCAAGTGTTATGGATGAAGTAGACTTTGAAGGATATAAGAGTTGTTTATGAAGATCTAATTGCAATCTTGTGTGATAATACAAGTGCCATAAATATTTCTAAGAATCTAGTGATGCACTCAAGAACAAAGCATATATCTATAAGGTATCACTTTTTGAGAGAAAAAGCGACAGAGAATGAAATAAAGTTGGAATATGTGTCCACAAAGGATCAAATTACAGATATCTTCACCAACCCTTTGCCTAAGGATACCTTTGAGTATCTCAGAGAAAAGTTAGGGGTCATCACCCCTACTGCCCTAAACTAGGATGCATGAGAATGCATCAATCTAATGGTGCTCAAAGTCTCATTGTTTGATCTAGATTGATGTTTTGGGAGCTATCTCTCAGGGGGAGTAGCTAGATGTGTTGGTAATAGTTCAGTTGGATCAAGGAAGTAGAATGCAAGTATGTGCCCTTTGCAATTGATGTCAAAGGGGGAGAGAAATCATGTGAAAAACTTAGTGGGAAAAGAATGCAAATGTGTAAGAAGAAAGGGGGAGAATTTTGTCTTGATGGTCTTTTTAGTTTTTCACATCATATGTTGCCATCAATGACAAAGGGGGAGATTGTTGCAAGTGTGTGCCTAATCAGTGTTGTCATTGATGTCAACATATCAGTGTTGTCATTAGTGTCAACTATGCTCTTGTTTTAATGCTTGATTGTAATGAGTTAGATGCTTTATGTAAGTATTGGAGATCTGGATATTGAGGATATTTAGAAAATTTGCTCCATCGGTGGAAACAATGTATTGTAGAGTTTCTTGTGTATTGCAGAAGAATAGTCCAGTAGATTGCTCCACATTTCCTAAAAAATGAATATCTTTGTTTGCAGATTGGAAGTTTTTGAGAGGCACATATGAAGATGCTATGTTATGAGTTTGAGCCTCCGATATGATGAATTAAGTTCTCATTATGTTCACCAGAGTGAAAACAACCTTTTCTATATGTTTGGCAGTGACAGGGAGAAAGTATTATGCTCTACATTCCTTTGCATTGAAGTATTTTGGTTTGTGGTTCTAGTGTTAAGTCTGGAATGATGATAAGTGCTTTCAACTACAATGGTTAATGATTTGGTGGTCCACAAGCTATCCTTTCATTATGATAGTGGTTGACAGTGTTGTTCTTGTACTCTAGTTTGAAGAATCTTCTTAACAGAATGGTTAGAGATTGTGTGGTTGTTCCTGGTGATTACAATGTGCTTGTGGATGTCTTCTAATTGTGTTCCTGCCTTTGGATTGGTCCCCAAAGAGAAGTTTGGATCACGAAAGAAGAATGTTCTTAGAAGACCTAGTGTTAACTCCAGTCTTGACCAACTTGGTTGTTTTCACTATTTGTAGAGATTCATTGAAGATTGTAGAAATGTGTTGTGGTGTGGAGGATTGCATTTGAGTCCTAGTTAAGGCATGGCATGTTCATCATACTTCTCTACATCTTTCCTTAGCTAAATTTTGTAATAGGTCTAGACCTACTTCTTTTTATATTTTGTAATACTGACCTTGGAGAATGTTCCAATGGTTGATGAATGTAATGATGACCTTGATGTACAGTCCAAGGTTGATGAATTGTATAAAAGTATGTAATAGAGATGCAAAAAAGAGTGTGTGTGTAGCGAAGATGAAGAAATAAGTGCGAAGATGTAAAAGAGCAGAGAAGAGATGTTATATTGTTCTTCAATGGAACTAAACCCAGGCATGGAGTAGATGCTACTTAATTAGTTCACAACTTTGGTAGTTAGACACACCTTGGTAGTGAGCCGTTCTTTGCAGTGAGCACTTTGGGTAGTGAGTCCTATAGGCAGTGAGCCTCTATTTTTCGGTATTGTTATAACTCATATTTTTTGTGGGCTAACACCCACTGTGGTTTTTCCCTTTTAGGGTATTCCATCTAAAAATCCAGTGTCTACTATGTTGAATGTGTGATTGTGATCAAGTCAGGTTTCATGCTTCAGTAATTAAGTAGTTGATGGTTTATGAAGTTAAGTTTTTGTCACAACTGATTCACCTCCCCTCCCTCTCAGTTGTCTTATGTATTTCAACAATAGTATCTTCCAACATGGGTTCTTTTTCTTCCTTTTATTTAGGAACTTTAGAAGAAATGAGAGGAAACACCAAAGGTTGAGAGATCACAGGAGGAGGGTTCCTTAATGCAGGCTACTTTTCCCTCTCATCTTGTGATATAGGTGGAGGTACTTGAGCATCCACAAGCGATTGATAAAATGGTGCAAGAGGTAACCTCTCTCCTACATTAAGCACACATAACTCAAGAAATTCTATGCTAGAACATTAGCTTGTTCACAATTCTCAAATTCATATTGCAACATAGAATTAACTTCATATTTTTATTAACATTCATATTCAAACACTAAAATACTACATCTGCAAACAATAAGTTACAATTATGGCCCTCAATAGCCTTCCATTCCTTCTTTAGTAAACACTCCTCTATATGCTACCTCATATACCTATGTTCATCAGCTTTCAACTCTCTATTCACTACTCTAAACTCTTTTCTTTCTTCATTTTCCTTTCTACGCAACCCCACACTCTTCTATTTCTCAGCCAACTTCAACTCTTATCTGTGATTTCCCTTTGTGAAGGCAATGAACTGATATTAATCTATATTTTCCAATTTCTTGTTCTTCCTTAGTAGCAACTAACTCTTCCCTTCTCAGCCATGCCCCTGCACAATCACTATTTTTTTCTTTTTGATAGCGACTCGACTCCACACCTCCCATTTGTTTCCTTTTCCTCTATTTTTTATTACTCTACAAAAGATGAAATGTTCAACTTTTCTAGTGAATTTAAGAATGTTTAAAACCCTTATCCCTCCTTAGGCCTGCAGCCTCCATCTCCTTTGTATCAATCAAATAGAAGAATCAATTCCTTGAAGACTAATAACTATGTTATCCCCAGCCTTTGCAATAATTTGTACTTTACCATCTTGTTCAATAACTTTAACAGTTGCTATTTTCGCTAAAGGAATGACTAGAATCTTTGTGCTAATTCCAACAGCTCCAGCCCCCAACTTTCCACTATGGCATTATAGGTTTTTACTCATTAAATTTGATAAACTAGACATAAACACCCACGGCTAGTTTGGACGGCTAAGCAAATACATAATCTTTTATGTTACCTATCATAACAAATTGTTCTCCCTCATGCAAAAAGAATAGGAATTAGAATTACAATGAAGAGCATGGCTTCCCTTCCATTCAAAGTCATAAACATAGATAATGCATCGACTTCAATTGTTGTATTTTAGATGACCCCTCAAAGAATCAATAGCATGTCATGTACTAGAACTCTGAACATAATATGAGTGTTATCGTCATTGAAAGTCAAATAAAAGATTAGGAATCATGAAAAGCGAACCAACAGAATCTACTTCAAACATCTTAGCAAAAGTAAACAATATAAAAGAATTGACTGATATCAATAATCCACCATGATTCATTCAATAGGATAGCTACTCCAACTAATCCCAAACCCAATTTAAATATTAATAACCAACTCAAGAAAACATGGATTATTAATCCTATTAGGGCAATCCAAGCCATGACCATGACTTTTCTCTGTGCTTAAAGAAATTTTTGTATTGGGAAGATGAATGCATAGACAAATAGTTGTGGTAGTATCCAACGTACAAATTTTCAAACCAAATCAACTATGTCAGCATGCTACTCTAGAAGCTTTAGAATTGGTGTGGAAAAAATGGAAACAAGAGTCATAGACAATGCTGTATAGAATAGTATTATTTATGAATGTTGCATATATATGCCAAGGATGTTACTATTTCCTACACCAAAGGTCTACTGAAATATCTTTTTTTTGGGTTGACGTAGGATTGCGTATTCACCCGAGATGCTCTTGCATCAGACACACTAGGTAGGAAGTTTGTGAGCATAGGCTCACAAAGGTGGAGTTGAGTAATATGTTCACCCTTTCAGATTGCAAGCAAGTTGAAGAGAACTCCATCGCTATGGAATGTGCACCAAATTATTTCTTCTTCCTCTTTTTCTAGCACCATGCCGAAACAAGCATCATCTTCCTGTCGCAAATCCATTCACCACTCGTCTCTCCTCTCATGGATTCACATCCACCATATACCATCCTTCTCTACCAAATTATCTCTCCTCTCCTCTCCCTCATGGGATCCAACCTACTAGTAATCATCTTCCTCCACCAAACTTGCATGTCACACATATCACATCTTGCAGTATACAAATTCTCATCGAATACCTTATGGAAATTGAAGATTTCCATAGGTTCCTCTCCACACTCTTCAACCATAGATACATCAAACAGAAGTAGAAAACCATCATCCAAATATGCAACAAGATTTACCTCTTCACTTGTTACTGCAAATTCACCATCGACTGCATTAGTATCCTCTACTTTCTTCATTGTGATGCTTGTCTTTTCATCATCAATCACTGCAATCTTCTCCAACCATTCACTCTGCACTACCAAAATCTATGACAATTCATCCTCTTCCTCATCTTTCACCACATCTTCATTTTCTCCTCTTCAACTACCACTGCTATAGGCTCTTTGTTGTTCACTTCGACCTCATCCTCTTTTCTCATGTCTTTTCGTTCACTCAGCTATGCCTCCAATTTTTCCATCTTATCCAATTACTTTTTTATATTTTTGATCATCCTCCTTGTCTTGTTTCCTTCATACCATCTTCATGCTTCCCAAATCACATGCTTCTTCCTTATGACTATACCCATCTTGTTCATTGCTGCAATCTTTCACAACATGTGCCTCATGCTTTGCAATCTTCCATCACACTCTCAATCTTTTCGTGGCTTGAAGATCTCTCGTTGCTTAGGATTTCTGCCTATAACATCCCTCACACGAGCTTCTTCTCTACCGCCTTTTCACTCTTCACTACCTACGGGTTTTGGTGAATGCTCTCCATGCTCATGATTATGAGCTTTGATACCATATGGTACAATAGGTAACCTCTCTCCTTTCATAAGCAGACACAACTCAAGAAATTCTATGCTAAAACATCAGCTTGTTCACAATTCTCAAATTTAGATTACAACATAGAATTAACTTCTGTGATAGGTAAAAATTAGGTTAATCAGATCAAGCATAGCCATGGAAACCTAACCCTACCATCATCAAAGAATCTAATCTTATTGAAATCAAAAGTATGCAATTCAAGAACATTATCACCTAGATTGTATGATTCCTTGTTTATGATGTGGATTGCTTCTTCAACAATAAAGAATTATGAAGATAAAAGATGCCATGATGGATGGATGATAATGATAATGTGCTTAATGGATGTTAAAATGCTCAATATGCTTAAGATGAAAATGTAGATGCTATATGAATGTTGGATAGATGTAGTATGGAGTGAGAGAGTGTTTATATAGAAGTCAACCAAACTCAATCAATGGTGGAGATTTGGTGGCTATGTGAATGGCTAGGATTAAAAGATAGTCATAGATGAATGTGTTGTTAGGGTTAGCTGGCAGAAGATATCAATTAAATGCAAATAAAGATTAAATAGAGGAATAAAAATACATAGAAATAATAACAGTGAGACACAGAAATAATAACAACGAGAGACAAGTTTTAACGTAGTTCACCCAAACTCAGGCTACATCCACCAATAGAGAGTCCAATATTATTATCTAGTAAATCAAAGTAATTACAACCAGCAATCACTGCAACTGAATACCATTGCAAATGCTACAATACAATATCAACCAAAACCCTAACCCTTAGGCCCAGCCCTAAACCCTAGCGAGGATACATGGCTAGTTTATAGTACTTTCCAGATCAGTCGCCACCTACCAACAATCTCCCACTTGGAGACTGATCAGGCTCCCCACCAAACAATCTCCCACTTGGAGACTGAGCCTAGATGACACCGCTACGCATGCAACTCCCACTGGAAATAAGCACCCTGGACTCTATTGTTATGTTTTTGTTGTTTTTAGTCTAGAAGACCAACCGAAGCTGAAGATGAGCTCAGTTTCTCTCTTGTCACTACCTTTGTAAACATATTCGCTGGATTTTCATCTGTATGTATCTTTTCCAGCCTTAACTATCCATCATCCAACACCGACCGAATAAAGTGATACCTCAACTATATGTGTTTGGTCTTTCAATGCAAGGCAGGATTTTTTGCAAGATGTATGGCACTCTAACTGTCTGTATACAAAGAACTATTAGCTTGTTGTTTTCCCAATTCTTCCATGAAAGATTGCATCCATATCATCTCCTTGCTTGCCTCTGTTGCAACTACATACTCTACCTCTATGGTGGATAAAGCAATCACCTTTTGCAACCATGAGATCTAACTCACTGTTGTCCCACCTACAGTAAAGACATAACCTGTAGTACTCCACCTGGTATCAATATCCCCTGCCAAATCTGAGTCAACATAACCTGCTATATCAGTATTAGAACCCCCAAAACATAAGTGTTTATTGGATGTACCTCTCAAATATTTGAGAATCCATTTTACTGCATTCCAATGCTCCAATATGAGATGACTCATATACCTATTTATGACTCCTACAACATGTGCAATATCTGGTCTCGTGCATACCATGGCATACATTAAACTTCCTACAGCTAAAGCATATGGTACCTTAGACATTTTCTCTTCCTCCTCTTGTGTTTTAGGACACATCTCCTTAGTCAATTTCAAATGACTAGGCAAAGGTGTGCTGACATCTTTTGCATTCTCCATATGGAATCGTTGCAACACCTTTTCAACATAAGTAGCCTGAAATAGAGTCAATTTTTTGTTCTTTCTATCTCTGCAAATTTTCATACCAAGGATTTATTTTGCTGCCCCTAAATCCTTCATATCAAATGACTATTCTAAGTGCTGTTTTAACTCTCTTATCTGATCCATGTTAGACCCAGCTACAAGCATGTCATCAACATATAAACATAAAATAATGTAGCTATTATTATCCAACCTCTTAAAATAAACACAATGGTCATAATTACACTGACTATAGCCTTGCTCATCCATAAAACTATCAAATTTCAAATACCATTGCCGAGGTGCTTTTTTTAGGCCATACAAACTCTTCTTTAATCTGCACACCAGTTTCTCCTTACCTTTGACCTCAAATCCTTGGGACTGTTCCATGTGTATCTCCTCCTCCAAATCACCATGGAGAAAGGCAGTTTTCATATCTAGCTATTCCAAATGCAAATCTTCAGAAGCCACAATACTTAAAACAGTATGAATAGAAGTCATCTTGACAACCGAAGAAAATATCTCATCAAAATCAATACCTTTTTTCTGTACAAATCCTTTTACAACTAACCTGGCTTTAAATCTTTTCTTACCTCCATCTTCCTCTTTCAGCCTATAAAGCCATTTGTTTGGTAAAGCTTTTTTACCTGCAGGCAGCTTACATAATTCCCAAGTCTAATTTTTTAGCAAGGAGTCCATTTCTTCTTTCATTGAAAGCTCCCATTGAACCTGTGTATCCACCTACATAGCTTCATCATACCCTTTTGGTTTACCAACATCTATCAACAAAATAGAATACAAAGAGGGAGAAAACCTTTCAGGAGGTCTACTTAGCCTTGTTGACTGTCTAACATTCACTGGAGTTTGTGGTATTTCTGGTTGCTATTGCGAAGCATGAGGAACCACTGGAACATCACTATTTGGAGTATCATCTAGCACCACATAATCCTTTTCTTTCTTTCTTCTCATGCTGCTGCAACTGATTTTTGTACAACACCTTCTCATTGAATATAACATCCCTACTTCTCACAATTTTATGATTTTCAAAATCTCAAAGCCTATAACCAAATTCATCAATGCCATATCCAACGAAGGTACACTTTTTTGATTTTGCATCTAGTTTGGTTCTATTTTCAGAATCTACATGTGCAAATACTTCACATCTAAAGGTTTTGAGAAAAGAATAACTCACCTTCTTACCTATCCATGCTTCCTCTGGAATACCATAGCCCAAAGGAACTGAAGGACCTCTATTAAATAAATATACAACAGTGTTGATAGCTTCTACCCACATGTTTAAAGGCAACCCAACATGCAATCTCATGGTCCTTGCATGCTCCATTATTGTCCTATTCATGCGTTCAGCCACTCCATTTTCCTATGGAGTCCCTGGAACCATTTTCTGCCTACGAATTCCATTAAAGGAACAATAATCTTCAAATTCTTTGCTGCAATACTCACCACCATTATCAGATTTGAGACGTTTTAATCTTTTACCTATCTCATTCTCAACCAAGCTTCTCTGTTTCTTAAATATTTCAAATACATCAGATTTCTACCTAAGGAAATAAATCCATACCTTCCTAGTTGCATCATCTATGAATGTAACATAATATCAAGAGCCACCGAGAGAAGATACCTGAGCCAGTCCCCATACATCGGTATGCACAAGCTTCAACTTTTCATTTTTCTTTTGCTTCCCATCCTTGAGAAAACTAACTCTCTTTTGTTTTCCATACACACAACTTTCACAAAAATCCATATTAATACATTTCAGACCTGGTAAAACTTTCTTAAAATGAAGTACCTTCATACCTTTTTCACTCATATGCCCAAGTCTGTTATGCCACAGTGTTGTCTCAGAACCTGCAGCAACTATTTTAGTCTCTTCCTGCAAACCTGTAGCAACTGTTCCTGAACCTGTTTGTTTTTTCTCTACAATAGCTAAAGTAGAAGGAACAGTATGACCTGTACAAAGATATAAGGTGCCTATTTTCACACCTTTTGTTACTATTAAGGCACCTTTTGAAACCTTCCAATTTTTATCAGTAAATGTAACAATGCAACATTCTTAAGCTAGCTGCCCTGCTAAAATTAAATTCCTACTGAGCCTTGGAACGTGCCTTACCTCTTGTAGTAGCCAATGATTTCTATTCTGCAACTTAATCTTGATTCTTCCCTTTCCAACAATCTGACAAGGTTCGTTATCTCCCAAGTAAACTAGCCCAAAATCCCTTTGGACATAATCAAGAAAGTAACTTCTATGGGGTGTAGCATGAAATGAGGCCCCTAAATCTAGAACCCATAAATCATCAGCATTATTTAGGGAAAGAATCAAAGCATCATCTTTAGATTTATTACTTACCACATTTGCCTCCTTATTGCCTTCTTGTTTGTCTCCATTATTTTTTCGAGACTAGCAATCTTTCTTCAGATGACCTGGTTTCCCACAGTACCAGCAATCCTTCTGTCCTTTGGTTTGGGATCTCTTATCCTTTGATTTTCCTCGTGACTTCCCATGACCTCTAGAACCTTTTCCTCTCTCCTTTGATTTGCCCCTGCTTTCTGCATTCAAAACACTGTTAGATGTGGATCCACTTGAACTTTTCTTATGAATTAATAACACCAACAACATCATCAAATTTTAAGGTATTTGAACCAGAAATAGAATTACTAACCGCCATTACCAAACTATTCCAATTTTTAGGCAATAAACATAATATCAAGAAAGCTCTAACTTCTTCATCAAATTTTACATATATAGAAGTCAATTGACTGACAATCATATTAAATTCATTTAAATGATCTGTCACAAATCCACCTTCAACCATTTTTAAATTAAACAAATGCTTCATGAGAAATACCTTATTTGAGGCTAAGCGTTTTTAATACAATTTAGCCAAAGCTTTCACCAGACCATCTATTGTCTTTGCTTCTATTATATTGAATGCCACCGATAGTGCTAGGCACAACCAAATGGTTCCCAGTGCCTTTCTTTTAAGAAGATTCCAATCCTCATCATTCATTATTGCCAGTTTCTTGGCTACTCCTTCCAATGGCATCCATAAATCCTTTTGATAGAGGTAATCCTCTATCTGCATCTTCCATAACTGATAGTTCTGCCCATTGAATTTATTGACCTTCAATTTACCCTCATTAGCCATTTCTCCCATTCAACTGTGAGACCTTCCTATAGATGATAATTGAACACAACTTGCTCTGATACCACTTGTTAGGGTTAGCCAGTAGAAGATATCAATTAAATGCAAATAAAGATTAAACAGAGGAATGAAAATACATAGAAATAATAACAGCGAGAGACAAGTTTTAACATGGTTCACCCAAACTCGAACTACATCCACCAACAAAGAGTCCACTATCATTATCCAGTAAATCAAACTGATTACAACTAGCAATCCCTGCAACTTAATACCATTGCAAATGCTACAATACAATATCAACCAAAACCCTAACCCTTAGCCATTTTTTATCAAGCCTTATGTCAGTTACAAAAATAGGGTTTTTTATGTCGGCTCTAAAAAAAATTTCGGGGGTTGCGCCCTCGAACCCTGGCGAGGACACATGGCTAGTGTACAGTACTTTCCTGATTAGTCACCACCTACCAACATGTCTAGATCACAAGTGGAGGGAAGATAGGGCTTATATGTGAGCGTGTAGATAAAAAATACTACATGTGAAAGATATTAAATAAAAGATGTATTACCACTTATCTTTTTTAAATGAAAGAGGCACACATGTCGGCTCATTGAGATAAATGATAAGAAGGAATTAATTAAATAAATAAAATTGATTTAATTAATTGGAAAGTGGGTTTGTGAATGGAATTTTAATTAAATATATAAAATTTATTTAATTAAAATAGATAGAAATAAGATAATTAAATAATTAAATATTGTTTAATTATAGCTTAGAGGAAATAGCTAATAAATTAATTAAATAAATATAAATTTATTTAATTAATAAAAGAAATAGGTGATAGGGACATTGCTCAAGTGTGTTAAACAAATGCAGATGATAGCTAATATAATTTTTGATACTAATGATGATTACGTCAATTTTGGATGTCTACATTTTGCCCCTCTTTGATACAATGTTTGTTAGAGTGTTGTGTTAAAGAAGATACAATAATTTGGTTGATAAACAAGGTTATGCCCTGGTGTAATTGGTAGGTTATGCCCCATCGAAAGGTAAGCCAGGCTGACTAGGAAGGACTGGGTTAGCTCCTGATAAGATGAAAGGCTACGAAACAAGGGTGAAACAGAGAAAACAGGGGTAAGGTGGGAGAGAAACAGGATGGTATAACAGAATTACGGTTTGGACAGGGACTATAAGTAGGTCCCTCAAGGGAAAATGGGCTCACTTGTGCTCATTTGTGTTCAAAAATCTAGGGAGATCCAGAGCTCTTTAGAGGTGTTGTATGACGAGAGTTGGAGAGCTATCATGATGGTGATGGACAGGATGATGGTATCCTTGCTAGGGTGACAGGAGAGAGGGATGCAGCTGTGCTGCAGGTGTAGCTAGTTACTACTAAGAGGGATGCAACTTTATAGCAGGTATAGGCTATTAGAGCTGAGTGGGATGCGGCAGTATAATAGGTGTAGCTGGTGAGGGTTGAGAGAGATACAGCTATGCAACAGTTTACAGGTGATGACAGTAGAGCAAGATAGAGCTATAGCTATTTTGGGGATAGATGGGGCCACAATGTACTTGGCTACATTGCTAACTCAGGTACAGGGTGTGTTGAGGAGAGTATAGGGCGAGACTAAGTACTATAGGGGTTTGTACCATGGAGTATTGCCTATAGAGCAGAGACAACCAAGTTATAGGAGCGGGTTAGGAGCGTTAGCTTCTCGGAGGATAGGTGGATCATGATCTGTGGCTTCAGTTATGGGACCTCCTAGAGATGGTAGGCCAGGTGCAAGACTTAGTGGTGGACAGGGAGAGGGGGCTACTAGTAGTCACTAGGGCTACCTTGTTTTTGTTGTATATTATTGTATCATGATGAGGCCTATGGGCTGATTGTACATATATTCTTTGATGGCTCATGGATAACCCATGTTGTATTTGTAGACACTTATATATTGACACATGTGATATATATATGTATGATGGCTTTGGTTCTATGTGATTATGGATGCACTTATGGTATGATAGTTATGCATTTGTTTTGTATTTTTATGGGCTATATGGATGTTTTATACAAATGATATGAATATTCAAAAAAATAATAATGGAAATGTCTTATGCTAATGATAATGCAAATATGTAAATGGTAATGATATGATATGGGCTTATGCATATATTATATAGATGGTAAGGATATGACATGTCTAACACACTTGTTTTGCAAGATAAGGATGGATAAAAGGATGATAGAGGACAAATTGATCTTTGTTGAAGACTATATAGGCAGAAGATGGATGGATGGATGTTATAGTATGGAAGCTTTTAAAGTAATTGCTCAAAAGTAAAGAAATGCAATCTTTATGTTTGATATACCATATGGATGTTATGCACCAAGGTATAGAAGACTAAGGTGTCAAGGTATCCAATGCATAACTAGCATACTACAACCTTATCTGAACGCATGAGGTCAAGATGTTGAACCACCATACACAAAATATGAATAGCAGCTATTGTCCCAAGATGGACTTTGATGCTACAAGCAAAGTTTTGAGCTTATCTCCACTACACACAATGACACCTTGCTAGTTATATGTATGGAAATAGGTCTTAACATAGAATAGTCTCAATGCATAAGAGACTATTTAGCTTCTCCAATGCAAGAAATATTGATATGCAAGAGGCTAATCCCAACACATATAAGATGCTGTAGACACCTAAAATTGACTTGCTTCGCAAAACCAATTTCCTGTATTTCTACACCATCAATTATCCCTTCTATTAATTAAATAAATTCATTTTATTTAATTAATTTATCCCTCATCATCTACCTTGACCATTTACCCATCCTTGGTGATCAATTAATTCATTTAATTTATCACTATACCTTATAACTATATCCTCATTGATTAAATAAATATTCTCAATATTTATTTAGTTAATTTGTCCATCTCCCTAATCCTTGTTAATTAGATAAATCATGCTTATCTAATTAATCTAGCCTATTAATCAACCTATCCCTATCCTAGTTAATTAAATATCAATTATTTAATTAGCTACCCTAGCCTACCTATCCCCTAGACCAAGATTAATTAAGCTTAACACTTAATTAACCTTGCTTAGCCCATCCTCCCACACACCTTTGAATAAAAATCAATTTTTTATTGAAAGGGTCAAATCTTCCTTACACCTCATTTATCACCCTCTTACATATGTAAGTGTACATGTGTCCTTCAACCTTCACATCTCCACATAAAAGTGAATTTTTAATTCACACTCCCCCATGAATTGAATTTTTAATTCACTTGTCATATCCACTCTTCTCAAAAATAAATTTTTAATTCATTTATATCATCCACACCTCTTCCCAATGTGAATTTAAAATTCATAAATAATGAGAGCCCTCCAAATCCATTGACCAAATCTCAACCCTTGATCTCTCTCATCCACTCCCCTTGTGACACTTGTCACAAGACTATGAATTTAATCCAAACCCTAACTCTCAAGCATTTCTATCCCTTGATCTCATCTTTTAATCCTCTCCCTCCATCTATTTTTCAAAAATCTATAAATGAGACCCTTCTCTAAGCCATTTAGAACAAGTTCTTGCATCCAAACTATGCCCAAATTTCTCTCAAATCTCCTCATGATACCATCATAATGTCAAAATCACTCTAGCCTTATCTCTCATCTCTATCCAATCTATCAATCTATCCTCCAATCTCTCATCTACATTGTGTTGAATGCATTGAGCAACCCACATTCATCTACTTGGGTAAATCTAAGGAGTTTGGGTGCAACTCCTTCCACCCTATCAAGGAGAGGGATCACATTTGAAGGTATAACTTTATGTATTTATGCATTTGGTTTGTATTTCTAACTTCATTTGTTTTTCTAATTCACATTGGCATGCCCGGGGGGACCCACAAGGTCCCAATCTAACAATCTTGTGAGTTTTTTTTTGTGAAGATGTGTTTTTTGTAGATTAGCGCTATCCCTCTGCATAGTGGCGCTATTTTACTCATGTTTTGGCACTATTCTCTATCTCTTGTGGCACTATTTTAACATGATAGTCCCATGCATCTTTGACTTAGATCTAATCTTTATCTTCTTATCTTTTTGGCCTTTCCAGCATTTTAGCTCTCAGTTTTTGTAGGTTTTACACAGAAAACAAGGGGAGACTATGGCAAAATTTTCCTAAAATCCATCCATTGACCAACTCTATGCCGTATTGGTGCTATCGTCACCCAGTTCAGTGCTATCTTTCTCGCTGCAGAGTGTAAACTAAGGGAAAAACACAGTTTAGCGCTATCTTGCCTCCGTATTGGCGCTATCCTATATATTGGCGCTATCCTGTATATTGGCGCTATTTTGTATATTGGCACTATCTTGTATATTAGCACTATCTTTCCTTTGGATTGGCACTATTTTCTGTCTTAGCGCTATCTTCTGTATTAGCGCTATCTTCTATATTATTGCTATCTTGTCTCTGGATTGGCACTATTTTCTGTACTAGCTTAGGGATCTATGCAGGGTTGGGTCTCTATTTTGCAGGGTATTTCAGATCATCCAAGACCGTCATCTTGAAACTACTAACATCTTTTGTACGGATTTAGTAGATTAGACACATCTTCTTTTGGTGCACTAAAAAGAACCTTTGTGTGCTTAGCTTAGAAAACACTTAAATTTGGTGCATAAAATTAATCTTGCTTCCAAACAATCTACAATCAAACACTTTATCTTGGTGCACCTAAAAAGAATCTTTGTGTGCCTTAGTGTAAAGACCATTTGATTTTGGTGCAACTAAAATTTATCATTACTTGCAACAAACAACTTTAGGCACATTTCAATTTAGGTTTAAAAAGAACAATAGAGAAGTGTTTACTGTGTTTGGTACACTTGCATGTTTGTGTTATCCCATAGGGTAGAATCAAAGGATCCTCTCCCCTTGCCTTCAAAAGAATCTTGGGTGAAGAGAAATGGTTCTATTCTATTTTTTTTTTAGGACGTGGGCCTGCCCTTGAGACACATCCATTTAGAGAACTCATTGGTGACCCCAAGAGGTACTTTCATCCAATCCACTATACAAAAAGGATAAGGTGAAAGCCAAGTCTGAATCGGTATGAGTGCTTACCATTCGATGCTAGCTTGAAAGGGAGTTGTACCTTGTGTATATGAGACCCCTAGTAGAGCTAGTCAAAACCTTAAGTGGTTTATTGGATGCTCGAAAGGTGCCGATCCCCCGGATGTTCCCCAACTATGAACCATTGTTCTAGAAGCCAAAATCCCCCTACTTGTTCAACAAGTATTGTCCTTTCTTCACCTTAGGTTGTGCATGCTTGATAAATCTTTGACAAAAAAAATCTTTGGTCATTGTGTTTTCTTTCTTGATTGTTTGCCTACTTGCCAAGAAAAATCAAATTCATCCATCAATCCAACCATTTGCATCCTTTAGTGCCATTCCTCTTGATTTTAGTGTCATTTCCATATGTTTTAGCGCCTTCTTCATCCATGTCCAAAATCAAAATTTTCCATCAAAAACATCAATTTTATAAGCCCATTTTTCAAAAAAATTCTAGTCGGGGGCTATGCCAACAAACCTTTGTCAGGGGCAGGTCACGTCTGGCCCCCCGCACCCCCACTCACGTCAGGCTGGGTTTTCCTTGTAACACTGCTAAACCATCCCCCCATTTATCAAACCCCATAAGTTGAGCTTATCCAATCCCTTTATTTGAGCTTGATCAAATTCTAATCTACTACCTCTCTAGTCATAATCTATCATCATCATCCTAATCATTTTTATCCACTTCATCTTAATCCAATCACCCATCTATCCTAATCATCCTAACTACCTATCCTATCCACATCATCATTCAATCAACCTATCACTCCCATCCAAAATCATTCAATTTAATCTTATCCTAATCACCCTCACCATCCTTAATCCCATTCATCACCATCATTTTAAATCCCATTTCCATCATCCACTCTCATCCAAATCACATCCAAAACCCAAATAACATCAACCCATAATCTTCCAAACCATAGTCCAAATCCAACCCAAATCAACATTGATCCCAATCATTATCCAAGTCCCCCAACATCATTATCAAACCCCAAATCCAAATCAACCCAACCAAAAAATTGAGACCTTAATTGATCATCTAATCCAGTCAACCTAAATCAACTCTATTACTTAAGTGTCATTAGTCCACCTTAAGTATAGAGAATCATCCATCCTTTGAAGCAAATCAAATCATCCTAAGGTCTTAAATTTTGATCCCCAACATCACAATCGTCCATCTCATCCCATACCTCTCCAACAACATGGATCCTTATGTAGCAATGCAACAATTACAAAGACTTAGAAAAATTTATGAGAACATGGATCCTAATGCTAAGGAAAAATGCAAAAATGACATTATAGATATCCCCTTAGCACACCTCATAATTGGAGAATCCCAAGCCCCTACCCAACCTCCATCTTATCAAAAAACATCTTACATATCCACACCATTAACCTCCTATCAACCTTCATCATATCAACCCTCATCATATCAACCTTCAACATCCTACATATCCACACCATCAACCTCATACCAACTTCCATCATATCAACCTTTACCCTCATATCAATCTCCATCCCCTTACACATCCATACCATCATACCTATCCAACCAATCAATACCTCTAACTTATCCATCCCCCAACCTTTGTCATGCTAACTTTGATCAAGAGAACACTAATCTAGCACACCTCATAACCAAAATCCAAATCTTATATTAACAACCATTCCCCCACGCAAATCCCCCATCCCCTAATCCCCATCCTCCAATCCCCCCATCACAATATCCCCCCAATCTTATCAACCTTAATCCATCATCTTATGTAGCTCCCAATCCACCAACCCCTATCACCCATACACCATCTAATCCACCATCAAATCCTCCAAATCCTAAGCCCACGACATCCAAAGAATCCTTGTGGGATTTCCTCCAAGGAACATCAAAAAATGAAAGCAAAGCTATAGAATCCCCCAAATCCTCCACCCCTCCAACACCACCATCTAGTTCAACACCTATCCTTAAACCTATCCAAGAACCATCACTACCTAAACCCATCACCCAACTATCCAATCCCAATCCTAATCCCACACCAACCACCATTACTATCCATCCATTATATTGTTCTTCAACCCATACACTCATGAAGGATGTCATCCATTGGCTATTAGAAAGGAATCAAACACCCACATGCAATCCAACACCCACCAAACCTCTTGAACAATCTCCTAGCATAAATCAAGCACCTATCACATCCATCCAAGAACCTACCATCACCCCTACTTCTATCCAAACACATGAGCCATGTCAAGAATCAAATCCAAAGCATGTTGAAATATCAACCCCTTCTCCTAATCAAGATCTAACCATCCTATCTAATCCCATCCCCAATCCTCTCCCATCTATTGATCAACTTATTGATCCTACACCATCTTCTAACACCCCTTCACCATCCCCCATTAATCCTTTACCTCCATCAACCAATCCCATCCCAAATCCATTGTCCTATTCACTTGGACAAAACACCTTCATCCATGGTGACTCCCTCATAGGAGATGAACAACTTCCATCCACTGCCTATCCTTCTCCAACAAATAATGGACTCACATCTTGTTTCTAAAGCACCAAACATCCCATTGCATGTCGCATGCTCCAACACATGAACTATCAATGCAAAGGCTTAGGCTTTCATGAACAAGGCATCTTGGAGCCCATCCACACCACATTCCATCCATCCTCGCATGGCCTTGGCTATACACCCCAAGAAAAACAATCTGAACATGTTGGTAGCACCCACACACCTTCCAAAATCCATTCATCCAATCCCAAACATGGTGCATCTCATCACACCCCCAAAGAATATGTCACCATTCCTCCTCCATCATCATACCATTTGCAAAAGCATGTGACCATCCATCTTCCTCCATCGAATTTAGCTCCACTACTTCCAACTCCAACTATCCCTATCAAATCCACTTTACCTCCTATCCTACCTATGCCAAACACCCCTATCCACAAATTCTCTCCTTCTTCTATCCTCCCAACTCCTAATATCTCCATCCTCAAATCTCCTCATCCATTTATCCATACATCCACTTTTAACCCCTCCACCCACAAACCCCTAAAATTCCCAATCAAGACCAACAAAAGCACACATCTTTCAAACATGAAGCTTCCCCCAAATCCATGGGATTCAAAAGTAATAATTTGAATGCCTCAATGCATAAAGCACAAAATCCTGAAGATGTTATCCCTTCCAAGAAAAATCCAAAATCCAAAAGGCTATCAAAGCCCACACCATCAAAAGAAAAAGAAAAAACAAAAATGGTGTGGGTCCCTAAAGAACCAAACTCTAATGAGGCATTCACCTCCCAATCTACCGCAAAATTCCAAACATCCTGCTTCCCATCTAAAAATCTCATAATTTCTAAGTCTATTTGGGTCCCTAAAACCCCAAATCAACCATCTAAAAATCCCCTATCCTGATCCCCATTACTACCCACCCCCCATCCAAAACATAGGCTTCAAAATCCAAAATGGTGTGTGCAACCATTGGTCTTGGCTCCCCTCCACCACTTGAAATTCCCACATACCCCCATCTCTCCATCTTTCGTTCACTATCCTACATATCTTCCCCATCACATTCCTATGGTCCATGCTTTCTCATAATCCACATCATAACCCATATAATCCACATCATAATCTGCATAATCCACATCATAATCCACTACCCACCATACATTCCATCTTCTCCTATCTACCAACATCTATGCAATCATCATCCATAATGCTATCCAACATGGGACCATCTTTGCCTTGCTATGGAAACAAATGCTAGAGTCCCCATTCCATCAAAAAAGAAAAAAATTAAAAAAAAATCAAAAAAATAGTAAAGAGAAAAATCTATCCAATGGTGAAAATCACTCCTCGTGGCACCTTCGGCAAGTACCATGATGAAAACCCGTTATGGGCATCATGCGTAATCCCTTCTCCATCCATTTTGTATCCCTACACTTGGGGGCAAAACCATATCCCTTATCCACATCCATAATATCCTTTGCACATCTTACCCACTAACTTATCCTTATCCTATCATATTCCTATCCACTATCCCCTATTTATCCTATCATATTCCTATCCACCATCCCCTATTTATTCTATCATTCCCCATCCATTTTATCCACTATATCTCCCTCCTTAGATCTTGATAATGACAAGGGGTAAAATATCAGAAAACATGCTTTGAACACCTTTCGGCGTACTCCCTATTCAAGCATATCCTCCATCCATCTACTACAAAGTCCATCCATTCAAACATGAACCCGTCATGCAAAATTCTTTAATCATTGGGTCATATGATTCCTTGCAACCTAGCTCTTGGAGAAACTCCTTATCCCCATCTCCCATCCATCTATCTTGCATCCCTATCTCTATCTTCTAATCGATCTCTCATGAATCTCTTCTCTATCACCTTCCATTTCCAAACCCCCCATCCATCTATCATGTATCCCTACCCGATCCTTTATCCCCCATCCTATCCCTTAGCCGCATGTATATATATATCTACCACAAATCTCCTATCCATTATCCTTTCATCACCAATCCCCCTATCAACCCCATCACCTTCACCTATAGACTTGGTGTTCTCTTGTCATTGGTATTTAGCGCAAAGGCTATCCAAATGAAATATAATGCAACCATCATAATAAATCATTCCCTTTCCAAAATCACAAAAATCCAAAAAAATAAAAAAATCCATAAAATCCCCCAAAAAAATATCCATCACAAAATCAACATTGTTCCATCAACATCTCATCATCTTCCAACATCCTCAAAATCACCCAAATCATCCAACACATCATCTTCCAACATCATTACACCTACCCTCAATCATCACAAATCAGAACTACATATCATCACCACCCGCATCTTAATGTGCCTTGATCCCGTGGATAGAGGGTATGTAGGCAGTCTAGAATACGAAGGAAGTTTTCAGTACTCAAGTACATAGGATGCACCCATCCAACCCGCTTGGATGGTCCCTACCCATTGAGCTTACACTAGATCCAAATGCAATATCCCAAGCATCATATTACCTATGAAAGCATCATCTCTTAACAAAAATCATCAACTATCAAATCAACATCAACCACAACTTGTCACCATCATATCTTGAGCCAATCTTACAACATCAACTAAGCATGATCTAATCATCAACCAATTCCTACCTTAGGATATATCGTTCCTACAATAGGAAGAATCTATCCTATCATCATCAATCTTGGCAAGAGATACAATAGTTATTTGTTTGGTTTGTTGGTCTTTTGGTTTTTGATTTTTATCTTTTGTACTATTTGAAGATCACATCAAAGCTACCTTGATCTCACTATATCATGGTATGTGGCAAAAACATCTAGAATGAGGTATAGTCTTGCTTTTGTATGTTGTGCTTGTGGGTCAGTCTCATTACTCCAAGCTAGTATTCATATCTTGTGAATCGTAGGGTTGGTTCTAGCATATTGATCTCCTTGTGCATCTAAGGTCCATCATACCTTTTGTGTATTAAGGGTTTATGCTATGAGTCACCTTCCCTCATCTAGACAAGGTTGTACTATCTTGGGCATGCATGGGATTACCCTCTTGTTTGTGTGTCTAGTACATGCAAATGTTGGATAAACATCATCACCCTGGTCTTTTGTACCTTAGTGAACATATCCACTTTGCTATATCAAAACTAGGATTGCTCTAAATCACTTTCAGTACAATGATCATCCACCAATCAATCTTCCAACACCATCATTCTTTCATCTCACCCCTTATCCTCCAACCAATTCAACCAATCTATTTCATCCATTTCAAGAGCACACCTGTGTTCTTGTAACCTGCATGTCCTCTCGAGGGGGCATCCCCATTACCAATCATCCCTAAACCTTACCCTCTTCTTCTAAGCCAAAATCTTTTTTATCCAATCCAACTCTATGTTTTAACTTCTTTGAAATAGTGTTACTTAGCCACAACACCATTTCAAAGAGGGGCAAATGTAGACACCTAAAATTGACTTGCTTCGCAAAACTAATTTCCTATATTTATACACCATCAATTATCCCTTCTATTAATTAAATAAATTCATTTTATTTAATTAATTTATCCCTCATCATCTACCTTGACCATTTACCCATCCTTGGTGATTAATTAATTCATTTAATTTATCACTATACCTTATAAATATATCCTCATTGATTAAATAAATATTCTCAATATTTATTTAGTTAATTTGTCCATCTCTCTAATCCTTGTTAATTAGATAAATCATGCGTATCTAATTAATCTAGCCTATTAATCAGCCTATCCCTATCCTAGTTAATTAAATATCAATTATTTAATTAGCTACCCTAGCCTACCTATCCCCTAGACCTAGATTAATTAAGCTTAACACTTAATTAACCTTGCTTAGCCCATCGTCCCACACACCTTTGAATAAAAATCAATTTTTTATTCAAAGGGTCAAATCTTCCTTACACCTCATTTATCACCCTCTTACACATGTAAGTGTACATGTGTCCTTCAACCTTCACATCTCCACATAAAAGTAATTTTTTAATTCACACTCCCCCATGAGTTGAATTTTTAATTCACTTGTCATACCCACTCTTCCCAAAAATGAATTTTTAATTCATTTATATCCTCCACACCTCTTCCCAATAAGAATTTAAAATTCATAAATAATGAGAGCCCTTCAAATCCATTGACCAAATCTCAACCCTTGATCTCTCTCATCCACTCCCCTTGTGACACTTGTCACAAGGCTATGACTTCAATCCAAACCCTAACTCTCAAGCATTTCTAGCCCTTGATCTCATCTTTTAATCCTCACCCTCCATCCATTTTTTCAAAAATTTATAAATGAGACCCTTCTCTAAGCCATTTAGAACAACTTCTTCTTGCATCCAAACTATGCCCAAATTTCTCTCAAATCTCCTCGTCATACCATCATAATGCCAAAATCACTCTAGCCTTATCTCTCATCTCTATCCAATCTATCAATCTATCCTCCAATCTCTCATCTACATTGTGTTGAATGCACTGAACAATCCACATTCATCTACTTGGGTAAATCTAAGGAGTTTGGGTGCAACTCCTTCCATCCTATCAAGGAGAGGGATCACATTTGAAGGTATAACTTTTTGTATTTATGCATTTGGTTTGTATTTCTAACTTCATTTGTTTTTCTAATTCACAGATACCAATACACATAGGAAGAGAATAAGATCATCCCGCAGACACAACATACGAAAACCATGCCCCATTCCTTCATCTCAACGTACCGAGATATAGATAGATCAAGGCAGTCTTGATTAGGCATAAGAAAGGGACAAAAGATAAATCAAAAGAGAAAACAAAAGATACTGTCATCATGTTCTCTTGCCAAATTTAGGTACTCTTAGATGGATTTAAGCTGGCGTGTTGTTGAGAGGAAAGCTAAATCCTGTTGAAGGCTAAAGATGTTGATAAAATGCTATAGAAAATGTTGGCTTGAGGCATGCAGACAAAATAGCTTCTGGCTTATCCCTAATTGGTTAAAGTGCTTGAGATTTCACTAAGACAGATAGTCAACTTTCTACTTGAGCTGGTCAATGAGAAGAAGATGGAAGGTGAAAAAAGATGAGGATGGGGTGGATCGTCTACGCTTGCATACTAGATACTTCCTTCGTATTCTAAACTTCCTACATACCCTATATCCACAGGATTAAAGCACATATACGATGATGATGAGACATGATGAATATGTAGTTTTGGGTTTATTGATGATGTAAGTGATGAAAGATATAAGAAAGAGAGATGAAAGATTAGAGGATGATTAGAAGAAAGATGAAATATGGGTGATGAAAAGAAGGCTATCATCTTCACTTGAATCAGAGTGCTTCCTTCACATCTTAGATTGCCTACATACCCTGTATCCACGGGATCAAGGATTTAATGATAGAGATGGTGATGTAGTTCTTTCTTATTATGTTGAAGGTTGATGTCAAAAGATCAACTTTATTGCTTGGAGTTTTTGTGATGTTTTGATATTTTTGGTGATGTTCGAGCTCAGATTGATTGTAAAGATGTTGGTCCTGGTTCCAAATGTTTTCCATGTTTGAAGTTAGATGTGTGCTATGTTTAAAGTTGAATGTTGGCTGCGTTATGAAGTTTGGGTGTTTGTTGTGTTATGAGCTAGAGCTATAAGTATCCACTTCCAAATAAGGCTCAACAAGTGCCCCTAGTGTGGGATGGGGTTTATTATGGAGAAGTTGCAATGGATGTAGTCATATGGACAATATTCTAAGGTGCCAAATGATATAATTACCCCAATGAAATCCAAACTACGAAAGCTAGTAGGGCAGAGGCAAGGATGGAAAGGCTTTTTATTATGGATGGATAATGATGTTTGTACAAGGCAACATATGGATTATGTAGGATAGATGATGAAGTATGCTATGAAAAACTATGATCAAAACAAACTAAGAGGATGATTGGAGCTAGTCGCTACACATAGCACTTGTTTACCAAGTTTTCAGTATGGTACTTATCCAAGGTGCCTATTTACTAGGTTTTCACTAGAGGATGAATTATTTATCTTGTACTATTTATTTATTTTTTATTTATTTTTTGGATAGCTGAGATTCATGGATAGAACTTCTTGAGATGAATGTTGCTGACTGGTTCATCCAAGGGAATGCCTTCAGGTGTTGAAAGAGTGTATGCACCTGATCCATAAACTAATGTGATGATAAAAGGACCAAGCCAATTAGGTTCAAACTTGCCTTGTTTCTCACGATGTTGCTAATTTCTTTGATTTGCTTTAAGGACAAGATCTCCAACTTGAAATCTACATTCTCTGATTTTCTTGTTGTAGCTATGGTGTAGACGTTTTTGATAAACTTGGAAATGGTTGAGTGCTAAAAGACGTCGTCCATCTAATAGTTCAAGATCATGGAGTCTAGATACTCGATATTCTTCATCTAAAATGGTATACTTTAAAGATACTCACAACGAGGGGATCTCGACCTCAATAGGTAGGATAGCTCTAGTGCCATACACAAGAGCATAGGGTGTAGCTCCAGTTGGAGTTTTGATACTTGTTCTATAAGCCCATAATGCAGGATTAAGTTGTAGGTGCCAATCACGACCAACTTCATTGACTGTCTTTTTGAGAATCTTGATCATTGTTTTGTTAGAAGCCTTAACTTGGCCATTACTTTGAGGATAATAAGGTGTAGAGAATCAATGTTGGATATGGAACTTGTTGAAAAGATCTCTAACCTCTTGGTTCTTAAAAGGATGACCATTATCAGTGACAATGGCTTGAGGAGCTCCATACCAGCAAATGATATAATGTAAGATAAACTTAGATATTTACTTGCCAGTAACATAAGTCATTGGTATTGCTTCCACCCCCTTTGTGAAGTACTCAGTGGCGGTTATGATAAACTTATTACCATTTGATGAGGTAGGATAGATTTTACCTATGAGATCAAGTCTCGACTGTGAAAATGACCAAGGAGTAGTAATAGGCTAAAGTTCATGTGCCGGTGCATGTATTAAATCTCCATGTTTCTGACACTGTATACATCTCTTTACAAATTGTTGTGCATCTTTTTCCATAGTTGGCCAATAGTATCCATCTCGTAGAAGTTTCTTAACAAGACCAGGACCAGCAGAATGCAATCCATAGACACCTTCATGTACTTCACATAAGGCAACCGTGGCTTCCTCATAATCAAGACATCTAAGAAGGATACCATCAAGACTCTGACAATATAGGGTGTCTCCTAAGATAGTGTAGCGAGAGGCTCGACAGATAAAGGTTTTTTGTTGGATGTTAGATAGTTGGAATGGAAAGGTTTGATTGCATAGATACTCATGTATGTCCTCATACCAAGGCGAATTGGGACTAACAATCTCACATATAAGCTCAGACTGCAGTACTTCAAATGCTAGGATTAGAAGCTATTCAACTAGAAACACACACTTGTGTATTGGATGGAATATCTAGAAGAGATCCAATCCTAGCCATGACATCTACTGCTTTGTTTTGTATCCTTGGAATCTGTTCAAAGGTGATAGTGTCAAAATATTTCTTGAAATCATCAACCATTAGTTTGTATGGAAGAAGCTTCTCATCTTTTATTTGATACTCATCTAAAACATGTTTGATAACCAATTGAAAATCACCAAAGACCTGTAGCTGTTTGATAGCCCATTGTACTACCATGCATAATCCTATGATTAAAGCTTCATATTCTACTATGTTGTTAGTACATGGAAATGCAATTTTGTATGATTTTGGGATACAATCTCCTTGAGGGGTAACAAACAATATCCTTGCTCTTGATCCATATTGTGTGTAAGGTCCATCAAAGTATAGTTGCCATAATGTTGGTGAAGTTAGATTAAGTAATTCTTCATCAGGGAACTTTGGATGTATTGGATGAATATCTGTGATAGGTGCTGCAGCTAACTGATCAGTGATAACTTGTCCTTTTATGGCCTTTTGATCCACATATTGTATGTCAAATTCAATTAAGATCATGACCCATTTTGCTAATCTTCCCATAAGAATTACTTTGGAGAGAAGATATTTGAGTGGATCAACATTAGATATGAGCTTTGTTGTTTGGTTCAACATATAATGTCACAACTTTTGGGAAGAAAACACCAATGCTAAACATGCTTTTTCCATAGATGAATAATTAAGTTCATATCCCACAAGAGTTCTGTTGATGTAGTAAATGGCTTGCTCTTTTACTGAATCATCATGCTAAGCTAGAAGGGCACCCAATGCTGTTGTTGGTTAAGATATGTAGAGCAATAATGGTCGGTCCAGTACAGGAGGTACTAACACAGGAGGTGTTATTGGATATTCTTTTTTTTTTCGAAGGCCTATTGATATTTTTCATCCTACTTAAAAGGTTCATCCTTGCGAAGAAGATGTTAAAAGGATGACACTTGTCTGCTAGCTATGAGATAAACCTGCAAATGGATTATAACCTTCCTTGTTGACTATGAAGTTGTTTGAGATTTGCTGGCAGAGGAATTTAAATGATAGTTTTTACTTTGTCAGGGTCCACTTCTATTCTTCATTAAGACACAATGTATCCCAACAATTTTCCATATGTTACACCAAATACACATTTCTTTGGGTTTAACCTAACTTGATACTTCTCTAATCGATCAAAGATTTGTGCTAGTACCTGCAGATGTCCTTCTCTTGTCTTGGATTTTCCTAGAAAATCATCAACATAATCTTCCATGATAGTGTGAAAAAGGTCATGGAAAATAATTGTCATGGCTTGTTGATAAGTAGCTCCAGCGTTCTTGAGACCAAAAGGAATTACAACCTAGCAGTATGTACCCCATGGATAGATAAACAATATTTTGTCTTGATCTTCCTCTGTTATTCTGATTTGGTTATATCCTAAAAATCCATCCATCAAGGATAGCATTTCATGTCCAGCTATGAGATCTGCAATGTTATATATGCTTGGTAGTGGAAAGTCATCTTTAGGGCATGCTTTATTAAGATCTTTGAAATATGTGTAATAACGAACTTGTCCATTAGGTTTTCCTATAGGTACCAAGTTTGAAACCCATTCTAGATAATCAATAGGCTTTATGAACTTTACTTCTAACAACTTCTAAATTTCTGCCTTAACCAATAGAGCTACTTGTGGATGCATTTTGCGTAATTTTTGTTTGACAAATTTTGCATTAGGAGATACTGCTAAATGATGTACCACAAGTGATGGATCTAGACCTAGCATGTCAGTGTAAGTCCATGAAAAATTAATAGCTCTTTTTATTAAAAATACTGTGAAATCTCTCCTTTCCTGCTCTGATAGTGATACTGCCAAATATGTGATCTTTGGATTTTGCTCTGTACCCAAATTCATGTCTTGTGATTTTTCAACTAGCACTATTGATTTCAAATGATAGTCAGTGGTGACAAGAAGATCAAATCCCCCATCCTCAGGTGCCTCAGAGAGGTTTTCACCTTCAGATATGTCTTTTATTTTTACTTTTTCATAGTCAAGAGGTGCCTTTCAGTTTTCACCTGGTGATCTATCTTTTTTGATTTTATTTATTTCACTTTTGCGACTGAAGGATTTCATACTTCCACCAAAATATGCTAGTTTAGGGAGATCCATCATGAAACCTGCTTTATGATCACCCAATGGAATGCCTTATCATAATCCCATGAATTCAGCAATAGCTTCGTCATTTTCAAATGTATCCAATATCAGTGCCCCCTGTTGGTCCCATTCAACGAGGTCAGGATATACGAGTGAAAGGGTAATAGACGAAGTGTTTTGACTAGATGAGGTTGTGGAGATCATGAAGATGGATTTTTCTTGAAAAAGGTTGATAATATGAAGGGAGGAGTCATCAATGGTATCCGTATTAGAAGTCTCTCCTATCGAGGAAGGTCCAACTTCCATATCAAAAATACACTTAATGTCTTTGGAAGGTGGTACCTCCAGATGATAGCCAAGGGCTTTCTTATTAAACTTTTTAGACACAACAATGGGTTCAATAGGTCCTTGTTCCTATGATCCCAATCCACCATCTCCTTTGTAGCCCATGTTCTTAATAGTGTGGAACCCATTGTTATATCTCTCCACTTCAAGTTGGACTTGGTCGTTCTCATCATAGAATATCCATGAGTTGATGTCATTAATGTCTTCATCATCTAGGAATCCACCTTTAATGAACACTGTGGGTGGGGCTTTTATGACAGTTACAGATGAAGATGGCTTGGATGTAGAAGGTTTGCCATGAGATTTGGGAGACAAGGGAAGAGTTCCAACAAAACAAGATTCTTGCAATGTGTACTCACCCGAGCCATGTTTGATGTACTTGATAGGGGGATTGGAAGTGGTTTTGCCTAGATGATGGTTGGAGTAGGGAAGATGGATCTAAATAAGATGAAGATGGATATGCTTTAGTGTTGATAGGAATGCGGTTAGGGCTTTGATATTTAGCTTAAAAGCACAGAAAAATTCAAATGGATTAGGACCAACATGGATAGTAATTTCAACACCATTATGTGGAAATTTAAGACATTGATGGTATGTAGAAGAAACTGCTTTGAGGGCATGGATCCATGGATGACCAAGGATGATGTTATAAGGAAGCTCAATATCAAGGACTTGACAATGGGTGTCAGTAGTGACCGGCCCAACTTGAATAGGCAAGTGAATAATCCCTTCAATATCTCTCTCGACATAATCATATGCTTTGATAGTAATGACCTTGGAGGTGTCAACATCTTTCTTAGAGTATCCTAATTATTTTATTAATTTTAAGGAACATATATTAAGACTAGCTCCACCATCCACTAAGATTCGTTTGATACAGCATTGGTTGACAAACACTTCTATGTGGAGGGCTTCGTTATGTGATGGGTTGATGGAAGGCTAAAAATATTTGTCAGAAAAGGTGAGATGGCATGGGGCTACCATGCTAGCTACCATAGATTGGAATTGAGTGGTACTGATATCATTGGGCACCAAAGATTCTTGTAAGGCTTTGTCAAGGATAGCTTTGTGGGCAGGGGATATGCGAAGCAACTCAAGAATGGAAATATGCGCAGGTGTTTTGCCAAGGTGATCAAGGATGCTATAGCTAGGAGATGTTCAAGGAGAATGGACAGGTGCTCCTTGAATGGTAATGCAACCTCTTTGGGTAGTCATAGTGCAGTCAGGTGCTTTGCCTTGGATAGTAATAGTAGCAATACGAGCTTGGTCAATGCGGCCAATCATGGATGACTCATAATTATATTGAATGACATTCCCAGTATGAGGGTTACTTGGTTTGTCATGTGATGGAAGTGGATTCTTGAAAGCATCTAGATCATAATTCGATGTCAGTTGCTGTGTAGGTTGCGATGTTGGAGGTGTGATTTTAATTAAACCTTGATCAATGCAATCTTGAATAACATACTTTAAACATATACAACCATTTGTTTTGTGTCCCTTGACTCCATGGAAATCGCAATACTCATTCTCTTTGTACCAAGGCACTTTGAAGAGTGGTTCGCCGTTGGGTGGTGCATCTGGTAACATGATATCTCCCACTTGGAGAAGCTTTCGAAAGGTAACTTCCATAGGTTCCACTAATGGTGTGAATTATCATCTAGGATTTGAAGTTTGGTGTTGTCGAGTTTGTTGAAAAGGTTGAGTTGTTGTAGAGGCAGCTTGAATGTTGTTAGGAGCTTTCATTGTTTGTATGTTTTTTGTGTCTACAACACCATCATTAATGGCATTCTTGTTCTTGTTCCAAAAGTGAGATTTATAATTGGAGTTTTGAGGATTGTCTTTGTTATCTCGAAAGATCTTGATAGTGCCTTTAGCAATTAAAGCACGTTCAATGATGGTTCCTTTGGAAACAAGTTTATCAAAGGTGATAGCACTTTGCAATTGTAGTTTGAATGAAAGCTTAGGATGAAGATTTTGGACAAAGATATCAAGCTGTTGTTTCTCAAGTTTTTCCCATGATAGTTTGCTAGCCATATTATGCCATCGTTGAGTAAATGAAGAGAAGGCTTCATCATTGCATTGTTTATTATTGACAAGGTCGTTCATGTTCAATTCATTTTGAATGTTAAAAGTGAAATGTGATCAAAATTTATTTGCTAGTTCCGCAAAAGATTTAATACCCAGAGGTAAATGAGAGAACCATTCAAGAGCCTGTCCCACTAAGCTTTAGGGAAATAGTCTCAGAAGATATGTATCAACTTGAGAAACATAGAGACATGCAACAAAGAATGCTTTAAGATGGTCTTCCAGATTTCCTTTTCCTTTGTACTTGTCAAATTGTGGAATTTCAAAGTGTGGTAGAAAAGGTGTCATATGAAGCGACTTGTCAAATAGATAAGTGCATATGTCTTGTAAAGAAAATGTCTTCTTGCCTTTTCCTACCTCTTTGTTAATCATTTGTTGAACATCCACTCGAGAAAGGTGTTGTTGTTGCAAAGAAGGTTGTTGGTTCAGAGTTGTAGTGTAATATGATGTATATTGTGGTTGTTGTTGTGGGATATAAGAAGCCATGACCATTTGTTGAGGTTGCATACTCACAATATATGTCATAGGATTAGTATGTGACACATACGTGTTTGAAGATTGTTGTCCATGAGACACAAGTGGTGTTTGGGTATATTGTGATGTATTAGCACCAAAGGTTTGCATCACATGGGAAGTGGAAGATAGATTGGCGTTAGTCAATGGTTGTAAGTTCGGAGTCAGATTTGTGGTATGGTAAGCGATGGAAGGATTAGTAGATGCAGAAGAAGGATGGACATTTGAGTTTGTATTTTGGACAACATGAGGATTGGAATATGTCAGATGTTGAGTGACGATGGGTAATCCTTGAGTAGTATAAGACGGATTGATGGTGTGTGAAGGATTGTGGGAGGATGATTGAAATGATGTAAGTTGATCAACATAAGAGACCGCAGTGCTAGGATTAGCTTGTGAAACAATAGGCGGGTCACTCATGTCAATGAGACTAACATTGGGGTTGTATGGTGTGTTGGATGGATCCACAGAAATTGTGGAGACAATATTAGTAGTGATAGGAATATGGGATGTGGTTTCCACATGTGATGCAATGGGATTAGTAGATTGCAATGGTTGTGAAGCTTGGATAGCTTGGGAAACTTGCAGAGTATGGGATATGGGGATAGCTTGTGACGATTGAGGAGTTTACACTTGGGTAACATGGACAGCTTGCAGTGTTACTTAAGATCAAGATACGATCATGGTAGGAGGAGTTGTATGTTGTGGAACATGGAAAGGTGGAATGTTTAGATTTTGCAAAAGCAAAGGAAGTACATTAGTTGGGGTGATCAAAGGTTCTAAAGTGTACTCCAAACTTGGTGGGTCAAATGAACTAACAATAGGCAATGAAAGGGATGGGGTGGAAGGTGGATTTTGTAATATGGTATGAGATGGTGTGGCTATAGTGGATAGTCCCTTTGCAACAACAACGGGAGTGCTTGGATCGTGCTCTCAAATAGCAAATATGTCAAAGTCTCTTGGTAATTTAGATACCATACATGCTAATTGCAAGAAGTAGTAGTTAGAATCGGATAAAACAAGCCTCTCAAATTGATCCCATACATGTGTGTCTCTAAATTCTGATAAGTCTTCTTAGGATTGCTCTTCATAAGTCTCTAAAAATGTTTGACGTTATACTTGTTGTGAGGATGACTCTACAATGGTGTACCCATCAGGCACAAACATGTGAGGAGGCATGTCGATTGTAAATTGAGTTGCATCTCTAAGGGGTGCTGATCTAGATTGTTGCATCTTGGATTCCATCTCATCTCGTAGTTTTGCTTCCATTTCAGCTCTATATTGGGTCCTAGTTTGAGGCATGATGGTTGATGTTGAAAGTTTGACTCTAGCTTACAAGGTTTGAGACCTAAAAGGTAATGGTTTGCTGATTGTTTGTTTGGTTGGAGGTTTTCTTTGTTGTTAGCTTGCTTGGTTGATGTTGTTGGTTTGCTTGGTTGTTGTTGCTAGTTGTTTGGTTGTTGTGGATAGTTGTTTGGTTGTTGGTTGCTAGACTTCCCTAGAGGATAGCTCACACACTCAAAGGGAAAAGCATGGTTGATGTTGTTGTTTGCTGATATTGCTAAGGCTAAAGCCAAAAGATGATGTTTTGTTGTTGTTCAGTTGGTTGATTAATGCTTGGTTTTGTTGATTTGAGGTCTCAAGATGATGGAAAGTCCACAAAGTCCATTTATTTGTTATGCTTACGATAGGAGACAAAGTTTAGGTGTCTGTAAATGATCAGAGGCAGGTTTGAAAACTAATACTGAAGTTAAGTAGTTTGGAAATGTAGCCGATTTGGTTGAATTTATACAGATTGCTGATGTTTAGTTAGAAGCAATAGATAATAGCTCAAATGTGACTCAAATGAGGCCAAAAGTGACTGACAATAGATTAGAAGCAATCTGGTTTCAGTTTAGGTGACAGGCTACAATATTAACCAGAGGCATGCCAATTTGCTATAGGCGAGCAGTTTTGGTTCAAAAGTGATTTTCTGCTGGTTAAAAGCAACTCAGTTCAGACCAAAGGTGAGCAACAGTTGTTCAAAGGTGATTCAGTTGAAGAAAAAGGTGACTAACTATTGTTTAAAGGTGATCTGGATGACTATATGTGGGTAGTTACAGTTCAAAAGTGAGTCTGTGTCTGTCAGGAAATATGTTTGAATTATATTTTTGACAGGAAAATAGTAATTTCAGTCACTCACACTCACAACAATTACAAACTTGTACAATCTAGGCTAGGAAAGGATTATATTTGTTGAGTCCCCTGGCTATGCCTATTCAAAGCAGATAGCTTCAGGATCTTGGTAGCACTAGCTCCTCTCCACGGCACTCACTTCTCACGTATACCAAGATCTAGGTTTCCTAAGGCTTGTCCCCCCATGAAACCTTAGGATTGTCCCTCCTATCTCTACTAAGAACCATGCGAATTGGGGCGGCTTCAAAGGTCCCATCTTTTGCATCAACAAATAGAAGTTTTTTGGCTACTACACAAGGTTGCTAGTAAGGGCATCTATTTGGGTGGCTATACGTGTGGCAGCGCTACTCTTCGTTATGGAATCTTCCAGTCTTCAAGGGTTATGCCTTGGAGGGTTTTGGGGGAGGTTGTCTATCAGTATAACACAGCAACACCCATTGTTTGTGGCTTTCGACATAAACACTTTTCTTATATAGCAGTTCAGAAGGACTTGGCTTTAGCTTGTTACCGCTTGGGTCGTACCCCTTCTCACACTGGGAAGGTAGGCCCTCTAAAGATAATAACAAGTTCTCATACACCTAAAATCCATTTGATAGGCAAGGGGAGAGGATACTTTTGCTATTAAATTTTTGTTACAAACATGCACATTCAAGCAATCAAGAAAGATAAAGAAAGCACAAAGCAAACAATGATTCTTTTTAAGCACCAAGCCCAAATGTTCCTAAATTAGTGATCAATCACAAGTCTTGGACCGATCAGAGCTGCAATAGATATGTTAGTAGTTTGATAACCTCCTTTTCTTGGACAATCGATAAGATGCTACACAAATACCCAGTTAGTATCCAAGAAAACTGAACTGCAAATGATAAAGACTGAAAGTGGAACAGTTACCAAAGGTGATCAACTATTGATCAGAAGCAATTTGTATTCTACAATAAGTGAAATGTTACAGATCAGAGGCGATACCAATAAACCCAGATGCAAACTAATAAAGCTCAGAAATGATGTGAAAAAGCAACAGTCAACTGATTATAGGTCATAAGCGACTTAGATATACAAAAAAAAAATATAATAGAAAACCCTAGCTTTTACAGAAAGCGATCTAGATAGCTAAAAGTGATCACTGTTAGGATAAAAGCTATGCAAATATAGATATAAGCGACCACTGTTAGCTTCAAAGTGATGCAAAAAAGACAATAAGCAACTATAGTTCACTCAGAAGTGATCCTAGAAATGCTAAAAGTATTTCGTTTCAGCTTGAAAGTGATGCATGCAATCAGACAGTGATTGGTTTTCACTCAGAAGAGACTAAAACTTGATGTACATACTCAAAAAATCTGATCTTCACAAAAACAACTTCAAATAGTAAAGTTAATCAAGGACGTGGGTCCCACCATACGTGCCAAAATGTGATAGGTAAAAATTAGGTTAATCAGATCAAGCATAGCCATGTAAACCTAACCCTACCATCATCAAAGAATTTAATCTAATCTAAATGAATTCAAAAGCATGCAATTCAAGAACAATATCACCTAGATTGTATGATTCCTTGTTTATGATGTTGATTGTTTCTTCAACAATGAACAATTGATAAAAGCTACCATGATGGATGGATGATAATGATGATGTGCTTAGTGGATGCTAAAATGCTCAATATGCTCAAGATGATAATGTAGACTCTATATGAATGTTGGATAGATGTAGTATGGAATGAGAGAGTGTTTATATAGAACTCAAACAAAATCAATCAATGGTGGAGATTTGGTGGCTATGTCAATAGCTAGGATTAAAAGATAGTCATAGATGAATGTGTAGATGACAAGTGGAGGGAAGATTGGGCTTATGTGTGACCGTGTACATAAAACTACTACATGTGAAAGATATTAAATAAAAGATGTAGTACCACTTATCTTTTTTAAATGAAAGAGGCACACATATCGGCTCATTAAGATAAATGATAAGAAGGAATTAATTAAATAAATAAAATTTATTTAATTAAAATACATAGAAATAAGATAATTAAATAATTAAAGATTGTTTAATTATAGCTTAGAGGAAATAGCTAATGAATTAATTAAATAAATATAAATTTCTTTAATTAATAGAAGAAATAGGTGATAGGGACATTGCTCAAGTGTGTTAAACAAATGTAGATGATAGCTAATAAAATTTTTGATACTAATGATAATTTGGTCAATTTTGGGTGTCTACAACTTCAGATTTTTATTAACATTCATATTCAAACACTAAAATACTACATCTGCAAACAATAAGTTACAATTATGGCCCTCAATGGCCATCCATTCCTTCTTCAAAAAACACTCCTCTATCTTCTACCTCATATACTTATGTTCACCAGTTGTCAAATCTCTTTTCACTACTCCAGACTCTTTTCTTTCTTCATGTTCCTTTCTACACAACCCCACACTCTTCTATTGCTCAACCAACTTCAACTCTTTTCTGTGATTTCTCTTTGTGAAGGCAACAAACTGATATCAATCACTATTTTCCAATTTCTTATTCTTCCTTGGCAACAACTAACTCTTCTCTCCTTAGTCATGCCCCTACATAGTCACTCTTTTTCTCTTTTTGATAGTGACTCAACTCCACACCTCCCATTCATTTCCTTTTCCTCTATTTTTTATTACTCTGTAAAAGATGAAATGTTCAACTTTTCTAGTGAATTTAAGAATGTTTAAAACTCTTATCCCTCCTTAGGCCTGTGACCTCCATCACCTCTGTGTCAATCAAATAAAGAATCAATTCCTTGAAGACTAATAACTTTGCTACCCCTAGCCTTTGCAATAATTTGCACTTTACCATCTTGTTCAATAGCTTTCACAGTTGCTATTTCTACTAAAAGCATGACTAGAATCTTTGTACCAATTCTAATAGCTCCAGTCCCTAACTTTCCGCCATGGCATCATAGGTTTTTACTCATTAAATTTGATAAACTAGACATAAACACCCATGACCAGTTTGGACGGCTAAGAAAATACATAAAATTTTATGTTACCTGTCATAACAAATTGTTCTCCCTCATGCCAAAAGAATAAGAATTAGAATTACAATGGAGATCATGGCTTCCCTTCCACTCAAAGTCATACAGACAGATAATGCATCGGCTTCAATCGTTGCATTTTAGATGACCCATCAAAGAATCAATAACATCATAGACCAGAACTCTGAACATAACATGATAGATGTAGTCATTAAAAGTTGAACAAAATCTTAGGAATTGTGAAAAGTGAGCCAAAAGAATCCACTCCAAACATCTTGGTAAAAGTAAACAATATAGAATAATTGACTGATATCAATAATCCACCATGATACATTCAATAGGATAGCTACTCCAACTAATCCCAAACCCAATTTAAATATTAATAACCAACTCAGGAAAACATGGATTATCAATGCTATTAGGGCAATCCAAGCCATGACAATGACTTTTCTTTGTGCTTGAAGAAATTTCTGAATTGGGAAGATCAATGCAAAGGAAAACAGTTGTGGTGGCATCCAACGTACAAAATTTCAAACCAAATCAGCTATGTTAGCATCCTGTCCTAGCAACTTTAGAATTGGCATGGTGAAAATGTAAACAAGAGTCATAGACAATGTTACACATAACAGTATTATTCATGAATGCTTCATATATACTCCAAGCATGTTACTCTATCCTACACCAAAGATCTACTAGAATATCTTTTTTTTGGTTGACATAGGATTGCGTATTCACCCAGGATGCTCCTACATCAGAAACCATAGGAAATAATTTATGCACAATCAATTTCTTTTGACTAGTCTCCATAGAGGTAGGTGAGACAAAAGTAATAATGCAAGTGTGGGAAGGTTTATTTTGTGGTAGATTGTTTCCTCATTGTCCTTGAAGGATGGTGAAGGATGAAGATCAACATATCTACTAGATGCTCGGGGATGGGTAGGAACCTTCAATTTAGGCTTAACTTCATTCACCACCTAAGGGATAGGGGGAACTACTGTCATAGCCTTAGAAGATCAAGGAGGTCTAGGGACATCACAAAGAGGTATGTTACTAAGTGATAATTTTGTAATTTTTTGTGCTCTATTTTTGATATGACAAAAAGACTAAATCCTCTCTAGCTTGAGCAACTCCAATTGGTTTTGGCCAAAAGTAGTCAAGTTTAAAGTGTCCATGTCAAGCGACAAACTGGTATCGACTGTGATGTACAATGGACACACATTTCTCAAATGGAAACTTTAAGCACTTATGAACCATAGAGGGGACTACCTTTATGGAGTGGAGCCATTGATGACCCAACTTCAAATGAAATAAGTCCAATGTTGGAATGACAATAAAAGTAACATTCAAAGATCTTGGCCCAACCTTGATAGCAAGGGTCAATGCACCAAGTGTTGGAAGGATAGACCCATCATGTTCTCTAATCATGATTTTTGATACATCGTAGTTATCACAGTGTAAACCATGCATGTAGAGAAACTCTTTAGTTACTACATTTACCATGCAAATAGGATCGATCATAGCACCTCTTGTGGGTTTATCATTAATTCAAATGGTGATGTATAGAGGTCCATAATGAGCTTCAATAGTAGCATTATGATGAGTGAAAGATATAGCCAGTTTAAGTTCTTGTCACTTTTTATGAGGGTGAGCATCTACCATGTAAATATCACCTTCATAATCTTGTTCTTGAAGAATATTAGTGCATAGCATCTCTTGAGATGGATCCACAACATTAGATTCATGATGAGGTACTAGATTTGTATATATTTATAAGTTTTGATTAGATGGAGCTACCGATTTATTTCCTTCGTTGTTTACACTAACAACCTAGATGACATTAGAATCAATGAGGTCTTGAACATCATACATTTAAGATGCATACATCTTTCAATGTCATGATCGACAATGAGGTGAAGTTGGAAAAAGGCCTTTGAATTGAAATAAGATGATTGTATCTTACTTAGATCGAGAGGTTGAATGGATGGAAGTTTGATAAGATTGTTGTTCAAAAGTTGCATCATTATAGAGTAGAGAGACTTTGATAATGGTGTGAAATGTCATATCTCTGGTCTCAATTTATATGAGTGGAAGCAAAAGGTGATGTAGGCACAACATGTTTTCTTATGTGATTGGATGAAATTGCATTGATTTTGATGAAATTTTTGTTGTGTCTTTTGAATGAATGATTGAGTCTTTGGATTGACCAACTAGAGTTGATGAGTGATTATTCTCATACTAACTAACTGATAGTTGGTAATCACATAGAGTCATGCAAAGATGAGTGAAAGAATCATAATGCATCAAAAATATTTTGTCACGAATGTGAGGCTGTAAGTTTCCAATGAAGATTCTTTGTACATCAGCATCTAAAATAGAGTATTGAACTTTTTAAAAGAGGGCTTGATATCGGCCCATAAAATCTGTTACTTTCTCTTTTATTCCTTGTTTACAATGGACCAAATCAGTCAAAGAGACTTGAGGTCCAATGTTTTCTTGAAAGTGTTCAAGGAACTTATTGATTAGTTGTGAATAAGAAGTGATTGAATTAGGAGGCAATGAGAAAAACCAATATGAGGCTATGTATTCGAGTGACCTAGGAAAGAGTTTTGCCAAAATTACATCTTCAAAGAGGAAATCACTACACATAGCTGTAGAGGCCACCACATGGTTGTTAGGGTCTCCCTTCCCATTATACTTCTCAAAGTGAGGGGTTTCAAACATCTTGAGTATTTGATCTCTTAGGATTAGATAGGATAATGTGATGCGAAAATAATGTGATGTCATAGTGGGTTTCAAGGGACTTTGGTTTATGTTTTCTAATTGTTGATGGATGGAATTCATATTTTGCAAAAGTTGAATGATGAGAAGGTTGGAATATGAAATAGGTTGAGATTAGTATGAATGGACATGGTTAACCATTGGTTGTGACATTATATGATTGGATTTTTGGAAAATGATATTAGGCTTATTTTGATTTGATGTAGGCAGGGTGACACTAGGTGTAGTATTTGGATAATTGAATCAAATGACACAATAATGATGAATAGGATTCCTAGTGGATAACCCAAAACATTTGGTAGCACTATTTCTAGGTTTTGTAGTTGTGGTAAGAATAGTAGAAGTGTATGTACAAAGAGGAAGTGTTGGTATGGGTGCTGACACTTGAGTCTCTATTTGATTTGAAGAAGTCACATTAGCGATGATTTTGGTACAACTAGATGTAGACAAAATGTTATTGTGCATTATGTGAGCTAGGCCACACAAGACTTCTAATCACTCTTGTCCTTTGAGAAATAAACTTCTTAGACTCTCAATGATTGGGATGACCTTTTCATCTATATGTTCTAAGCTTACAAATTACTAAAAATTAGCCAACTCAGTGTCTAATATTTGAATTTAAGCTTTAAGGACATGAGCCACATGGTTTTCTATGTTGATGGTTTCATGAAAAGTTGATGCTTTTGGGATATGTGAAGTAGGGATATTAGGAAGAAGTGATGGGCCTTCTTGTGTGATTGGACTTGATGTGTTGATATTGGACCTATTCAAAGCATTAGAACCCACAATTCAAAGTCTTCTTCATACATGAGCGTTAGAATTAGTGCACCAGGTCACAAAACTCATAAATTGTTTACAAGCCTTAGTGGCACACAAGATGTACACAAAGAAGAGGTGAATGATGTGATGAAAGAAGATGTTTACTTGTAGTTTAAAAATGAATCAATTTCTTGCACTTTTGATCAAATGAAAACACATATAATGCAATAATAGACCCTTGATCAATTTCAAATCTACTAAAAGTTAATTACATATAATCAACGCTCATCTTTAAATCAAACCCTAAATTTAGTGTTTTTCAAAATGTATCAATAAGAATTTGTTCTTATTTTCAAATTTCAATACAAGATGACATTTATAATGTATTAGAGAAAAGTATAATTACATTTGGAATACAAATGTCATCAAAATCTAAAACAAGAGACCAATCACAAAACCCTAAGTTTCAAAATTATCTAGGTTTTATAATAACATTTTTTGAAAAACACAAACAATAAAGAGGTTCAAATATAAAATATAGCACTGTGAAATGATTAATTTGTGCAACACCAATTAGATCTGATGTAAAATTCAAAAATTTATATCTTGCTATGATGATTTATACCTATGAAATGTAGACAAGGTAATAAATATGCTTTTTCCTAAGCCTTAAATGCTTGATTTTCTACTTTTCAATGCAAATATGTAAGAATATCTTATTCTTAAACACAAATATGATATGATACAACAAATAAAATCAATTTAATCAGGTTAATAATGAAAGGAAGCTAGGTGTGTAGAAATCACTTCCTATAATAATCTAATGATGAGAGGGCTATGTAAATTCAAATTAATCCTTACAACTACAGAAATATGTAATACATAAATGAGATATTGCAGCAATACACATGAACTAGAAAGAAGACAAAAGAAGATAGACAAAGATTTATAGTGGGGAAAACCCTTATTGGGTGAAAAACCCCACACTCAGAAACCTGCACAATGTATTAACAAATCTGAAATATGTTTACAATACACTTGCAATGCAAGCTTCAATGGTCTTCGACACTCATTTCTGGAGTCAAACTGGTAGCATAATAGTACTTGTAAAACTTGTGATACCTCTACTCCTCCAAGTACTTGTTTATATAGAGAATACAAGGCAATATTGGACCTTTCTTGGGATGGGCGTCCAACTTGGCTCCATTGACCAAAACCCACGCCTAAGGACACTTGGTCAACATTAAAGAATGTGCCTGACACTTGTCCATAGCTCCCATCCCAAAGAGGTCACCTATTTCCAAAATGGGCTATGACAGATGCTCTTACAACACTTACGACCATCATAGAATCTGTCATAGCGGTTACAACTTACAATTGTAAGAGAATTTGTCATACATAGGCTATAAATAGTATATTCTCTTACAACATGTCATAGTCCACCTTGGGGCACCCAAATATGCCTTTTTAAAAAATGCTTCATGACACATGTCTTCACCCATCTTACAACCTTCTATTTATGACTCTTACATGTCATAGATTTTGTCATAGGAATTTGTCATAACTGTTTCGATCAAGATTCACTTACACAACATGGAAGATGCCAACACATGGCAAAATGCTCCTACCACAAAGTGGGATGCCTATCTCCTCATGTGAGGACAAAATTACAAGTTGTCATAATCCATGTAGGATTGACACATCACTGTGCCACATCCCACAATATGACAATATAGAATTTACAAATATTTACAACATAGGCAATTAAATAATAAATACAAACCTTAATAATACAAGGAATTACCAAGGTTGAGACACGTTAATTCCCAACATTCTCCCACTTGTCGAAGACCTTGTAAGAGCCAATAGAATAACAAGATTTAACTACTATAGGCTAAGATGCCCATAGACTCCAAACACCATCTAAACTTCTCTGTGCTCACTGGCTTCATCAATGCATCTGCAACATTCTTTGAGGTAAATACCTTCTCCAAATTTACCTTTCCATCCTCTACCATGTCTCACATGAAGTGAAACTGAACATCAATATGCTTTGTTCTGGCATGGAAAGTTGGATTCTTCGCAAGACAAATCACACTCTGACTATCACAACTAATTGTGATCTAACCTACATCAATACCAATATCAGAACATAATCTCTTAAGCCAAATGGATTCCTTACAAGCATGAGTTGCTGCCATATACTCAGTTTCTGTTATGGACAAAGAAACCACAGGTTGTCGCTTACTCATCCAACTAATAGCACCACCAAACAATGTAAACACATAAGCACTGGTGGATCTCCTACTATCAATGTCACTTGCCCAATCTAAATCCACAAATCCACAAATATCAATAGAATGCAAAGGTCCTGTAACATTACCATGATAACATATGGAATACTTGGAAGTACCCCTCAAATATTTGAACACTCACTTAATTGCATCCCAATGAACCCGTCCAGGATTAGCCATAAATCGACGAAGGACTCCCACTGCTTGGGCAATGTCTGGTCTTGTGCAGACCATAGCATACATCAAACTACCAACAACACTAGCATAAGGTACTCTGCTCGTGTCCTCCACCTCAATAAGAGATATTGGACAATCCTCAATAGATAACTTTGTCCCCAAAGAAATAAGAACACATAATGATCTACAATCTGTCATGCTGAACATATCCAACACAGTCTTCACATACTTACTCTGCCTTAACCAAAGTTTTTTGTTAGCTCTGTCTCTTCTGATTTCCATTCCTAGAATGTACCTGGCTGCCCCTAAATCTTTCATTTCAAACTGTACTGACAACTAAGATTTGAAATTGGAAATCATATTCTTACCCTTCCTAATGAGCAACATATCATCAACATACAATGCAACAATTAAAATACGATCACCATCAAACTTAAAGACACATAGTGATCTGATTTCGATCTCACAAATCCAATTAACAACACAAAGGCATCAAACTTCAAGTACCACCTCCTAGGAGACTGCTTCAAACCATACAAAGACTTCTTTAATTTGTAAACCAATTTTTTTTACCTTTTACTATGTAATGCTCTGGCTGTGACATGTAGATTTCTTCCTCCAAATCACCATGAAGGAAAGTTGTCTTCACATCCATCTGTTCTACCTCCAAGTCATAAGTTGTTGCGAGAGACAATAGGAATCAAATCGATGTCAGCTTTGCAATGGGAGACAAGATCTCACCATTATCTATACCCTCCACTTCTGAATACCCCTTCGCAACCAAACTAGCCTTATACTTCTCAACACTGCTATCTGCACCAATTTTCTTCTTGAACACCCATTTGCATCCAACGGGTTTCCATCTAGGAGGCAAAGGTACCAAGTCCCAAGTTTGATTCTTTTCCAAAGAAGCCATTTCATCCTCCATGGCCTCCTTCTAGGAACCTACATCTTTCATGTCCAAAGCCTCTGAAACAGTTCTAGGTTCATCATTGTTAGTGATTAAAGCATAAGCACAACTAGAATCAAGCAATGTAAAACCAAACCTTTCAAGTTGCTTTCTTATCCATGTAGACCTCCTCAAGGGCTAAGGTTGAGGTTCAGCTTCTTCATCTAAGCTTTTAGAGCTGCCAGAGCTCTCCTCATCATCAAGTCCAACATTGTTTTTCTATTCAGTCTTCTTAGGGGTAGCAGGAAATTGAACAACATCCTCTTTATTTTCTTTTTCTTCTGGCTGTAAAATATTGGAAGGTGTAAGCTCTCTAAAGATGACACTTCTTCTATACAACACTTTTTCAGCCATAGGGTCCCAAAGCTTGTATCCTTTCACACCGACACCATAGCCAATGAAGATACACTTAACCACCTTGTTCTCCAATTTTGACCACTTCTCCCTAGGCACATGTGCATATGCCTCACAACCCAAAAACACAAAGATGCCTTATTGAAGGATTTCTACCAGACCACACCTCCATGGGTGTCTTTCCAACAAGAGATGATGTAGGAGATCTATTTACCAGATAGCAAGTAGTGGCAACAACTTCAGCCCAAAACTTTTGTTCTAGGCCAGCTCCACTAAGCATACTCCTAGACTTCTCCATCAATGTCATGTTCATCCTCTCTGCAACTCCATTTTTTTGCGGGGTGTATGGAGTTGTTTTTTGTCTTTCAATCGCAAGTTCCTTGCAATATTTATCAAATTTTGTAGAACAAAACTCACCACCATTGTCAGTTCTCAAACATTTAATCTTTTTACCAGTCTGATTTTCAGCGAAGGCCTTAAACTTGCTATAGACTTTAGATTTGCTTCTGAGAAAATAAATCCATGTCCTTCTACTATAATCATCTATAAAAGATACAAAATATATAGACTTTGATAAAGAAGGAACATTAATAGGACCAAACACATCAGAATGAATAAGGTCCAATATTCCAAAAGACTTGTGAGAACTTGAGTAAAACTGAACATGGTTTTGTTTTCCATAAATGCAATGTTCGCAAAAGTTAAACTCAAGATTACAATCATCTAACCCCTCAATGAGGTTCTTATTTTTTAGGTTATGCAGACCCTTCTCACCAATGTGGTCAAATCTCTTATGCCATAACATTGTCTTTTTAGTAGGAAGTTTAACTTCCAGTGCACAGTTACAACCATCAGAATCAGAAACAATAGATTTCTTCATTGCTCATTCAGATGGTGGGGATGAAGTGACTGCTGCCCTCTTCTTTAAGTTAGAAGAACTATTACATTGTGCAATGCATGCCTCCAGCTAAAATAGAGTACATCTCCTAGTACCCTTAGCAAGCACCATAGCTCCTCTAGTCATCTTGCATCCTTCTTTCAAAAAGACAACCTGCACACCTGCATCATTCAACATACTTATAGAAAGTAGGTTCCATGCTAAGCCTCATATGTGTATAACCCCAGAGATCCTCTTCACTCATCCATTAGGGAATCGGATAGAGACTCTTCCACGACCAACAATCTTCAAATGAGAGTCATCACCTAGATACACCTTTCCACCATCGAACTCCTAATACTTGGTAAACTAGTCTTGATGCGAGGTCATGTGGAATGATGCACCTAAGTAAATTAGCCACACATCATCAGATGCATGGGTTTGTAGGATTGTAATGAAATCATCGCCATCTTCTTGTGACTTGTCAGAATCTGAATCAGGAGCTTTCTTCTTCTTCTTCTTCTTCTCCTCCTCCTTGCATTCCTTTCAAAAATGCCTAATTTTCCCATAGCAATAATGAGCCTTGGACTTTCCAAGAGATTTGGATCTCCCACGGGATTTGGAACTACCCTTCTCAACTTTCTTGTCATTCTTTTTCCCTTTCTCCTTGGGTCTTCCACAAACTGCAAGAGCCTCTTTAACTACCTCATAAGACTTTCTCCACATCTCTTTGGATAATAGTGAAGATACCACTTCTTACATTTTGAATGTGGATGTGGTTCTTCCAATAGCCATGACAAGATGATCCCATGAGTCTGGTATAGAACAAAGCAAGGTCATACAATGATCCTCCTCCTCCATCTTCACACTAATGGATGTCAATTGTGCAACGAGCATGTTAAAGGCATTCATATGCTTAGCAATGGATCCTCCTTCCTCCATTCGAAGAGAATAAAACTTCTTTCTCAAGAAAAGTTTGTTCACCTGGGATTTAGCCTGATAAACATCTCCCAACTTCTTCCAAAGGTCTTTTGTGCTCTTCTCCTCATGGACATTCAACATGACAAAATTAACTAAACTGAGTCTTATGAAACCCTTAGCCTTCCGATCCTTTAGATACCAATCATCTTGTGACATTGTGGTTGGTTTTACACTGGATACAATTTCCCATAGGTCTCAGTCTACAAGCATATCTTCCATCTTGTGCTTCCATAGCTCAAAATTTGTGCCATTGAATTTCTCCACTTCTATCCTTCCAGATGTGCTTTCCATCTCCTTGTTGCAATAAGTTTCAAAATACTCTGCATAGGCTCCCACTCAACTTAAGATCAGCTCAAAAAACCCCTACCCAACAACTAGGACAAAAGGTGATCAAGCTCTGACACCAACTGAAAGGAAGCTAGGTGTGTAGAAATTGCTTCCTACACTAATCTAATGAGGAGAAGACTATGCAAATTCAAATTAATCCTTACAACTACAATAATATGTAACACATAAATGAGATATTGTAGCAATACACATGAACCAGAAAGAAGACAGAAGAAGAGAGACAAAGATTTACGGTGGGGAAAACCCTTATCGAGTGAAAAACCCCACACTCAGAAACCTGCACAATGTATTAACAAATTTGAAATATGTTTACAATACACTTACAATGCAAGCTTCAATGGTCTTTGACACTCATGTCTGGAGTCAAATTGGCAGCATAACAATACCTGTAAAACCTGTGATACCTCTACTCCTTCAAGCACCTATTTATATAAAAAATACAAGGCAATATTGGACCTTTCTTGGGATGGGCGTCCAACTTGGCTCCATGGACCAAAACCCACTCCTAATGACACTTGGTCAACATTGTAGAATATGCCTAGCACTTGTCCACAACTCCCATCCCAAAGAGGTCACCTATTTCCAAAATGGGCTATGACAGATGCTCTTACGACACTTACGACCACCATAGAATCTGTCATAGCGGTTACAACTTACAGTTGTAAGAGAATCTGTCATACACAAGCTATAAATAGCATATTATCTTACAACATGTCATAGTCCACCTTGGGGCACCCAAATATGCCTTTTTCAAAGATGCTTCATGACACATGTCTTCACCTATCTTATAACCTTCTATTTCTGACTCTTACATGTCATAGATTCTGTCATAGGAATCTGTCATAACCATTTTAGTCAAGATTAACTTACACAACATGGAAGATGTCAATACATGGCAAAATGCTCCTACCACAAAGTGGGATGCCTAGCTCCTCATGTGAGGACAAAATTACAAGTTGTCATATTCCATGTAGGATTGACACATCACTGTGCCACATCCCACAATATGACAATATGTAATTTACAAATATTTACAACATAGGCAATTAAATAATAAATACAAACATTAATAATGCAAGGAATTACCAAGGTTGATACACCTTAATTCCCAACAAATAACTCTACAAAGATCTAAAACAACTCACTAATCTACAAACCTTAGGTTTAAGACTAGCTAGATTTTCTACGAATTCAAGGTTTTTGTAAACCCTAATGTTGAAACAATGTAAAAATATGCTATCTAGGTATGCAAAATGATCAATGAATTCAATCCTAATCAGATCTAGGGAAGCAAAAAACTCAGATCTAAATAAAGAAGGATTCAATTTTGTAAGACACGTCAGGTTCACCAAAATGTTGTGTGGAAAATAGAGACTTAGCCTAAAATATTAAGCTAAGTCAAACCTTCTTCCATTAACATTGGAACACAAACCAATCTTGGCTTCTACCCATGAAGGAGAGACAAACTACATGAGTTTTATCCCTTTGGTGTATAAAGGAATGTTAACCAAATTTAACAAAAACTAACCAACCAAACTATGACAAAAGATGAAACCCTAATTGACCAAGGTCTACAAATATATGACTATCAAAAACTGATACAGAGATTATAAAAGTAAAACAAAGATCAAGAAATAGAGAACCTAGATCTAAGTTTGGGAGCATAAAAAAACCAAGGTACTAGGTGCCCTAGACCGTGATTAGGGTTTGATTCTTCTGGATGTGATCTACACACAAGCAAAGAGGGAAAGATTGTGTTGTGTTTACGGGGTTTCCTTATTCAAACCCTGTGTCAGTGTTCCACCTCCACTATAATGATGATTAGTGATCCAAGAGTGTGTGCCCTAGGAGGGCAGAGGTCAAATTAGTAATATATGATGAAAGTATGACTGAAAGTGATAAATATTACCGTAAGATGTGAAATCCTATTTGGAGTAGATAACTCAAGATCATATGCCAACAAGGAGATAGATAAATATGATGTGAACTTCCTTCAAGACCTACAAATGAGCATCATAACATCCACAAGAAAATAGTAATTCCAAGCATAAAGAGCACTTGAGCATAAGAGATCAATCATGTAAGTAAATCTAATCCTTCTCATAACAAGCTAGGTGTAAAATGAATAACAAGACTCCTTTATATATGCATTCCTCCTCACCAACAATGAATAAACCCAAATGGGGCTGACATGTAAGTGCTAATGAGGTGTTGTAAGATGACACCACAAAAATTAGGCTAAAGTCATCATCTGAGACCAGGGCACTAGGTGCTCTGGTCCTTTAGCCCCACAAACTCTAGGGAGTGTTAAATGTGGTGGGCTTAGATGAGCCCGAAGTTTACTTTGTCAAGTTTATTCATCAGGATCAAGATTTAATTGTTTAATATTCAAAAGGTGTCAAAAGTTTAATGTGTAGTATTGAGATTATCCTACCACAAGGATCAATTTCAGGTGCGATCAACTCCTACATTATGGTTGTCCCACTATATTAATTCTATCTTATCTTGTAGGCCCTTACATTGCATGAATGACATCTAAATAGGATTAGATTATCCTTAAGATGAATTTGAAAACCTTGCTATTTGAATTTTACTACCTTGGAACCATCATTTTAACTTGTATTTTGACTAAGGTTTGGTACTTTAGTGTTCAGGAATTATAACAAGTCTTAGGGTGACCCAAGTTAGGCATGGAAGCTCTCATTCCTACTTTAAAACACTCAAGAATCATGTGAATATTCTCAAAAAACCTTAGCCACCAATAAATTGAAATAATTTTATGAGGGAAATGACTTTTAGTTAAATGAACTTGAATTTTAACTAATAGTTTTGGGAGGATAAATATTGGATGTTAGATGTACTTTTAGTAGCACAAGCATTAAGATATTTTTGAACATTACTATCCACCTTAAATTTGGTAGCCTCCATTGCAAATAAAAAATCATGTCTACCCATTATAGGTCCAAACAATTAGTGCCTAGTGTTTAAAGAGCAACTATTAAAGGTTTCTTTTATATTTTCTTGTATCACTATGATTGTCATTAATATTGTGAGCTACTAATCATACTCTTTTTGAGGTTGTTCAATGTTTTTTGTTTGTCTTTAATGGATTAATACTTCTTTTATTTTCTATGATGTATATACTAATTTGTAGAAGTTTTATATTGGACTTGATCCATGGGGAACATCAACTTTGCAACACAAAATTTGATTTCCCTATGAGCAACACATCAAATTTTGATGAAAGGGCCTAGGGTCTTCATACACTTATAGCTTCATAGGATTAATCCCTTCATGATGAATACACTTTAGAGATATATTGAAACTGTTGGCAAGAGACACTATATGAATTCATGGTTGTTGTCATTGATGGCAACAAAGGTCATCCCACATATCCGCAAGTCATGGTGTGTCTCTACCGGAAGTCAGAATAAAGATTGTTGTGGTCCGGTGAACAAGAACAGAGCATGTGGCAAGGTCCGACAGATTGGTCTAGATCTCTCAGAGGAAGTGTCTTGGTGCAGTGCGGATTTGGGGAAGTCAAGAGGACTACCTTGAGTGGTATATTCCAAGGATTTAGCCTCCGGTGATGGACAAGGAAAAATATATGAATAGTTGAGTACCGGATTCCTGAGAGACAGTGAAAACAGAGGAAGAACTGACTGACAGAGTATCAGACTACTTTCTGGATGTGTTACTGTTGATGATAAAGGTTGTGAAGGCATGAATCATGTTTGGCTGACATGATTAATGATATCTACAAGTATATGCTTGATCCGCATTGCTTGGTGAGCAAGAATTCAGCCGACAGAACAGAGTTTGTAAGAAACTAGACTGTTCCGGATGCTGACTAGAAAGGTGATGAAATTACTTGTGCGGATATATATAGAGGATGGATTTAGTTGTGAAGGGTGTGATTGTGTGAAGGTATATGCGAATAAGTGCAGAACAGAGCAGAAGTAGCAAGAAAGATCCGGTATGTGAAAGGATAGCAGAACAAAGAACAGAGGAAAGATGAAGTGCAGCAGATCAGTGTACTGAGCCTAACCGGAACTGAACTCCAGCATATGCAGATGCTTCCAATCAGTTCAAGACTGTGATTCTTATCACTTTGTAGACAGTGTGTCTCCTTGTAGGCAGTGGGCCTCTTTGTGAGCAGTGTGCTCGGGCAGTGAGCCCTAATTGGCAAGTGCCATTTTTGTAATTTCCTATTCTTCTAACAGAGAATAATTTTTGGGTTAATCACCCCGTGGTTTTCTCCCTTAACAGGGTTTCCACGTCAAAAATACTGTGTCATGTGTTTCTTATTTCATGGTAATATTTTTGTGTTTGATTCAATGCTGCATTAATTAATAAGAAAGTTTAAAAAGGGAAATAATTAGGATAACTGATTCACCCCCCCTCTCAGTTATCAACAATTGGTATCAGAGCCCAGGTTCCTCCTAATAGAGCCTAACAACTTGAGGAAGATCTGGGAGTTCAAATGGATGCATATGGTTTAAGGGAGCAACTCAAGACTGCCCTTGAGGATCTTGAACAGTCAAATTCTGAAGTCAATGAATTAAAGGAAAGACTCAAACAGGCTGATGAATTCATGAGAGAATTAAAAGACAAATTAAGTCTCTCTATGAAAAAGAGAAAGGAGCTGCTCCAATAATTGGCAAGACAAAGTGAAGAAAGCAATACAAATGAAGAATTGACTGAGCAAACCAAGTTATGTGAAAAGTTATCAAAAGAAGTCATTATGTTAAGACATGAAATGGAATCAGGAACTATAAAGTTTACTCAAGAGATTGAAGAAAAAAGAAAAGCTGAAGACAATCTAAGACAATCTCTTAAAGAAAAATCAGAAGAATGCCACCAGATGGATAGGATTATCAGACATCTTGAATCTGATCTTGAGGATGCCAAAGATAATGAAGAAAAACTTGAGGATCAAATTGCCTCTCTCAAAAGAGACCTTCAAACAGCAAATGAATATAAAGAGAAATTCAAGATAAGTTCTGCTCAACTTGAAGTTCTTCTTGGAAGTCAAAAGAGGACAGATGACAAGTATGGTTTGGGATATGAGAAAGGAGAAAGCTCCGGATCCGGTCAAAAGAATTTTGGATCAGAAAATCCAAGGAATAGACCTAGAAGACCTTCGGTAAGACAGCCCAATGCTCAAAGATATCCATATTTCAATGGATACTGCCACAGCTGCAACCACTTTGGTCACAAAGCTAATCAGTGCAAAAAGAGAATGAATCAGATTAATACATTCTTCTCCGGACAGTGCTTTAACTGGAAAAGGTATGGACACAAATCCCATGAATGCAGAAATATGCAAGTAAACAATTCATTCAAAGGTAGATGCTTTACATGCAAAAGAGTAGGTCATATGGCTAATCAATGCAAATCAAGAGATTATCAGTCAAATATGCAAAGAAATGTTATTTGCCAAATCTGTAATAGGTCCGGTCATAATGCTAAAGTCTGCAGAAGCAAGAATCAGGACAAAAGAGGTCCGGTGTATAATCAGAATCAAGACAAGGGTAAACAAAAGATGAATGCAGATGAAGTTAGGAATTAGATGAGCAAGATTTGGGTGAAGAAAAGTTTAGAGAATGTATAGGTTGGATCCGCACCAGACTCTGGTGCTGATATTTCTTCCAGAAATTAAAAAGTGAGCTCTGGCTCAGGGGGAGACTCAAAGAAAATCTTGTTCCCCCAGCTAATCAAGTGGTGCCGGATGTGGCACAAGATGCGGAGTAAAGGGTTTAAAGATATAAGTCTTGAGATGATCCAGATAAGATTTCAGAGGTCCGCATGGAGATATGAAGAAGCTGTGATCGATCAAGTAAGACCTATTCCGGGAGATGCTCCGGTATGACAGAGGATTACAAAAAGGTCTGGAGAGATCCAGAAGTGCATTATTTTATTCTATGGATTGGACAGAGTGTTTGGGATATTCTTGTAATGTGTCACCTCGATTTATTCATGATTGAAAGATCCGGATGATGTTCACAGATCAGGACTGATCAGGGATACTCCAAGCTATCCAGATAAGGCAAACTGGAATAATATAGGTCGAGCATTTATTGCCATCAGATATTAGGGTTTGCGGAGCAATATAAGGGATTTCTCAAAAGGCATTTGCTCATTCTGCACTCAAGAAGAAGCGAAAAGTGGAGCTCTGCAACAAGATTCATCAAGCACACCAAAGATCTCCTGCCGAAGTCATTGCATAAAGAAATCAATCCAACCACTCCGTGCAAACCGAAGGCGCATAAGGTATTCTCCGTTTTCATTATCTCACTGCAAATCTTTGAAGAAATGGCTACTCCAAATATAGTGAAAATCTCAGATAGGCCCCGACCTGAATTTAAGAAACATCCATACAAGTCATTGGAGGTAGATCCCTTAGGAGCATTTTCCAGTGTTCCTCACGGAGTTTTACACACAGAAGACATTAGGGTTTACATACATGCAAGCATTGAGGAATTTGGGGAATTCAAATTGAGAGATCTCTATCACAAGCAACTGATAGACAATGCTTTTGAGCTTAAACCAGAGTATAAGGGTATCCAGAAGAAGCAATTTGAGCAATTTATTCATTTCCCCTGCTTTGAAGAAGATGAATGGGTCTGGTATGTACTGAGCAGGATGCATGACAACTTCCTATGGCTGGATAGACCCTGCAAGATCACAAAAGAGGCAATTAGAGCAGTAACTGGTCTATACTCTTCCGGAGGGATACCTATCCTCAAATCTGTCAAAAATAACATTGTAACTGAGGCCACCGGATCAAAATTTGATAAGAGGGCAATGACCATTGAAGATATTTCTGATCCGGATATCAAGTATGTGTCCATGATAATAGGATACAAGATCTATCACTCCAGCAGGGAGAATTCTGTATCCGGAACTGCAGTATATACTGCCTATGAAATGCTAAGGAAGAATGCAGAATATGATCTCTGCGAACTGCTCTTAAGCCAATTAATGGAAAATATACAGAAAATCAAGAAGGACAAGAAGAATTCCTTTAAGTATGGTACTCTTATAGTATGTCTATTCTTCTACTTCATGAATGAGCTGCCCGGATCAAGTGGATAGGTATGGCAGAATGACAAACCTGTTGTAGTCTAGATAAGAGACTATCTACATGGGCTTGGGGATGCCAAAGCAAGAAATATAGCCCTATGGGGATACTTCAAAAACTTCCAAAGGATGATGCAAGCAAGAGAGAGAATTCCCCAGTCTCTTGTTGAAAAATACAAAGACTCAGTGTGCTTTATGGTGGACACTGATCAGTGCCTAATGGAGGTGGTGGAGCCAAGGACTGTCTGGATCATGCCCATGGGGTATGAAGTGGATGAACAGATAGTGGAGCTGCATGTTCAACACATGCTAAGTCAGCCCAAAGATCCAAAGGCAGAAAGGTTTGGAACCTTTGAGGAGCTGAGTGTAAAGATCCATGTAGAACTTAGGGAACCTGAGATAAAGAGAAAGGTGAGAAAAGAAGTAGAGCATATTGCTCAAGGCCTAGGCATCTCAAAAGAGGCACTTGATGCCAGCCGGGAAAAGAGGAGGAAGGCTGAGGAAGAAAAGAAAAGTAAAGAAAGTGTTCCGGTTGAAACTTCCACCCGGACCAGATCATCAAAAAGATCTGTACCTCCCACAACCGAAAGTTCAAAACCGGAAGTCCAGGCATCTGGCAAAAGATCTAAGACAAAAGCCACAAGGGCTTATGAAAGCCAAAAGGATGAAGAGGAAACTGAGTCAGATGAGGGAGTAAAAGAAATAAAGAAGCAGAAGAAGAAAGGATTCGGTAAACCCTCCACAGGCCAAGACAAGGATGAAATGGCAGAGGTATCTGTTGAAAAGCCCACTCTGTCACTAGAGAGTGTAATCAAGTCGGTTACGGTGGATGGAAACCTTCAACCAATGACTGAATTTTATGATGACTACAATGAGGCTGACCAAAAGATTCTGCAGGAAGCCACAGTCAAGTATCTGAACATATACAATAAGGCTTTCATTGAGATCATATCTCTAATTCCTAAAAGCCTAGAAAAGGAATTAGAAATAAGAAAGAATAATGCTCATGCAAAAGATCTTGAGATCCGGGAGCAGATAGCTATTCAGCTATATCCTCAAATTGATCCCAAGACAATGAACATAATCTTCAAAGACTGCAAAGATGAGTTCAGAAGTAAAGCCAGGATGAATCAACTCATGCTTGGTGAGACTGACAAAGTGGCCAAAGAGATAGAAGAGATCCTCCGGAAGGCCTTCAAAAGGTTCAATCTTCCTGTTGTAGAGGACTTAGGTGCAGAAACAGTTGCGGATTTGGAATCATCTGTTCCAGAAGAAGTGGGCCCTGAACAGACTAACATCTCTCCTCCGGTTTCCCCTACAGTCTCCGGATCCCAAGAAGAAGAGAAACTATAGGAGAAAGAAGCAGCAGTTAAAGAAAAAGAGGTTGACAGCACCCCAACAAAGAAAACCATGACTGAAAGTGGTAAGAGTAAGGAAGGAGAAAAGATTCAAAAGGACAAAACTGCAGAAGAGAAGAAACATCTATCTCCGGCAAGAGACACTGCACAAACTGTTCAAGAATTCCTGACAAAAGCCACTATAGAAATTGATGAACCGGACCTGCTAAAAGGACCATTAGATTTTGACTCTTTGTCACCGGTGCAAACAATGAAAATAGCCTCATTTGCAAATGAGAAAGTCAAAGAGAAATTGCTGAAATCTCACATGGAAGACTGTGAGCTTATGGAGGTAGCATCTGGAGTGCTAGAAAAGATCATGCCATCTTTTCAAAAGGATCCCACAGCCTCCTCTTCCGGTAATCTCAAAACCTTAGTCAGCAGTGTTAGTACACATTTTGAATCTCTAGAAAAATCTACTGAAGAAAAGGTCCGGAAGGAATTTTTGGATAAAAGATTTTCAGAAGTATTAGGATTAATCTCTAACGATAGGAGAAATATGAGTATTGGAATAAAGAGCTTAGAAAATGCTCTTAAGGATGGCGGTGACATTTACAAATTTTGTATATCCTGGTCAAAGGCAACAGCAGCAATTGATAAGAAAATAAAAGAGGAACAGGACAAGCTACAAAGTTTATCTCAAAGTTTTGATCCTCTCTCTTCCTCCATAATAAATCAAGAATGTCAGACTATTGCAGTCTTGAATGAAATAAAGAATCTTGAGAAGGAAAGGAAGAATATCACTAACCGGATGGGAGAACTTAGAAGGATTATAATCCCTAAGTTAGAAACTATGCATGAGGCCATCAGTGATGCTCAGACCACCACCCAAACAAATGATCCGACAGATCTCAAGAGGGCAGAAGCTTTTGCATTTTTGTTGAGTGGTCACATCTCAATTTTGGATAGAATGAAGCAAAGTTGGGCTACAGAACTGATCCAATTGAAGACATCCTTTGCAGACATTCTTCAGTATATGTGAGTATGTAAATATGCGGCTATGTATAGAAAATTTTTGAAAATTTTGGTGTGCGGACCCTACCCTTTGCCATTGATGTCAAAGGGGGAGTGAGGAGCAGTGAAAAATGAGGAATCCAACTAAGGGGGAGTTCCGGAAATTGTATATAAAGACAGAGCATCAGCAAAGGTGGAGCATAGTGTAAACACTTAGTCATTTTTCACCAAGTGTTGCCATCAATGCCAAAGGGGGAGATTGTTGGCAAGAGACACTATATGGATTCATGGTTGTTGTCATTGATGGCAACAAAGGTCATCCCACATATCCGCAAGTCATGGTGTGTCTCTACCAGAAGTCAGAATAAAGATTGTTGTGGTCTGGTGAACAAGAACAGAGCATGTGGCAAGGTCCGACAGATTGGTCCGGATCTCTCAGAGGAAGTGTCTTGGTGCAGTGCGGATTTGGGGAAGTCAAGAGGACTACCTTGAGTGGTATATTCCAAGGATTTAGCCTCCGGTGATGGACAAGGAAAAAGATATGAATAGTTGAGTACCGGATTCCTAAGAGACAGTGAAAATAGAGGAAGAACTGACTGACAGAGTATCAGACTACTTTCCGGATGTGTTACTGTTGATGATAAAGGTTGTGAAGGCATGAATCATGTTTGGCCGACATGATTAATGATATCTACAAGTATATGCTTGATCTGCATTGCTTGGTGAGCAAGGATTCAGCCGACAGAATAGAGTTTGTAAGAAACTAGACTGTTCCGGATGCCGACTAGAAAGGTGATGAAATTACTTGTGCGGATATATATAGAGGATGGATTTAGTTGTGAAGGGTGTGATTGTGTGAAGGTATATGCGAATAAGTGCAGAATAGAGCAGAAGTAGCAAGAAAGATCCGGTATGTGAAAGGATAGCAGAACAAAGAACAGAGGAAAGATGAAGTGCAGCAGATCAGTGTACTGAGCCTAACCGGAACTGAACTCCAGCATATGCAGATGCTTCCAATCAGTTCAAGACTGTGATTCTTATCACTTTGTAGACAGTGTGTCTCCTTGTAGGCAGTGGGCCTCTTTGTGAGCAGTGTGCTCGGGCAGTGAGCCCTAATTGGCAAGTGCCATTTTTGTAATTTCCTATTCTTCTAACAGAGAATAATTTTTGGGTTAATCACCCCGTGGTTTTCTCCCTTAATAGGGTTTCCACGTCAAAAATACTGTGTCATGTGTTTCTTATTTCATGGTAATGTTTTTGTGTTTGATTCAATGCTGCATTAATTAATAAGAAAGTTCAAAAAGGGAAATAATTAGGATAACTGATTCACCCCCCCCTCTCAGTTATCAACAGAAACTACCTTGGAAGCATGAGATAGTTAGCCTTTTCTCAAGGAGTCCACCTTGACATACCACCAAGTTGATTGTCCTAGTAGCAAAGTAGTCAAGGATATCTTGCTTGTTTCCATAGATGCATGTCTTGTTGTCATGACAACTATTGGATTTTAGAGAGCATGATATAGGTGTCAGAAAATAAGAGATAGTGTATACAACTTCTAATTTAGGGAGAGAAACACCTATCCCATAGTGGGAAAACTAATAAATGAGATTAAATACAAGAAATAGATACATTCATAGTCCTATCCAACCAAGAATAGTCATAGCATATAGGATGATCATGGTCATAAGAATAATCATGGATAGTGCAAAGGACTATCATATACATGCAAGAAAAGCATGTCATCACAAACAAAAATATAGTTCTATCTAAAAGGTTAGTCACCTATATCACATCTAAGATTGCCATAGACATGTAGGATTGTCATGGACATCTAATAACCTAATATTGTTATAATATAGTAGTGACATAAGTCTATGACTGTCATAAACTTAGGATTGTCATAATACATCTAGGACTATCATATGTCATTTAAGACCCTCATATATCATCTAAAAATATCATACAACATTTAGAATAGTCATACATCACTTGGGACTATTATAACAATATTTAGGGTTGTCAAACATCATCTAAAACTATTATAATAACATTTCAGATTGTTATAACAACATTTAGGATTTCCAATACATCATTTAAGGATGTCATATAAACTTATAACTATCATGTACATTATCTTAGACTATCGTATGCCATTAGGAAAGTTCATATGATAAATCAACGATAGACATATAATTATCATAGCCACTTAGGATAGTAATGTCCCTCTAAGAAAAAAAATGGGTTGTCATTACAACAAAAGGCTAATCATGACAACAAAAGAGATATTATCAAACCAAAATGATATTCAAGGCATCCCATACAATCATATACAAAATATGAATAGTCATAGTCCTATTACCATTAGAATATCCAAATCACCATACCAACAAAAATATAGTCATGTACAAGACCTATATAGTCACATATGTCACAAATAATTTCATATCACAAAAAGGAAATTTATGCACAAATATTGCAATAGAAGACTATCATATAAACTAAGAACACTATCACATAATGGAAAGGGTTTGAAGCTACAAAGATACATGAATAGACAAAGAGGAAAATGTCAAATTTGGTGGGGTTGCTAATGACAACACTATTACACATATGGTTCCTAGGGTTGCCATTGATGTCAACACTATCACAAGTTTGTCATTGATGTCAACACTATCACAAAGTTGTCATTGATGTCAACACTATCTTGGATGTGTGATGGAGTTCATGGTTGGATGTCATGTCCTATCCAATAGAGAAGATACAGTTCATGGTTGGATGCCATGCATTGATCAATGCAGAGTTGATTGTGAAGTTATTTTAATATGGGAATTAGAAGTACTAAGATGATTAGATGTGTTGTTGATGTTGGGAAGATGTTACTAGTGGCCTGATCCAAGTTTCATGGTGTTTGGATTACCAGAAGAGTGTTTTGCAGTTGACAGTTTGAAGATAGTGTTGGTTCTAAGAAGACATTTACTATGGCAATGGAATGCTCTGTATTCCTCCACATTAGTAGTTATAGCTATGTATTTATGGAACTATGTTTAGTGTGCAGTGAATGTGATAATTCCAAAGTTTGAGATCATCTATATTTCCGCTGTGAAAGTTATGCATGATAGAGTACTGACATGTGTTCTGGTAGAGTGAGGTAGTGTTAAAGACCTATTGGAATGCTTCACATTCCTTCAAAAGTGAATGGTTGCCTTTGTAGTTTTGTGGACATGTTCATGAATGTGCATTACATGCTTCCTTGCAATTTTAAGGTTCTTGGTGGTCCATAAGATCAGTTTCTCAATGATAGTATGTTACAGTGTGTTTTGGATGATAGGTCTCAGAGTTCATCATTGAAGATGCGTGACACAAAATATTTGATGTGCAAAGGTAAAGGAGTGTTTGGAGATTTTTTATGAGTTATTTAGACTCACCTTGAAGAGTTTCATGAAGATCTTTCCTCTTTCCAGTACCACACAAGGATTTCAAGTTGCTATGGCTATTATGCTTCAAGTTTCATATGTTTTTTCTTAAGGCTATCCTATTTTCAAATGAACAAAGTGTGTAAATGCAATTCCCTAATGTTTGATGATGTAAAGGATCTTTTGGACCTAATTAAGCAAGTGTTGATATCCATAAGGCATGGGTCTTCTATTGGTGTAGCGTGTAGTCTTGTTTAGGACTTGTCCTATACACGTTTCATGTTGTGTGTTGTCGGATGACTTTTAAATGTATTTTTCATGTTGTCTTTGGCCAAAAAGCAATATAATAAATGTAATATCATATATAAATTATAAATCAAATTAAGTTAGGTGAGGTGTGATTGAAAAGTGATTGATAAGGTTTGCAAGAAAGAAAAGAACAGAATGACTACATTATGATGTACGACTGAAGGAGAAAGACAAAAAGTTGTAGATGTTGTCCTAAATCATCTTGAAGACTTATATGTGACAATGATCAAGTGTAGAGTGTGCCTAAATGATCTGATCATCAGAAGGAAGTGTGAAGAGGCAGTATTGCAATCATCAAAGGTGTGAATTTCAATGTCAATTTTTAGGCAGTAGAAAGATTGTCATACTTTAATGTGTTCTTAGTTTAGGGAGTAGTTGCTTCCTTAGGAGTGACCCTAAAAAAATCTTCAGGGAGTTGTAGCTTCCTTGGGAGTTACCCTAAAGCAAAGTTTTTAGGGAGTAGTTGCTTCCTTGGGTTGAAGCCCTAAAACAAAGTCAGCAAAGAGTAGTAGCTTCCTTGGGTTGTAGACCTAAAACAAAGTTGTAATTTTGAACTTCATATATTGTGAGTTAATCATCACCATGGTTTTTCACTTCTTGGGTTTTCCACATACATCTAGTGTTATGTGTTGATGTGTATTGTGTTAATCTTTCATGTTTATGTTGATGTTGTAATACTTAATTTTTAATCTACTCCAGAGAAGTTAAAATCTTATTAGGATACTTATTCATGCCCCCCTCTCATTATCCTGGTGTGTTCAAAAAACACCCAATTTGACATGGATTAATGACAAGATAGGGAAATAGAGATAATGATGCAGAGCATCTAGGACAACAGTAGCGTGATCATAACTTCACAGGCAAAGATCTCACAAGATAGCCTTCAACACCATCTCCAACTTACTCTTAACACACTCCATCTAACATCCCTTCAACTCCTCTATACAGGACTGCAGGACAGCAATCTCATAGACTATCATGGCATTGCTGCTCCATTGGAATAACAGTCACACAACCACCTTGGGATGGTCTCCCTCAACACAAACACATTCTCATTTCCACTTACCAATCCTACAACATCCATTCAACATAATGCCTTCCTTTGCAAAGTAATAACATGTCAAATATACCTAGTTGCTGCTGTCCTCCTTTAGGCTTCCAACATAAGACTTCTACAGAGTCATTTCTCATGCCCAAACTCATCTACCTCATTCCCCTACCTCCACATTCCTCACAAGACTCTGAAACAATTAAAATACAAACCATTCCATTGAGCAAAGATAGAAAATGGTCAATGGAATGGGCAAAAATCCATTGATTTGCTCAGAAATACCCTAAGTCAGGATTTTAACCCTCTTCCAAATAAAATAGGAATGCAGAGATAAAAATGGATGTCAAAAGCCCAAATAAGTTTCAAATGATAGGTAATTCAACAACCTATCCAACCACCACAAACACCCTTCACCCCCAGGCCGTACAAGTATGGATTTCTCAGGAAAACAACAAATTTAAGGAAGTGAACAGCAATTCTAAAAAAAATAGTTTTTGGGAAAACAACAATATCTTCCTTCTAGTTCCTTGTCAAGGCTTCAAACCAAGTTTAAATCAAAGAAAATTCAGACCTCTTTCTTTCCATTACAAATTTATGCCACGCTAGTGCCGTACATGTATGAAAAACTGCAGAAAACAGTGATTTTAAAAAGGAAACAGCAAATTCAGAAAAAAAAAAAATAGCTTTGGGGAAATTAGCCATATCTTCCACCTAGTACATTGTTAAGATCCCTCACAAGACTAAAATTAAATCTAACACAATCCACTTTCCATCCAATATGCTAAGAGCTTATGGTGAGTCCGTACAGGTGCAGGTACGGCCTGCAAATAGTGAAAAAAATTAGAAAAAAACAGAAAAAAACCATAAAACAGAGCTTCTTTTGGTATTTTTCTCCAATCTAATCAATTTTTTACACAATAAAATATCTCTTGGCTTAATACAAGCCTTCAAAAAAGAAAAAAAACATTTTGTATTCCCAAACCATCGACATCTTTCTTGTTTTTTTTTCTGATTTTTAACTGATGGTCTTTGAAACTGTTTTAGAAACTTGTCTATTCTGGACTGCCTTTCCAATTTTTGTGGTTTAAATGCTTTTTGACACTTAGATTAACCTTTGGTATGGTTATATCACACCCACTAACCTAAGACATGCCTTTAAAAGGCTTACACATGGAAATTTAATGACTAACCTATAGAAATTTAAATGACTCTTTCTAACTACCTATGACTACATGGCTGTCCTAACTAGGACCTACAACATAACAAAAGATTCTTTTGACATTGGGACATAGTCCAACTATGACATGGCTTTCTAGACTTATATATTGTGTAAATGGTCTCAGAGACCTTATTAAATAAAACAAGACAACTTGAACATTTAATCAAATAAGAATTTTCCATCTAGGTAAATCTTGCATCTAGATGTGGTTTAAATGAGTCAAAACATGATAGATGATCTAGTAGAATGCCTATTTTTTATGACCATACAATTATATAATACATGTTGATGATGTTGGCCATTTTCATGATTTAAATAGGTTCCTTCTTTTAAAAATTGGTGTTTAAAATTGATAAGGTTTTTATGAAGAACATGATGCTACATTTTATTTTGATTGCAAAGTTGTTTAGTAACAAATTTTATTATGTTACTCTTCTTAAGAGGATAACACATGGAGTCATGAATTTATTGTTTTGCAAGAGAAGCTAGTTGGTAGATATGAAGAAAAAGTCTAATCACTACTATCCTAAATATAGAAGGTCAAAATTTTCTATCAATCACTTTGAAAGAGACAAAAAATTGAGAGGATATCTTGATAAATGAAAAATACCAAAAAATAAAGTAAGAGATATGATAACATATGCCAAAAAGAAGGCTACTATAGTGTTGAGATGAGGAATGAAGATGCTAATAGCTACAATCTTATATCGTCGTGATGGAAAAATATTATACATCTATTGTGAAGTGCTAATTTAGCTATGAGAGTTTCTTCAAATACTAAAAAAGATCATTCTTATATGACTAAATTGAATAGAAAGACAAAAATTAACAAAGGATGTTGGAAGATGTTGCTACTACTAATGTCCAAGGAATCCTTATTTGAAGGTGGTAGAGATAGAGAGAAACAAAACTATACATCCATTATGAAGACAATGAATGATTGTACAACTTGAGGTCATATCAGGGTGAATTACATTGATCTCCTAATGAAGAGAGCTCTCATTCTATATACTTAATCTATACATATGAAAATGAACTATAAAGAAAAAGATAAATGATATTAACCTATTCTATTCATGATCAAATGTAACCTCATGATTGGTCTAGAAAGGATTGCATACATAAAAGGAAGACAACTAAGTTAATACCATGCAAACATTGATCTTTGGATGTTCTCTTGATGTGTTTATATGTAGAATTATCTTCAAACTAGTACCATAACCTTACAAGAGATTAGATTTATAGATTTTTGGATGGGGGATTGAAGGGATAAGATTGATTTGGAAGATCAATGGCTCAAATTGGTTGAGAGGATTGGGTTGATGAGAGACCACCAAATGGCACGATTGGATTGGAGGAAAAGAGAAGTCCTTGTATTGAGGAGAGATCAAGGATCAAGATGTGTGTTGGATAAAATGGATGGATGAGATTGAAGGAGGACAAATGACCCTTTTAGAGGGATGTGCAAAAGACTTGCTCATCCCTTTGTAAGAGGCCTATGTGGTCATATACAAAATCCCATGCCTTTGTACATGTTGGAAGATGTGAGGGGTTTGAATGGGTGAATTATGGGTTAGGATTTTACAAGTGAGAGATTAAGTTGATTAATTGGTTTTAACCAACTTAATCAAAAAGTGCCCAAAAATTAAATAAACATTCAAAAATATTTATTTAATTTTTAAGGATGAGAATGGGTACTTCGGTAAATACATGGTTAAATTTATTTACCTAAGGTGGACTATAGAAGAATGATAATGAATGATCAAATAATATTTATGATAGGAATAGTTATGGATGAATAGTGATTTTAATAATAAAATATTTTTTAATCACTATTGCAAGAGGAATTGGATATTTAATTGAATACATAAGTGTTTATTCAATTAATCATAGAAGAAAGTAGTATAGATGTCATGATTAGGGCTGAATAGTGATTAAATGATTAGTGGATGATTTTAGGTGTCTATAGTTTGCCCCTCTTTGAGATGGTGTTGTGAAGCAACATCAAATTCAGAGAAAGATAAAACATATCTCTTGATTGCATAGAAGATTTTGGTTTAGAAGAAAATAGTTTGATTAGGGATGATGATTCCCTAGCCCTCCAATAGGACTGATGAGGAGGAGTGATGGTAGGGATGATTCCCCCTTGAGAAGGTAGGTGGGTTTTAAAAAGATGAATCTACTCTTGAAATGGATGATGATAGCTGAATAACAAAGATGTGAGTGGCATTTAAGTAAAATAGATATGGAAGGTAGAAGATATTGGATTCAATGAGTTGGAGGAAAGGGGTGATGGATGATAAATGATAGGGTAGAAATAATAGAAGGATTAGGGGGGATAGATTGATGGGGATGGGGAGATTGATGGTTGAGGATGGATGGGGTGATGAAAATGGATAGGGTGTAGTGATGAATTATGTTGCATTGTTTAGAGCAACCTTACTTGATATTGCATGAGACATTATGCACCAAGATATATAGAACCAAGGTGATGATGTCTCCAACACATAGTAGACAAAAGGATGCCCCAACACAATACAAGGCATTATATGACCTTTGTGGTTATAATCAAAATAACCATCTAGTAGTGAAAACCTTTCAACCCCTACTACAATTTGTAAGATCTAATCCATGGAAGGAAAAGGATAGTTATCTTTCAAGGAGGCTCTATTCAAATCCCTAAAGTCAACATAAAGTCTTATTTCCCCATTTTTATTTCTTACTGGTATTAAATTGACCACCCAAGAGTAGTATTTCATGGAAAAAATTGTTTTGGACTCTATGAGCTTGGCAAGTTCTTTTCTCATCATAGGTTCAATTTTAGGGTTTGCAAGTCTTTTCTTTTTCCTAATAGGTTTGGCATTAGGATCAAACCCTGAAGGTCTTCATAAATCCATGAAAAAATGTCACCATACTTTTGATCCAAAGAAATAAAAGTTTTCTTTTCAACATTAGTACATACCTTTCCTAGCATCAACTCCTTGTCTTGGGCAATTGTGACCTTTTGGTAGTCTTCCTCTTTGGTTGTCATATTTTTCTTTTCCCCTTTGAACTAATCATCATGAATGTACATATCTTCAAGAGTGATTAATCCTCTTGGTAGCTTGTTGGTCTTTAATTACATGATTTGATCACCATACCCCTCTTGAAATTTTTATTAAAAATCCAAAGAAAACTCAGCTTCATTGTGGATAAAATTAAAAATTTGTTCATCGTTGTCAAAGATTTGACAACTTACATTGTTATCTAGAATAGAAGGTGTAATTACCATCTTGACATGTAGATCATGATTTTTGAATAGATCTATAGGAGGAGAAAATTGTGACCCAACTACTACTAGTTGATCAGCTTCAACATGTAATCTTCTTGGAACCACTTGCATATTTAGAGCATCAAAATGTTCAATGACATTCCAAACTCTATGTCTATAGGCCATAAGTTCATTTTTTGTAATACATCTCTTTCTCACCTGATTGACCACTAATTTAGTGTCTCCCAACACTTGTAGCTATTTAATTTCCTTCTTCTCAGCCAATAACAAACCATGGATCAAAGCTTCATACTCTACAATGTTATTTGTACAAGAAAACTATAACCTATGAGAAAACTAAAACTTCTTACCACTTGGAGAAATCAGCAACACACCTGCCCCTACTCCATTCTTTCTCTTTACCCCATAAAAGAACATTTTCCACACGCCATTTGAATCATCTTCTTGTTTAAGTGAAGAAGGTTTAAATACATTTTCCTCATATATCGTATAAGTACCCAATCTTATCACTTCAACAATATCATAAGGATTAAAATCTTTATTTTATTTAGCCCATTCCTCAAGAAAGAGATTAGGAATTGAAAGAGGTGAAGTGATTTTTTTATAGGTCCTAAATCACTTTCCTCTTAATCTTATACCATGTAGTTAGGATTAATAGGGTTGGAATATAATTTTCCACATGACAATTTGAAATTGGTTCATATTGAATAGTAAATCCTGACCCATACCTTTTCCTCAAGAGCATGTGAGACCAATTAGAAGATAAATAACAACCAACCTTAGCTGTGAAATCTCTTGACAAACAAATAGCGGAAGAATGGTGATAAGTCAATAACTCATATGTCTTGACTAATAGTCAAGTTAGGACATGCATGAAGAGTTAACTCTAGCCCCTTGAACACTCCCACTATGTTGATTGAAGTGTCATCCAACTATTAAACACTGTTGGAAATAGATGTGTATTTGATGCCCAATACATTTGCTATCTTTTTAGGCATCACTGAAACACTAGCACCTGATTCTATCATGTAATTATGCACTAGAAACTTTCCAATAATTAGAGATACATAAAATGGATATGGTTTCTTCACTTTACTCACTTGTTCTTCGTCAGGTTGCACAAGACTAATTGGACTCTTCTCCTTTGGGGGTGCTGGTCCAACTAATGGAAATTGTTTCAAGGCATCTTGTAATAGGTCTCTTTGAGATGAGATTGATAATGCCTCCCACATGGATATATTAAAGTTCATTTCTTCATTTGTTCTACAATATTCAAAGGATTGATTGTTGGTTTGTACATTGAAGGAACCCAAGGTCCTCTCTTTCTTTTCTCTAGAGTTTGGCTAGGACCTCTTGGAAAAGATGGAACATCTTTTGTAGCAGTAGGTTTATTGGTTTGATTTATGGTTGTAGGACTTACCATAGGCTATTTTTCTTTAAAATGACATTCTTTTTGTGTCAAGGTAGGTGCGGGGATGGTTTCAAAATGTCTTTTCTTTAACTTTGTATTGTCTGCAATTTAATTCAAAGGTAAATCTAAACTGTCCATAGGATGATTAACTTTACAATAATCTTATGGGATCCAAAACATGAGGTTTCACTAAAAGTTAGCTTCTCTAGGCATCTCAGTGTTGGGATTTACAACTTCCAATAAAGGCTCTTGCTTAATAAGGAAGTTTTGTACCATTAAGGCTTGTCCTTCACTCCAACTATACAAGTAGACTATTTGTGAGGTTGGTTGCAAGAGTAACACTATTTATCCTCTTGAGCCATATTTTTAGATTGGCACAAGGTCTTTTCTTGTGCCAATAATATGCATTTGTTGTATAGGAAGACTAACTTGTAGAGGAAAATTTGGGTTAGCACCTTGGTATCTATTAGGATGATAGTTTTGACCCTAGTTCTAATTTTTATTTGACTAATAACCTTGTCCCCAAGTTAGATTTGTAGGCTGCCCCTGATTATAGCTTGGGTAGTGTCTAGTAGCCTACATTCCTACTAAAGTGGTTAATTTATTGGACATGTTTTTCATTAAAGTTCTAAGATCCTCATCATCATTTCAAAGACTAGAATATGAAGTGGATGCAGGGGTCTTAGACTCAAGAAGAGGGGCAAGTATGGGCTAATTAGGTGTGGACAACTCTAGAAAAATAGGTTCAAGTGGTTTGATTATAGCTTGGGTAGTGTCTAGTAGCCTACATTCCTACTAAAGTGGTTAATTTATTGGACATGTTTTTCATTAAAGTTCTAAGATCCTCATCATCATTTCAAAGACTAGAATATGAAGTGGATGCAGGGGTCTTAGACTCAAGAAGAGGGGCAAGTATGGGCTAATTAGGTGTGGACAACTCTAGAAAAATAGGTTCAAGTGGTTTGGGAGCTATTTTTCAGCTTGTATAAGATAATTCTTAGCTTTAATGGTCATCTCATATGCATTTTGTAGTACTTCAACACCCATACATTGCATCATCATTGCTATAGTAGAATTGAGAGCTCTTAAGAAATACAAGAACACACTTTGTGAAGAAGGCCCAAGAAGGATGGGAATCCTTTCCCAAGTTGAGCACAATGGGTGATGGTGATAGTATGTTCCTTTTGTTAGAAATCTGAAATAGATTGATAACCTAAGAACTTTATAAGAGAAAATGTAAGCTACATAAACTAGAAATACATAAATAAAAGCAAACTAGTGATTTTGAGAGATATGTAAATGTCAGGATGACAAAATTGCATTAAGATCTCAAAGAGGCTACACATGACTAGTAGAATTGTCACACAATATGCAATAAGGATGTAAAATACAAGCTAGCTAGTGAGTTTATATAGACCAGGGAGAGGAGAGAGGTGGCAAAACCAACCAATAGAGAGAGACCACCATACATGCTAAAGATAGCAAGAGCATCTTCCCAAGACAGTAAATTCCACCTCCCTTGTAGGATACTGACACCTCACATCACTCACTCACTAATTAAACTCACTTTAGTCAACCTAATCAAGCTTAATAAAAGTGTAGAAAAAACCTAGGAAATAGGGAAAATAACTAACCCACTAGGAAAATAAAAACCTACACTAACATTCTCTCTTAAGCGTAGCCTAGGTGGATGAAAAGATGGGTCCCAGAAAATCAAGCCTGATTAGGTACCCATGTACAAAAAATTTTCTCCCAAAGAGTAGTACCCCCCAAACATAGTAGAGAGAAAACCCCTTAGGATATCTAGAGAGAGGAGGACTAAAAATTCCCCCTAAAGTGGACACTTGCCATACCCCTAACAAAGCTCAAAAATGAATGAACTTGCTCTCAAATAAGGGATTTATGAAGATGTATGTAATCTACTTTGATGTCGAATAATACCTGAGATCAATGATCTGCTCATGAATCAAATCCCAAATGCATGTGGATCTCAATGTGTTTGGTCCTCTAGTGATGGATCAGATTGCAAGAGATCTTGTGAGGCCTAGCTAGTACTGCACTTGAGACCCTAATATGATACTATTTATAATTGTCTATTTTGATGTGTGTGATTGGACATTATGATATAATTAAACTCTTTAGGAATTATGTTTGGATTGTATGCTTTTTATTCTGACGAGTTGCTATTGGATAATAATTGTGTGGGAAAAGAAAGTATTGAATGAATTAAATGATTTTGTGATAGTCTTTAAATAGAATAAATTATATTATTTGAATTATGTAATCATGAATGAAGTTGGATTATTTAAATAATTTTTCTATGCATTTCAAGTTGCTTTGCCTATATTTTCTTGACAAACTAATGTTCAAAAATTAAGTATGCAGGTGGGTGGTCAAACTCTTTAAGTGGACTTGGAGACTCCATAAACCCTATGTTAGACCATTGAAGCCTAGCCTAACCCGTGGACGGGCTTAAGGCTAATATGTGATCTAATATTGTTATTTTATTTTAATTTTAATTTATGTGTGTGGTTGTGGTATTTTATTTATTTTTATTAATTTTATTTAATTGCATTTTGGGAGAAAGTCTTTTTAATTAATTATTTCATTTTAATTTATTTCTTTTGTGGAATGTGGATAAATGTTTTAAAATTAATATTTTAATATTTTATTTTATTTTAGTTTTATGAAAGGATTTTATCCCTTTGTTTTAATTTTGGAAAAATAAGAGTTTTATTGAGAAAAATAAAGAAAGTTGCTTTCTTTTTTTGTTTTTCTTTCCTTTTTGGAAGCTTTGAGTTTTATTTATGGGAATCTTTGGGAAGAGTCTTTACACTTTCGCTATGCTTGGATTTTGGGATTAGGAAATTGTGAGAAGTTTTTTGGAAGAGAATTTTGGTGAGAAGTTTTGGTAGAGAAATTTGGCTTTGGAATTTGGATTGTGAATTCAAGAGCAAGATTTTTTGTGTCATTTGGGTTTTTGAGCTCACCCTAACTTGTAGAGTTGAGGTAGGAAATTATCTCCTCTTCATATTTTTGTAAAATATATGCATGCTTATGAAAGCCTTTGTTTATGTGTTTTTGTATTTTGTTTGTTATTGTGGGTTGGGTTGTAATGGGAGCGGCCCTTTGTATCTGATGAGAGCCTCCTATGTAATGGGGTTTGAGAGAGGCGTGGAGCTTCTCTTGGGGGATTTGTTTTATATTTGATGGTGTTGTGGAGTAATTTGATAGTGGAGTTGGATTTGGGCATGAGTGCCCCTGTTTTATTGATATTTTGTTGATGATGGTTATGGAGGTTTCTTGGAGGAGGTTTGTGATTACGAAGCTTTGTAGAGATGAAAGGAAATGTTAATAAAAGACAAAAAGAAATGAAACGAAGAAAGAACTATATATATATATATATATATATATATATATATATATATATATATATATATATATATATATATATATATATATATATATATATATATATAATGTAATAATGGCCATGATTTGAGTAATCGTGTTGTTGGTGGTGGATTATGGTGTTGCATGGATGGTATTGTTATTGAAGATTAAGGAGGATTGATGTGATTATTTTACCCCCCAAGAGGGATGATTATCTGCTCTCTCCCCCTATTTTGGATCTAGTTTGGATCCTTTGTTTGTGAGTCGACCAATGGGATTTTTATTTTTATGATTAAACAATCTTTTCTGGTTTATGGATTTATGTGTTTGCATGAGTATTTTACCTGGTTTATGGAGTTCTCTTGCTTGGGGGTGGGATGTGCTTAGGCAATCACTATGGTAGGGTGGAGAATAGGACTTGGCCATCTATTTTGGTTGTATGTGTGCAGGTTATGAATAAGTTCCATTTAAAGATTGAAAGTTGGTAAGAGTCTTTATGATTTTCAGGAAAAGAAAGACTTCTATTTTTTCTACAAGTTTGGCAAAGATGCCATTGTATAAGATTCCTGTTGGAATCCATTTGTTGTTGTGCAAAGAGTGAGTCCTTGTGGAGTTGTAAATATTATTGAAGAGAAAATAGTCTAATTGATGTATATGTTTTGATAAAGTTGAATGTAATTATTTTATTTAAAATTGTACTTTCCTCTGTTTATACAAATCTAGAATGATTCTTTCATTACAATTTATTTTTGGATGTTAGTTAATAATTTCATAATTTTATAAATTTTCTATCTTTAAATGATATTGTTATCTGAAAATAAAATTTGTATTTAACTTTGGATATTTATTTTAGTAAAGATTTATTAATTAAAAATATAATTTAATAAATGGTTTTTGCATAGTAAAATTATAAGTAGTGGTTTTCTTATGAAAGAAAAATAATGAATGTAGTAATAAAATAATATAGCTTTGTTTTAAATTGGAAAAGGAAAGGTAGATTTTTAGAAAAAGATTCATAGAAAAATAATCAATTTTATATTGGAAGGATATTAGATTTATTTTACTGTTTCTAATTGGGAAAATAATTTTAGTTTTTTTTAGGAAAAAGAAAAGAAATAAGATTTAAAGGAATCAATTTTAGATTTATTTCATTATTTTTAAATGGAAAAAGAATTTTAATTTTAGAAAAGAAAACAAAAGGCAAGTTTTATGTTTAATTTATTTGAAAAACAATTATAGTTGTTTTATTAATTTATTAAGAAAGAAATCAAAATTAGTTTTGTCTACACATATAACTAGTATATTTATATTTAAAAAAATGTAAGAAATTTGAAAAAATAAAAAATAAAAACCAAAAAAGAAATTGTAAAATAAGAAAATCAAAAAAACTATGGAACAAAAAAGAAATTGGAACCAATGATTTTCAAATGAAAATAAGTTTCCTTTTTGGAATTTAAAATTTTTTTTTTCTATAAATTTAGGCAGAAAAAATGAGTGCTCTCATCCCCACCCCATGTGACTTATAAGCCTCTCGGTGTAATTATAAAGGAAAAAAAAAATTATAAATGCAAATATAAAATAGATTAGCTTTATTTTATTATTTTAGAAGAAGGTTTAATAAAAGATATATAGTTTAATTACAATTAGAAAAAGTAATGATTTAAATAAAGTTATAAAAATTGGTATGTTAATTAGAAATAAAAGAAAAGGAAGCTTTCTCTTTTAAAGATAGAAAAAGGACTCATTTTAAGGGAAAAAAATTGTTTTATTGCCTTAAAGAAAAAGGTTATTTTTATTATCTAGTTGTGTTACTTTAGATAGAAATTAGAATGATTTTTGTTGGGTTATTATTAAATATTAATTTTTTTTTAAAGGAAAGATTAAGTTATTTATGTCAAAAAAATAATTATTTTTCTTTTATGAAATTATTAAATTAAGTTCATTGTTGAAAGTATATGTTTTTAATAATATGTAAATTATTGTAATGGAGATAAATTGTTAAGTGAATAATTAAATATGTTAATTAAGTTAGTACTATTTTATAATCTTTTATTTAGGAATATAAATTTTGTAATAAGTAGAATCAATTAAAACTTGTTTTATTTTTGGGGTTAGAAAAGTAAGGAAAAGATTTAGTTTACTTCATTATTAAAAGAAAATTAGTTTATCCTACTAATTTTTTTTGAAAAAGAATTTAGTTATGTAAAAGATAATGCATGTTAGATTTATGCTATTATAATTAGCTTTATTCTATAAAACATAAAAAGGAAAAGCAATTTTCTTATTGAAATAAAAAGATAGCATTTGATTTATTTCATAAAGCAGTGATTTTGGAAAGACAGATTTATTTGTAAAATTTGTGTTAAAAAGATTGTGCTAAAATATTAGTAAGTTAAAAAGATAAAATATCTAAGTCAAATTAGTAAGATTTTATTTATTTGATAAAAGAAATGGAAAGGTATATTCCATTGAGTTAGTATTTTAGAAGCAAAGAGTTTTAGATTTGTTCTTCTATCCTAAAAATAAAGTATTTAGTTTATTCTAGTAATATTAAATTAAAGCATTGGAAATATGTCTTTTGTTTTAGAAAATTTAGAAAAAGAAAATCAATTTTATTTTTTTAAAAAGCAATATATTGTGGTTTTGATTTTATTATTTTGAGTGAAAATATATATATATATATATATATATATATATATATAAAGGAAGCATTAATTTATATGAAAATTTTAAAAAACAAGCTTTTTGTTTAAAAAATTTTCGAAAAGAAATTTTTTTTTCTCTAAAAGTTAGTAAGATTAAATTCATTAGGAAAGGAATGATTTCATCATTTGTTGTATTCTAGTTTGAAATTTTTGAAAGGGTTTTTAGATTATTCAATTTTATGTTATGGAAAGAAGATTAAATTAGTTATTATATTATATGAATTAAATGGATTATTTTTAATTAAAAATGTATTTTAGTAATCGTATTTATTTTAAATATTTTAATTTTGTTTTATTTACTTAAATAGTTCCTTTATTAAATTAAATTTAAAAATAAAAGTATGCATCTAATTTATTTGTGCTTATGACTTTTGGTAAAGAAGTTATATAATGGTGGATAAATTAACTAGGTTTTCATAGAGTAAAAATAACTTAGATGACTAAGCTCAACATTATGCTTGAAAACTATCCTAATGATTTAAACTTTGATTATTGGTTATTAGGCTACTTGCAAATTAGAGAACTTTCGTTGTTAATCCAGTATGCATTTTGTTCAAGAGTAAAAGTTTAGGTAAACTCTCATTGCAAATTATAAAAGGCTACATGCAAATTAGAGAACTTTCGTTGTTAATCCAGTATGCATTTTATTCAAGAGTAAAATTTTATGTAAACTCTCATTGCAAATTTTCAATTAACTCATTACCCTTTAAAAAAGAAATTATGCCACCATTTTTCCCACTTGTATGGATGAGATGCAAGTGGCCTTGGTACGGGCATGACAGATTTGTAATCGCACTCTAGTTGTCATAAAAGATTACTATAGGATTTCAGAAGGGAATACCAAACTCAGTGAGAATGTTTTGAAGACAAATGTCTTTAGTAGTAGCATTAACTATTTCTCAATGCTCAACCTCTGTAGATGAAAGAGCAATGGTAGACTTCTTCTTGCTTAACCAAGAAACTGGACCAAAACCAAGTGAGGACCAATACCCTAAAGTAGACTTGCGATCCTGAGAATCGCCTACCCAATCTAAATCTTTGTGTCCCACCAAGTCAATATCCACACCAGCTACATAGTGAATCCCATAATTGTGAGTGCCCTATACATAGTGAAGAATCCACTTAGTTGCTTTCTAGTGCATCTCATGTGGATCCTACATGAACCTGGAGACCATGCCTACAACATATGAAAAATCAAGCCTTATGTGAGTCAAGTATATGAGACTCCCAACTAATTGGAGATACAATGTAGCATCAACCAATGGTGAAGAATAGTGAGCCTCAAGTTTGACCCTTGAGAGAAATGGAGTCAGTACAAGCTTATAGTGAGCCATACAAAATTTGGAGAGAATATCAAGTCTGTACTTGGGTTGTACCATGAAGATACCAGATGAAGAATGAGTGATCTCAATCCCCAAGAGATAGTGTAGAAGACCCAAGTCTGACATCAAGAAATTATCATGAAGAGTAGTTTTCATTGCCTTGATGGTGGATGAGAAACTCCCTATAATCAAGAAGTCATCAACATAGAGAAAAAGGAACATGAGAGTATCATCTTGCTATAGGATATGTACATTTGGATCAGATTATCATCGAGTGAAACTCTTAAGGAAGGAGTCAATCTTAGTATACCAAGCCCAAGGGGCTTGTTTGAGGCCATAGAGAGACTTCTAAACACAACAAACAAGTGAAGGATCATGTATAAACCCCTATGGATGCTTTATATAGATCTCCTCCTATAGATCACTATGAAGTAAAACACTCTTCACATTCATCTAATGAACTTCCCAATGATGGGCTGAAATAATGGCAAGGACAAGTTAGATGGGATTTATTTTGGCAACCAATGCAAAAGTCTCAGAGTAGTCAATCCCAGAACTTGGGAGAATCCTTTCATGACTAGGCAAGCCTTATACTTATCAATCAACCCATCTATGGCAATTTTTTTCTGATAGATCCATTGCATAAAACAAGGTTCCTTCCCTTAGGAAGGGTGACTAAATCCCAAGTATGGTTCCTTTCCAAGGAACTAAACTCTTCCTACATAGCAGCATCCCACTCAGGAACACCAGAAGCTTCTTGAAAGGACTATGGATTGGAAGTTGAGGCAATGAAAAGATGTGGAGCCTACTTGAACTGTGACCATATTCTTCTACCATCTAAATGATCATCAATCCAGTCACCTCCTGATTTTGATGTCTGACAAGCCCAAAGAGGCCTAGTAGGAGAATCTAGAGGAGAATCATCACCCTCTAAATGATGACTAGGAGTGGAGGAAGATGAATCTTTACCATCATCATCCCCATTTGAAGTGGAGGAAGAAAACTCCTCATCAAGAGCAAGAGGATTAAGATCCTTGGAATAACTATCATCATGTCACAATATCTCCAAACTGATAGTAGATGGAAAAGTGGTAGGAAAAGAACTGGAAACATCCCCCTCAAAACAAACACTCCTCTTCATGAACAACTCATGAGTGGTGGGGTGGAGAAGCCTATAGCCTTTGACACCATATGGGTACCCAAATAATAAGAAAGGATTTCTATATGGATCCATAGCCTTGCATTTCTCTGTTGGAATGTGGGTCCATGCAAGAGAACCAAACACCCAAAAAGTGTTTTATTGTGGGCTTTCAACTGGTCCAAGTTTCAAAAGGAGTGACCCCTATCATAGATCAATTAAGAACTCCATTCTAGATGTAAAACGCATAGTTGATGGCCTCTGCACAATACTAAGGTTCCATTGACTTGGAGTGAATCATACAGTTGGCTATCTCTTTCAAGGTCATGTTCTTGCATTTTATGACACCATTCTATTGTGGACTATAGGGAACTATGTGCTGAAGATCAATTCCATCTAAAACACAAAATTGCTCAAACCTCTAGTTGACATACTCCCCCCATTGTATGTACATAGAATATCGATGTCCTTCCCTAACTGTTTCTCTGTAAAAGCTTTAAATTCTTGAAAAGACTCAAAGACATCAGAGTTCTATTTGAGAAAATAAACCCATGTGTATTTGGAAAGATGATCAATGAATGTTAGAATATGTCAAACCCTACTAAAAGAAGGGTGTGGGAATGGTCTCGCTAAGTCACTATGTACCAACTCCAAAAGCTATGTGGCCCTCCATGCTTTGCCTTTCTCAAATTTCTCTTTAGGATGCTTACCAAGAATGCAGACTTGGCAAGTTCCATCACAAAATTGAATATAAGTCAACCCTGAAACTATGTCTTGTTGACTTAGATGCTGCAAGTAATAGTAGTTCAAGTTTCCAAAACACCAATGCTCCAAACAACTCAAGTCATCTGAGTGAGTGACCAAAGCAAGTGAAGGAAAATAAAGGAACAAAGTGAGAAAACTGATATAGTCTGGATTGATGATCAACTTTTCACACAACAATTGTAGACCCATTATGCAACTCACTAATTACCACTTTGTCCAGAGTGAACTCAAATTCCTTTCTAGAGTTAGTGTGAGTGATCTAATAGATAGATAGGAGATTAGTTGACAAACATGGAACATAGAGAACATCATGAAATGTTCCTTTGCCCATGTCAACAGACCCTCTATCACACACTTTAGTAGGAGTGTCATCACCCATTAGTATAGATGGCATATATGTTGGAGTAATTGAAAACACTAAGAGGGGGGTGAATCAGTGTTGTAGAAAATAAGACACTTTATTCACTTTTATCTCAAACTTTAAAAATAGAAGCAGTTGTTGATTTAGGCTTTATCAATGCAAGAGACTATGCATTAAAGAACTGAACAAACAAGTATAAAGGACAAATGAATCATGCAACAAATGAGACCATAAGACAAATATTTTAGGAGTGTAAAACCCTCTTGAGGTAGAAAAACCACTCAGTAAATGCCTCACTAGCTTATTCAAAAATCATGCCTCACTAGCTACAGAAAAATGTCTCACAGACTTTTTATCACTGCCCCACTAGCTTGTCTCTATTTGTGCCTCACTGGCTATTTGTGTCTCACTAGCTATTTGTACTTGACTAGATTTTATACAATCTCATGAATACAATAGAGAATTTGAATCAATACAGAGGGTTACTCTATTTCCTTACAATCCAGTTCTTGACTATCTCATTATTTGAGATTCAAGAATTAACTCTGCACATCAACACAAGATAGATCTTGCATTAACACTCTGTTACAAACTTAATGATAGTTACATGTGTTGTATATATAACATTTCACAATGCCTTCCTTCTTTCATGAAATAGTTTAAACTTATAACATAACCATTCCAACTATCTTTGGTAGTTTATAACTGCCTTTTTCATTCATATATTTTCCAAACTAATTTAAGTAACTAGAAAGACTAAGAAATGTCTTTCCAATGGGTAGTTACCAAAACTTAATCATATGAAAGAAAGATAAACAAAGTATTAACAAACTGCCTTTAAGATCATTGCAAGAGACCCTAGTGTTGAGTAATGTGGGTGTAATCTTCTCAAACCCTAACCTAACCAAAGAATGAGTTTATCAATAGTTTACAAACCCCTAACCTCAAACTCAACTATCTCAAAATAAATTGTTTGCAATTCTTCATCTTATAACTATTTTCAAAAAAGAGATAAGTGAAGTATATGAAACAACAAAGCTTATTTCCTTTTGCTCATATTTTCTGTGTTACGAGACTATATTACAAACTATTAAAAAATAGTGAATAAATTCCATAAGAACTTACAAAAGGAAAGGTATCACCTGAAGTAGCTGACAACTAAAAAATTTTGTTGTGCCTTTGAGTGCCCCAAAGCCAAAAATAACTGTCAAGCTCACTTGAAGCTCATAATAACTCGAGCATTGTCAAATCACAATAAATAATGCATCATGATTATACAAGATTTTTAATCTTTTGCATATAGTTGAAACCCTAGGTCAAGAGCCAACATGTCTCTAAGTTCAACTTTACCAAATGAAACTTCAAACAAACTTTTTCATCGTTTACACCTTTGATTGGTAGTCCTGATGTGCCCTAAAAAGCCCAGTGACAAAGAATACAAAACATGAACATTTACCTGCTAAACAAGTCTGATACCTGTTGGGTAGGTTCTTCACTTAAGTGACCTCGAAAAACCTTTGATTATATTGGAAATTCAAACCAAATCAATAAACTTTAACATTTAATAAATGAAATGATGCCCATCATAATAAGGCAATTAACCAAGACTATAATCATAACCAAGTCAACAACTTTAAACCACAACATGCCTTCACACTTTGTTAATGACAAACTCAATAATAAATCATCATTTATGTGCACCAAAACCAAGTATAATGCAAATATAATAACCACCAAATTTTTTCAAATTGCCTTTACCAAGGGCAATAATAATAGCATCTTAAATAGCAAACTAAAGCATAATGAAACTGATGTAACAAAATGCTACCCCCAAACAATATCATTGTAGCATAAAATATCAAATGCCAAGAGTACAGTCACAGAATTGACCAAGTGCCAAATAATGTCACTGTAAACCACATTATGCAATTTTGAGCCCACTATAATGCCAAGAACCACAATACCACTGCAATGAGATAAACAATGCCTAGCACACCAACTTGCATCAAATACTAAACATATTAACTATGTCATACTCAGTCATGAATAACATCATGAATACCATCCTATTACTAATACCAACACTACCTGTCATACCAAGTCAACCAAATGTTACCAAGCTCACCATCACATATAACAATAACCAAATACCTCCGCCAACTGTCATGATACAACTGTCATACATAATCCAAAGTCAACTGTCATTGTTCACTATACCATACTACCTCAAACCTAAGAGTTTGTGTATTTGTCATCAAGGAAAACAACTGAGAGGGCAAAAAACTCCCCCTTTGTCCTTGATGGAAAAACACAACTCTCTCTCCCCCTTTTTGAATCAAAGATAAAGGGAGGAAGAATGGTACAATTGCCTCAAAGATAGATCAAAACATCAGGAACTATAATCTAGTATGCTGTAGAAAGAAATGATAAGAAAAAAAACATGAAATATAAAATGTATCACAAAGTATCTAGAATTCCCTGAAACATCACTGCACTGTCAGTACCAAAGAATGAACATATAAATGAACATGTATCATAGCAGGAGAGATAAAGTACTATCAAGGATAACAACTAAATATGCCAATCATGTGAAACAATAGACCATCAAAGAGAAAAAACATAGATATTATCATTGTCATTAGCATAAGGATACACCACTGAATTCTGAAAAACAACATTTTATTAAGCATAATACCACTGACAATATCACATCACTATTGAAGGCACCAGAATCATTGTATCACAACACTGTACCATAGTAAAACATCAAAGATCAAGAATCAAGAACTGAAGACATCAAGAAAACATCTATATATATCATAGTTAAACATCCATCTATGAAACATGTAATTTCTCCCCCTTTTGACAACAATGCCAAAGGTGAAGGAAGAGAAAATAGTACCAGCTCTAGCATCAGAATACCATTGTCCTTATCAAATCAACAATAGAATGTCAGAAAAATTGAACCAATAGTAAAGATAAACCTGTGTATATACCAAGCTATCAAAATGAAAGCATCAAACTAAAAATCATATCCATCAAAATGGCAGCTACCATTGTAACGCCATTATTCAATAACATGAAAAGAGATCACAAGCTGATGAAGTCTGTTAATCACTTATCACATTAATGCATCAACTTCCAACATCAAGGATGAATAATATGCCAAGCATCTCCCCAAACATCACTATTACTACTCCAAATCCAAGCCAACCATAACTGTCATTCCTATCAAAGTATGAGATTTCATATGCCAAAGTAATTTGCCTCCACCTTCTTTCACTGTCATGTAATATGAGGATGAAGATACCTTTTATTGTCATTTCAATAAGAAGATTCTCAAAACACCATCTACTATCAAGAGCAAGCATCAAAAACCTATATAACATTTCACCTCAAAGCATGGATAAAGTATAATTACAAACTCTATTGCATAGTCAAGTAGAAACTTTGTAGTGACAACTCCTGAAAAAAACATAAAGTATAAAGTATGAGAAGATATGATAGAATGATGGCACCAATCTAATCTGAAGCTAACACTCAAACTCATCAAGCACCCAAATAATGTATCTCATGCAACACAATGAGTAAGACAAAGATCAATTTTCTTATGAAATAGTTAACAATCACCACAATATGTGAACTAGCCACTGCAATATAATTACAACCTTGATATCCTGACATGTCATGTATCAACAACACCATGAACATATGTTACCATGACAATAAGCATCCTAAAGAGATGAAGACACATTAACTCCATTGACATCCAATACTACCATAAAGAATAGAAAGGATATAGTCCAGATAATTGCTATCCAAGCAAAGAAACAACTGGGAAGTATTCTTGAAAAACAAATTCACAGTATTTGACATGCAAATATCAAATTGATTTGAAGAAAAATTGAAGAAAGCTCACTTTGATTAACATATTGGACTGTTATGTTCAATACCACGTTCTATTGTCACCTATCTTCATGCAACTGCGAACCACAAATTTACCATAAACCCATTAGCCAATTAATTGTCACAATAGACATCACAAATTGATTAGATGAGTATCATCAAAACACTAACCAACATCATAATTGGAAGATACCACAAGCCTGTGTCAATAACTACCCTATCACCCAAAGACTGTAAATGACCATAATAGAGAATATGACTGTCTAGATAAAAAACAAATGAAACCATATATCAAAGAAGCAATGCATGTACTTCTAGAAAGAGACTGTTTTGTTTGCGTTTTGATCAATAAACACTAATAGCCACCTAAATAGCATCAAGAAGTCTTGACTATGATCTTTCCATTTTGGTGAAATGTCAACCACGAGACCCTACATAAAATCCATGTAAGTGTCATGGCTGATATAAAATATTGTCATACTTTTCCATCATGAAGCAAATATTTGTCAGTCCTAAACAAACTATAACTCCCCCTGTATCACCTTATCAATGAAGACCTTAAATGAGATATCAAGCTGTCATAAACTGTAAGTGCAAAATGTGATCAACCTGTCCTCAAGAATGTTACCAAAGATTAGAAGGGTCGAATGTCAATCAAAATGAACAACAAATTGTCACTTTGAATCAATTTAATGGATGGCACTAGATGAAATTAATAAATAATTTCCATATAAAGATATAATGTCTAAACAAGTAGAAGCATCACTAGTAAAAGCAAGCATGAATATGCATTAACTGCTCTATCAACCTATGTGCATTGTCTTCTCATCATTAATTGTTCCATCAACCTTATCACTGCACAATATTATCATTCAAAGAGATACTTACCACATGAGACAGTTCAATAGTAAACATTGACAGTGATTCTTATGAGTTGTCATTTTCAAGCATTACCAAGAGTTGCTCTCCAACTCTCTTCAAGTGTACTCATTATTGTCACATGTTCATCACTAGCACTTTCTTCACTGTCTCTTTGCACTATCATCATCTCAAACATAAGAACTATAAAAATGCAAAGAGCATGAAAATAGCAAACAGAGAACACTGTCTGACTATCTTCTTGGCATCTTAAATTGATATCATCACTATCTTAGATATCCAAATGTCTCCTTTGACTATTAAAGATCATTATGATGACATGTATGATATATCTTCACCACAACCCTGATTCCTACAATGTTCTCCTTCTAACACATTCTTCTAAACTTCTCAAAGGGGTTAAAAAAAGTAAAATACTAATTTGCTCTCCCTTACCTCATGTTATCCTTTAAGCCATTATGGATATTTCTTGTGCAGTATGCATAAGTGTTATTTTTCCTCTCTTTTGGAAAAGTTTTCTCCTCCAGATTTTCATAGGTTGTTTCCTCTCTTATTTTTCCTTGTCTCCAAGAGTTAATAGCCTTGTACCTCTTTTAGGAAAGGAATTCTTTCTCTTGTCTTGTTGTACAAACTTGGTACTACAATGCTTTGCAAAATGACCAGGATTATTGCATCTAAAACATATAACATTGTAGCCTAGAGCAACAGAACTATAGCTTTTCCTTGGAAACCAATAAGAACTTTGGTTATTGTGCCTTAAATAATCACATCTTTCAAGTGCTCTACAATCTTTCTCTATGTGACCAACTTTGTTACAACTGTAACATATAATATTGTAACTTTGTTTTGACAGTCTACAAGAACTTTTGTTCCATTCACAATCACTTCTAGCATGAGCTCTACAATCTCTAGCTCTATGATGAAAATATGACATGAAAAACAATAAATATGGAACTGTGAGTAATTGTACCTTATTGTTTTCTTTGACCTGATAGGTGAAAATCTTGAGGATCTACTTGTCCTTCTACCTTCATCAACACATTTATCTTCTATTTGACCTTCAGGAGTAGTATGATCACTCAAATATACCTTCTTCCTAGGTGTATTTCTTGCCCTAGAAGATTGTCCTTCATCATATCCTAATCTTGTGGTGTCTTTATAGTGTTTTTGTTTTCCCAACATTTCAAGCAACTTGCTTGTGCTTTCTTCAAACTCCTGATATCTCTTAGACAGGTCCTTGAGACCTTCATATTCTTTTCTTAGATTGATAATTTCTATTTCTAATTTCAGACATTCAATTCCTTTCACCTCAAGATCAAAAGTTTTTACATCTATTATTCTTTTGGCTTCCTCTATTTTTGTCTTTATGCTAATAGTTAGCTTATTTGAATCTTCAACTTGATGTCTTAAATCTACAATCAAGTTTCTTGCCTCTTTAATTTCTAAAGAAACTTTTGCAAGATCAGAAAGTACCTTTTTCTTGGATTCTTCTTCTTCTTGAAGTTGGTCTTCTAATCTTTGGTTTTCTTTACTGAGTTGCTTGATTTCATCCAAGGCACACAAGAGTTCTCTTGCAACATCTACTTGACAATCATCTTCATCTAAATCCTGTCCATCTTCATCCATAAAGAGGTTTTCTTCTGTGCCATCAATCTTAACAGTAAAAACATCTTTTCTTTCATCACACTTTATATCATCATTTAGGGGGGACACATGCAACAACTCATCACATTACTTGACTAGGGTTTGTTAAACAACCTTTTGCTTGGCTTCCTTCTTTTCTCTATTTCTTTTACACTTTCCCATGGTACTCCACTATCAGGACCTACCAAATCCATTTAGACTTCTATAGGGAACCTATGCTCTGATACCACTTGTTGGAGTACTTGACAACACTGAGAGGGGGGGGGGAATGAATCAGTGTTGTAAAAAACAAGACACTTTATTCACTTTTATTACAAACTTTAAAAATAGAAGGTTGTTGATTTAGGCTTTATCAATGCAAGAGACTGTGCATTAAAGAACTAAACAAACAAGTATAAAGGACAAATGAATCATGCAACAAATGAGACCATAAGACACATATTTTAGGAGTGGAAAACCCTCTTGGGGTAGAAAAACCACTCAGTAAATGTCTCATTAGCTTATTCAAAAATCATGCCTCATTGGCTATAGAAAAATGTCTCACTGACTTTTTATCACTGCCTCACTGGCTTGTCTTTATCATTGCCTCACTAGCTATTTGTGCCTCACAAGATTTTATACAATATCATGAATACAATAGAGAATTTGAATCAATACAGAGGATTACTCTATTTTCTTACAATCTAGTTCTTGATTATCTCATTATTTGAGATTCAAGAATTAACTCTGCACATCAACTCAAGATAGATATTGCATTAACACTTTGTTACAAACTCAATGATAGTTACAGGTTTTGTATATATAACATTTCACAATGCCTTCCTTCTTTCATGAAATAGTTTAAACTTGTAACAGAACCATTCCAACTATCTCTGGTAGTTTATAACTGAAACAATAACTATCAAGATCAAATGGTCGAGTAGACCCATTTAGAAGAATGTAGAACCTTTCACAAAGCCTTTTTCATTCATATATTTTCCAAACTGATTTAAGTAACTAGAAGAATAAGAAATGTCTTTCCAACAGGTAGTTACCAAAACTTAATCATATGAAAGCAAGATAAATAGAGTATTAACAAACTACCTTTAAGATCATTGCAAGAGACCCTAGTGTCGATTCATGTGGGTGTAACATTCTCAAACCCTAACAGAACCAGAGAATGAGTTTATCAACAGTTTACAAACCCCTAACCTCAAACTCAACTATCTCAAAATAAATTGTTTGTCATTCTTCATCTCATAATTGTTTTCAACAAAGAGATAAGTGAAGTATATGAATCAACAAAGCTTATTTCCTTTTTCTCATATTTTCTATGTTACGAGACTGTATTACATACTATTCAAAAACAATGAATAAATTCCATAAGTAGCTAACAACTAAAAAAAGTTTCTATGCCTTTGAGTTCCACAAAGCTAAAAATAACTATCAAGCTCACTTGTAGCTCACAATAACCCGGGCATTGTCAAATCACAAAAAAATGCATCATGATTATACAAGATTTTTAATCTTTTGCATATAGTTGAAACCCTAGGTCGAAAGCCAACATGTCTCTAAGTTCAACTTTACGAAATGAAACTTCAAAAAAAGTTTTTCATTGTTTACACCTTTGACTGGCAACCCCGATGTACCCTAAAAAGCCCGGTGACAAAGAATACAAAACATCAACATTTACCTGCTAAACAAGCCCAATACCTACTGAGCAGGTTCTTCACTTAAGTGACCCGAAAAAACTTTTGATTATATTGGAAATTCAAACCAAATCAATAAACTTTAACCTTTCATAAATGAAATGATGCCATCATAACAAGGCTATCGACCAAGACTATGATCATAACCAAGTTGACAACTTTAAACCACAACATGCCTTCACACTTTATCAATGACAAAGTCAATAATAAATCATCATTTGTGTGCACCAAAACCAAGTATAATGCAAATATAATAAGCACCAAATTTTGTCAAATTTCCTTTACCAAAGGCAAAAATAATAGGATCTTAAATAGCAAATTAAAGCATAATGAAATTGATGTAACAAAGTGCTACCACCAAACAATATCATTGTAGCATAAAATATCAAATGCCAAGAGTGCAGTCACAGAATTAACCAGGTGCCAAATAATGTCATTGTAAACCACATTATGCAATTTTGAGCCCACTGTAATGCCAAAAACCACAATACCACTGCAATGAGATAACCAATGCCTAGCACACCAACTTGCATCAAATGCTAAACATATTAACTATGTCATACTCAGTGTGAATAACATCATGGATACCATCCTATTACCAATACCAACACTACCTGTCATACCAAGTCAACCAAATGTTGCCAAGACCACTGTCACATATAACAATAACCAAATACCTCCGCCAACTTCCATGATACAACTATCATATATAATTACAACTGTCATACATAATCCAAAGTCAACTATCATTGTTCACTATACCAAAGTGCCACAAACCTAAGAGTTTGTGTATTTGTCATCAAGGACAACAACTGAGAGGGCAACAATAGAACATGGCTCCAAAGAGGTAAAACCATCTTGTAATGTAGCCATGTAGTGTGAAGAGCTTTAGTCAATGATCTAGGTATCAAGCTGTGAAGCAATAGAAGCTAGGGCCTTACCCTTTCCTTTCCCCTTATGTTTATCTATGCCCTTTGAAGATTCCTAAGATAAACTCTATTTGATAGAATTAGGCATCCTGATGTTGTTCTTTTCAAGAAGATGTGTGAGGTGATCAATTCATTTTTGTAAACACTTGTGTTCATCATGACTAGGTTTCTTACAATAGACACACTTTGCCTTCTCCTTCTTAGACTTATCACCTTTGGAAGAAGAGGCTTCATTAGCTACTTTTGGAGCAGTCAGTTTCTGATCTTGTTTCTTCTCTCCTTGATTTTGTTGTTTCTTATTATTCTTATCAGACCATTTCTAATCTTTAGTTCCTTGATTTGTAGCCAAGGCATGAGATTTAGAGGGCTTAATTGTGCCCATTTGAACCAATTTATCTTTCTCCTTTGTGAGTTCATTTGCAAAATCATCAAAAGAAGGCATTGTATAATTGGTTCTTAAGGCACTTTTGTGGCATGAAATGTAGAAACAAACACAAAATAATTAGGACCAAGCTTGGAAAGAATACTCAAGATCAATTAAGAATCTTTCTTCTAAATCCCACACTATTTCAACTACAATCTTATGGCCTTGAGCTTAGTGAAGAAGTCCTAAATGGTATCAAAACTAGTAGGACTTAACCCTATGAGCTCATTCTCTACTAGATGTCATCTAATTTCATCTTGAGTACCAAAGAGATTTTCCAAAGTGGTCCATACAACATTTGGTGTAGAAACATATTCAATATGAAAAAGCTTCCAGAAGCTTGATCTAACTTATTAAACCATTTAAGATTTTATGCATCTATAGTATATTTATCTTCAAGCTCCATTGTTTCTCTATACAACCCTTTCCTCTTTAGATAGTTTGTCATTTTATATTTTCAATCAAAGTAGTTGTAGGGCATGAGTATTGGAGCTATATTTTGATCCATTTTAGTGTAGAAAAAAATTGCTTGATGTAGTTGTGCACAAAAAGAGAATACAGAACCTCAAAGAAAGAACACAAGAAACCCCCCATTTTCGCTCAATCAAAGAACTCCCCAAGAAAGTATGATTTGATGCTTTATTAGGCCAAGAGGTGTTCTACAGTCATATCGGGGTTGGGATGAGAGCACTCATTTTTTCTGCCTAAATTTATAGAAAAAAATCTAAAATTCAAAAAAGGAAACTTATTTTCATTTGAAGATCATTGGTTCCAATTTCCTTTTTGTTCCATAGTTTTTGTGATTTTCTTATTTTCAATTTCTTTTTTGATTTTTAGTTTTTTAATTTTTTCCAATTTGTTTTATAGTTTTGACTTTTTATTTTTTCCATTTTTTTGGGGGGTTTTTATTTTTTATTTTTTCCAATTTCTTTTTTGGTTTTTTTTTAAATTTCTTTTTCAAATAAACTATGGAAAAGAGATATCCCTCAGTGTAGTTTAGATATATATTTTTAAATATAAATATACTAGTATTTAGTGCAATTACAAATTGCACTAGCAAGATATACTAAGTTGACTTGATCTCAATGCTTTACAAAATTCTCAACAAATGAGTATATGTTGAAAGTATAATCTTGGAACAAAACCAAGTGGAATAAATAGCACCATTGTGAAGTACTCAAAAGATCATACACTTTTAAAAAAAGAATTGTGGTGTAAGAGCACCCCTTTAACAAGATGAATATGCACAAGAGGGAGAAGAATAAGGCTTTAATATGTTTTAGACATTTCATGTTACCATGTAGCATTTTTATGTTGGCATTTCATGTTTGTAAACATCAAATTTGACATTTTAGACATGTTGGGTTATGTGGAGGATTAAACCAAGGTGTCTTATCATTAGGTATTTTGCTGTCTTATGCAAAATAGGTGTCATGGGATTAGTTAGGGTTTGTGACTATAATCTTGGTTTAATCAAAATCCTAAAAATAGAGGAGGGGAGTCGGTAACAAAATAAGGAAGGTGGTCGAGAAAAGTTAGTCTTCAACCTTCAGAATTATCAAATAATTAAATCTCTGTAATCAGCCTGTGTTCGATAAAGTTGGAATGAAGAAATAGAAATTATGTGAATTGTGTTCTACCAATTCTGGATTTTGTGTAAATTCCTTGTATATCAATATCGTTTTGTATATTATTTGTATAGAGTTGCTTTGTATTTAATTTAGTTCTCCTGTGGTTGAGATGTATGATTAAATCCATTCCATTGGTGGATTTCTATGAAATCAGTGGAATGGATTGTGTATATTAGTTTTCTGTTTGTTTTCCTTTTTGTTCAATGGGCATGGCAGAATAAGAATCATAGAATCCGTTATAGAGGAAGTTATCAGTGGAACATGCAAATATACATTTTATGTATATCTATCAATTGTATGTCGGGGACAGTCTGAATATATCACATTTGCATACGAGCAACCTCCTTTGTATATGCTGTGAAGAATGGTCTATGTAAAAGTCTTTTCGAGTTAAGTTTATGATTGTTAGTCGAATATACAAATAGTGTGTATATCACTAATCTATCAGGTATATTTTGTGAGTATATCACCATCACATGTTTCTATGTATTGCACAATTGTCTATCATTGTTGCATATAGTCAAATGTACATTGTAAATGTACGAGTCTGTCAGTATACAAAAGAGAGAAAGTTGTAGTTTCATTCGGTATACAAGGAAGTCAACAAGGGGGTCAAACCCATTAAATGCATATCTAATTTGTATGTTTTTGAATGTATATTGAAATATACAATCCACAGATACATCAGGTTGAGATGCATTAGGTCACCGGCAGTGAAGGTAAAGGGAACCAGTACAGTAAGTCATGTCTTGTATATGAGCTTTGCTTGTATGTGGTGAGACATACAATGGGGAAGTAAAGGTCGAGGGTCCCACCATATGCATGTTCTGAATGTATATTTGGAATGCATGTGAAGAATGTAAATTACAAATGTACATTGGGGATATACAAACAGTGGGTATATCACAGTTGTACTTGAAAACAATTCATGTATATCCTGCATTTGCACGTTGAAGATTGTATATGCGAATGTATATTGTTAATGTACATTTTCGTGAGGTGCAATGAGGACCGACTACAGCAGTCAAAAGGGTTGGAGATACAATTGGCTGCCTGTGATAGAAGGTCAGGTAATGTATATACAAGCCAAGTTGAGAATGTGATTAATAAGCATTTCACTGTTGAATTGAAAGGTTTTTCCGTTGTACCCGCTCTGCATCAAGTGGTATTTGAGTGAAGGAGTATCTTTTGGGAAGAAGCAACAGACAAAATGTCAGACGAAGAGGGATCATCAAAGTGTAATGCCCTGCCATGAATACCTTAGAGAAATTCACATTTACGCTACATGAAACAGGAATTTTTTTTTTTAAATGAATAAGATAGCAAGGTAATGTTAACATATCTAGTTACACCATTTAAACTTACAACATGTTCTCTAAGGTTTCAAGGTTGCATTACTTACAAATCAACTAACATAATTTAACATACACTACTAACATCAATAACGTGATCTAAATCTAATGCACAATTGACTGACATAGTCATATTCATTGCATGTCATCAAATAATATAATTTACATGATCAAATACGTAACCATGATGTTTTCCTTACACATAAGTACATCATTACATTATTTACAATGCCATCTTCTGTCTACATCAAAATTACATATATTATGAGTGATCTGATACACAAGTCTGGTACAAGATTATACACATAGATCTTCCTCAACTGGTACAAGAACAATTGTCTTAAAACTGAGATAATCTTTTCTGCACATGAACTTTGACAAGGAATAACAAATGGATAAGAAAGCTCTTCCACCTGACCATGTGGAACCCTAAGGTCTACCCCCCGAGCCAGGAGTTAACATGAGGTCCCAAACAATAACAACAGTCAGGTAGACAAAAGACTAACATGAACAAGGATGACCAAACTCCAATACAACACATGACAATAACATAAACAACACAACACAACTTCCAGAGGCGACACATAACATATGTGGAGAGACCATACAAGGAACGCTAGGTTGTAGTAGGGAGAGTATCATCGCACGGTCCTAGCATGGGTTACCCTGGCAGTCTCTCACCAGACACCGGCCCCCATCTATGTTTACCTTGGCAGCCTCTCACTAGGCATCGGCCCCATAGGGTGACACATGCGGAATCGACCTTCCTTTTGTGAGGACAAGGAAGTCAATCATGGCGACCAGGCCTTCTCAACCCATCCTTAGTATAAACGTGCATTATAGGCCTAGGTGAGGAAATCCATTAATCTTGTTAGTGTAAAATCTACCCTTTCCCTGTAGTTCATTTTATGTTATCACTTGCTTAATCTACTTTCAACGGGTTACCCTGGTGACCACTTTGGGCGCTGGCCCCACATTGAAAGCCACTCTCCTTGCTAACACCTAGTAAACCTCAACCATCATACATGGTATTATAACAATACACATTCATGTTCACTGCAAGGCATAGACCCTCTTGCATTCCAAATAGAATCATAACACCAATTGTTAAACAATGCCTATAGCATTACAACACTTTACTCTTTTTACAGATTCCAAGTCTCTCCATACGACAATTATGACAAAACAGATACAATATAATCACAAGTGGTTTGATATCTCATTCAGAGAATATTACTTTACAAAACACATTAACAACTTAACCCATACTTCATTATACTTCACACTAACTAGAACCACATGTTCGTTATAACATCACAATACTAAAACACCTATCCACATGTCGCACGTACTCAACTATGACATACTAAGCCTCTGGAATTCATGTTTGACTACTTACAATTCGACTCTTTACGACAACAGAAATACTTAACTCATACAATTCAATACAGTTCTAGAGTTAACACTACAATTTCTTCTCAGTTTAATGTAGACGACATTCGTAATAAAATCAACAGTGGATTACATTAACTCTTTTTTCAAACCAAATGATTTTAAATTAAATGCATTACATTACAACTAATTATCTAAATATTCTCCATATTGTTTCTAAAAGATAAATTACATAACTACAACAATTCATTCTTAAAAGAATCACTCAAGTCAATTATACTATTTAATTCCTACTTACCCTTATGATATTCGCATTATCCTATCAATACGATCTTTATCATCTTTCTTTTAGACTTGACCAATTAATTTTACTCTTCCAAGTGACGAAATGAATAATAACGCTAAGATGGGTATCATATAATTATATAGCAATTACACGAGGAAAATTCAATGACGAACATTAATGTTGTTGTTCCTCAAGGTTCTGCCTTCATACGGTCTTTCCAGACATTCCATTAACCTCAACCAGATAAGATAGTTTAATATGCTTTGCCTTTCTTCGTCGAAATGATGTCTCCGAAATGATTTAATCAAAGGTGACTAATTTTGTCAAAGAAGAAGATCGGGACTGGCCATTTCTTGAACTGTCAACACTTGATAGATGTATAGACTATGTTTTGTTTCCATGGCATCCTAGTTTTCATGTGGATGCTTTCACTATAACTGTTCAGCCGTTGTAATCTATTGAATTGCAATCATATGTCGTAGAGGAGGTGTAAAATTGTTATTGATTGTTTTACCATTGAAATGGATGATATTTGTTTAGGTTAATGACTTCCGGTAGCGTCCCTTAAACTTGCAAATTTGATAAAATTGACGGCATCATACTTTAACAATTTTCTCTCTCTATTGATATGTATCATGGAAGGCAATGATCACAGAAAAAGAACAATCTAGGTTTGTTGAATACACTATTTGTGTTTTCCAAAGACGTTCTTCAAATACCCTGCGTATGGTTAATACTTCTTACTGTTGTGCAGATTTCCAAACATGAAAGGTGTGAATATAAATTTAGAATATGGTAGAATTGCCTCCCTTTCTAGTTTAATTTCTGACAAAAGTTTACACAGCTTAACTCTCCTTTTGTAACTATCATCACAGAATACATACAATTGATCATTGTGTGTGCATAGTTTACCTCCTTGGCTATGCTGGCCTACCAGATGGAGTCCTGAACTTTATCATTGAGTTTTCTGCTAACTCGTCGCTGGGAGTATCTTGGTGTCTGCTGATATCTTCATTACTTTTCAATCATTCTTTAGAGCTTGACCGTGAGGTTATACATACACTATTTTAGATCTGATGACATTCTAATTACTTATTAATTTTGAGATTTAGTTGGATTCACCTTCCTTCCATATGCTTGTTGATCTTTGATTAGGGTTTGGTAACGATGAGGCATTAAAGTAACAACATCGTCACTACTATCAACCGCCCAAGACTATTATGCAGAAATTCAAGACAGCAGGCTATCCAAAATGGATTAGTTGAGACGATTCAAGCCTTTCCTTTGTTTCTATTCATACCCCATTCAACTTGCCTCACATCTTGCATTTTAATGTGTTCGCCTATGTTATCGGCTTTCAAATCAATAAAACTTATTTTAATTTCTTTTTAACCAGAAATGTTTCCTCATACAATACATGGGTTGCAGGAGAATACTCAGTGTGAATTTGTTATCACTTTAGGAATTCACACCTGATTCGTAATATGGTTGTAATGCCAACATGGAGTCTACTGTAGATAATTAATAGCTGAGGATAAATGTTATTTGTAGAAGATCACACCGTTGAACATATGAAGGGGAGTTTGTTACCCTAGAGATTTGCGGTGGCCCTATTGAGGCGCCCTGGACCTTATCAACATACACCTGAGATATGCACCAATTTTAAGGACACATTTCTCATGAGTTGTGAAGCTCTTAAAGAAAAATTTAAGAATATTCATTGCAATCACTGAGGATGGGTTATAATGACGGTGTCTGAAACCTTCAAGCAATTGTAATGAGTAAAAGTAATTTCTGCGGAAAGTTGTGATGCCATTGCATCCAAACTAAGATCTCAAATGGAATGCTCTATGCTTGATTCTTCTCCATCATTTAATCAACTATTACAAATGATGTGTTTTCTATTAATAAACTTGATGGAAGATAGAAGAGGAATGTATAGCTTTTTACAGACTCCTCTACAGACCCAACGATCTACAGGTGAAACCGTCCTTTGAGGTATAACGATTGCAGAAGTGACAGAATGATCCGGCAAATGGAGTGGGAGGGAAACAATTAATCAACAAATTTCATTGAGCAGAATTTGATTTAAAGACCTAAGAATTGTACTGCCAAAATGTGGAGGAGACAACTACAGAAATGAGCACCTAATTTATGCATCAATAGAGGAAACTCAGAATATAGATTGTTTGTAAAATGGAGAAAATTTTAAAGCAGAAATTCAACCAAACAATCTATTTGGAAAAAAAGAAACAAACAACACCATCATTTGCAGATTCAGAATTAAAGGAAAGGGATTAGGCATTCAATGGAACCTGGCTGCGATGTTGATCCAGGCAATACCACTTCAACACTATATTCCAAGCTTTCTTTTCCAGTCACCTTCTTCCCCCTTTCTTCTCCCCTTTCCTGCAATCCTTCTCCCTCTTTCCTTAAACCCTCCACTTCTCAGATCTGTTAATCCGTTATCCAACATTTAGGGTTTTTATTAATTAATTAAATTAAATCATTGCAACTACCTAAACTATACAACTCTAAAATAATTTTATTTTATTAATTAAATCTTACAATTTAACTTACAACTAATTTATTTATTTAAATATTCAATGCAAATAATATTATATTCAATAATACAAAGTTTCTTACAACTATTAATTCACAATTTTACCTCCCATAAAACTATAATTTATTTACAACAATTATTAACAATTATCGACATTAACCATTACGCTCCATTATTGACTTTAACCATTATATTTAATTATCAACATTATATTTTCTATATAATAATTCTATTTAATGTACAACTCTTCCTTACACACATAAACACCTTTTGACCTAGTTAGACTTCAAGGTGTAACATTACCTGTTTGCAAGTCATGATCAAATGATAGACAATGAGCACAAAAGTAAACTGACAACTAGACAACAATGATAGGGGACCTCACGTTAACTCCATACAACCATTCCATTGGAGAAGGCACGCTCAGACCTGGTAAATCAGGTGGGGTCGGTGCCTAGTACCTGCATCCTGCAGCAACCGCACGATCAAACATAACAAGATATATATATCCAGATGCAGTCATTTGTGAATGGAAATCGTAGTGTGGTAGGGTACTTGAGTGCAAGTAATACGACACTATTCCATTCATGTTCATGTATAAACAAATAACTATATTGAACAATATTTCTAGTTACTCATCAACAACATAAAACAATCAATTATCTTTACAATCAAATAGAGCAAATAACATCAAAGCATCTATAGCATCTAATATATTTATCAAGTTGTAAAGCACAGAATTCAACATCAACCACTGTTATCATAATGATTAGATCCATAATCAATTAAAATAATAACAAGGAATCCATCATCAAATGATCTAAGATACTGTCATAATGTCGAATCCTACTAAGCAATCATCAATCTGACAGACGACAAGTTGAGGGACACTACACAGAGTACCCAACAAAGATGACCAACGCTGAATTGGCAGCCTTAGTGAGAAAGCAAATGGCAGAGAGCATATCAACTTAGGCTCATAATCAAGCTTTGAAAGAAGAGGTAGAGAAGTTGAGGGACAGAGTAGAGAAGGGAGAAGAAGATTCTAGTAAGCGAGAAGAAAGGGATGAAGAGAAAATCCCTAAGCAGGAAGAGATAGAGGTTCCTGTAGACTAGAGACCCTTAGTTAATGCCCTCAAATCCATGGAGAGAAGGACCATGGATATAAAAGTAGACCTGCCAGTGTTTGTAGGAAAAATGGAACCTGATTCAGTGATGGAGTGGATGGACTCCCTGAATAACTTCTTTGAGACTGAGGAGATACCAGACCACCAGAGGGTGAGAATGGCCCAATCCAAAATAAAAGGGGCTGTACTAAATGGGTGGAGATTCATCCATGATGACAGGGTGAAAGAAGTAAATAATAGAGTTGCTACTTAGAAGAAAATGATGGCTTTAGTGAAGGAGGCCTATGTTCCATTGGATTACAACATCTAATTACATAAGAGGAAACAAAACTTGAAGCAAAAAGAGTTAGATGTTAGCTCATATATAGAAGAGTTCATGAAACTATGTGTCAAGACAAAGGTAAAGGAAAATGAAGAAGAGAAGGTGGCAAGGTACCTCAATGGATTGAGGTTTTCTATCCAAGAAGACATAAATCTACATAACCCAAAGACAGTCCAAAAGTGCTACCAATTGGCACTCAAGGTGGAAGAGAAATTCAAGAGAAGACAAGAGCAGAACAGTAGAGGAAAAGGGAGATAGCAAAGGGGAGGAAGAAGTCCTTTCAGAGGCAGAGGAAATGGATTTGGATTCCAAGGTGAATCAAACCAAGAGAGCAACAAAGGAGACAACAGTCAAACTCAAGGGGGAAGTTACAATCAAAGAGGAAACTTTAGGGGTAGAAGACCACTATTTAGAGGAGGATCTCAGGGAAGAGGACCTATCAGATGTTACAGTTGTAACCAAGAAGTCCATATAGCCAGCAGATGTCCAAGAAAGGCAACTAGTTTAATAGGAGAAAGGAAGATAAATCTGATCCAAGAATCTGATTGCCAAAGTGTGGCAAGCTCCAACACTTTTCAAAGTGTGAATGCTCTTGATAGTTATGGATATCCAGAGAAAGGAGAATCTTTGATGATGAGGAGAGCAATGACCACCGTGAAGGTGCCTAATAAAGAACCCCCACAAAGGAAGTCTCTCTTTAGACCTACTTGCAAGGCAGGAGGAAAGGTATGTAAAGTTCTGATTGACTCCAGATCCACTAAAAATTTTGTGTCATTTGAAATGGTAGAAAAGCTTAAGCTTAGAAGACTACCACATCCTTGCCCATACAAGATCTCATGGCTCACCCAAGGTCAGCAAACAGTTGTGGAAGTGAAATTTCAAATTGGACCATACAAGGATAGGTTATTGTTTGACATTGCCAAGATGGATGCTTGCCATCTCCTATTTGGAAGACCATGGTAGTATGACTTGAAAGCACACCATGATGGAGTTAGAAACACATATTCAATCACCAAGGATAGTAAGGTGATAGAGTTGCTACCATTGATGGAGAATGAGGTAGAATTAAAAGGGAAAGAAGTCAAGGTGATGATGGTAGAAGGCAAACAATTCACGAAAGAGATAGTAGAAGAAGGAGCAGTTGCATATGCTCTAATTCCATGCCTAAAGGTGAACAAGGAGCAGCAGCAAGAAGTTAAGGGAGAGAAGAGGCAAAAGTTCATAGATTTGGCTATCCAAGAGCTATTGGACAAACACAAAGGCATCATCTTTGATGGAATGCCAAGGTCCCTACCACCTATGAGGGACATCAACCATTGCATAGATCTAATCCCAAGATCTACACTTCCAAACAAAGTAGCATACAAGATTACCCCAGAGCAAAATATAGAGGTAGCAAGGTAGATTGAGGAATTGTTGGAGACAGGCCTAATTGGCAAGAGCTTAAGTCCATGTGCAGTACCAGCTGTACTAGCACCAAAGAAGGAAGGCACTTGGAGACTCTATACTAAGTCAAGAGCTATCAACAAGATAACAATTAGGTATAGGTTCCCAATCCCTAGGATAGAAGATTTGCTTGATTGCTTGGGGGGTGCTAAATATTTTATAAAAATAGATTTAAAGAGTGGCTATCATCATATTAGGATTAGGCCAGGAGATGAATGTAAAACTGCATTTGAGACCAATGAGGGGTTATATGAGTGGAAGGTCATGCCTTTTGGTTTTTCAAACACCCCTAGTAGCTTTATGAGGTTGATGAATGAGGTCTTGAGGGAATTCATGGGAAAATTTGTCATAGTATATCTAGATGACATCCTAATTTTAAGTAATGCAAGGGGAGAACACCTCAACCATACACACTTAGTCCTCAAAAAGTTACATGAAGAGCAGTTAATGATCAACTTAGGAAAGTGTTTGTTCATGCAGGAAGAGTCCATCTATTTGGGATTTGTCATCTCACATAACAAACTGAAAATGGATCAAGAGAAGGTAAGTGCCATATTGTCTTGGCCAACACCTAAAACCTTGAATGATGTTAGAAGTTTCCATGGGTTAGCAAACTTTTATAGGAAGTATATAAAGGGGTTTAGTCATGTTTGTGCACCCATGCTTGACACCATAAAAGGAGGATAGAAGTGCAGATTCACTTGGACAAAGGAGGCAGATAATTCATTTGAAACATTGAAGAAGAAGGTGGTAGAGCAGCTAGTCCTTGCACTTCCTGACTTCAACAAGATTTTCCAGGTAGAATGTGATGCAAGTCACATGGAAATTGGAGCAGTACTCAGTCAAGAAGGTAGGCTATTGCATTTTTTAGTGAGAAACTAAATAATGCTAAGAAGAGATACTCATCCTATGATTTGGAGATGTATGCTTTAGTCCAGTCACTAAAAAAGTGGAGGCATTACTTGATGCCAAAAGAATTAATAGTATTCATAGATAATCAGGCCCTTAGTTTCATAAACAGTCAAGAGAAGCTAAACCATAGGCATTTGAAGTAGGTGGAGACTTTACAAGCTTTCACCTTCACACTCAAGCACAAGGGGTCAAGAACAAAGTAGCAGATGCTTTGAGCAGGAGGGCTCTAACCATCAAGCAGATCCAGTTGGAAAGTGTTGGCATTGACTCTTTGAAGGCCATGTATGATGCTGATGAAGATTTTGGAGAGATATACCAAGTATGTACTTCCTTTGGTGATAAATATCATGCTGAGTTCTCTGAATTTTTGATCCAAGATGGATTACTTTTCAAGGGTGGATAGTTGTGTATTCCAAGATGTTCTATGAGACTAAATATCATTAGAGAGAAACATTGTGGGACCATGGTGGGACATTTTGGTCTAGATAAGACTTTTGATCTTGTGAAGAGACATTACTGCTGGCCCAAGTTACAGTCAAATGTGAGAAAATTTGTGGAAGCATGTGTGATATGTCAAAAGGCAAAAGGGAGATCCACTAATGCAGGGTTGTATCAGCCACTACCCATTCCATCTAGACCGTGGGAGAGCATAAGCATGGACTTTGTATTGGGTTTACCTAGGACAAGGAAGGGATATGATAGTGTTTTTGTTGTAGTAGACAGATTTAGTAAAATGGCACACTTCTTGCCATGCAAAACCACTTGTGATGATTCATATGTTGCAGATCTATTTTTCAAAGAAATAGTAAGGATACATGGTTTACCATTGAACATAGTGTCAGATAGAGATGTAAAGTTTATTGGCCATTTTTGGAGGACTCTTTGGAAGAAGCTTGGAAACAATTTGTCCTTCTCATCTGCCTACAATCCTCAAATAGATGGTTAGACCGAAGTGGTTAACCGTTCATTGGGAAATCTGTTAAGGTGTTTGACAAAACAGTATGGAGAGAAGTGGGATAATATTCTGTCACAAGCAAAATTTTCCTATAATGATACTATCAATAGGAGTACAGGGAAGTCACCTTTTCAGGTGGTATATGGTATTCATCCCAGAGGTATTTTGGATTTGAGAGATCTGCCTAAAAGAGAGCCTAGTAGTGTGGATGGAGAAGCTTTTTCATCAGCCATCAAGGAGGTGCATGATCAAGTCAAGAACCAACTTCAACAAACTACATTGAAGTACAAAACATATGCTAATAAAAAGAAGAGACATGTACAGTTTGATATTGGAGATTTGGTATGGGTTAATCTGAAGAAGGAGAGACTCCCAAAAGGCAAATATACCAAGCTAATGCAGAGGAAGATTGGACCATGTCAAATTTTGATGAAATGTGGGCAGAATGCTTATGAGATCCAACTTCCTCCTGATCTTGGATTGTCACCCATTTTCAATGTATGTGGTTTGACTCCATACAAGCCAAATGCAGATGTAGAACAGGAACCATTGTAGGATGCAGCAGATGATGATATTCTTAAGCATGATCCACCAAAGTTGAAGAAGATATTAGACTCAAGAGTGACAAAGAAGACAAGGGACAAAGAGTACATGGAGTACTTGGTAGCTTGGCACGGGCAACCTGTTTCTAAGGCAGTTTGGATGACTGAAGATCAAATTACAAAATATGGTGTAGACTTTCAAACTCTGATCTCAAGTGGGCTTGAGATCTCTTCTCCCAGGGAGTATGGTGTAGGAGCACCCCTTCAACAAGATGAATATGCACAAGAGGGAGAAGAGTAAGGCTTTAATATGTTTTAGACATTTCATGTTACCATGTAGCATTTATATGTCATTGTCAAAAGTAGCACTTTTATGTTGGCATTTCATGTTTGTAAACATCAAATTTGACATTTTAGACATGTCAGGTTATGTGGAGGATTAAACCAAGGTGTCTTATCATTAGGTATTTTTCTGTCTTATGCAAAACAGGTGTCATGGGATTAGTTAGGGTTTGTAACTATAATCTTGGTTTAATCAAAATCCCAAAAATAGAGGAGGGGAGTTGGTAACAAAACAAGGAAGGTGGTCAAGAAAAGTTAGTCTTCAACCTTTAGAATTATCAAATAATTGAATCTCTGTAATCAGCCTGTGTTTGATAAAGTTGGAATGAAGAAATAGAAATTCTGTGAATTGTGTTCTACCAATACTGGATTTTGTGTAAATTCCCTGTATATCAAAATCGTTTTGTATATTATTTGTATAGAGTTGCTTTGTATTTAGTTTAGTTCTCCTGTGGTCGAGATGTATGATTAAATCCATTCCACTAGTGGATTTCTATGAAATTAGTGGAATGGATTGTGTATATTAGTTTTTTGTTTGTTTTCCTTTTTGTTCAATGGGCATGGCAGAATAGGAATCGCGGAATCCATTACAGAGGAAGTTATTGGCAGAACATGCAAATATACATTTTATGTATATCTATCAATTGTATGTCGAGACAGTCTGTGAATATATCACATTTGCATATGAGCAACCTCCTTTGTATATGCTGTGAAGAATGGTCTGTGTAAAAGTCTTTCCGGGTTAAGTTTATGATTGTTAGTCGAATATACAAACAGTGTGTATATCGCTAATGTATTGGGTATATTTTGTGAGTATATCACCATCGCATGTTTCTATGTATCGTACAATTGTCTATCGCTATTGCATATAGTCAAATGTACATTGTAAATGTACGAGTCTGTCAGTATACAAAAGAGAGAGAAAGTTGTAGTTTCATTTGGCATACAAGGAAGTCAACAGGGGGGTCAAACCAATCAAATGCATATCTAAGTTGTATGTTTTTGAATGTATATTGAAATATACATTCCATAGATACATCGGGTTGGTTGGTGCCTGAATTCACTGTCAGTTAATTTAGCAATTTTCATGCAGGCACCTTCCCAAAAAATCCAAAAAAATTTAAGTTTTGGGGCCCCTCAGTGTTTTTCAAGCATCTGCATCAGAGTTCTTGAGGAGGTGGTCTTCATGTTTTCTTCATCGGCATAAGTTTGTATTTGTCTTGGCGATCATGATGGTAGCAGTCATATCTTCTTCCATCGCCAAGACTTTGTGTTATCGGCGAAGGAAATTTTTGTTCCACTGAAGGAGTTGGTCAGGTCGATAAGGATTTGGAGCGGTCATTGCCGAGAGTAGTATTGTCAGCCAAGGGGTTTTTTGTTGCTCCGATAGACAAGAGTCAACCCGATGAAGTATTGTTTTTGAGGTTTGAACCTCGCTGGTTAACCTCAGTGTGGAACCTCACCATTGAACCATCGGTACAATGGGTTCACGAGGTTAAGTTTGTGTTGCCAACTGAGGATGTGTTTTGTTTGTTAGCATTGGGGTGACTTGTGTGGTCAGCGTAGGTGTTTTGTGGCTTGCCGACAGTCTAGGTCTCGCCGATGAGGATTTTGGAGTGCTATCGCCAAGACTTTGGCTATCGGATGAGTGGGCAAGTATTGAGCCGCCGACGGCGTATGTTTGGCTGATGAGGAGTCATCGGCGTGTGTCTTGCCGAGTGGGCTTTCATCGGAGTGATCGACATTATCAGTAGGAGTTGTTATATCGGCAGAGGAGTTTCTTGCTAGGCCGACGGTGTTGGTCTAGCTGATGGTGAAGGTGCTGTCGGGGAGACTTGGTAGATCAGCGAGGGTCTGGAGAGTTTGCCCGATGGTTCATCTCTGGCCGATGGAGGGGAATGTAATGTAGCGGTCAGTGATACAATTGAGATCGATGAGAGATTTGTGGGGTAGGCCGATGGTAGAAGTTTGGCTGATGGGCTTTTGGAGAAGGAGCATATATCAAGCGTAGCAAAAGCACTCGACACCTATTATACATGTGGCCATGTTTTTAAAATACTGAAGGGGTCTCTGCACCATGCATTGGGATTAATCTCCCTGCATAATTTGAACCTACGGTGAAGCACATTTTGGCAGGAAGCTCCATTTCGAATGCTGTGACTGTTTTCAAGTAGGCCGCGGGTGGTTGAGCCATCAATGGTGATAGTGCAGGGGTATGGGCGATGGGACAGGCGATCAAACTTCCCGATTATGAATGAGGACTTCCAGATGGCGGTGCAAGGCTTGAGGCCTCCCTTGTCTGCTGCATTGGTGACTTCTGAGCGCCATTCTTTCTGATGGATGTATCTGACAGATTTTTGACTTCTGGCTATGTAATTAATGCTGAGTACGCTTCCCTCTGGCTATTTTTAGGCAGGAAGTGTTACTCATTTTAGAGGTTGGATGTTTTTGGGCTCTTGGCTCTGACTCTGAACATAAGGTGTTCACATTTTGAAAGGCATTTTTTGCTACAGACTCGGTCCTTAGTCTGGTGTACCAGTCTATTTTGGCTTGTAAATGATGATTTTCTCTATGATGACTTTCTATGCAGATTGATTTTAAATGAAAAACACCTATGTGTGTATTGTTTCTGATTGTCTCCTGTATGTCATTTGTTTTCCTTTCAAACAAGCTTGTCAAGGGCTTCCAAGTTTTTCAGTATATGCATACTGTGTGTCTGATTTATTGCATCTGCTCAAGGAGTGGTTAAATAGGCTTTTGATCAGATACAAAGGAAAATAGATTGCATCATAGGATCTGTTAAGTATGATCATAAGTAATACTCTTTCTTGGACATGTTGCTATTAGGCAGTAGCATTCTTCTCAGGTCCTCTGGATATGAATTAGTGTTGTCATGGGGAGACATTTACATTCTTAGATATGACTCTACTGCCCAGATAAGGCACTGGTTTGGGAATCTGTCTGTTCAATGGGTCTAGGAAAGTCCCATCACTCCAAACACCAATTCAAACCATCTCATCTTTCCACCTGTTAGTTGTAGGATTAGGAGTAGGAAACCCCTGCATGCTCTCATACCTAACCAGACACTATGTCCAAGAATGTTGCCAACCTTGTGATTTGTTACACAAATCTTGGTCCATACATGAGAGTATTCTACCTGTTGCTGTCAAGCTAAATCCTTTTGTCATTGAGCTAGTCAAGGTCATACTTTTATCAAATAGGGACACCCCCCTTAGTGCGGCAGAACCAGAAGTGAAGGGGAGGAGCTCACGCAACCTCTTGTATTTAGTTGGCTGAATCTGCCTATGCATTAGAACTGGCAAACCCTAATGCTGATTCAGAAGAAAAACCAACAAAATGGCGACTCCGCTGGGAATGTTGATGTAAAGTGATATCCTGCAATCTCTGGTGAAGTTCTGCTCTGCTGGTGGAATGAACTTGGAAAAATAGCTTTCAGCTGTTGAAAATTTTGTCCTCTCTGGAGAGGTGGCGACTCTGCAAAAGATTCAAGTGCACATGAAAAGTTGATGTGTGTTGTGACAAAAAATGTGTTGTTCAGACTTCAGCATCTGTATGAGAAAAGGTACCTTGTTCCTTCCTACTTGTAATTGTTGTTTTATTGCATAGGTTAGATGCCATGGGAGGCTATAGGTCTTAGGAATGCAAAGGATGTCTAAAAATAGAAATTTCATGAATCCAAATATGTATACACCCATACTCAGTCAAAAGGGGGATGACTTGTTAGATAAAAGAATAGAAGAGATGAAAAATAGGTTGATATTCTTGGAGGCTAGGCAGGCCCAATTAAATCATGATAACCTTGTTGTGTATGCCAGTCAGAAAGCTAAACCTCCTATCAGCCCTTTTGATCCTTTGTATGACCAGTTAGATTTTTCATGGGTTGATTATAAAGCAGAAAGTATGCCTGCTAGGATATACTGTCAGATGCCTAGATTTAGTGGTCATAGTGTATGTGATGGGAATGCACATATCCAAAATTTTCACAGTTTCATGGGAAAACATTCATTTAGAGATGAGGACGTGTGGATGAGGTTTTTTGTTAGGTCCCTTGATGCAAAAGCAAAAGACTGGTATTTGAGCTTTCCAAAGAGATTGTTTGCCTATTGGGATGAGCTTACTGACTATTTCAAAAAGGAATTTGCAAAAGAACCTGCTAATCTTGTTGCAGAATTGATGAAAATTAGAAAACAAGATAAAGAGCTATGTATTGATTTCAGTCATAGGTTTGCAGTAGCCCTTTCACAGATCCCAAAAGTCTTTAGCCTATGTTGGCATATTCTTTGAAGCTTTTGAGGAGGGCTCTAGTGCATTACTGAGGGATTTCAAGGTGAGAAATATGCAGATGGCATACAAGTTCGTAGAAAATATAGAAAAAATTAGAAATGAGCACTTGCTGAAATCCCTGCCCCCAGGCTTTGGTGTGAATAATGGTTGTGAAGCTGCGAATGACCAAGAGATTAAGGCATCATGTGAAGATGAAAAGATGAATACTGAAGGTGCCAGTGAAAGGACTAATGAATACTCCCATTGCAATGATGAGGCAGCTGGCCATGAAAACAACAACGAGGTTGTGGACAGCAATGAGCAACTTTTGGAATGGACTTGTGGGGATAATTGTGAGTATTGTACTCAAGACAGAGAAGATATAAGCAAACAGAGAAATAGTCCCATGTGTGACCCATTGCCTTCCTTTCAAACACATGGAGATCATGAAGAGCAGTCAGAGATTGAAATAAGTGCTAGTGCAGAGCATGGTTTTTTATTTGGTGACTATTTTGCTTATGACACACAAGCCGATACTCCTCCACAAAGTGAATCCATTGGTGATGAAGATGCGTGCTCTGCTACCCATGAACAAATGGCATATTATGATCAAGCTGATGTACCTGGATCACCCATTTTTGACACATATGGTGATGAGGGTCTATTTGAGTATGGTGAAGGTTTAGACACTATTTTTGACTTGGATTCTGTTTCTCATCCTGATGAAAGGGGAAACAACATACATCAGGTAAGTGACTATGAAAATGTGCCTAATTTGAAAGAGATGCCAGAGCCTGATCTTTTCCAGTTTGATGCTGCTATTGGTTGTGTGCATGATGTGCACAATTGTGAATTTGAAAGCTTTTCTTTTGAGAGGCCAGCATATGAAATGAGCTCTAATTTTCCTAGTTGTGTGGTGGACTCTGAGTGTTTCCTATTTTCAGTCTAGTGAGGAGATCATTTTGCAATGCATACTGCTGATGTAGATGATGACAAGTGTTACATACCATTTGAGTATGCATTGCCTGATACATTTGTTGCCTGATGCTGAGGGTCGCTTGCATAGGGTTGACAGTGACAAAATAAATCAGAAGGTTGAATATGCAAGTGACCAGGTTTGTTTGTTGTCAGATCATGGCATCATTCTCAGGCTTGACCCAGTGCATGCAGATGAAAATAAGGTGTTTGACAAGGGGAAGTATTGGTTTTCCCTTCCTCAGTGGCCTTAGGCCATCAAGTTTGATTTGTTATGCAGATCATTGTAACTTCATGACTCTGTGCCCAATGGATAGGGGACTGGTCTGCATCCCAGAGTTCTGTGGTTCTTCCCATGCCTGCAAGAGGCATGCATCCTCAGATAGAGCTACTGTTGGTGCCTGAATTGACTGTCAGTTAATTTAGCAATTTTCATGCAAGCACCTTCCCAAAAAATCCAAAAAATTTTAAGTTTTGGGGCCCCTCAGTGTTTTTCAAGCATCTGCATCATAGTTCTTGAGGAGGTGGTCTTCATGTTTTCTCCATTGGCATGAGTTTGTATTTGTCTTGGTGATCATGATGGTAGCAGTCATATCTTCTTCCATCACCAAGACTTTGTGTTATTGGCAAAGGAAATTTTTGTTCCACCAAAGGAGTTGGTCAGGCCGATAAGGATTTGGAGCGGTCATCGGCGAGAGTAGTATTGTCGGCCGAGGGGTTTTTTGTTGCTCCGATAGACAAGAGTCAACCTGACGAAGTATTATTTTTGAGGTTTGAACCTCGTTGGCGAACCTTAGTGTGGAACCTCGCCATTGAACCATCGGATTGAACCGGTTCATTGGTTCAATGGGTTCACGAGGTTAAGTTTGTGTTGCCGACTGAGGATGTGTTTTGTTTGTTAGCATCGGGGTGACTTGTGTGGTCGGTGTAGGTGTTTTGTGGCTTGCTGACAGTCTAGGTCTCACCGATGAGGATTTTGGAGTGTTATCGCCAAGACTTTGGCTATCGGATGAGCGGGCAAGTGTTGGGCCGACGGCGTATGTTTGGCCGATGAGGAGTCATCAGCATGTGTCTTGCCAGGGGGGCTTTCATCAGAGTGATCGGCATTATCGGCAGGAGTTGTTATATCGGCATAGGTGTTTCTTGCTAGGCCGACGATGTTGGTCTAGCCGATGGCGAAGGTGCTGTCAAAGAGACTTGGTAGATCGGTGAGGGTCTGGAGAGTTGGCCCGATGGTTCATCTCTGGCCGATGGAGGGGAATGTAATGTAGCGGTCGGTGAGACAATTGAGATTGATGAGATATTTGTGGGGTAGGCCGATGGTAGAAGTTTGGCTGATGGGCTTTTGGAGAAGGAGTGTGTGTCGAGTGTAGCAAAAGCGCTCGACACCAATTATACATGTGGCCATGTTTTTAAAATACTGAAGGGGTCTCCGCACCGTGCATGTGGGATTAATCTCCCTGCATAATTTGAACCTACGGTAAAGCACGTTTTGGCGGGAAGCTCCATTTCGAATGCTGTGACTATTTTCAAGTAGGCTGCGGGTGGTTGAGCCATCAATGGTGACAGTGCAGGGGTATGGGCAATGGGACAGGCGATCAAATTGCCTGATTATGAATGAGGACTTCCAGATGGTGGCGCAAGGCTCGAGGCCTCCCTTGTCTGCTGCATTGATGACTTCTGAGCGCCATTCTTTCTGATGGATGTATCTGGCAGATTTTTGACTTCTGGCTATGTAATTAATGTTGAGTACGCTTCCCTCTGGCTGTTTTTAAGTAGGAATTGTTTCTCATTTTAGAGGTTGGATGTTTTTAGGCTCTCGGCTCTGACTCTGAACATAAGGTGTTCACATTTTGAAAGGCATTTTTTTCTACAGACTCGGTCCTTAGTCTGGTGTACTAGTCTATTTTGGCTTGTAAATGATAATTTTCTCTATGATGACTTTCTATGCAGATTGATTTTAAATGAAAAACACCTGTGTGTGTATTGTTTCTGATTGTCTCGTGTATGTCATTTGTTTTCCTTTCAAACAAGGTTGTCAAGGGCTTCCAAGTTTTTCAGTATATGCATACTGTGCATCTGATTTATTGCGTATGCTCAAGGAGTGGTTAAATAGGCTTTTGATCAGATACAAAGGAAAATAGATTGCATCATAGGATCTGTTAAGTATGATCATAAGTAATACTCTTTCTTGGACATGTTGCTATTAGGTAGTAGCATTCTTCTCAGGTCCTTTGGATATGAATTAGTGTTGTCATGGGGAGACATTTACATTCTTAGATATGACTTTGCTGCCCAGATAAGGCATTGGTTTGGGAATCTGTCTGTTCAATGGGTCTAGGAAAGTCCCATCACTCCAAACACCAATTCAAACCATCTCATCTTTCCACCTGTTAGTTGTAGGATTAGGAGTAGGAAACCCCTGCATGCTCTCATACCTAACCAGACACTATGTCCAAGAATGTTTCCAACCTTGTGATTTGTTACACAAATCTTGGTCCATACATTAGAGTATTCTGCCTGTTGCTGTCAAGTTAAATCCTTTTGTCATTGAGCTAGTCAAGGTCATACTTTTATCAAATAGGGACACCCCCCTTGGTGCGGCAGAACCAGAAGTGAATGGGAGGAGCTCACATAACCTCCTGTATTTAGTTGGCTGAATCTGCCTATGCATTAGAACTGGCAAACCCTAATGCTGATTCAGAAGAAAAACCAACAAGGTTGAGATGCATTAGGTCACCAGCAGTGAAGGTAAAGGGAACTAGTACAGTAAGTCATGTCTTGTATATGAGCTTTGCTTATATGTGGTGAGACATACAACGGGGAAGTAAAGGTCGAGGGTCCCACCATATGCACGTTCTGAATGTATATTTGGAATGCATGTGCAGAATGTACATTATGAATGTACATTGGGGATATACAAACAATGGGTATATTATAGTTGTACCTAAAAACAATTCATGTATATCCTACATTTGCACATTGAAGATTGTATATGTGAATGTACATTGTTAATGCACATTTTCAAGAGGTGCAATGAGTATCGACTATAGTGGTCAAAAGGGTTGGAGATACAATTGGCTGCCTGCAATAGAAGGTCAAGTAATGTATATACAAGCTGAGTTGAGAATGCGATTAACAAGCATTTCACTATTGAATTAAAAGGTTTTTTTGTTGTACCCACTCTGCATCAAATTGCCTCGATCGGAGGTCATATGCAAAAAATATTAGTCTCTAAAGTTCCCAAAATGAGAATTGTGCAATGTCACCTATGAGAATCTACAATTTCTAGAAAATCAATGCATCAAAATCCAAAATCATTTGGACAAACATGTAGAGCATGAAAAATTATCACAAATAAAAAAATAATTCTTAGAAAATAGATGCTGTGAGCTCAAGTTATTAGCTTTCAAAGTTTGTCTTCAAAAACCAAGGGGTCTGAGTTTGCAAAAGACTTTTGCCAAATTTTGTAGAATCTCTGCTAACTTTGGTGGCATACCAAGTTTAGAAGTCCTCTAGTCAATTTAGAACCACTACCAATTTTGGTAGACCTCCAAATGAGTTTAGACTTCCACTAGTTTTGGAGTGCTGCCAAAAGTCTGCCAAAAATAGTGGTTCGACTAAAAATAGATGTTCTACCAAAAGATCTGCTAATTTTGGCAGAGGTGCCAAATTTAGGAGAGGGTTGGAATAGGAACTGAGGCCGAAGAGGTGGTGCAAAGGCTAGAAAAGCTATGCAACCCAAAAAACTATTTTCAAACGCTAAATGGAAAGACTGAATTGCATACAGTGGGGGGCTGAAGCCTCACACCACACCCCAAAAGGGGTGGCGGCCAATCAAAGGTCAATATAACTCTTGAATAGACTATGGCCTTGATAATGGGGCCACCCTCTTGAAAATGGGGTCGTACCCTTATGGTAGGACCGAAGCTCTTAAAGTGCTATGAAATGCTTAGCGCTGAGTGCTAAAACTGATGTTCAAAATTTTTCTTTTATATTTTATTTTTACAAATAACACTTAGTGTTGATTTTCTTATAATTTTTTTTGATAAAATATCAAAAAATAGACCTTGAATTTTGTGTAGGAGGGTTTGAAAAGCCCTCCTTAAAAAAAAATCCTTAGAGGCTCCTGACACCGAAATTAGGTAAATTTTATATCAAAATTTGTCTATTCAGCCTTTTGGACTCAATGGCAAGGTCTTTGGCCTGAAAATGCCTCAAACAAAAGTTGACTTTCAGATCTAAGCTCTAAAACCTCATTTTGTAAGTGTATCAAACAATCTCCAAATCAGATGAAACAAAATCCATTCTTGACTTTCTTGATCCTCCTCGATGCATTAGAATAATAAAAAACTATCTATATAACTAGAATAGCTACAATCACCTAGATCTCACAAAACACACAGATCATTTAAAAATGTAAGAGAAGAGCATACAAGATTTTACAAGATCTCACAAAATAAGCTCAAACTCTCTATTAAGAATCTAAGAACTCAAAATTCTCAAAACAAAACATCTGATACCATGTTAGAAATCTGAAATAGATTGATAACCCAAGAACTTTATAAGAGAAAATCTAAGCTACATAAATTGGAAGTGCATAAATGAAAGAAAACCAACGACTCTGAAAGATATGCAAATGTTAAGATGAAAAAATTGCATTAAGAGCTCAAAGATGCTACACAAGACTGATATAATTGTCATACAATATACAACAAGGATGCAAAAAACAAACTAGGTAGTGAGTTTATATAGACCAGGGAGAGGGGAGAGGTGGCAAAACCGACTAATAGGGAGAGGCCACCATACGGGCTATAGAGAGCAAGAGCATTTTCCCAAGATAGCAAATGTCACCTTCCTTGTAGGATGCCGACCGCTTAAATCACCCACTCACTAATTAAAATCACTTTATTTAACCTAAGCAAGCTTAATAAAAGTGTAGAAAAAACCTAGAAAATAGAGAAAATAACTAACCCACTAGGAAAATAAAAACCTACACTAACACCTTGATTATGCCATACAACAAGATTCAAAGCCCCTAGAGGTATGAAATGCAAGGGATGAGGTTGGAATCATGCCCTAGGGTGATTTTGGTGGAATAAGTATCCCTTAGTCCTTGGCTCTTAGTCGAAGAGGTATTAAAATAAACTCATGCTCCCATATTGGGTAGCAAAAATGATCTTGTGGATGATATAAATCCTCCATTAAGAAAAACATGTTGTGATGATACTTTTATTGTTTGTTGTATGATTTTGATTATTCAAAACTTAGGACCTCATTTATCATTCTCCAAACTATTTAAATTTCTTGATACAAGAAAGAGTTATGAGATGGAATGTCAATTTCTAAAATCTATTTACTACTACTTGCATCTTCAAGATGTGTAAGGGTTTTGCTGATAGAAGAGTAATGATATTAGTAACTTACACGCATTAATTATGATTTGATATTTTACACCGTGAAGATTTGATTTGTTGGAAAAAATCATTTTTCACATTATTGATTTTGGTGACCTATTGACGACGATTTGGTTTGTGGGAAGACTTGATTTTTTGTATTCTTGATTTCTGGTGAAGATTTGAATTTTTAGATTATTGGTTTTCGATGACTTGAAAATACTTTAATAGCGAGTTAAAAATTTATTTTGTAAGATGAGATAAATTTCTAACTGAAGGCTAAGAATAATATAACCTATCACCTAAAAATTAGGTCTTATTTGTATACCATAATAGAGTAAATACACATAACTTACTTCATTTTCATTTTTTGGGTCGTAGCCTCATTTGCTTGTTCTTTAAAACTTGTGCAAAATAAAGAGGTGTGTGTTGCACTATTATAAAGACCATGAAAATCAATCCATATTTTTATATTTAAGAATTATCCAATCACACTTGAATGGTAGTCTACATAATTAAGAAATGTTACACTTGTGCCCATTATTACAACAAAGACACACTTATTCTTATTGAGCTAGATATTCCATAGAGAAAGGGGATGGATCCTCATATTTTACATAAATTAGTAGGTTGTTTAGTTAATTATTAAAAATTTACTGAGAGACAAAAATGATTGTGTTATCTTTAAAAAGTTATAAAGAACCAAAGGGTTGTAGCTCAACTGGTTGAACAAAATTGTTGAGGGTGATGCTAAGTTCCTTGATTACGCCATGACACAACAAGGTTCAAAACCATCTGAGGTATTAAATACAAGGGATGAGGTTGAAATCATGCCCTTGGGTGATTTTGGTGCAATGGATACCCCTTGGTCCTTGGCTCTTAGTCAAAGAGGTATCAAAATAGGCTCATGCTCCCATATTCAGGAGCAAAAATGATCCTGTGGATGATATAAATCCTCTATTAAGAAAAAAAGGTTGTGAAGATATTTTTATTGTTTTCATATGATTTTGATTATTCGAAACTTGGGCCCTCATTTATCATTCTCCAAACTATTCAAATATTTGACACAAGAAAGAGTTATGAGATGGAATGTGAATTTCTAAAATCTATTAACTAGCACTTGCATCTTTAAGAGGAGTAAGAGCTTTGCTAATAGGAAAGTAACGATATTAGTAAATTTCATGCATTAATTATGATTTGTTATTTTTAGACCATGAAGATTTGATTTGTGGGAAAATTTAATTTTTTACATTATTGATTTTGGGGACCTATCCATGAAGATTTGGTTTGTGGGAATACTTGATTTTTTGCATTCTTAATTTCTAATGACTTGTCTATCAAAATTTGAATTTTTAGATTATTGATTTTCAGTGACTTCAAAATAGTTTAATGGTGAGTAAGAAAACTATTTTGTGGCATGAGATAAATTTCCAACCAAAAGCTAACAATAATATAGCCTATCAACTAAAAATGAGATCATATTTGAATGCCATAGTAAAGTACATAGACAACTTGCTTTCTTTTCGTTCTTTGGGCCATAGCCTCGTTTGCTTGTGGTGTTGAATATTCTTTAAAACTTGTGCAAAATAAAGAGGTGTGAATTTCACTCTGATAAAGACCATGAGAATCAATCCACATTTTTATATTTAAAAATTATTCAATCACACTTGAATGGCAGTCTACATAATTAAGAAACGTTACACTTGTGCCCATTATTAGAACAGAGACACTTATTCTTATTGAGCTAGATATTCCACAGAGAAAGGGGATGGATCCTCATATTTTATCAGTATAAAGTGGGATTGGCAATGAGATATTCCTCCACCAGCTTGAACAGACCAGTGCTGTTGGCCTTGACCTCCTAAAGTTTGGCTTCATTGTGAAGAACACCAGGGAGGGTGTCATAGTTGGTGGTATAGCTCACAATGGATCCACCCCCTGCTTTGGGGCTGAATTTCACCTGGAAGCTTGTTGAAGCCACTTTTTTCCCCAACATTCCTCCTTCCACATGGCTGAAACCATAAATCAAGTTGTCCTCATCAACTTGGTCCACTTAGCTAAAATCTTTGTTGGCTGCAATACCCATTTCATATAACATTAGACAATAATTAAAGATCCTATAGAAGAGATCTATTCTTGTTTGGGTATTGTACCAAAGGGCTGATCATAAACAGTTGTAAGCAAAGAGTTACCTGGGGTGAAGTCGATTTGGCGGATGGTGCCCACATCTCCATCTCCTTGGAGAAGTGTGACAGCTGCTATGATCCCTGGGGCTTGCTTTGGCAACAAGTTGTGGGAGTCCTTCACAGTTGCATTCCACAGCCTTTTTGCCTTCACTGAAGACTCAATTTCCACACTAAAGCTTCCTGCCACCATCGTCTCTTATCTCAATTTTTCTACTACCAACTCTTCTTCTTACAAATGCTTCTCTTGTTTGTGGTGTGGTGTACGAAGGGATGGATGGTATTTATAGAGTTAATAACGGGCAATTCGTCTTCTTCTACTTCTCTTTCATATGAACGGTGATTTTTGAGTCAAGGCACCTCAGAAATGCTGATTGGACTTTCTTGCCAAGGCGGATTCAAATGAGAGAAAGAATACAAAATATGAGTAAATGCTTTGTTCTTAAGTTGAGCGATCCTTATCCTCTACTCTACTCAACAAGTCATGAGGCATGCCAAACGGTTTGAACAGTTTTAATGTGCTTCGATACATTTTCATTCTTTATTGCTTTCCAAGCTTCTTGGCCCACTCTCGTTGAAAGTCATATTATGATGTATTGGTCAAAGCAAATGGATGTTTCTATAGAAATTCATATTATAATGTGGTTGGACAAGAATTTGAATTTACTATTACATCTGATATCAAAATTTATTGATGGTTATACTATTGAAGAGATAAAAAACATCTTTTGAAAGTATATAATTATATATTAAATTAATTGTTAAGTAATATTTTAGATATAAGGAGTTGAGGATGATAATATAATAAGATTGAAATTAAATATGTGTTAAATTTAAACCAGAGATTAGGGTTTGCATATTTTAAATTAGAAGAAATTGAACTTTACTTAATGTTACACTATAATAGAGGGTTGTAGACAAAAATTAGAACTGAAATTCTAATCAAAAGTTTTAAATGATTGAAATCAAAGAGTTTGAGTGTTTGGGATGAAATCACAATAACAATCCTATCCAAGGGAACAATCTTGTCTTGGTTTTTGCAATCATATCATTCACAAAATGAGCCTTTGATACTTGCAAGATGTGTTCACCTAATGATATCTAGAGTAAGGAAGAACTTGGTCATGCTAAGCAACATAGTGGGGTTTTCTATACAAGGGTTGAATTTCAGAGCTTCCTTGTGCCTTAGTTAAGCATCAAGATTGCATTCATAGTAAAAGTAAATAGATAATAGGGTGGAAATGAATGCCAATGTATGGATGGTAGTGAATGTTGTTGATTTAATCACTATTTGCTTATTGTAGATTGTTGATGTGATCTGATAAATGGTTTGTATTGAAGGGTGTACTTTTAGTGTACCTTCACAATGAATTTTGATTGTTGTTTGTTAAAGGAATTAGTGTTGTTGTGGATGCTTGATAGAGATGAACACTAAGGTACCTACAAAAGGAGAAGAGGTTGTATTCTCTTGTGAATAATTATTCAATAACTATGATCTGTTAGATACAAAATGTTTGACAAATCTAGGAGAATCACTACTTGCTTGATTATTGAATAAAGGTTAGTATATATATGATGAGAAATGTTGATTAGAAATAATCTGATCAACCACCAAAATTGCTTATGTTATTAACAACAATAATAAGATTTATTAGTATTTTTATATAATTATACAACGATGTAATATTATTTATTTATTTATTCTAACAAATCCCTCTTATTACATCATTTTCTTAAGAGTGCAAGTCAAGAAGCTCAATAAAGCTTCAAATTTTATAGTGACAAGAGATTTTCTAAAAATATTTGCACGCACTATTCTTGAGTGGAACAATACTGGAGCTAAATATTTTATTGTTGCACATGCTCATACACGTAGTGGTATTAAAGCTTATTGTGTTTAGTGCATTCATAAAAAAATAGATTACAAAGAAATTTCAACACTCCATGATTTTCATAGAATAAAATTGTAGGATGTGTCTCATGTACACCCATTCCTAGAAAGATGTGACTGTAACGTGCATGCCCCTACATGATTATCTAATGATGAGCTATAATCCTAAACATGTACATTAAGCATGTAAATATGTCCTCTCAGTAGTATTTCTTTTGGCAACATAGGGATCAAATTTCTCCATCTTGTTTGTGTTCCCCCAGTTCCCTAGCTAACCCTTCTAGGTGTTGTTTCTTCACCCTTCACCCCTTGTTGACATTCCTCTTTCAACACTTTCCAACTGACGCAGTCGTGACTAGGGAACCTTATCAAGCAAGCTAATCACGCAGCTCAACAACACAATAGAAACATAAACTCATAAAAAATATGAAACTATTTTATTGAAATTCACAACACCAGTAATTACAAACTTATTGGTCGTCTAGGCCTCAGCCTCAGGGTTTACAATGTAATACCCAATTGATGATGTGCTTACAACACCAAATCACCTCCCAATGAATACAAAGATCACCCCAATCTATGATCATCCCACCTCCTTTCTACGGGGAACAAACACACTCCTCTATTCTGTGAGGAATGCCCCCTTCTCTCCTCTATAAGGAAAAAATCCCCTTCTTGAGGAATCTCTGTCCTTAATAATCTGCTCAAAGAAGAATGGAAATCACCTTTTTATTCTTCCTGAGTGGAAGTTAAAACAGTTATGGAGTTATTCAGTTATGGAACCAAATAGACGTATTCAAATAGTCTTTAACGTTTCATATTAATGATAATACTGTTTGACGAATAAAATAAACACCCCTTAATAAAGTCCCATACATCAACAATGTGGAGCCTTTTTAAACTATACATCTCATTGTAACAGCTATCAAAAAATAAACTTTAAAGCTATCAGCAAAATATGTCTTCCGCAAACCAAGGAAGTCTTTATCAACAATATGGAACTTCCACGAACTTCAGAATCCTCTTTATCGGTGAAAATAGTCATTTCACAAACTAAATGCTTGTCGATACAATGCCTTTAGCCATCAAGTCCCTTTATCGGCAAATTTTAACTTTCACAAACTTTACAAAAGCTTCGATTATACTCTTGTCAGTAGATTGGCAAATTTCAGAAACCACAAACTAGTTTGCAAACTATAAAGTTTGCTGATACCAAGTTGTAAGCCACCATCTCCTTTTATTGGCAAGGTTTCTAATCATCAAACTAATACTTTCCTTCTATCAGCAAAACTTACCCTTTCTGAACATTCTGTTAGCTATTGACAATGTTTAACAACCGTGAACCAGCTGAGACTTAACATTTCCTTTCTATTGGTGATTCTTGAAAACTACAAACTTCCATTACTTAAATTTTCCATCGGCCAACTTCGAAACCAACCTTGAAGACTTTTGTTGGGGAAGGAGACCATCAGCAAACTTAAAAGAGTTCACAAATTGGTGATTTTTCCGACACTGAAAGTTGTCAGTAAAATACAAAGTTTTGAAACTTTAATGTTTGTCAATATCAAAGAAGACTTTACACACCAAAGCTTGTCGGTGATTGCCCAAATCAACAAACCATAGAGACTTTGAGTTCAACCCTCAAAGCTTTATCGACAAGGTGAGACATCAGTGAACTGCTAAGTTGGTGAACTGTCAGGTTGGTGAATTGTCAGGTCAGCAAACTGAGTAGTTCACAAACTGGAGAAATCATCGACTGGCTATAACTTAGCCAATTTTCAACCAAATTTCACCAAATTAGAACTGGAGATACCCAATTGGCTCTTCTACATGATGATGCTCTTAACTTGGATGAATTTAGCATTAAATTGCCTTCTGAAGAAAAAGATCAAAACCAACACAAAAGAAGACAAAGCACAACAAAAATTGAATGGAAACATAAACTGAAAACCTGAAATATTTTTGGGTGATGTTGATTGCTTGTGGAGCCAGATGCTCCTACATCAGACACACCAGGTAAAAAGTTTGTGAGCATGGGCTCACAAAATGGAGATGAATAGTAGAACTACCCTTCCTATTGGCAAGAGACAGTGTGTGGATTCATGAGTGTTGTCATTGATGGCAACAAAGACCATTCTACACATCCGCAGGACATGATGTGTCTCTACCGGAAGTCAGATTGAAGTGTTGTGGTCCGGTAAGCAAGAATAGAGCATGCAACACGGTTCAACAGATAGGTCTGGATCTCTCAAAGGAAGTATCTCAGTAAAGTGCAGACTTGGGGAAGTCAAGAGGAGTACCTTGACTAATCGATTCCAAGGATTGAGCCTCCGGTGATGAAAGAGTGAGGAGATATGAACTCTTGAGTGTTTGGTTCCTGTTTGGCAGAGTTGATAGAGGAAGAACTGATCGGCAGAGTATCAAACCTTAATCCGGATGAGATATTGATGGTGATCAAGGTTCCTGAGGTATCACTCATGATTGGCCCACATGATTGATGACTTCTATAAGCATCTCCCTAATACACATCACTTGGTAAGCAAGGATTTAGCCGACAAGATCAAAGTTGGGGAAAATATTGACTATTCTGGATGCCAACTAGAAAGGTGTTGAATTCATTGGTGTGGATATATATACTAGATATGTTTTGATGTAAAAGTGTGTGTGGTGTATTGTGGTGTGTGAAGAAAAGCAGAAGAGCAGAGTGAGAGCAGTAATACAGGTCTGGTATGTAACAGGACACCAGCACCAAAGAAGAGGAAGAATGAAGTGCAGTAGATCAGTGTATTGTGCCTAACCGGAACTGAACCTTAGCATATGTGGATGCTTCTCATCAATTCAAGTATCTAGTTTCCTTGTATAAACTATTTTAGGCAGTGAGCTTCTTGTGAGCAATGTGCTCGGGTAGTGAGCCCTAATTGGCAAGTGCCATTTTGTATCATCATATTATTTTAATAGAGAATACATTCTTGGGTTAATCACCCCTTGGTTTTATCCCTTAACAGGGTTTCCACATCAAAAATATTGTGTCATGTGTATTGATGTTATTTCTATCTCATGGTTGTGCTTGCTTATTTGATTTGGTGCTTAGAAAGTTAAATTAATTAAGATAACTGATTCACATGGTTTTTTATTATTTTATAAAGCATCGGGAGTTATTTTTTCATTTAACTGACATAAGAAAACCCTATTTTTGTAACCGACAAAAAGCTTGATAAAAAGCAGCTAAGGGTTAGGGTTTTGGTATTGTATTGTAGCATTTTGTAGCGGTATTGAGTTGCAGGGATTGCTGATTGTAATTGGTTTGATTTACTGGATAATAATATTGGACTCTCTATTTGGTGGATGTAGCCCGAGTTTGGGTGAACCACGTTAAAACTTGTCTCTCGCTGTTATTATTTCTGTATATTTCCATTCCTATGTTTAATCTTTATTTGCATTTAATTGATATCTTCTTCCGACTAACCCTTACAAGGAGCTCCAGTAAAGTGTACATTAGAACAGAACATCAGCCAAGGAGGAGTGCAATGTGACACTTAGTCATTTTTCACTAAGTGTTGCCATCAATGCCAAAGGGGGAGATTGTTGGCAAGAGACACTCTGTGGATTCATGAGTGTTGTCATTGATGGCAACAAAGACCATTCTACACATCTGCAAGACATGATGTGTCTCTACCAGAAGTTAGATTCAAGAAGTGTTGTGGTCCGGTAAGCAAGAACAAAGCATGCAGCAGGGTCCGACAGATAGGTCCAGATCTCTCAGAGGAAGTATCTCAGTAAAGTGCAGACTTCGAGAAGTCAAGAGGAGTACCTTGACTAATAGATTCCAAGGATTGATCCTCTGGTGATGAACGAGTGAGGAGATATGAACTCTTGAGTGTTGGGTTCCTATTTGGCAGAGTTGACAGAGGAAGAACTGACCGGCAGAGTATCAGACCTTAATCTAGATGAGATATTGATGGTGATCAAGGTTCCTGAGGTATCACTCATGATTGGCCGACATGATTGATGACTTCTGTAAGCATCTCCCTGATATGCATCACTTGGTAAGCAAGGATTCAGCTGACAAGATCAGAGTTAAGGAAAATATTGACTATTCTGGATGCCGACTAGAAAGGTATTGAATTCATTGGTGCAGATATATATACTAGATATATTTGGATGTAAAAGTGTGTGTGGTGTATTGTGGTGTGCGAAGAAAAGTAGAAGAGTAGAGTGAGAGTAGTAATATAGGTCTGATATGTAACAGGACAACAACACCAAAGAAGAGGAAGAATGAAGTGCAGTAGATCAGTGTATTGTGCCTAACTAGAACTAAACCTTAGCATATGTGGATGCTTCTCATCAGTTCAAGTATCTAGTTTCCTTGTATACATTATTTTAGGCAGTGAGCTTCTTGTGAGCACTGTGCTTGGGTAGGAGCCCTAATTAGCAAGTGCCATTTTGTATCATCCTATTCTTTTAACAGAGAATACATTCTTGGGTTAATCATCCCATGGTTTTCTCCCTTAACAAGGTTTCCACATCAAAAATATTGTGTCATGTGTATTGATGTTATTTCTATCTCATGGTTGTGCTTGCTTATTTGATTTGATGCTTAGAAAGTTAAATTAATTAAGATAATTGATTCACCCCCCCTCTCAGTTATCAACACTTCCAAGTTGCAACAACCCACAACAATCTCCATCACTGTAATAGGTTCATCATAAACTTTCTTCTTTCGCTAGGTGCTGCCACAATAATGGTTTACACTTTCTGGGACATCTTGATTTTTGTTGAAATCATATATTTTTAGAAAATATAATGATTTAAGCCTTAAAAGGTTCCATTTAAAGGATGTTAATTGAAGAGGGTTTGATCAAACCCCCTTAGATTCAAACCCCCTTGGATAGAACCCCGCTAGTTTTAAACCATACCCATAATGGAGTCTCCTCTACACCTACCAAAATGCTGATAAAAAACAACTTTTGATTTACCTTTTGGGGGATCAAATGAATTCATTTAAAATTTATGTTTTGTAAATATGTAGTCCTTATTATAAGCTTCCCAAAAAGTATAATTTTAAATATATTTAATTTGATTATTATATTTATTTTTTATTTCTTGTAAATGTAGGTTTTTCAATGAACATCAAGGTCTTTGTTTCACATATAAGAAACATAGGAAAATAAAGAAAAAAAATCTAAAAAATGCATGTCCTCTAGGTATTGATGCCCTTATTCCAACAAAAAAAAATTGAATTTTGATACATACAAAAAAAGGTATGTTGGACATAATACACCTATGTCTAAATTGTAATAATTTTGACTTCAAAACTTAATTAAATTTTTTTTTTAATAAAACATTATGAAATCAAATGCATCCTCTAGATATCGGTGTTACCAATCTAAATTCAAAAGAATTAGAATTTTATCCTTTGTAGAAAAAAAATTATGTGTGACAAAATCCCACAAATCACTAGTTTACATCATCTTCAAATTCCTAATGGTTTAGCAGCTATAGGTGTCAGCAAGTAAGATTTAGTTCAAAATGTTGATATCAATATCAAGTTTGGCCAAAAACTATGGGATGACCCTGCTTCTTATAGCATCTAGCTGGGACAAGTGTCGTCCTCCTCCACCAAGTATGTTCTTCCATCCTCTTTCTTCTCATGGACTCATGTCCACCACAGCCTGACCTCCTCCAAATTTCACTCCATTCATCACTCCTCATCTTACCACTCTCCATTCCACTCCCTCTTCTTGTGGGATCTAACCCACCATATTCTGACCTCCTCCACCAAAATCCCTCTGCCTAATAGGTCTCATCCACACTACAGCCTATAGCATCCACATACAACTCTAAATGGAATACATCCATTTGCTCCCCTACATTCACCATCTCTTTTTCGACATCCTCTTCTACTCCCACCATTGAAGGTAAATCATCATAACTAAATTCAAAATCAAAAATTACCTCATCTTTTTTTTCTACTACAACTTTTCCTTCTTCACCATTCATTGCAATGTTTTTATTTTCACCATCCACTACTATCACTATCTTCATGTCCTCCAAAGGACTCATAGTTGCATACTCTGTCTTCTCATCCTCTACAATCTTTTCTGCAATCTCTTCTCTTTCCTCTTCATCCTCAGCCATTGCTACACCTTCCTCTTCCTCAACCTCTTTTTCTATGCCTCCATTAGGGAATACTACTACAACTTTTTCTTCTTCCTATTTACCTGCATACACATCATCACTTGCAAACACATCTTTGTTAGAAAAATAATGGGACTCCATACCCATATTTTTTGAGTCTCCAGTCTTAGCATCCTCAACTTGTTTTGCCACCTCTTCCTACTTATCCTGCAACGGACTCAAAACATATTCTTCCCCATCATTTATTATGCTATAGATATTCTTCCTACCATCATGCACAACTTCTCTATCCTAAATCCAAGGTCGACCCAACAAAACATGACATATATCCATAGGTACTATATTGCATGCAATTTCATCCTTATATCTACGAATTTGAAAATCAACAATACATTATTCGCTTACCCATATATGATGATCTCCTTGCAACCAAGAAATACTGTAAGGATTAGGATGCTTTCTTCTCTTCAAAATCAACTTCTTAACCATCTCCAATGACACCAAATTATTTGTGCTATTGCTATCCACAACCAATCTACAACACTTTCCACCTGACTTATAAATAGTTTGAAACACATTGGTCCTCTAGATGGGCTCTTACTTCTCTTTTTGCAACTTCAGAAATTATTTCTTCATTATAAAACATTCTCCTAGATTCCAATACATTCTACTAAACACTCTCCTACACACTCACAAAACCAACTCTTTGCAACCTGTACACACTTAAAGGTACACATCAATTTAGAAAATCCTTTCCAGTTATACGTCTCTTCCTCGCAACAAGATCACTCTCACAATCAACTCTCTCTCACGACTTCAATGTCTTCTCTCAACTCTCAATTGCTTAGGACTCCTCGCACACCTATAACAATTCTCTTGAGCTCCTCAAACAAAACATCCACTTCACTCTCCACCCACAATTCCTAGTGCAGGCTACCTCATGTTTGGTGCTTTGTCTGCACACTCAAAACCATAGCTCTAATACCACTTGGTGCAGTCGTGACCAGGGAACCTTATCAGGCAACCCAATCATGCATGTCAACAACACAACAGAAACATAAACTCATAAACAAATCTAAAACTATTTTATTAAAATTCATAACACCAACAGTTAAAAACTTATTGGCCTTCTAGGCCCCAGCCTCAGGCTTTAAAAAACAATACCTAATCGATTATGTGCTTACAACACCAAATCACATCCTAATGAATACAGACATAAATCCAATCTACGATCATCCCACCTCCTTTCTGTGGGGAATAACCACACTCCTCTATTCTATGAGGAAAAAATCCCCCTCCTCAGGAATCTGCCTCCTTTGAAATCTACTCAAACAAGAATGACAATCGTCTTTTTATTCTTCCTGAGTGGAAGTTGAAATAGTTATGGAGTTATTTAGTTATGGAACTGAACAGACATGTATTCAAACAATATTTAACATTTCATATTAATGATAAGACTGTTTGACGAATAAAATACACACCCCTTAATAAATTCCCATACATTAGCAATGTGGAGTCTTTTTAGACTTTAGATCTCATTGTAATAGCTATCAGAAAATAAACTTTAAAGCTATCAACAAAATATGCCTTCCATGAACCAAGGAAGTCTTTATCAAGAATATGGAACTTCCAAAAACTTTGAAATCATCTCTATCGGTGAAAATAGTCATTTCACAAACTAAATGCTTATCGGTACAATGTCTTTAGCGATAAAGCCCCTTATCGGCAAAGTTTAACTTTCACAAACTTTAAAAAAGATTCGGTTATACTCTTGTTGACATATCAGCAAATTTCAGAAACCACAAACTAGTTTGCAAACTATAAAGTTTGTAGCTACCAATTTGTAAGCCACCATCTCCTCTTATCAGCAAAGTTTCTAATCATTAAACTAATACTTTCCTTCTATTGGTAAAACTTACCCTTTATGAACCTTCTATAACTTATCAGCAATGTTTGACAACTTGAACCAACTGAGACTTAACATTTCCTTTCTATCGGCAATTCTTGAAAACTATAAACTTCCATTACTTAACTTTTCCATTGGCCAACTTTGAAACCAACCTTGAAGGCTTTTGTCAGGGAAGTAGATCATCGGCAAACTTAAGAGTTCACAAACTGGCAATTTTGTTGACACTGAAAGTTGTCGGTAAACTAGGAACTTTTGAAACTTCAAATTTTGCCAATATCAAAGAAGACTTTACATACCAAAGCTTGTTAGTGATTGTCCAAATCAATGAACCACGTAGACTTTGAGTTCAACCCTTGAAACTTTATCTGCAAGGTGAGGCATCGGTGAACTAAGTAGTTCGCAAACTGGAGAAATCGCCAACTGGCTATAACAGCCAATTTTCAATAAATTGGAACTAGAGATACCCAATTGGTTCTTCTAAATGATGATGTTCTTAACTTGGCTGAATTTAACATGAATTTGCCTCTTGAAGCAAAAGACCAAAATTGACACAATAGAAGACAAAGCTCAACAAAAACTGAACTGAAACTAAAACTAAAAACCTAAAATATTTTCGGGTGATGTTGATTGCTTGTGGATCCAGATGCTCATGCATCACCAACCTTGTTGATTTAACCCCCTGTTGTGTGGTCTCACAACACGCCCCATTTTTCTCCTAGCAAAATGAGGACCCCCAACTTTTTTTTCTTTTTCCTGTATTTCCCCTTTGTGTTGGTTTGGGGGTAAATGTAAAATGGGAGGTTACCAAAAACAATCATTTTGAATATCAAAAGTCCTAAGTAAAGGTGTAGATAGGAAAAGCATCAACTTTTAGCTAGGGTCACCTTTGGAAATTTCTAATAAATTCATTCAAATAAGCAAGTTATTCCAACCAAACATCCTAACTAGATATCCTAACCGAACATTTCCAACCGGCCATGACTTTTGCGAACTTAACAATTCACATCTTGTGTTCCAAATTCAAGTGAAGATACCACAATAGTACAGCATGTTAAAAGAATTGTAGTTGGAAGCAGTCCTTAAACATTTGAAATAACTAAAACAAGTTCCCCAACCCGACCTGAGTATAAAAAATAATTTCATTTTGAGAAATAAAGTGCCTAATTTGATCTTCATTTCAACCCGATGTTCCAACTAAACACGACATTTGTAAATCTAAAGATCTAGTTTAGTTTAAAGATCCACATCTGGTTAGACCATAAAGTAATTTCCATCCTAATATTTTACATGATGATTTATACACTAACTTGAACCTAATCTTGGATAATGGACATTCGGTTCATCTCATGTTCTACATCTGGTTAGAGTTCAACATCCAATAGCATTGGATAAGTCATCATGATGTCATGCACACAACCTGACATATCCCAACTTGATGTATACCAACCTGATATATCTGCCCAATATAAACATCCTGGTCAAAGCTCACATTGCCTAACTAGACATTCTAACTGAACCTAAAATTATAATATTTGAATGTTCCACATCTGGTTAGATGCAATGTATTATTAACAAAGCTATCTAGATTATCATTCGGATTTTAAAATTTGAAAAGTAAGTCGAAGATGGTATCTTCTCCCACTCACCATTAATGCTGACCTACTACAGGTAGAATTTAATGCAATTTTACTTAGTGAATTTTAGATGTTTAAAAGTGAATTTTGTCTTCACAATTCATTACCAAACCTATCAAGTAATCAAAGAGCAAAGTTGTAGAGTGATTATAAATCTTTTTAAGTGCAAAGGACAAATCGCAATCTCAAAGTAAATCCAACAACGACAACAATATTTCCATCATAACATCTAGTTAAAGTATAATACTCATATAAAGGTAAAATACACGCTATACAGATGTGTAAGAAATTCATTTACCCTAATTCCTAAATTACAATAAGTTTAAAATCGTTTTAATTCAAATTCACCTTAGGGTAACTTCAAATTTACATTTCTTACCATTGTGAAGTTGAATTTACCTTCTATAACATGAATTTTATCTTTCAAAAGAAGTTAATAAAGGAGTTCTAGATACTGGCATTCTAGATATAGTTTTGCAACTAGATACTTTGTGAGAAAATGTTCCACATCCAGATGGTTCATAGGGAGAAGTTCCACATACAAGAGAACCAAATGTAGAACAAAAGCAGAAACTAGATGTTCAACATTTGGATACATCTCAACCAAATACATCTATACAATAGGAGGATAAATATTGGATGGCATTCTAGATAGTCTTCAGAAGGAGAAAGGGCCTCAACAAGAGAACATTCAACTCAATGCTTCCCAACATCCGATTGGACAGGCACTTAGAGCACAAGATGTGTACACAGAAGATCAACAAAAGGGTTGATCAACATGAAGAGGATCCACATCAGGATCAAGATAAGGATCAAGGCAAAGTGATACATCCAGAGGATCAAAATCAAGAAGAACATAAAGAAGTGGATGTGGATTAGAATAAAGAATATGATACAAAATAATATGTGGATGGCAAATGGAAAGATCATATGAGAAAACCAAATGACCAAGACACAGAATTTAATTTGGAAAAGGACTAGACATAAGACCAACAGGATGGTTAGGATCAGGTTGATCAAGATGGGGAAGTAGGGGAGTGTATAGTTGAGGATTGTACAAGTACAGAAACAAAGTAACAACATTCTTTTGTACAACTCACATTATTTTTATAACCCGACATCCCTTTTGCATTGATTGGTTATCTGGAAATGTTCCACATTCATTTGCTAATCAGATATAATATTATGTTCTTTAAACAACTGGATGAAGTTGAAGTCAATCCAAATGCAATCTCGGTTGTCACATTCTTTAATTATCCCGATTAGGTTAGGTTGGGAATTCATTACATCAAGATAGACTGGATATCCAATTGAGGAAGTCTACCATATTCTTTACACAAGCATGATAGATCATTATATCTATAGGCAGTTAAAGATTCACATGCTACATCCAGAGCCAAGTGCCTCATGACAGAATATATTCTAGGGTCAAACATCATATTCCAAGGATGCCAAATGTCATCAGTACCAATTGTCAGGAATTCCAACTGGCATGCACATGCTATTCTCCCATGCCATTGATTTTCATGGTGTGATATGAACCGTTGATATTTTAATTGATTCTAGGTTCCTTGTTCTATAAAAGGACACAAATCATGTATTTTTAGGGGGATTAAATTGTATAAATTTTTTAAGCTTGGAGTGAAGAACTTATGCTTCAAGTGTTGCCTCTTGATTTTCTCTTCCACTCAGTGTGATTGTTTTATATTCTAGCTTAGACTTGTGAATTTGAGACCAACTACTTGTCATTGATGGTGTTAGGTTGTCATTGATGTCAAAAAGGATTCTCGGTGGAGTTGCTTCATGGTGTTCATCACGTTGAGATGTCTTCAGAGGATTTCGAGATGTCATGTTATTAGAGTTTACAAAAGTTCACTTTGTGAAAGTGCTTGATGTTTGTTCATATTTCATATGGTTTATGGTTCTTCAGGATTTCTTTGATCAGTGGTACTTGCAGAGAATATTTTAGGGATGCAGAGTGTTTGATACTTGATAAAGTTGTGGTGATCTAGTGCATAGATCTTCAAGGTTGGTTCAGGTGACAGAGGTTTAATGCAGAGACAATATATTATTTGTAATGCTAACTTGTTAGTGTTGGAGATAGTTGTTCTTGTTTGGCATATTGGTCATCTTAGGATGAGCTCATCTATGTTGTTAGGAGTGCCTCAAGATTGTAATAGGTTGATTACTTTATTTTGATGGCAGTCTTGGTGGTTCAGAATGTTCAATGTTGTATTGAGATGATGTTTCTTGATCATATCATGATCATGATTCAAAGGAATAGGCTTATCAAAAGTTTCGCATGAAGATGTTTGGTTGATGATATTTCAATTGATGACCTTTCATATCATGCTAAGGATGCTTTAAGATGTTTGTATGTTCATGAGATCTGATCATATGTGATTGTGTGATCAAGAAGTGGTTTTGATAAATCACATATATTAATGTGATCAAAGGTTTTCTGAATTAGATTTAAATCATTTACATTCTAACATAGTTCTCTCTCTACCCGTCATTAACTGTATGCACTTTTGTTATAACTACTTGTTGACCAGTTGGAGAAAACAGTGTCACTTAAGTGACAATGTTAAGGGATTGGTATCGTAGTTTTGACCGGCCCGATCGACTAGGTGCCCGATTATCGGGTAAGGCACAAAGAAGGTCTGGTGGGAAATTATGATGGTGGTGCAATTGACACATCGAAAGGATAACATTCAAATTGCATGGGAACCTAATGGATAATTGGTGATATTAATTTTGACAGGATTTTTGGAGCAAAAGCCAAAATTTAAGGACTTTTCTTCTTCCACTGAAGTTATATGAAAGGTTTCTTTCTATTCTCGTGGAGAATAAAAGATCTTCAAAATCTTTTTCTATTTTTTATTGGATTGAGCATGTGATCCGAGTATTTTTTAAATGGAAATAATTGATATGGATTGGGAGACATAAATAATGGCTTTTGAAAGATAGAAATGATTTTATTTTTCTTAACAGGGTAGTTTGATGAAAATAAATTTGCAAACCAAATTGTAGCAGATCATTTTTCTTTGCAGGCAGAGAAGATAATCAGATTGAAGGAATATGAAATCTTTTCATGAAGATATTTTTTTTTGTGAAGAGAGATCATTATGAAACTTGAAGAATTTTTTTTGGGGATCCAAGATAATATTTTTTGTGAGGAAGATTGACAATATTTTATTGAAGAATTTTATTGAAGAAAATCAAAGGTTATTTGCAGGTGAATAGGCATTTTGAGAATGATGTATGATGGAGAAGATTTGTCTTGTGAGAAGATGAAAGGTTTTGTATTTTATGAGATGAGGAATATGAATCATAGAAATAAAGATTATGAATGGTTATGCAAAGAAGTGTATTTAAAATCTTATTTTTTGTAGGTGGATCATATTTTTGAAAAGAAGAAAATGAAAGTGAAATTGTAAAAGCAGAAAAGAGTTGAATGTGAAAGGTCATATGATATTTAATGGCATTACAGATGCTTTGATTATATAGTTGGTGTGCAAATGAACATAATACAATGAAGATAATTTGATGATACAGTTGTAATGGATGTGAACCAATATGAAGACAATTTGTATGACACAGATTGAATAAAATCAAGTATGAAGACAATATCAATTGAATGTGCAGAGATAATCTAAATTAGGTGAATTGATTGAGCATCAGATATAGGTTGAAGACATACACATGGAGAAATTACAAATGGAGTTTGTATTATGCAGAGATGCGATAATGAATTGAATGGAAATAGAGTAACCCTCTAATTTTGTTTATCATTTCTAAAAGTGATTGTGTTTTCTAGTGAGGCACAATATGCAGTGAGGCTTATAGGTCAGTGAGACCTTACATTTGTCAGTGAGACAAATTTAGCTAGTGAGGCTTGTATGGTTAGTGAGACCTATTTGTATGTATTAGGGGTTCGTGTTCCTTGAAGTTGGTGCTTCTAAACATTGTAACCAGTGAGGTTTTTCTACCCAAGGAGGGTTTTCCTCTTGTATAATATTTTATGTCTTAGTCTCATATCTTGTGTGTCTTCATGTGTTCATATATTTCATGCCTTCAACATTATAATTATGCATATGTATGTTAATGTCTTTCTCTTTCTTTATCCTGTAAGTCAAAAGGTGTAAAAATTGTAAAATTCATTAAACGCTGATTCACCCCTCCTCTCAGTGTTGTCTTGGACTCCAACAATTGGTATCAGAGCATAGGTTCCCTATAAAGGCTTAATTAGCTTGGGTAGGTCCTAGTATTGGAGTACAATGGGTAAGAAAAATAGAAATAAGACCTCATATAGAGAAAAGAAAGATGGTGATCAAAAGGTGGTAAAACAAGCCTCAGTTAAGCCTAGCAATGATGTGTTGCATATGTCACCTCTGAAAAAGAATGGTTCTACAGTTGAGAATATTGATAAAGAAGACTCGGACAACTTGTTATATGACAAGAATGACAATTATGGAAGTCAATCACATGAAGGATATGAGACTCAATCAAATTTAGATGAAGAAGATCAAAATCAAGAGTATGATGAACAAGATTGTGAGATTGACATAGAAGGAGAGCTCATATGTGCTCTGAGTGAACTCAAGAAATATGAAAAGGAGAATCATAGATTAAATGTGCAACTACAATAGGAAAAAGACTTAAAAGACAAAGTGATTTCAGAGCTTGAAGATGCTAGAAATTTGATTATAGATTTGAGAAATCAAATAAGTGTATCAGATAAATTAATTATCAATCTGAAGACAGAAATTGAGGAAGCTAAGAGAATAGATAATGGATTAAAATCTGACCTTGAGGTTAAGAGAATTGAAAATCTTAAATTAGAGGGTGAAATTATTAATCTGAGAAAAAATTATGAAGGTCTCAAGATTTTGTCCAAGAAATATCAGGAGTTTGAAGATAGCTCAAACAAGTTACATGAGATGTTGAGCAAATAGAAGCATCATAAGGACACTACTAGTTTAGGATTTGAAGAAGGAGAGTGTTCAAAAGCTAGAGAAACTCCTAGAAAGAAAATTGATCTTCATGTTGTTGCTCCTGAAGGCAAAAAGACGTTAGAAGCTGAAATGAATACCAAAGATGAGTTTGTAATGTATAATCAAAGAAGAAATTTTAAGAGATCTGCTCTTGTAAGACAAACATACATATATAGGTATAATTATTCATTTAATGGTTATTGTTATACCTATAATCATTTTGGACATAAGGCAGTTGATTGCAGAAGGAATACTAACCTTGTATGTTACAAGTGCAATAATGTTGGTCACATTCAAAGAAGCTGCATAATGAATAGAAGATATGATCCTACATGTAAGCATAACATAAATACTCAAGGGATGTTAAGAAGGTATTATCAATCATTTGATTATGATTATAGTTGTATACGCCCAAAAATGACATGACTCGGTCTAAATAAATATTCTTAATATTTATTTCATTCTAATTCCTCTATCAATAAATAAATAAACAAATTTTTTTATTTGATTCATATTCCTCTAAATTAATTAAATATCAAAATATTTAATTATCTCTTCTAAAGTCAAAATTAAATAAAATCCTTTATTTAATTAAATTCTTCCAAACAATTAAATAATTCTTAATTATTTAATTAAATCAAATCATTCTTCCAAATTTGAATAAATCAAATCAAATTTATTTAAATCCTCTCAATCTCCAAAAATAAAATATAATCAAATATTTTATTTATTCTTCCAAATCATGCACAACAATTAAATTTATTTATTTATTTATTTACTTTCTTATCTTCTAAATTAAATAATACCAATTATTTGATTGTTTCTTCCAATAATATCTTCTCTAAATTTAAATAAATCAAATATTTATTTAAGTTATTTTTTCTTCTAAATTAAGTTATCTCTAAATATAATTCAATCTTTTTGCACATGCAATTAAATATTCCTAATATTTAATAAAGCAAAATATCTTCTTATCCTCATGCAAATCCCTTCTTCTTATTTTAAATCACTTAATTGATTGTTATATTCTTTTAATTGCTTTAACTCATTCTTCTATTATTGATAACTCCTCTCATGCAAAAGAAAGCAAGACACATGCCTTCTTCTTATTCATTGCACGTTCCTCATCTATTCTCATCCGTTGATCTTCTCATTCTTTCCATACCATTGATCTTCATTCTCTCAAGTCTATAAATTGAACCATGTTCTTCCATTTCATTCATCCAAGCTTTAAGTATTGTTACTCTACAGGAATTATAGTGCACCTTTGGCAACAATTCTGTCATTGCTTGTGATCACATTTGTTACTACGCACTACTACCATCATTGTGAAGCTCCTCTTCATCATGATATTATCATAGCCATTCGCAATTGACATTCTTGAACAAAGCAAAGAAGTGCACTCTCTGAGGGCCCTATTTCATACATGTAAGATCGATTGTGATAGGCGATCAATGGAAGCTTCGAATTGAAGAAGATTTCATACATAAGAGGATTGAGAGAATAGGTGTTGAACATTCAAATGGTGTAACCTCAGCTGTAAAGGTTTCTAGGTTTTGTCAAAAACATCAAAAAACTATCTGGGTATCTCTTACTTTTTGCAGAAAGTGCACGGACTTCAAGAAAAATAGATCACAAATCTGTGTCCCTATTTTTAGCCTGTGTTTTTTTTACTTTTTTTTGGGCCTATTTTTAGCAATTTCAAGAAATCAGGTATATTTGTGTAACTTTAGCTCAAAAGATTTCTAGGTTTTGTTGAAAACATCAAAATCCTATCTGGGTATCTCTTATTTTTTATAGGAAGGGCACAAATTTCAAGAAAAATAGATCCCAATCTGTGTCCCTATTTTTAGCCCATGCTTGCTTTTTTTTTGGGCCTATTTTTAACAATTTCGTAAAATTGGGCATATCTTTTGTATAAGGAGTTGAATTTTCATGAAACCAGTGGCGTTGGAAAGTTGGTTCCCCCAACTTTTCTTTGGTAAGATAATTTTGAGGTAATCTTATTAGATTTGTAAGGTACACTCAGTCAAAGTCAACCCTTCTTTGCAAAACTTCAAACAGTTCATAACTTGTGCAAAATTTATTTAATTTTCACAATTATTTTTTTAGAAATTGCATAGAATTTCATGTAGAATCTGATTATAATATCCAATCTGGTGTACCTAATCATTATTATTAGATTTTTTCTAGATTGCTCATTTTTTCACCTAACAAGATAAGTGTTTTTGGTTCAATTGATTTTATGCTAACTATTGAGTTTTTGGTGGAACTAATCAACTTTTTGCAACCTCTAATTACTCAAACAGAGCAAATGGATATTCCTAACATGTTCATGCAGGATGAGCATTGAAGAATTAAAAAACCATATCACATTAAGTCTTAGGAACATATTTCTTTCTTAAGGGACAATAGACATGAATGCCAAACACTTCAATTTCTAATAGGAAATTAAATTGATGCTCATACAAATATCACGTAGTCTTAACTAGGAGGGTTGGTAATTAGATCATTGCTATCTTGCATTGCAACATTGCTATCTCGATTGACCATCATTTCAAAGTTAATAATTCATGCTACGTGGTTAAAATTGAACTCATCATTGCTATCTTGGTTAAAACTAAACCATTGTTATCTTGTTATCACTTCAAAGTTAACAAATTTATGTGCTTGCCCAAGTAGATAGATCATCTAGTTTTTCTCATTTTAACTACGGGAAAAGAACAACTGTATTCTATGTTTTGGGAATGATACCAGGCCTATGCTCTCCCCTATCTTGGGTGATTAAAATGCCAGACATATCATTTTCTCATGTGTTTTTACTTTAGAGGGGCCTGCTCTTAGATATCGTTCATCCAAGTAGGAATGACCCTAAGTGGTAACAGGTTAGACATTGAGGCCTTCCAAGCCACTATAAATAAATTATGTTTGGAGCAAAAGCTTCAAACAATGAGTGCAGTTGTGTTATACCGACAGCCAACCCCCCCCAAAACCCTCCAAGGCCCAACCCTTACAGGCTGGGAGACTCTATAACAGAGAGTAGTGTTGCCGCATGTATAACCACTCAAATAGTTGCCTTTATTAAACACCTCTGTTCTAGTGGCCAAAAACCCTTGTAAACCATTTGAAACCTAGGATTGTGCTTGCTTTTCTTTCTTAGTCCAAAAAGAGCCAAAAAAATCACAAAAAAATAAAAAACCATAAAAACATTCTTTATGTTTGCTGTGTCTTCTTGCCATAATTTCATAAAATCATATCAAAGAGACCATCTTGCAACAAAAGAAACCAAAAACATTAGAAAAATTGCCAAAAATTTGTAAAAACACTGAAAAAAACTAGAGCTACACTTTTATCACTTTCTATTGCGCATTGGTTCCGACTACCTGTGCATTTGTGTCGACTTTCTGCTCTTGTATCCTCTGCCACTGCAGATCTGGTTCTACGCATGCGTGACAGTGAGCATTTCCACATCTTTTTAGAGAAAAATTTCAAGGTTTTTAGGTACCCATTTCAGTCTTGTGTCAATTTCTGTTGAAATGACAAAACAATTAGAAGTAATTGCTCAAGAACTCTAAGTGATACAAAAAGAAATGACAATCTTGCGAGCTGAACAGACCAATACTAGCTACACCTCACCCAAACTCATACCTCTATTTCTCGTCTTAATGATGCTCATGACAAGGCAAGCACCACCTCAAGTTGGAAATTGTACACCATTCTGTCTACTAGTCCTCCTTCACCATCTTCTAAGACACATATCCTAAAGCATACCAATCCTACACCAACACCGCTATCGAGTTCCTCGAGCTCTAAATAGACAACCAAAAAAGCCTCAGATGATTTTTGGGAAAGATGTTTTCCAGATTTACACAACAAAAGAAAAGCTATGGAGAACTCCAAATCCACTCATCCATTACCTCATTCATCTACCCATACACTTACGCAAGATGTGATCTAAGGGCTACTAGCAGAGAGTCAACCATGCCCCCAAATTCTGGTCCTTGACCTTATCAAAGAGTATCCAAACATGTCAAATCCTACGACCCCTTCATGTAACTTGCAACCCCTTGAGCATATTGAAGAACCTCCTACCATGCACCAAAGTCAAGGTCCGTCACACCTTCATGTTGTTGACCAAGAGCCTATCCAAGAGTCTTCTACCTCAACTTCAATTCAAACAACCCAAGAGTTATGTCAAGAGCACACTTTAGAACATGTGGAAACATCAACCCCTTGTCTAAATCAAGATCAAAGCACTCCCATCTGACCCTTACATATCCTTTAACTTTTTGATGATCCTATACCCATACATGAGCAAGAAATCTAATTTCAAACCATGCATAACCTTTATCTCTTTTATGATCAAGATACTACCTTTGATGAAGAAGCTATCCATGAGCAACTTGATCCTATACATGAACAAGAGATCAAATTCCAACCTCTCCATGGCCTATATCCTTTCCATGATCAAGATATTATCGTTGATGAAGAACATATACAAGAGGACCTTAATTGCATCACGCTAAATCCTATCTATGATCAAGATCCCACCTACGATCAAGGGTCTATCTATGATCAAGCAGACCATGATGATCCTCTTAGCCCACTTTATGTATTCCATAGTCCCGAGCTTATAACCCCATCTAATCCAATCCAAGATCCAACAACTTCCACTTCCCTTGATGAGACAATTGCCTCCCAAGAAAGCGTAGAAGATCAAGCAAAAAATACTCCTGTGCCATCCATTATCAACCATGCTATAAATGCTCCACCATGTATCCTTTGTCTTACCATCTTCATTCATGAGTGTTCCTCCTTAGAACACCAGCAACCATTATCCTCTATCTCACCTTCTCCACCCAATAAAGAACTCATGTCTAGTGTTCTACCTACACATAATCTCAGTGTCCACCACATACTCCACATATGAACTATCAAGGTAAAGGCTTAGGCCTTCACAAACAAGGTATTTTGGAGCCCGTCCATGTCAATGTTCCTCCTCCTTCATAGGGCCTTGGATACACACCCCAACATGAACAATCTTGAGATGTTGGTACTTTCTCCACTCCTCCTAAATCCACCACTTTCCATCGCAAACCCTATCATATCCCCAAAACATATGTCGCCATTCCACCTCCATCATCCTACAATTGTCAAAAGCATGTGACCATACACCTTCCACCATCCAATCTACCTCCACTAATTACAACTTCTAACATCCCTCCATGCATTTTACCACCACTTCTTCCAACACCTTATCAATCCATCTATGAATCCTCTAACAATCCCAATCATGACCAACAAATGCACATGTTGTCTAAACAAAGGGCTTCCTCCAACCCCACTTCCACCATCTGAAAGGATTTTAACAACAAAAATCCTAAGAGTCCTCATGACCTAGGATATAAAAACCAAGAATCAAAGAAACATCCTTCTTAAGAGCTACATACACCCACACACCTATATGCCAAGTTGAAAAAGGTGTGGGTCCACATCAAACAAACAATTACCTCCGAAGCAACACCAAAGCTACATACACCTCAGCCCATAGCTTCACAGGTACTATCTAAAAGAAAAATGGCTTGGGTACCTAAGCAAAAAGCCCTCAAGTTACATGAGGCATCTACCTCTCAAGAATCTCAACCATCCACTTTCTCCCATTCCATCCAAAAGTCTCAAATTCTTCCATCCCACATGACAAGCAAAAATCAACAAAATACTCAGTCTATGTGGATCCTTACATGCCTAAGTCATTCATCCACAAGAAAAAGTCTATGTTGCTTCCTACACTACTTTCCCATCACTAGCTTCAATGTTTATCATAGTATGTGCAACCGTTGGTCATGATTCCCTTCCATCACACAAACATTTTCATATACCTCCATCTCCCCTTCCTTCCACTATTATCATACATATCTTTTCCATCCTACTTCCTATTGTCCATGATTTTGTATAAGCCTTCCATCAATCTTTTAGGCATAAGTCTTTCATAATCCATATTATAATCCGCTATCTACCTTCTCCATCTCACTATGATACAATCTCCTACCAACATCTATGGGAACACTTGACATGGTCCATGCAACAACATCTTTCTAGTGGGACTATCACCTTTCATACAACCAGGCACTCGGGTCCCTCTCTTCCATATCCACCTTCTCCCGTCCAAATATTCAAAAAAAAAAGAAAAAGAAAAAAAAATCCCTTCATCCAACGGTGAAAATCTGACAAACAGGCCCCTTGGATAAGTACCATGATGAAAACCTGGCAAAAAGGCATCATGTGTAAGTTGATCTTCTATGTCACCTACACTTGGGGACACCTTGTCTCATTAGCATATCACATTTCTCCTACCATTTCCTTCCATACTATTTCCTATCCTATCCTCCTACTTTTATCCATTACATACCTAGCCTGTCGTGTCTATCTATCCTAATTTTCCATTCCTCTACTTTCTTTGATCTTGATAAAGATTGGGGGCACAATGTTGAAAAATATTTTAGATGTCTCTTGACATACCTTATCACTCCCAAACCAATCAAATCCTTCATTATCCTCCTATTGTCATAAGCGTTGCCATGAAAAGTCTTAAGTATTTACCTACATTGGGGCATGTTATTCTTATGCGACATAGTCCTTGGAGATCACATCCTTGATTCCTTCTACCTATACTTTATCACCCATACATCTACCTATCTGTGGTGTTTCCTTGTCATTAGTATCATTCGATCCATATCTATCCCATATATGTTCTATATCTGATCCATATCTGATCCATATTTGTTCCATATCTGATCCATGTTTGTTCCATATCATGTCTTGTCTGATCCATATCTGTTCCATACCGTGTCTTGTCTAAACCATATTTGTTCCATATCATGTCTCATCCGATGCATATCTTAGGTCCATTAGGATTAACCCCGAACTACATTACCTCTGCGTTGTCACGTAGGCAAGGCCATTTAGCAATGAGCCCTGAGGCACTAGGTCAGTCCCTTAAGGTCCATCTCACAAATAAAGATTGTAGAATCTTCTCACCAGGCAAGCAAGCATAAACAAAACATGCTCTTTTTAAGTAAAAATCCTGATGCAAGACATTAACCTATCCAAACCAAAGCAAACAAACTCCTAAGGCCTTCTAAATGATTTTTCCTAAATTATGGCAAGAAACAAATACATTTAAATGCAAGAATGTTTTGTGTTGGTTAGGTTAACTTACAAAGTCTTGATTTTATGCTATCATGTCTTTCTATGCTACTCGAGGATACCAAAAGCTAGAGATGCTATGATGGGGGCATGATGATTTTCTTTGTTTGTTGTTTGTGGATTAAACTTTAGTAATGTGAAGCCTTGTCTAAGGACATAATCGGTAAAAGATCATCGAGGACATCAAAGGTCTAACATGAACGGGGGAAATCCTTGTCTATTGATATGCAAAAAATACTTAGGTCATCTCGGTTCAATCATACCTCGATGCTTGTATTAACTTACTAAATCAAAATCCATGTAAGCAATACTCGGGTCATCTCGGTTCAATTATACCTAGATGCTTATATTTTCTTACAACATTTTAAAAGCCCAATGATGAAATAAGCATTTGAAAATACTTGCACCATCAAGATGTCAAAATCAAACACTATTCGCATCCATTATACATCCATAAAAGCATCCATACCATACCCCATGCACTAAGGATCTAATAATGCAGAGTATCAATACAAATAAAAGCTTGTGAGTCCTTCTATCAAGTCATTCTTCTATCAATCAATATTCTATCTATTGTTGTGGTCCATTCTTCTCAATTTAATCAACTCAAGTAGTGATCTAGATGCAAGGTCCATCCTTAATCCATACCAATCAAGTCAAGTCAATCTTGCACAAATGATCCAATCACAATTAGTAGTCTTGATCCTTGTCTGGTTGTAAACCAACTCAATCAGTTAATCAATCAAATTGTCTTATACAGGATGTAACATTGTCGAAATCAGACCAACACACGCATCTTACACGACATGTTTCATTTCTTGAAACCAGACACTATCATTCAGTGTTACTCTAGGGATCTATCATTCCCCACCATGACAACACTATCATATATCATTATCAGTATATCATTGGTTTACCACTCGACAGGGGCAATACCTTGTTTGTTCTTGTATCATTTATGCATACTTGCTTACTTCCTTGTGTGTGTTTTCATTCTATATTGCATCATGTATCATTCGACTCTTTCTTTAGCAAATTTCTTCATTCTAACCATGTTTTCCCCTTCATTTTCATGAGATTGTCTGTCTCATGCCTTCTTCCTTCTTCCTTCTTCCTATCCAATCTCCTAAGGAGGCATCCTATCATCATAACCTATACCAGGGGCAAACTAAGGCATGTATCATTATCAGATTATCTATTCTTTGAAGCAACGCCGTAGACTGCATTGCATCAAAGAGGGACAAAATGTATATGCCTAAAAATGACACGACTCGGTCTAAATAAATATTCTTAATATTTATTTCATTTTAATTCCTCTATCAATAAATAAATAAACAAATTTATTTATTTGATTCATATTCCTCTAAATTAATTAAATATAAAAATATTTAATTATCTCTTCTAAAGTTAAAATTAAATAAAATCTTTTTATTTAATTAAATTCTTCCAAACAATTAAATAATTCTTAATTATTTAATTAAATCAAATCATTCTTCTAAATTTGAATAAATCAAATTAAATTTATTTAAATCCTCTCAATCTCCAAAAATAAAATATAATCAATTATTTTATTTATTCTTCCAAATCATGCACAACAATTAAATAAATTTATTTATTTAATTGGCTTTCTTATCTTCTAGATTAAATAATATCAATTATTTGATTGTTTCTTCCAATAATATCTTCTCTAAATTTAAATAAATCAAATATTTATTTAGTTATTTTTTCTTCTAAATTGAGTTATCTCTAAATATAATTCAATCTTTTTGCGCATGCAATTCAATATTCCTAATATTTAATAAAGCAAAATATCTTCTTATCCTCATGCAAATCCCTTCTTCTTATTTTAAATCACTTAACTGATTGTTATATTCTTTTAATTGCTTTAACTCATTCTTCTATTCTTGATAACTCCTTTGATGCAAAAGAAAGCAAGACACAAGTCTTCTTCTTATTCGTTGCACGTTCTTCATCTATTCTCAACCGTTGATCTTCTCATTCTTTCTATACCATTGATCTTCATTCTCTCAAGTCTATAAATTGAACCATGTTCTTCCATTTCATTAATCGAAGTTTTATGTATTGTTACTCTGCAGGAATTACAGTGCGCCTTTGGCACCAATTCTTTCATTGCTTGTGATCACATTCATTACTACGCACTACTACCATCATTGTGAAGCTCCTCTTCATCACGATATTATCATAGCCATTCTCAATTGACATTCTTGAACAAAGTGAAGAAGTGCACTCTCTGAGGGCCCTATTTCATATATGCAAGATCGATTGTGATAGGTGATTAATGGAAGCTTCGAATTGAAAAAGGTTTAGTACATAGGAGGATTGAGATAATAGGCATTGAACATTCAAATGGTGTAACCTTAGCTCAAAAGATTTCTGAGTTTTGTCGAAAACATCAAAAAACTATTTGGGTATCTCTTACATTTTGCAAAAAGTGCATGGATTTCAAGAAAAACAGATCACAAATCCGTGTCCCTATTTTTAGCCTGTGTTTTTTTTAATTTTTTTGGCCTATTTTTAGTAATTTTAAGAAATTAGGTATATCTTTGTAACTTTAGCTCAAACAATTTCTGAGTTTTGTCAAAAACATCAATATTCTATCTGGGTTTCTCTTATTTTTTGTAGGAAGGACAAGAATTTCAAGAAAAATAGATCCCAATTTGTGTCCCTATTTTTAGCCCATGCTTGCTTTTTTTTTGCCTATTTTTAGCAATTTCACGAAATCGGGCATATCTTTTGTATAATGAGTTGAATTTTTATAAAATAGTGGCGTTGGAAACCTAGTTCCCCCAACTTTTCTATGGTGAAAGAATTTTGAGGTAATCTTTTCAGATTTGTGAGGTACATCAGTCAAAGTCAACCCTTCTTTGCAAAACTTCAAATAGTTATAACTTGTGCAAAATTTATTCAATTTTCAAGATTTTTTTTTGAAAATTACATAGAATTTCATCTAGAATATGATTATAATATACAATCTAGTGTACCTAATCATTCTTATTAGATTTTTTTTTAGATTGCTTATTTTTTCACCTAACAAGATAAGCGCTTTTGGTTCAATTAATTTTATGCTAACTATTGAGTTTTTGGTGGAACTAATCAACTTTTTGCAGCCTCTGATTACTCAAATAGAGCAAATAGATTTTCCTAACATGTTCATGCAGAACGAGCATTGAGGAATTAAAAAACCATATCACACTAAGTCTTAGGAACATATTATTTTCTTAAGGGACGATGGACATGAATGCCAAACACTTCAATTTCTAATGGGAAAGTAAATCGATGCTCATGCAAATCTCACATAGTCTTAACTAGGAGGGTTGGTAATTAGATCATTTCTATCTTGCATTGCAACATTGCTATCTCGATTGACCATCATTTCAAAGTTAACAATTCATGCTACGTGGTTAAAATTGAACTCATCATTGCTATCTTAGTTAAAACTGGACCATTGCTATCTTGTTATCACTTCAAAGTTAACAAATTTTTGTGCTTGCCCAAGTAGATAGCTCATCTAGTTTTTCTAATTTTAACTAGGGGAAAAGAACAATTGTATTCTATATTTTTGGGAATGATATCAGGCCTATGCTCTCCCCTATCTTGGGTGATCAAAATGCCAAACATATCATTTTCGCATCTATTTTTCCTTTAGAGGAGCCTACTCTTGGATATCATTCATCTAAGTAGGAACGACACTAAGTGGTAACAGGCTAGACGCCAAGCCCTTCCAAAACACTATAAATAAATTGTGTTTGGAGCAAAAGTTTCAAACAACGAGTGCAGTTGTGTTACACTGATAGCCAACCTCCCCTAAAACCCTCCAAGGCGCAACCCTTGTAGGCTAGGAGACTCTATAATGGAGAGTAGTGCTGCCTCATGTATAACCACTCGAATGGTTGCCTTCATTAAACACCTTTGTTCTAGTGGCCAAAAACCCTTGTAAACCATTTGAAACCTAGGATTGTGCTTGCTTTTCTTTCTTACTCCAAAAAGAGCCAAAAAAATTAAAAAAAAAAAGCATAAAAGCATTCTTTATGTTTGCTGTGTCTTCTTGCCATAATTTCATAAAATCATATCAAAGAGACCATCTTGCAACAAAAGAAACCAAAAACATCAGAAAAATTGCCAAGAATTTGCAAAAACACTGAAAAAAACCAGAGCTGCATGTTTATCACTTTCTATTGCGCATTTGTTCTGACTGGCTGTGCATTTGTGTTGACTTTCTATGCTTGTATCCTCTACCATTGCGCATCTAGTTCTATGCATGTGTGACAATGAGCATTTCCACATCTTTTCAAAGAAAAATTTCAAGTTTTTTAGGTACCCATTTCAGTGTTGTGTCAGTTTCTATTGAAATGACAAAACAATTAGAAGTAATTGCTCAAGAACTCCAAGTGATACAATAAGAAATGATAATCTTGCAAGCTAAACAGACCAGTACTACCTACGCCTCGCTTCAAACTCATACATCTGTTTCTTGTCTTAATGATGCTCATGACAAGGCAAGCACCACCTCAAGTTGGAAATCATATACTACTCTGTCTACTAGTCCTCCTTCACCATCTTCTAAGACACATATCCCAAAGCATACCAATCCTACACCAACACCGCCATTGAATTCCCTGAGCTCTAAATGGACAACCAAAAAAGCCTCGGATGATTTTTGGGAAAGATGTTTTCTAGATTTACACAGCAAAAGAAAAGCTATGGAGAACTCCAAATCCACTCATCCATTACCTCATTCATCTACCCATACACTTACGCAGGATGTGATCCAAGGGCTACTAGCAGAGAGTCAACCATGTCCCCAAATTTTGGTCCTTGACCTTATCAAATAGTGTCCAAACATGTCAAATCCTACAACCCCTTCATGTAACCTGCAACCCCTTGAGCATATTGAAGAACCTCTTACCATGCACCAAAGTCAAGGTTCGTCGCACCTTCATGTTGTTGTTGACCAAGAGCCCATCTAATTTCAAACCATGCATAACCTATATCTCTTTTATGATCAAGATACTAACTTTGATGAAGAAGCTATCCATGAACAACTCGATGCTATACATGAACAAGAGATCAAATTCCAACTTCTTCATGGCCTATATCCTTTCCATGATCAAGATATTATCATTGATGAAGAACATATACAAGAGTACCTTAATTCCATCATGCTAAATCCTATCTATGATCAAGATCCCACCTACGATCAAGAGTCTATCTATGATCAAGCAGACCATGATGATCTTCTTAGCCCACTTTATGCATTCCATGGTCCCAGGCTTATAACCCCATCTAATCCCATCCAAGATCCAACAACTTCCACTTCCCTTGATGAGACACTTGCCTCCCAAGCAAGCGTGGAAGATCAAACCAAAAATACTCCTCTGCCATCGATTATCAACCATGTTGCAAATCTCCCATCATGTATCCTTGGTCTTACCACCATCATTTATGAGTGTTTCTCCTTAGAACACCAACAACCATTATCCTCTATCTCACCTTCTCTACCCAATAAAGAACTCATGTCTAGTGTTCCACCTACACATAATCTTGTTGTCCACCACATACTCCAACATATGAACTATCAAGGTAAAGGCTTAGACCTTCACAAACAAGGTATTTTGGAGCCTGTCCATGTCAATGTTCCTCCTCCTTCATATGGCCTTGGATACACACCCCAAGGTGAACAATCTTGAGATGTTGGTACTTCCTCCACTCTTCCTAAATCCACCACTTTCCATCGCAAACCCTATCATATCCCCAAAACATATGTCACCATTCCACCTTGATCATCCTAGAATTGTCAAAAGCATGTGACAATACACCTTCCACCATCCAATCTACCTCCGCTACTTCCAACTCCTAACATCCCTCCATGCATTTTACCACCACTTCTTCCAACGCCTTATCAATCCATCTATGAATCCTCTAACAATCCCAATCATGGCCAATAAATGCACATGTTGTCTAAACAAAGGGCTTCCTCCAACCCCACTTCCACCATCCCAAAGGATTTTAAAAGCAAAAATCTGGATGCCTCTACCTATCAAGTCAAAAATCCTAAGAGTCCTCATGACCTAGGATACAAAAACCAAGAATCAAAGAAATATCCTTCTCAAGAGCTGCATACACCCACACACCTATATGCCAAGCTGAAAAAGGTGTGGGTTCGCATCAAACAAATTATTACCTCTAAAGTAGCACCAAAGCTACATACACCCCAGCCCATACCTTCACAGGTACTATCTAAAAGAAAAATGGCTTGGGTACCTAAGAAAAAATCCCTCAAGTTACATGAGGCATCTACCTCTCAAGAATCTTGACCATCCACTTTCTCCTATTCCATCCAAAAGTCTCAAATTCTTCCATCCCACATGACAAGCAAAATTAAGAAAAATACTCAGTTTATGTGGATCCCTACATGCCTAAGTCATTCATCCACAAGCAAAAGTCTCTGTTGCTTCCTACACTACTTTCCCATCACCAGCTTCAATGTTTATCATGGTATGTGCAACTGTTGGTCATGATTCCCTTCCATCACACAAACATTTTCATATACCTCCATCTTCCCTTCCTTCCAATATTATCATACATATCTTTTCCATCCTACTTCCTATGGTCCATGCTTTTGTATAAGCCTTCCATCCATCTTTTAGGCATAAGTCTTTCATAATCCATATCATAATCCCCTATTTACCTTCTCCATGTCACTATCATACAATCTCCTACCAACATCTATGGGAACACTTGACATGGTCCATGCGACAACATCTTTCTAGTGGGACTATCACCTTTCATGGAACCAGGCACTTGGGTCCCTCTCTTCCATATCCACCTTCTCCTGTCCAAATATTCAAAAAAAATAAAGAAAAATCCCTTCGTCCAACGGTGAAAATCTGACAAACAGGGGCATTGGATAAGTACCATGATGAAACCTGGCAAACAGGCATCATGTGTAAGTTGATCTTCTATGTCACCTATACTTGGGGACACCTTCTCTCATCAGCATATCACTTTTCTCCTACCATTTCCTTCCATACTATTTCCTATCCTATCATCCTACTTCTATCCATTACATACCTAGCCTATCGTGTCCATCTATCCTAATTTTCCATTCCTCTGCTTTCTTTGATCTTGATAAAGATTGCGGGCACAATGTTGAAAAATGTTTTAGATGTCTCTTGACATACCTTATCCCTCCCAAACCAACCAAATCCTTCATCATCCTCTTATCCTCCTATTGTCATAAGCGTTGCCATGAAAAGTCTTAAGTATTTACCTACATTGGGGCATGTTATTCTTATGTGACATAGTCCTTGGAGATCACATCCTTGATTCCTTCTACCTATACTTTATCACCCATACATCTACCTATCCGTGGTGTTTCTTTGTCATTAGTATCATCTGATCCATATCTGTCCCATATCTGTTCTGTATCTGATCCATATCCATTCCATATCTGTTCCATATCTGATCCATGTTTGTTCCATATCATGTCTTGTTTGATCCATATCTGTTCCATACCGTTTCTCATCTAAACCATATTTGTTCCATATCATGTCTCATCCGATGCATATGTTAGGTCCATTAGGGTTAACCTTGAACTATGTTACCTCTGTGTTTTCACGTAGGCAAGGCCATTTAGCAATGAGCCCCGAGGCACTAGGTCAGTCCCTTAAAGTCTGTCTCACTAATAAAGATTGTGGAATCTTCTCACCAGGCAAGCAAGTGCAAACAAAACCTACTCTTTTTAAGTAGAAATCCTGACGCAAGACATTAACCTGTCCAAAGCAAAGAAAACAAACTCCTAAGGCCTTCTAAATGATTTTTCCTAAATTATGGCAAGAAACAAACACATCTAAATGCAAGAATGTTTTGTGTTGGTTAGGTTAACTTAAAGAGTCTTGATTTTCTGCTATCATGTCTTTCTATGCTACTCGAGGATGCCAAAAGATAGAGATGCTATGATGGGGGCATGATGATTTTCTTTGTTTGTTGTTTGTGGATTAAAGTTTAGTAATGTGAAGCCTTGTCTAAGGACATGATCGGCAAAAGATCATCGAGGACATCAAAGGTCTTACATGAATGGGGGAAATCCTTGTCTATTGATATACAAGAAATACTCAGGTCATCTCGGTTCAATCATACCTTGATGCTTGTATTAACTTACTAAATCAAAATCCATGTAAGTAATACTCAGGTCATCTCGGTTCAATTATACCTAGATGCTTGTATTTTCTTACAACATTTTAAAAGCCCAATGATGAAATAAGCATTTCAAAATACTTGCACCATCAAGATGTCAAAATCAAACACCATTCGTATCCATTATACATCAATACCATACCCCATGCAATAAGGATCCAACAATGCAGAGTATCAATACAAATAAAAGCTTGAGTCCTTCTATGAAGTCATTCTTCTATCAATCAGTATTCTATTTATCATTGTGGTCCATTCTTCTCAATTCGGTCAACTCAAGCAATGATCTAGATATAAGGTCCATCCTTAATCCATACCAATCAAGTCAAGTCAATCTTGCACAAATGATCCAATCACAATCAGTAGTCTTGATCCTTGTCTGGTTGTAAACCAACTCAATCAGTTAATCAATCAAATTGTCTTATATAGGATGTAACATTGTCAAAATCAGACCAACACACGCATCTTACATGACATGTTTCATTTCTTGAAACCAGACACTATCATTCGGTGTTACTCTAGGGATCTATCGTTCCCCACCATGACAACACACCTACCGTGTTGGTCTAGGGATATATCATTCCCCTCCATGACAACACTGTCGTATATCATTATCAGTATATCATTGGTTTACCGCTCGACAGGGGCAATACCTTGTTTGTTCTTGTATCATTTGTGCATACTTGCTTACTTTCTTGTGTGTGTTTTCATTCTATATTGCACCACGTGTCATTCGACTCTTTCTTCAACAAATTTCTTCATCCTAACCAAGTTTTCCCCTTCGTCTTCGTGAGATTGTCCATCTCATGCCTTCTTCCTTCTTCCTATCCAATATCCTGAGGGGGCATCCTATTGTCATAACCTGTACCAGGGGCAAACTGGGGCATGTATCATTATCAGACTATCTATTCTTTGAAGCAACACCATAAACTAAATTGCATCAAAGAGGGGCAAAATGTATACACCTAAAAATGACATGACTCGGTCTAAATAAATATTCTTAATATTTATATCATTCTAATTCCTCTATCAATAAATAAATAAACAAATTTATTTATTTGATTCATATTCCTCTAAATTAATTAAATATCAAAATATTTAATTATCTATTCTAAAGTCAAAATTAAATAAAATATTTTATTTAATTAAATTCTTCCAAACAATTAAATAATTCTTAATTATTGGTATCATAAAGTGGAAGATGTCAATTTTTTGCTCTGCATGTCGAGCTAGGGCATTCGTGCCCTAGCCCGATCCTCTGGTTTTTTCTTGGCCGTGCGAAGTGTGGGGAGTGCATGCATTTTGGTGAGGTCTGGGGTTGTGTTTTGTATCAGTGCAAAGTTTTTTTCATCTGCATTGGTGTATCTTTCTCCCTGAGTGTGTGAGGGTTTTGTGCCTGGTTGGTTTGGGTCTGTAGTTCCAAGGCAGTGCTGGGTGGTGGGTTAGTTAAACCCTAGTGGTGGTTCATTTTTCTTGGGGGCCTACTTGCCCACCTTGGGTCTTGTTTAGTTTCAATGCCGATCGGGGAGTCTTCAGGGGCTAGTCCCAAGATGGATTTTTGCTCTTCAGTGGTTGGTACAAATTCTCCTTCACATGCTTTGAAGGTTTTCAATAATAATTTGTTCTCACCAGATCCGGGGTTGGTTGGTTCAGGTTTGTCTAGTGGTACTCATATTACGAAGATCAATGGATGTCTTGAACGTTGTGAGGAGAGGCCAAAATTGGTTATCCCACTGGAGATGATTGCGAAAGATATTGACTATTATTCGAAGCATGCATTGCTATGCAAGTTTATGGGGATGCAGGTTTCATTACAATTTCTTGAATCGTGGTCCCAACAGACTTGGATGCCAGAGGGAGAAATGGAGGTTATGCTTTTAGCAAATAACTTTTTCATGGTTTCATTCAATTGCTTGGCGGATCACAACAAGGCCTTTGAAGGAGGCCCCTATTTTCATAATCAGATTGGGTTATTTATTAAACCTTGGCATGCCGGCTTCAATCCTGCTGAAGAGCTTCCGAACTAGGTTCCAGTGTGGGTTCGGCTTCCAAGGTTTCCTATGGAATGTTGGTGGGATGATGTTTTACACTTGTTGGCTTCGATGCTAGGAAAACTAGTTGGTGCTTCACAGTAGACTCAAGTTAAAAAGGTGATGACTTTTGCTTGTATTCTATGTTGACATTGATTTAAGTAAACCTTTGCCAGATTCAGTGGATATGTGTGCAGGTCCTTACTCTTGGGTGCAGCAATTGGACTATGAGACTCTTCCTTTTCAGTGTCATCTCTATCATGAGTATGGACATTTGCAGAGGAGATGTCCAAAGGCTAGGCCTGTGGATTCCCAGCCTTCTCAGCCTCCCCACAATCCCCTTAGGGTTGAAAAGGGGAAGGAACCCATTCTTGGTGATGTGGATGGAGCTGATGGTTTCATTCCTGTCAAGGCTTGGAACATGAATCAAGGTCAAAAGAGGACTTTGAAGGAAAGGCAGGATGAAGATTCTTTCAACAGATTTGAAGTTTTAGATGATCTTAGCCAGTAGGAAGTGAATCCAAGCTTGGTGAATCTGGATCAAGGTGCTTTGGGTACAGGATAGGAGGGCCTTCTTTCTGAAGCTTCTCAAGTTTTGCAGGATAATAGGGCTTTGCAAATGGACACAGATGTTCAAATGGAAGTCCAGGTGGAATGGGTTCCTATTATAGTAGGGAAGAAGGGTGGTGAGGATGGATCTCCTCCTGTTTCAAATGCAAGTACTAAGGGGGTGAAGATTAATAAGTCTTCTTCTTCTCATTTGGGTCTTCATCACAAGGATCCAAAAAAAGGGGCTGGGGATAAGTCTTCCAAGCTTGGTAGAAAGAAGGATTTGGAAAAGATTAAATTAACAAGGGAAACTTTGGTAGAGTTAGGGTCTGTTAAGACTCTGGATTCTCATTTTTCAAGCCCCTTGAAATGATTGTTCTATCCTGGAATGTAAGGGGCTTGAACAGTGGCCCTCGACACAAAGTTGTTCGTGATCTGGTTAGAAGTCAATCTCTTGATGTTCTTTTCTTGCAAGATACTAAGTTATCAGTGGAGAGTATGTTTGGTTTAGTGCCTAAGTTGTGGGGGAGTGGAGAGTGCCAATGTATTGGAGCTCAAGGGTCTGCTGGGGGAGTGGCTTGTTTATGGAATCCTTGGAAGATCTGCCCTCTTTGGTGGTTGTCCTTTCAGTCTTCTATCTCTATGATTGCATCTTGTTTTGAGACAGGGGAGTCTATTCTCTTCTCCAATATATATGAACCTACTGAACTTCAGGGTAAACAACTTTTGTGGTCCCATATCTAGTATGTCCGAAGCATGGTTCCTTTCCATCCGTGGATTATGGCTGGAGACTTCAATGCTATTTCTGAGTTGGCTGAGAAGTGGGGTGGTATTGCGAGGCTTGAGCCTTCTGCATTGCTACTTCAGGATAACATCTCAACTTTATATCTTGTGGATATCAAGCCCATTAATGCCAGTTTACTTAGAACAATCAGAGGATTGGGAATAGCTGCATTGCGGAACGACTTGACTGCTTTCTGGTTTCTTGCTATTGGGTTGGTGGGTTGTGTTTTTCTAGCTCTAAAATTTTGGATTGGAGGGGCTCTGATCGTTGGCCTATCAAGATGGCTATTTCTTTAGCTTGTGTGCCTCGATCTCCTTTCAAGTTCTAGCTATGTGGTTGCATGACTCCTCTCTCCATGACTATATTGCTGAGTGGTAGAGGTATGGTAGACTTGCTTATGGTACAGCAATGTATACTTTTGCTAAGTTACTTCAATTTGTCAAGTATCAGCTTAAACATTGGAATCAACAGTGCTTTGGAAACATTTTCCATGCTAAGACTACTGCCTAGGCTGAGTTGGATGGTATTATGAGGTTGATTAGGGAGGATGGAGTGACTGAGGACCTGCTTTAGGAAGAGACTAGGGCTTTGAAAGCACTAGAAGAGTGTGAGCTACAAGAGGAAGTTTTTTAGAAACAAAAGGCTCGGATTGAGTGGCTTCAGGAAGGGGATAAAAATACTAATTTTTTCTTCAACTTGGTGAAAGCCAGTAGACATGGTAATTCTATTTCTGCTTTGGTGAATGACAGGGGTGAAACTCTTTCTTCTTTTCATGAAACAACACATGAAGCTATGCAATATTTTGTTTCATTATTCAGGGAGGACTCGCAAGGGGGTTCTGATGAGGAAGCTCAGGTCCTTTCTTGTATCCCTTCTTTGGTTTCTAGGGAGATAAATGAGCATCTTATGAGTGATATTTCGATTGAGGAGCTAGAGGGGATTGTGTTTCAAATGAAGAGGGGGAAATCTCCTGGCCCTGATGGTTTCCCGATTGAGTTCTTTCAAGAATTCTGGGAGATTATCAAGTTGGACTTGTTGGCAGTTGTTCAGGAGTCTCATAAGAATAAATAGATGTTACGGGCTTTGAATTCTACCTTCCTTGCTCTCATCCTAAAGTGTGATGGGGCAGATAGGTTAAGTCAATTTCATCCTATCTCTCTTCGCAATGTGATTTATAAAATTATCTCTAAATTGATTACTGATAGGTTAAAAAAGTGGCTTAAAGTGCTGATTTCTGAGGAACATAGTGGTTTTGTGGTAGGATGTCAGATTCTGGATGGGGTTGTTATCGCAACTAAAACCATTCACTCTATGATCAGTTTCAAAGGTAAGGCAATGTTCATCAAACTTGATATGGCTAAGGCTTATGACCGCGTTCGATGGTCCTTCCTTCAGAAGGTTCTTGATGCTTTTGGTTTTGGGGATGAGTGGATTTATTGGGTTACGAGTTGTGTTACTTCAGTCTCCTTCTCTGTGTTAATAAATGGTGAATAATTCTTAATTATTTAATTAAATCAAATCATTCTTCCAAATTTGAATAAATCAAATCAAATTTATTTAAATCCTCTCAATCTCCAAAAATAAAATACAATCAAATATTTTATTTATTCTTCCAAATCATGCACAACAATTAAATAAATTTATTTATTTAATTTGCTTTCTTATCTTTTAAATTAAATAATACCAATTATTTGATTGTTTCTTCCAATAATATCTTCTCTAAATTTAAATAAATCAAATATTTATTTAAGTTGCTTTTTCTTCTAAATTGAGTTATCTCTAAATATAATTCAATCTTATTGCACATGCAATTAAATATTCCTAATATTTAATAAAGCAAAATATCTTCTTATCCTCGTGCAAATCCCTTCTTCTTGTTTTAAATCACTTAACTAATTGTTATATTCTTTTAATTTCTTTAACTCATTCTTCTATTCTTGATAACTCCTCTCATGCAAAAGAAAGCAAGACACAAGTCTTCTTATTTGTTGTGTGTTCCTCATCTATTCTCAACTGTTGATCTTCTCATTCTTTCTATACCATTGATCTTCATTCTCTCAAGTCTATAAATTGAACCATGTTCTTCCATTTCATTCATCCAAGCTTTAAGTATTGTTACTCTGTAGGAATTATAGCACGCCTTTGGCACCAATTCCTTCATTGCTTCTGATCACATTCATTACTACGCACTACTACCATCATTGTGAAGCTCCTCTTCATCATGATATTATCATAGCCATTCTCAATCGACATTCTTGAAAAAAGAAAAGAAGTGCACTCTCTAAGGGCCCTATTTCATACATGGAAGAACAATTTGGATAGGTGAATAATGGAAGTTTTGATCTAAGGAAGGTTTGCTTTTGTTGATTCATTGCTTATTTGATTTAATATTCTTAGTTCACTATTCTATTGAGTTTTGGGTATTTGATATTGATTATATTGCATATTCATTTTTTATCCAATTTTACCCTAACAATTGTATAATTTGTTATAATTGCAACTCTCTTGGTCATAAAGCACATAGTTGCAGAAATACATCATCGAATTTGAAAAGGTTGAAAAGGACAGAAGCTGAAAAAGTTTGGAGGAAGAAAGAACCTATGAAAATTTGGAGATTGAAACAAAGGCAAAAGAGTATAGATTCTAAACTTGTGCATCTTGCACAAGTTACATCATTAGTGGCATATGGCATGAAGTTAGGGGGAGTTGTTTTTGAGATATCAATTATCCCCAATAAGTTTCAAGAGGAGATCATTTGATGGTTGTTAACATGATGATCTTGTTTTGTTTATTATGATTTTGAACTGATGTCTGATAATGGTTGCTAAGATGTTATTCATATCATTCTTGTGAAATGAAGTTCTTAAAGGTGTTGAGTCTTCATATGGCAGGATGTGTTCTTGTGTTCTTGTGTTCTTGTGTTTCATCTTCATATGACAAGATGTCATGTTTCAGGTATTCATCATGATCTTCATATGGTAGAGGTGAATTTAGATGTGGTCTTCAATCATTTTTTTGGATCATTATGTTATGGATGTCATCATCATAAATAGTTCATATGCTCTTGTAGGGTTGTTTATAGTTGGTGTTATAGGATGTACTCATCATCATACATTATGCTTTCAAGATATGCCTCAAGACAAGGTTGTTGGTGATATATTGTTGTTGATGTGCCTCAAGGTTGTTACAGGTTGATTGCTTCATGTTTGCCATAGATGGAGATGATTTCTTGATATTGCAAGTTGACACAGGTTGATAAGGAGTTCAAGATATCATTCATATTAGAGATTAATGCATCAAGTTTTTCTCAAGTGATATTCTCAGTGATGAGTATTCTACAAAATGAATAGTGGCCTTCTTGTATCATGATATCCTCTATATTATTTAATGGCACTTTGACACTCTTTGTATCATGAGACAAAGCAGAGTTATTAATTCAAGGTTGAGATAGTGTCAAAAGAAGATGATGGACTAGAGAGGTTAAGGAGTTTTTGGTGTGATAATTTCACATGTTTCTTTGATGGTCTTCCTCATTAATATGCTTCAGATAGGTATATGTAAGTTGGAGATGCTTTGTATTTTCAAGCTATGATATAAATGGTGATTCCTTGTATTACATCAGAGGCAGTTAAAGGTATGTCTAAAATCAGCAATAGTAGATGATAATGGTTTTTTTTCAACAAGGTTTGTCATATACTGGCTTCAGAATTGCTATCATCATAGATCATCACTTGTTCAAAGGTTAATAGGAGGTTATGTCTTCTAAATTTTCCTCATGATACAATTTGATTATAATTGTTATGATCATGCTATAACATCTTTTAGTGGAGTTGTTCTCAGGGGGAGCTAATTCAGTCATTGTCATTAGATGTCAAGAAGAGGGAGAAAGAAAAAATGCTTTGTGGAGTTTTGCAATCAATGACAAAGGGGGAGATTGATAGTGTTAGGTTGTCATTGATGTCAAAAAGGATTCTTGGTGGAGTTGCTTCATGGCGTTCATCATGTTGAGATGTCTTCAAAGGATTTTTGGATGTCATGCTATTGGAGTTTACAAAAGTTCACTTTGTGAACATGCTTGATGTTTGTTCATATTTCATATGGTTTATGGTTCTTCAGGACTTGATTGATCAATGGTACTTGCAGAGAATATTTTAGGGATGCAGAATGTTTGATACTTGATAAAGTTGTGGTTAATCTAGTGCATAAATCTTCAAGGTTGGTTCAGGTGACAGAGGTTTAATGCAGAGACAATATATTGTCTGTAATGCTAACTTGTTAGTGTTGGAGACAGTTGTTCTTGTTTAGCATATTGGTCATCTCAGGATGTGCTCATCTATGTTGTTAGGAGTGCCTCAAGATTGTAAAAGGTTGTTTACTTTATTTTGATGGTAGTCTTGGTCGTTCAGAATATTCAATGTTGTATTCAGATGATGGTTCTTGATCATATCATGATAATGATTCAAAGGAATAGGCTTATCAAAAGTTTCACATGAAGATGTTTGGTTGATGATATTTCAATTGATGACCTTTCATATCATGCTAAGGATGCTTTAAGATGTCTGCATGTTCATGAGATCTGATCATATGTGTTTGTGTGATCAAGAAGTGGTTTTGATAAATCACATATATTAATGTGATCAAAGGTTTTTTGAATTAGATTTAAAATCATTTAAATTCTAACATAGTTCTCTCTCTCTACATGTCATTAACCGTATGCACTTCTTTCTAACTTCTTGTTGATCGGTTGGAGCAGTCAGTGACAATGTTAAGGGATCAATATTGTAGTTTTGACCGGCCCTATTGACTAGGTGCCAAGTTATCGGGTAAGGCACAAAGAAGGTCTAGTAGGAAATTATGATCAACGATCATGGTTTAAAGGATAGGTGGCGTGATTGACACATTGAAAGGATAACATTCAAAATTGCATGGAAGCCCAATGGATAGTTGGTGATATTAATTTTGACAGGCTTTTTGGAGCAAAAGCCAAAATTTAAGGACTTTTCTTCTTCTATTGAAGTTATATGAAAGGTTTCTTTCTATTCTAGTGGAGAATAAAATATCTTCGAAAGCTTTTTCTATTATTGATTGGATTGAGCATGTGATTTGAGTATTTTTTAAATGGAAATAATTGATATGGATTGGGAGATATAAATAATGGCTTTTGAAAGATAGAAATGATTTTATTTTTCTTAACAGGGTAGTTTGATGAAAATAAATTTACAGGCCAACTTGCAGTAGATCATTTTTATTTGTAGGTAGAGAATATAATCAGATTGAAGGAATATGAAAGGTTTTCATGAAGATAATCTTTTTTTTTTATGAGAGATCATTATGAAACTTGATGAATTTTTTTTGGGGATCCAAGATAACATTTTTTGTGAGGAAGATTGACAATGTTTTATTGAAGAATTTTATTGAAGAAAATCAAAGGTTATTTGCAAGTGAATAGGCATTTTGAGAATTATGTAAGATGGAGAAGATTTGTCTTGTGAGAAGATGAAAGGTTTTGTATTTTATGAGATGAGGAATATGAATCACAGAAATAAAGAATATGAATGGTTATGCAAAGAAGATGTATTTAAAATCTTTTTTTTTGCGGGTGGATCATATTTTTGAAAAGAAGAAAATGAAAGTGAAATTGTAAAAGCAGAGTTCAATGTGAAAGGTCATATGATATTTAATGACATTACAGATGCTTTGATTATATAGTTGGTGTGCAGATGAACATAATATGATGAAGATAATTTGATGATATAGTTGTAATGGATGTGAACCAATATGAAGACAACTTGTATGACATAGATTGACTAAAATCAAGTATGAAGACAATATGCAATTGAATGTGTAGAGATAATCTAAATTAGGTGAATTGATTGAGCATTAGATGCAAGTTGAAGACATACACATGGAGAAATTACAAATGGAGTTTGTATTATGCGGAGATGGGATAATGAATTGAATGGAAATAGAGTAACCCTCTGATTTTGTTTATCTTTTCTAATAGTGATTGTGTTTGCCAATGAGGCACAGTATGCCAGTGAGGCTTATAGGTCAGTGTGACCTTACATTTGTCAGTGAGACACATATTGTAGCCAGTGAGGCATCTTCAGCCAGTGAGGCTTGTATGGTCAGTGAGACCTATTTGTATGTATTGGGGGTTGGTGCTTCTAAACATTGTAACTAGTGAGGTTTTTGCTTAAGCCAGTGAGGCAATTTTGAGAGGTTTTTCTACCCCAAGAGAGTTTTCCTCTCGTATAATATTTTGTGTCTTGGTCTCATATCTTGTGTGTCTTCATGTGTTCAAATATTTCATGCCTTCAACATTATACTTGTGCATATGTATGTTAATGTCTTTCTCTCTCTTTATCCTATAAGTCAAAAGGTGTAAAAATTGTAAAATTCATAGAACAATGATTCACCCCCCCTCTTAGTGTTGTCCTAGACTCCAACAGTCATGTCTAGTGGTAAATATCAAATGACTATACATTGACATATAGTAATGAAATATCAAATTGTTGTATCTTTCTAGGAGTACATTTGAATGTTTTCATACTATAGTAAATTTCCTTTTAAGATTCACATCATCTATATGTAGCTGTGGAGAATTCTAGTGAAGTATAGATTGATTTGTCTAGAATCATCATTTGGATAAGATATACGTGCACGATCACAGGAAATTTAACTTTCCTAGAACTCTTCCCTCTCCTTCCCTAATCTTTTGCTATTTTTTTGTCAAAAATGTCAAAATACACAAAAATAATGAGGAATAATGCTAAATCTATAAGTAATTTTCTGAAATGCTTGTGAATTAGTTAATTTCATGAAGAACTTTCACGTAATTTCAAAAGAATTGATAGAATTTACAAAGTTATCTTTCAATTGCATAAATATGATGAGATATTTGCAAAGTCTAATGATATAAGTGCAGATCTAGTAAGATCTAGACATTATTTGCAAAAATCAAAAGATCCTTTAAGGATCAGTCAATTTGTAAGATCAACATAAAAAGTAAGGCCCTTGAGAAAACAACTTGTTACAACAAACCTAAGCAAAGACATGTACATCAAGAACTGACTATTGAAGCCTTGGGAATACAAATTCCAAATGAATTCAAGGTTTTTTAAAAGAGAGATATCATTATATTGTACCAAAACTTTTCTATGTTTGATGTGATTAAAATCTAGGTCAATAGAAATGGTTCTAGGAGGGCATGAGTAAGTAGAGCTTGATCTTTACAAACTAGCTAACCGACAAGGCATTCCAATGGGATCAAGATCCTTGTCTAGTGATCATCTGGTCAAATTACTTGATTTAAGAGGAAATTGATGAACCAGAGCTGGTTCAGTAGGATCTCAACCAATGAATCCAAATCCAATTGCTCCTATCTAAGTCTCGATGGTGTTCTTTAACATCGAATCATCTATCAAATTTGTGGCATATCATGATATGCCAAAGAATCCAAACAAATCATGTCCAAAATATCAACTACATCGATATGCTAAAAATAATCTTAGAATATATAAAGAGACTTGCTTCTGAGCAAGAATTCAACATCAAGATATAGTGTGTAGATTGTTTCCTTCCACGCTTGGTGAGGAAGCATATGACTGGTACACAAATTTACTGCAACATTCTATTACTAGTTGGTTATTGATGGAAGAAGACTTTCTTGCTAGGTTTCAAGTTCCAATTGATGTAGCAACCATGTATCATCGGTTCACTGAAGTTAAAAGAGATGAAGGAGAATTTATCACAACCTTCAACAACTAATTTCATAGAGCATATTCATGCCTAACAACTCCATATAACATCAATGAAGTTGTTCCCTATTAATGAGGTTGGTGTTGTTGAAATACTCAAGAAAAGAAGTGACAGCAGGTGGACTCCACCAGGAAAGGGATGGGTTAAGTTAAACTTTGATGGATCTTTGAAGGACAACCTTGGAGAGTCTAGAGCTAGTTTTTTGGTTCACAATTGGAAGGGGGAGATCATTGGCAAGGAATCTAAGAAGTAGTGAATGGATTTAATAACGAAGTTGAGCTTCAAGCTCTCATCTTGGGTCTCAACTTATGTCACTAGCTCAAAGTTTCAAGGGTGGAAGTTGAGGGTGATTCCTTAATCGTTATCAATGTAATTAGGAAAGGGAGATTTCAAATTGGAAACTTAATATTCTTTTGAGGGACTCCTTAAATTTGTTAGAGGGCTTAGGGAGTATGGTTGTCAACCATGTGTATAGGGAGAGGAACAAATATGTGGATACCCTGGCAACTCGGCCAATATTTCACATCATGCATTGATATTGGAGGTGATGTCTAATGATTTAGCCAACCCATCAACCTGATAGTTCATATTGTCTATCCAGAGCGATGTTGTTGGCAAGGAATGCGAGAGGTTTTATCTACAACAAAGACTTGATTTGGGTGGTAATGCAAAGGACAGACAAACCAATTCGGTTGGTCTATAGAAAAAGGAAAATGTCATTCCTAGGGCATATTTTTGATAAAAGGATGAAGCAGGTGTTCAAGCCGAAGAGTGGCATTGTGTTATTCGTAATTGAATGGATTCTTGGGGAAGAATATATGATAAATATGAAAAGGTATAGGATGAATATCGACTTGGCATCAATGTTTTTAATAGTGTTGCTGGACCTAAATGAAGATAAAATGGTGATTTAGATGTTGATGGAGGTGAATGTGGAGGCCAAATATTGTGGGTGTTGGAAGGAGGTTGTGGGAATTGTCCACTCTAGTCTCAACATCCCGCTCCAAGGGGAATTTCATAGGGTCAACGATGCAGGGGATGCACTCACTTGGTGACTATTCATGATGGAAGCTGGAGAGGCTAAGATTGCTAAGCACAGACCTCAGGCAGCAAGAGGTATAGCCTTCCTCAAGAAGCTAGTTGAGCTTGATGTTGAAGATGACTGGATGCAAGAGATTCTAGAGCAATATTATGTAGCAGATGCAAATGTGTGAGGTAGAGCTTTGTTGGGGTTGGTGGTTAGTCTATATAGATATATAGTTTTAGTTTTATACACATATGCAAGAAATGCATACAGACATATGACTATAATAGGAGTAGATAGGTAGTCTTAGGGATTTTTTTTTGGCCTTGTCTTATATTTGTGTTGGTGGTTCTCTTGTTTGTGATTCAAACTATGTTAATATTTTAGTTAATTTTAATATAAAAGGGAGCACACCCCTAGTCTGCAATTTACCGATTAAAAAAAACATCAATGAACCTATTGCTCTATTGGTTTACTACTTAGTGGTAGATCCTTTGACAGCTATGTTTGTAAGGAGAAATGGTCCACCAATAATGAACATATCTGGTGCATACAATGAGGCAGTAAAGGTCAATAAAGAAATGAGACAAGTAGGGTATGATCCATTGTTGAATATTGGAAACCCTGGAATGAATCATCACATGTAGTAGATCAATGGATCATTGGTTAATCACACTCCTATGCTAAATCCTTTGTCAGTACCTCCACAAAATGTAGTTTATCAACAATAGCCAGGTAATCAGTCACTGGTACTACATCCAGGACCTACGATCACTGAGATGTGTCCAAATAGACATCCTTTCTTTAATCATCCACTGGACAATTTAGTTGCCATTGTTTAGGAAGAAAAGGAAGATTTGCATGAAATCACTACACAATTGAAAAGGTTGACAACTGAGGTTACTTAGTTAAGAAATTAAATCTTTTATTCTTAGAATAATTCTCGGAATAATAATTAGAATCAACAAAATAGAGGTTATATTGCTCATAGGCCACCTAGAGCGTAGAATAATAGACCTAACAATGGAAGCATCCTGTCACCTTTGGACAATCCTAGGCCTTCCTATCCAAAGCAGACATTTCAAGTAAATTTAGCTGAAGATGCTTTGAATAACTAGTGTAGGAAACACAACACCGCCACACATCCAGAGCTCGACTGTGCAAATTTATAGGATAGGTCAAACTCATAACTATCAAAGAAAATCCATAAGTTATGACAACTTTTGCTCTTAACTAATTGGATGGTTGACTATGAATTTTGGGATTTATTTCTCCAAAAGTTCATAGGTATGATTTACCTCTTAAAAGAGAACATTAGTCACCAATTGTTGTTAATAAGATGATGTATGCTTCTTCCTAAATACAAATTACAATTCACTAAATGAATTAATCTTTATACTTTTATGTTAAAACATTTTTCTTGCCACATTATGTAATATTTTAAACCATGTGATAATTCATCCAATAAATTATTTATTTCTTTAAATTTAATTGATAACTTTCGGAACAAATTAATTTATTTTAAAAAATTCATCTACAATTTACTAGAAAAAATAACATTGTTGACAAATGTATAGAAATTCACTATGGAAATAAAAATTTCCTCACAAAATAGATATAAATTTACTACAAAAATTAATGTACTAGGCACTTTTTGGTCACATAACTAAATACCATTGTTTCTATTTTATTTCCACATTTAATTATTACAAATTACCTAACTATCAGTGTAAACTTATTCATTAATTAATCTAAGTTAATTATTACTTATATGTATGCATCTTATTAGATTAGCCTAGATTAATTGAGAGTAAAGTTTTTATCTCTTTACACTATTACACAAACAGAAAAGTTTATCAATTATGTGAATTTACATAAGTTTGTGGATTCTTTAATTAATTATTAAAAAACTTATTGAGTGAAAAAGAATGATGAAGTGTTATCTTTAAAAATATATATATATACTTTATTGTTTTGGTATGAGTTTTGATAAGGATCACTTTAAACTAAGTAATTTGTCAATACTAGTTATTGAAAACTATTTAAATTTCTTGAGGGAAGAAAGACTTACGAGATGAAATGTGAATTTCTTAAATCTATTTAAAATGAAATCTTATTTGAATGCCTTGATTTCCTTTTCATTGTTTGGGCCGTAGCAAGTTGAATATTTTTCATAACTTGTGCAAAATAAAGAGGTGTGCATTGCAATATGACAGACCATGAGAATCAATCCACATTTTTATATTTAAAAATTATTGAATATCACCTGAATGTTAGTCTACATAATTAAGACACGTTACACTTGTGCCCATTATTATGTGAAATGGAAACACACTTATTGTTATTGAGCTAGATATTCCAGAGAGAAAGGGGATGGATCCTGCTATTTTATCAGTATAAAGTGGGATTGGCAATGAGATATTCCTCCACCAGCTTGAACAGACCAGTGCTGTTGGCCTTGACCTCCTCAAGTTTGGCTTCATTGTGGGGAACACCAGGGAGGGTGTAATAGTTGGTGGTATAGCTCACAATGGATCCACCCCCTGCTTTGGGGCTGAATTTCACCTGGAAGCTTGTTGAAGCCACTTTTTTCCCCAACATTCCTCCTTCCACATGGCTGAAACCATAAACCAAGTTGGCCTCATCAACTAGGTCCACTTTCTCTTTCACATAGCTAAAATCCTTGTTGGCTGCAATACCCATTTCATATAACATTAGACAATAATTAAAGATCCTACAGAAGAGATCTATTCTTGTTTGGGTATTGTACCAAAGGGCTGATGATAAACAGTTGTAAGCAAAGAGTTACCTGGGGTGAAGTCGATTTGGCGGATGGTGCCCACACCTCCATCTCCTTGCAAAAGTGTGACACCTGCTATGATCCCTGGGGCTCGCTTTGGCAACAAGTTGTGGGAGTCCTTCACAGTTGCATTCCACAGCCTTTTTGCTTCCACTGAAGACTCAATTTCCACACTAAAGCTTCCTGCCACCATCGTCTCTTATCTCAATATTTCTGCAACTACTCTTCTTCTTATAAATGCTTGTCTTGTTTGTGGTGTGGTGTATGAAGGGGTGGACGGTATTTATAGAGTTAATAAGAAGGGCAATTCGTTTTCTTCTACTTCTCTTTCATATGAAAGGTGATTTTTGAGTCAAGGCAACTCAGAAATGCTGAATGAGCCATTCAAAGGAGAGAAAGAATACAAAATACGAGTAAATGCTTTGTTCTTAGGTTGAGCGGATCCTTATCCTCTACTCACTAAGTCATGAGGCATGCCAAACGGTATGAACGTTTGCTAATGTGATTCGATACGATCCATTTTCATTCTTTATTGCATTCGAAGCTTCTAGCCCCCTCTCGTTGAAATTCATATTCAAATTCAGATCATGATGTATTGGTCAAAGTAAATGCATATTTGTATAGAAATTCATATTATAATGTATTTGAACAAGAATTTGAATTGACTATTACATCTGATCTCAAAATTTATTGATGGTTATACTATCCAAGAGATAAAAAAACATCTTTTAAAAATATTTGATTGTATATTTAATCAATTATAAATTAATTAAATGTTAAGTAATATTTTAGATATAAGGAGTTGATGTTGATAATATAATAGAAGTTGGAGATTGAAATTAAATGTGTTCAAATTCAAATGGGAGAATTGAGGTTTGCATATTTTAAATTAGAAGAAAATAAACTTTGCCTAATGTGACATTATAATAGAGTGTTGTAGACAAAAATTAGAACTGAAATAGTAACCAAACGATTAAAATGATTGAAATCAAATATAGTAGAGCACCTTGAGCATTTGATGCTATGTAGACTTCTAATAATATAGTATGCCTATATACTTTTAAATTGAAGCTTAATTGTGTGCAATTAGTAGAAGCACTTTTTGCAGTTTAGTGTTGATCATCCTTTCCTTTAAAGATTGATCACCTTAAATAATGTTGACCTTGATCTTGTTTGATTTGGTGTTGAGATCGTGTTGATCTGTTTGACTTTTGATCATCTTTAACTCATTATTGAAACCATATTTATCTATTTGACATTGATATTCTTGATTTAGTGTTGAAATCATGTCTAGATCTACTTGAATTTTGGTCTTTGGTGATTTAGTGCTGAAATCACATTAATCTCCTTATCTTATTGATGACCCTTTCATCTTGACCATTTGTGAAGTCATGATTTAGTGTTGTAATCACCTTTTAATGTTGATAATATTATTATGATGTTGATCATTAGTGATTTAGTGTTCAAATCATGTTAATCTACTTAACTTCAAAGTTGACCTCTGGTGGTTTAGTATTGAATAATATTGATCTACTTACATTTACTGTTGATCTTCTTATCTTTGTTGAAATCATAATTTAGTGATGTAATCATGCTAAAAGATTTTATGTTGATGACCTTCCATGTTGATTAGACTACTTAATGTTGAAACATCTCTTTCGATTTTAGTGAAATGATCCTTTGATAATCAGAATTATTGTTGAGAAGAAAATCTTGATAAATAGATTTGATGTTTAGTAATGAAACTCATTCTTCCATTATGTGTTTGGAGTGTTTATTGTTCAAGTGTCTCATGTAGGATTGGCATGTGATGCAGCAACATCCAGTGGTGTAAGGGCAATCTTGCATCACACAAAAAAATGATGATTTGTTTTCTGTTCTTTTCAAAATTTGTGTTTTTAGATGCCCATTTTCTTGAATAATGATTCAGAACCTTCAAAGTTTCCAAAAGGGCTAAGAATACCGAAACTTACTATTTTAGTAACCTCGTATCAGAGAAGTGGTTAAGCACAAAATTTTCCCCAAAGCTTCAAAATAGTAAAATAAACAATCTTGCTAAATTTTAGCTCAAGATCATGTCTAGATTTCAAGATACTAAAGTTTCAATTTTGTGAGGTCCTCGGAAAAGTTTTGAAATCAAATTTGAGGTATTTAAACATCCCATAACACCCCAAAATCTTAGATAAATCCATTTACGTATTTTTGGCATCATAGTTCACTTCATGAGCTTTCTAGTGCTTCAAACGGTTCGTCAATCAGACACCTGAATCAAAGGTTATGGTTCTTGGAAGTTGCACTGCCAAATTTTAAATTTTAAAAATCCTTCTTTGGCAGGAAAAAGGAAAGTTGGGTTCATTTTGGTGCCCAAATGGGAGTTATGTACATTTCAACACAAGCCGATATTGGGGAAAATTACACTAACCGGTTCCGACGTGTATCTAAATCCTATCTTGGGATAGTTTTGGGGTAGTGGTTGGAGGAAGTGATTGGCAAGTCATGTTCGTGCGAATTAGGAGGTCAAATAGATATCAGAAGGCTCTGTAGGTTAGATTTTTCTCTTCGAAGACAATCCATATTGTTGTAATAAGTGGGCATATGACCCTGGAAATTGTATTTTAGATTTGTAGCCTCTTGTAGGCAAGTTTAATGAAGAAGTTCTGAATCAGTTTGTAGATTGTTAAATTAATCTCTCTTGAGATCTTGTTTGTGTCTATTTAAAATCTATAAATTGTTATTGTATGTGTTTTGGGTGGAGTCCACCCTCATCAAGTGGTATCAGAGCAAGGGTTCCTGAGTGTGTGGATAGATTGCTGACCATGAGGTAGTTTGCAAATGGCTCCATGAAGAAACCATGGTGGTAGAAATGCTTTGATAGAAAAGGGTTTTAGATCCCTACAAAGGCATATTGATGCATTGCAAGAGGAGCTGCGAAAAGAGTTTGAGCCTAGAATAAGAGATGAAAGTGAAGATGAAGCTAAAGAAGAAGAGTTCTCTAAGGAAGAACAAGAAGCTGTAGGAGATCCTGTAGAAGTTAGGTTGTTGAGGGTCATTTCAAAGATCGGAAAGAGACCAAGGATTGAAGTCTCTACCTATTATGGAAATCTGAACCCAGAAGAGCTTATTGATTAGATCAATGATATGGAAGAATATTTCGAGTATGAAGATGTGGAAGATCTAGAATGGCTCAAGTTTGCAAACACAAAGTTGAAGGGCCGTGCTAGTATTTGGTGGAAGAAAGTCCAATTAAAGAGAAATAGAAGAGGAAAAGTAAAGATTACGAAATGGGATCGAATGGCAGACAAACTAAAGAAGCAGTTCATTCTTGTGGACTATAAGTTGGAGTTCTTAAAGAAGTTCCAAGGATTGAAGTAAGGTAACAAGTCTATTAAGGCGTATACAGAAGATTTTTATAAGATTACTATTAGGACATGCCATGTAGAGGCCAACAAGGAGAAGGTAGGCCATTACATTAGTGGGTTGAGGCCAAGTACTCAAGAGGCACTAAGTTTGGTCAGCATGACCACCATAGAAGATGTGTACCAGTTTTCCCTAAAGGTGGAAGAGAAGCTGAATAAAAGATTTGAAAGCAAGCAAAGAGGAACAGGTCAAGGTGGAAGGACTAGTGGAAGATCCTATGGAGGCTGAAATGAAGATCCAAAGAAAAGTGAAGAATCTAGCACCATTCGAAATCAGAGAGGAGATAATGCGTGCCGCCCTCATGACCAAAATAATGGTGAGAAAAGAGGAAGAGGCCCACCTAGGCAAGTACCTAGAAGAGGAGGTTTCTGTCATGCCCACATTTTCCTTGTGGTCACAACACACATCGCACGTGTCATAGCCACATCTGTCATGTGGTTATGACACGAGATATGAAAAACTTTTCTCACACTGTCCTACAAACTCCTTTCGCATGCGTACGCATGCTCAATGGTGTTCTCTCATGGCGAAACACTATACTCATCGGCGGAATATAAGTACAATGGCGTGCAACCAGAAGCATATAGATCAACAAGAGGGTCTATACAACGCTGCTAACGTCATTGCAAGAGTGAGATTACCAAAGTTCTTAAATCGAACCCTCGGCAATGTTCCGTAGCAGAATGCCTTACGGCGTTAGTGGGAATTACGCTGCACTCATTTACGCACGTGGTTCGCTGATAGAGGAACCACTCCCCACGACGCCTTGTTCCGACTAAACCGGCTAGTGATCTCCCTATTTAGTCTTTTTTCAGCCAGGCACGGTTGTCTGTCTCCTCTCTTGTTTCCTGAAACATACTCCTCCTATGACTTAGCATTTTCAACAAGGCGGTTTGGTTGCCCTCTCTTCCCTTTCCACAAGTTCTTAAGTTTGATTATATCTTCATCGCCCTTACCTTAACTATCTCTTAGTTCATTTATTGTGTTTATATTTCGGTCTCTCTCTCTCTTTCATTTTCTATGCTTTCTTTATGTGCATCCTGTCCTTTCTTCATGATTTACGTCAATCAGGGTTATCACTGCAGTTATTGTTGATATTAAACCTAATTTCAGATGATCTAGGTCACAAAGGCTGGTTTACTATTTCGCTGGACTCGGTCTCCTAATCTTCCCCGATCTAAGTTCCTCCTCTTCGTAAATACTTAATCAACTTGTTCCTAAGCACAATTGACAGAAGGGTCCGTCAACTTAGTTCTCTTATCCCGTGTGAGAAATGTCGCGCATTTTCTCCTCTGTGTTTTCCAATGTTAGTTTTTTTTTCCTTCCTCGGAACCTCTTACAGGTTTACATCTGAGATCGTTTGCTACAGTTGAGATTAATATGGCCACATGGATTGTTAGTGGTGGCTTCATAAGTTTATTTCCAGTGTTCTTTTGAGCAAGGAGTTGTGTAATTTTCCTCTTCATTTTCCAGGTGATTATAAGTACGTTAACAGATGAAACTTCCGAGAAACTCTTTCCAGAGTATCACTGAATATTCCTAAACTCTCTTTACATTATAATTTTATTTTCTCTTGTTTAGAATTACTGTTGTTACTGTTACTGTTAATTACGATTCATACACTGATTGTGACTCGTATGACGTTATCAATAGATGTAGGTGGTTCACCACTTTATAAAACTCTGTTCATGGTAATATATCTTCTTTGGTTGTTGTGTTCAACACTTAATAACATCTCCTGTGAGATTATAATTGTTATATATTTTTTTTTCTCTATATCCATGAGACATAGTTTATAACGATTTTAAACGAGGGCCCAATAAATTGGTTCAAAGATTTACTCCTATGTATATTATATATATATATATACATACATACATACATATATATAATATATTTATTTTAATGTCTATATAATGGACAAATTGGTTTCCCACAACTTATATATCTATATCTCTATCTATATATATATATATATATATATTTATATATATATATATACAGATATATAATCATTATTATATTATATCTATATAGCTATATACATAGACATATATAGTATATATATATGCCTATATATATAAAGCTATATAAAAAAAAAACTGTATTTATATTACAAATACACCACTCATATGTTAGGGCCCAAGCCCTAACATTATTTATAGCTTTAGATTCACAGCAGGCGGCGGCCATGGGCGGCGGTGGCCGCAGAGACAGAGGAGCAGGGCCGGTGGTGGCCACGGAGCGGCGGACAAGACCTGCGGTGGCCGCAGAGCGGCGGACAGATTTCGCAGTGGCCGCAGAGCGGCGGACAAGATCCGCGGGAGGCATAAGGGTTTGGAGGGGGAAGATGTGGAGTGGGGCGGAGCCCCACCCACATTCCCACGACGTGGGGGTGTGGGTGGGGCTCCGCCCCACTCCACACCTCCAAATGAAATAACAAACCTGCGGTGGGGTTTACTCCCCACCGCCCAATGTAAAATTCGACTGTGTTTTTTTTTTTATATCCGCGGCTTACATTTGGTCCGCCATTCTCATGTACTAACAGTTGATTTCTCACAACATTAAAATATATATATTTATATATATATATATATATATATATATATATATATATATTCATATGTATATATATATATATTTATCAATGAGTATATAATTATAGATATAGATATATATATATATATATCTATTTTTATATTGATATTTATCAGTCAATTTCATAAAAATGATAATTTATTTTCAATTTCTCTATTATTCTGGAAAATGATAATTACTCAAAATATGAAATATATATATATATATTTCTATATATATATATATTTAAATTTATTTATATATAAAAATATTCTTATATGTGCTTAACTACTTCCTAAATTTCTCAATTTCACTACTTAATGCATTTTCTCCAAATCAACCTGTTATAAAGAAATTGTCATAACAATTAGATACAATTATATATATACATATATATATATATATATATATATATATATATATATATATATATATATATATATATATATATATATATATATATATATATCCCCATTTCACTTAATTGATAGAAATGGTAACTAACTATCCCCTTATTTTAAGTATAATTTTCCATTTTCATAAACATTTAAGACTTCATAACTTTACAACAGATTATATATTTACATGCTAGATTTCCTCTAATCCTTCTAAATTAACAGAATCCATTAATATGGAGAATAACTCAAATATTTAAAACTGTCTTTTCCATTTTAACATTGAAAAGAAAATTAGCATTTCAACTAGTGAAGCAATTCCAAACTTTCAAATGTAAACAACTCAGATTAAGTTGCAAAAACGAACTTATTCTTTTCAGTAATACTTGAAACACAAAAATTGCTATTGAACAAAGGTTGCAAACATCAACTTAAAAATTTAAGCACATTCATATTACAGCTCTCAATCATGAATACCAACTTCCCAGATATGAACTTTCTCCTCCCAAACAGTATACAACTGAAAACTTATGACAACCAATAAAATCCAATAATAACAAGATCAGGGAGGTGATTTTCTTCACTCCCAGAACAACATTAATTTACAACAATAACAAGAGAGGTGTTCCCTCTTCATCTCTATGAAATAAACCAGGCCTAATTCTCATGACAAGAAGATGAACTGTTTCTTCATAAATAGCCAACCAGAAGCTCCAAGAGAAAAACCTGCGTATCAAAGACAAACAAAGAAGACAATACCACTTGTCTAGCTCTCCTCCCTACCGTAGACCCGCAAGAGGGTCACCCCCGAGCTAGGGAGACCATACTCACACCTGGGTACTCAAACACTCCACTTCACAACAGAAACAACAACAATCCCAAAGCACACATACACCCGTGGGTATTTTACACAATACGGAAACTCAACTACAGTGAGTTTCATAAGGGGCAGGAGAGTGGACACACTCGACTCCAGAGTGTCACCCTGACAGATAAATAAACTACTAGAAATTTCTCTTGGTCTCAACCAAGTGTGATCACAATTTGTAAGAATTCTGTATATGACTCTCAAGTCAAAAATACAGTCACAGATACATGCCCTCAAGGCTTTCAACATCCCAAAAGATGGAAACAGGTATGCACCCGAGGAGGATCTCTCCTCCCCTACCCCAAACTTGATGAGCATTTCTCCCAAGTGGGAGACGCTCTGTCAAACAACCTGACAAGAACCCCACAGAAAACAAATTTAAACACATATTTCACACACATTTCATACACATTTCAGTTCTACCAAAACAAAGGTAAAATTCAGACCAACCTTGCAAAGCCCTCCTGGAATGAAGTTGTTGCAGAGTCCACAGAGTTTACTTCCAAGCTTAGCCACCAACTCCCTCTCCCTTCTCTATCTTCCAAACTAACTTCTCTCTTTTTGGTAAGGCCCAAAAATGAAAGATTTTCCCCAAAATTCAACTAACTCCCTCTCATCCCAAAATTTGAAAATAAATAACCCAAAATTCTCTTTCTTTCTAATTTTGAGAAATGGGGAAGTGACACTTGTCACCTCCTCACCCTTCCCAAAAATTACTATTCTGTCCAGGTGGCTTATGTCACTCTCCATTCCCAAGGGTACTCCTTATTCCTCTCATGTGACTCCACTTTCCCATGGGAGAAATAAAAAAAAGAGTTAAATGGGAACAAGACAGGTGACCCATGCCTCTTTCTCCTTTCTTCACATGGGTGTCCCCATAGTACATGGGGGAATCTTACTAAAGAAGAGGTAACTTCCACTAATGGATGGCATCTCTTATCTAGGGAAAAGTAGAGGGGATGGGTTGAGTGTTGGTACAACCCATCATGTCCCCTCCTACCTCCAATTTTCGCCACTTAACTTCAGGGGAAGGTTAAGTTGACTAGATGGAGGTTACTCAAGGGTTACCCATGCCAAATGGGCCCCTAGACCCATGGGGTAGAACCCAGGGTCAATTTTAACCCATACAAGACACCCCAGGTCAAGGTAAAGCACAAGAAAAAGGGCCTCATAATTTAAATAAAAATAGAAATTTCAAATTCAATCTCTTAACAACACTTACTTATAAAAATAATGTTACATGAGGGTAACCTAACCCACTCGACCATACGAAAGACCACATTACATCATGACATCAAACACAAAGAGATCTTGGTTCTTCGTGGAACCAGATCGGCTTAACAGGGAATAACAATTAACAAGGTGTGGAATGATCTCCGAAATATGTGGTTTGATTAGTAGTCCCTGCACACTCAATTACAAGATCAGTAACCACATAAATTCATCATAGCCGAAGCAACTTAAATAACACATGCATTCTCATGCCTTAGTACAATTTAACATAATTAAAAATCATATTACAATTTTCCATCATCCCTAATTCATTTTTCTGAAAAGTAACTTATCCAAACATCACCCAATTAGTTTTTCCGAAAACATAATAAAGTTAAATAGTCTGACAAATTTCGGGAACTGCTATCCCACAAATATGAAAGTAACAATAACAGTACTGTAAATAGTCATGACAACAGTAGTAAAAAGGGCGGTCCTCACATCCTCTCCCCCTAAGACGGTACTTCCTCCTGGAAGTCGTCAAAAAGGTGAGGATACAGGGTCTTCAATCTCTCTGCATCTTCCCATGTTGCAGTGACTTCGTCGTATAAGTCCCATTGGACTCTAACCTGGTCCAGCTCTCGACCTCGAAGGGCCAGCGTCCGACGAGCCAATATGCGAATTGGCTCCAACGCCAGTTGTCCGTCTGCCTCTACCTGAAGAGCACTCCAATCCAACACATGAGATAAGTCAGAAATATATAGACGTAAAATTGATACATGAAATACATCATGGATACGTGACAGGCTAGGTGGCAAGGCTAGACGATAGGCTACTGGTCCTATTCGCTCCAAGATTTCGAAAGGTCCTACAAATCGAGGTGCGAGTTTAGAGCCTTTTCCGTAATGGATTGGACTTTTGTGCGGCCGTACTCTCAAAAATACTCTTTCCCCCACAGAGAAGCTTCGGTCTGTCCTTTTAGCATCGGCATACTTTTTCTGCCTGTCCTGTGCTTCCAGAAGCCTCTGTCTTATCTGTTTAACTTGCAGTTCCATATTCTGAACTATCTCTGGGCCGATGACTGTTCTGTCCTCTATACGATCCCAACTCAAAGGTGTTCTGCATGGTCTGCCATATAATGCCTGGAAAGGAGGCATACCCAACGAGCTATGATGCCCATTATTGTAGGCGAACTCAACTAGATACAGGTACTCCTCCCATCTAGACTGGTGGTCCATCACATACATGCGAAGCATGTCTTCTAACACCTAGTTAACTCTCTCTGTTTGTCCGTCGGTTTCTGGATGATAGGCGGAACTGAAGTTGAGCTGTGTGCCCAACGCCTGATGTAAGGCTTTCCAGAACGATGAAGTGAATACGGAGTCTCTGTCAGATATAATGCGGCGAGGTATCCCATGAAGTCTAACAATCTGATCAAGAAACACTTTTGCCACTGATGGTGCATTGTATGTTGTACATATTGGTGAAAAATGCGCCACTTTGGTCAGCTTGTCAACTGTCACCATAATAGCATCATGGCAACGTGATGACATAGGTAGACCAACGATAAAATCTATAGAAATGGTATCCCATTTCCATTCAGGTATCTCGTGAGGGTACAACAGTCCCGCTGGATGCTGATGTTCGGCCTTGACCCTCTGACATTCCAGGCAATGAGCAACAAATTTGGCAATGTCACGCCTCATCCCAGCCCAATGATAAAGCTGTCGTAAATCAGCATGCATCTTCTTCACTCCTGGGTGTGCTGCGTAGGGTGCTCTATGAGCCTCTGATAGGATTACTGTACGAAGATTACCCACATGGGGTACATAGATGCGTTGCCGATGTCGAAGCATACCATCAGAATCAAGGGTATATCCTGTAAATTTGCCCTCAAGGGCCTTCTGAGTTAGTACTGCCTGCTGCACTTCAAGAAACCATTCGTCCTCCGGCAGATGCTGTAAGATGCGATCCTTCAAGTCCATCTTCAAGGTCAGGGTCTGGATCTCGTGGCGTCTTCGACTCAAAGCATCAGCGACCACGTTCTCCTTCCCTTTGATATAATGGACATCGAAGTCATATTCGCATAGGAATTCCATCCAACGCCGTTGGCGGGCGTTCAAATTAGGCTGTGTGAAAATATACTGCAAACTATGATGGTCTGAATGGAGTTCAAAGCGTCGCCCTAAGAGAAAGTGTCTCCAGCGAACCAAGGCATGAACAACAGCTGCAAGCTCTAAGTCGTGCGTAGGATAGTTTAACTCATGTGTCTTTAGTTTCCGTGATTCGTATGCGATCGCTCGACCATCCTGCATAAGCACAGCTCCCAAACCCTCTAATGATGCATCCGTGCAAACTACAAACTCCTCTGAAGGATCTGGTACTGCTAAAATAGGAGCGCTCGTAAGACGCTCTTTGAGGTCTCCAAAAGCCTTTTCACACTGCTCGGTCCAAGTGAAACCCTTCCCTTTTCGCTGAAGAGAAGTAATGGGATGTGCTATCCTGGAGAAACCTTCGACAAACCGATGATAATACCCGGCTAACCCCATAAAGCTTCTGACCTCTGTCACGTTCGTGGGTGCCGGCCACTCCTGGATTGCTCTAATTTTAGATGGATCTACGGAGATGCCATCGCCTGATAAAATGTGTCCCAAATACTGCACCTCTGTCCTGAAGAAGGCACACTTCGCCAAGTTGCCATAAAGTTGCTGCCCTCGTAATTTCTGCAAAACTTGACGCAAGTGCTCTACATGCTCCTCCTCAGTTCGTGAATAAATCAGAATGTCGTCTAGAAATATGATCACGAACCGGTCTAGGTATGTACGAAACACCCCGTTCATGAGACTCATGAATACCGCAGGAGCGTTCGTCAACCCGAAAGGTACCACTGTGAATTCATAATGGCCATATCTGGTTCGAAAAGCAGTTTTATGAATATCTGACTCCGTGATGTGCAGTTGATGATACCCAGATTTTAGATCGATTTTCGAGAACACTCTGGCTCCCTGCATCTGATCAAAAAGGTCGTCAATCCTAGGTAGAGGATAACGATTCTTCACCGTCACCTTGTTCAATTGCCTGTAGTCCATGCATAGACGAAGAGACCCATCCTTCTTCTTCACGAAGATCACTGGTGCGCCCCATGGTGAAACGCTAGGTCGGATGTGTCCCTTCTCAAGTAATTCTTCCAACTGCAGCTTAAGTTCTGTGAGTTCATGGGTCGTCATTCTATAAGGTGCGCGGGATATCGGCTCTGCACCTGGCACTAAGTCGATGTGGAAGTCCACTTCTCTACGTGGAGGCATACCAGGTAATTCTGGCGGGAATACATCGGCAAACTCTCTAAGGATAGGGTGATCATCCAAAGTAGCCTCAGGTTCATCCTCTGCTCTATCACTGACTGTGATAGCAAACATCTGACATCCCTTCCGCATACAGCGCTTAAGCTGTTGTGCGGATATCATACGAACTGCCGTGGGCTTTTGAATGCCCATTATCTCAACCGACGAACCATGATCGTCTAAACAGCTAATCATTCTCTGGCGACAATCAAGCTTGGCTCTATGTGCCGCAAGCCAATCCATACCCAAAACTACTCCGTAAGATCCTAATGGCATAATCCTAAGGTCGCATGTTGTGGTGAAGGGTCCCAATGTGATCTCACAGTCTTTAACCAAGGTATCTACTGACATCCGGGCCCCTGAGGCCAACTCAACTTCCCACCTAATGTCTTGCCTAGAAGCCACCAGCCTGCAACGCTCCACTAACGATGTAGACAAAAAGGAGTCAGTAGCTCCTGAGTCAAAAAGAATCGAGATGGGAAAGTCTCTAATCGTACCTGCTGCCTCGATGACAGAAGCCTGGAAATCGGCCTGGCGGTTATCAACCGCTGCAAACATGTGGTGAGATCTGCCCACGTCACCAACGGTCTGCTCAGACCCTCCTGATCGGGGCTGACCCCCTGCAGTAAATCCCTGTGGACACTCTCTAGCCAGATGCCCTGCCCCACCACATACATAACATGGTCCTCTAACCTGTAACTGCCCTGACTGTGTTCTGCCCGATTGTTGTTGCCCGGTCCGTCCGGTGGATCCCTGTGAGCCTCTGTAAGACTGCTGGGACCTTGCGGGTCCTGCCGATGAACCCTGCTGTCTCTGATCCCTGCGTGGTCCCTGCTGTTGCCATCCACGGTTCTGTCCTCCCTGTCCCCTCTGTTGAAATTTGGATTTTTGCTGATGTTGCTATTGCTGTGGAGGCCTAGGAGGTAATGATGAAGCATTATATCCTCCTCTCTGTGTTGTGTTTTGAGGCCTTCAGAAATTTTGCTGTTGTTGGGGATTTCGTTCCTGGTACTGTGGGCATGAATTCTGTCCTCGTCCCTGAATTTCCTCTGATATAAGGGCCTTTTCAACAGCCTCGCTCATGGTTTGGGGATTTGACATACGAACTGGTCCTGATATCCCGTGATTTAGCCCCCTGATGAATTTGTGTATTAAGATTTTCTCGTCATGGAGGTATTCCGCATAACGAGAAAGCTCTATAAATCGGCTCTCATACTGAGTAACGGTGAGTCCCCTCTACTGTAGATCATGAAACTCATCGATTCTGCGCTGTCTATAATGTTCGGACAAATACTGCGCATTGAAGCGCTCAATGAAGGTGTCCCATGTGAGTGTATCCACGGAGAGTCGGCGCTTGCACTCCTCTGTGCGCCACCAGGTGGCTGCTGCATCCCTAAGAAGATGAACTGCCACTCGTGCTTTCGTGTTGCTCTCATACGGTCACAATGCGAAACACCTGTCTAAGCTAATTAGCCAAGCCTCGGCCACAACTCCCTCTGTAGCTCCTGCGAAGGTGGGTGGGTTGAGCCTCAGTAGATCTCTGATAGGGTCCCCTCTGTCTCTAAGTCTCCCAAGTGGCTCTTCCACACCATCCTCATATACTCCATGCTGAACCTGTTCTTGTCTCAAAAGTCTCGGAGGACTCCTGCTCCGTGCTCGGGAGGCTGACCCTACCTCCTCTACTGTTGTGTCAGGAATCTCAATGAAGGGCTCCACACGTAGCACCTCTAGTGGATCAACGCGGGGCTCCATACGTGGCTCAATACGTGACTCGGCACGTGGCTCCTCTCGCGGATCAACACGAGGCTCTATACGTGGCTCAGGAATCACTGGTGGTAACCTGTCTAGCATAGTCTGTAGTGCCTGTAAGATCTATGGACCTATATCTGATACTGGTGTCGCCTGTGGTACTAGTGGTGCTTGTGGCACAGGTGGTGCAGGTGGTGCTGCTGAATCTGTGGGTGCCAGTCCCTCGGCTGAGGAATCGCTGTGCACCTCGACTGACGCTATGTGGCGTGATCGCGCTCGTCGAACACGTCGGGGAGGCATCCTACAAAACAAGGTAGAAACTAATTAGCCAAAGTTGCGGAATAATAACGTGCCCAAATACGCCCAGTGTTTACAAACCGGGCTCTGATACCAAATGTCATGCCCACATTTTCCTTGTGGTCACAACACACATCGCACGTGTCATAGCCACATCTGTCATGTGGTTATGACACGAGATATGAAAAACTTTTCTCACACTGTCCTACAAACCCCTTTCGCATGCGTACGCATGCTCAACGGTGTTCTCTCATGGCGAAACACTATACTCATCGGCGGAATACAAGTACAATGGCGTGCAACCAGAAGCATATAGATCAACAAGAGGGTCTATACAACGCTGCTAACGTCATTGCAAGAGTGAGATTACCAAAGTTCTTAAATCGAACCCTCGGCAATGTTCGGTAGCAGAATGCCTTACGGCGTTAGTGGGAATTACGCTGCACTCATTTACGCACGTGGTTCACTGATAGAGGAACCACTCCCCACGACGCCTTGTTCCGACTAAACCGGCTAGTGATCTCCCTATTTAGTCTTTTTTCAGCCAGGCACGGTTGTCTGTCTCCTCTCTTGTTTCCTGAAACATACTCCTCCTATGACTTAGCATTTTCAACAAGGCGGTTTGGTTGCCCTCTCTTCCCTTTCCACAAGTTCTTAAGTTTGATTATATCTTCATCGCCCTTACCTTAACTATCTCTTAGTTCATTTATTGTGTTTATATTTCGGTCTCTCTCTCTCTTTCATTTTCTATGCTTTCTTTATGTGCATCCTATCCTTTCTTCATGATTTACATCAATCAGGGTTATCACTGCAGTTATTGTTGATATTAAACCTAATTTCAGATGATCTAGGTCACAAAGGCTGGTTTACTATTTCGCTGGACTCGGTCTCCTAATCTTCCCCGATCTAAGTTCCTCCTCTTCGTAAATACTTAGTCAACTTGTTCCTAAGCACAATTGACAGAAGGGTCCGTCAACTTAGTTCTCTTATCCCGTGTGAGAAATGTCGCGCATTTTCTCCTCTGTGTTTTCCAATGTTAGTTTTTTTTTCCTTCCTCGGAACCTCTTACAGGTTTACATCTGAGATCGTTTGCTACAGTTGAGATTAATATGGCCACATGGATTGTTAGTGGTGGCTTCATAAGTTTATTTCCAGTGTTCTTTTGAGCAAGGAGTTGTGTAATTTTCCTCTTCATTTTCCGGGTGATTATAAGTACGTTAACAGATGAAACTTCCGAGAAACTCTTTCCAGAGTATCACTGAATATTCCTAAACTCTCTTTACATTATAATTTTATTTTCTCTTGTTTAGAATTACTGTTGTTACTGTTACTCTTAATTACGATTCATACACTGATTGTGACTCGTATGACGTTATCAATAGATGTAGGTGGTTCACCACTTTATAAAACTCTGTTCATGGTAATATATCTTCTTTGGTTGTTGTGTTCAACACTTAATAACATCTCCTGTGAGATTATAATTGTTATATATTTTTTTTTTCTCTATATCCATGAGACATAGTTTATAACGATTTTAAACGAGGGCCCAATAAATTGGTTCAAAGATTTACTCCTATGTATATTATATATATATATATATATATATATATATATATATATATATATATATATATATATATATATATATATATATATATACATACATACATACATATATATAATATATTTATTTTAATGTCTATATAATGGACAAATTGGTTTCCCACAACTTATATATCTATATCTCTATCTATATATATATATATATATATTTATATATATATATACAGATATATAATCATTATTATATTATATCTATATAGCTATATACATAGACATATATAGTATATATATATGCCTATATATATAAAGCTATATAAAAAAAAAACTGTATTTATATTACAAATACACCACTCATATGTTAGGGCCCAAGCCCTAACATTATTTATAGCTTTAGATTCACAGCAGGCGGCGGCCATGGGCAGCGGTGGCCGCAGAGACAGAGGAGCAGGGCCGGTGGTGGCCGCGGAGCAGCGGACAAGACCTGCGGTGGCCGCAGAGCGGCGGACGGATTTCGCAGTGGCCGCAGAGCGGCGGACAAGATCCGCGGGAGGCATAAGGGTTTGGAGGGGGAAGATGTGGAGTGGGGCGGAGCCCCACCCACATTCCCACGACGTGGGGGTGTGGGTGGGGCTCTGCCCCACTCCACACCTCCAAATGAAATAACAAACCTGCGGTGGGGTTTACTCCCCACCGCCCAATGTAAAATTCGACTGTGTTTTTTTTTTTATATCCGCGGCTTACATTTGGTCCGCCATTCGCATGTACTAACAGTTGATTTCTCACAACATTAAAATATATATATTTATATATATATATATATATTCATATGTATATATATATATATATATATATCAATGAGTATATAATTATAGATATAGATATATATATTTATATATATATATATATATATATATATATATATATATATTTTTATATTGATATTTATCAGTCAATTTCATAAAAATGATAATTTATTTTCAATTTCTCTATTATTCTGGAAAATGATAATTACTCAAAATATGAAATATATATATATATATTTCTATATATATATATATATTTAAATTTATTTATATATAAAAATATTCTTATATGTGCTTAACTACTTCCTAAATTTCTCAATTTCACTACTTAATGCATTTTCTCCAAATCAACCTGTTATAAAGAAATTGTCATAACAATTAGATACAATTATATATATACATACATACATATATATATATATATATATATATATATATATATATATATATATATATATATATATATATATATATATATATATATATATATATATCCCCATTTCACTTAATTGATAGAAATGGTAACTAACTATCCCCTTATTTTAAGTATAATTTTCCATTTTCATAAACATTTAAGACTTCATAACTTTACAACAGATTATATATTTACCTGCTAGATTTCCTCTAATCCTTCTAAATTAACAGAATCCATTAATATGGAGAATAACTCAAATATTTAAAACTGTCTTTTCCATTTTAACATTGAAAAGAAAATTAGCATTTCAACTAGTGAAGCAATTCCAAACTTTCAAATGTAAACAACTCAGATTAAGTTGCAAAAACGAACTTATTCTTTTCAGTAATACTTGAAACACACAAATTGCTATTGAACAAAGGTTGCAAACATCAACTTAAAAATTTAAGCACATTCATATTACAGCTCTCAATCATGAATACCAACTTCCCAGATATGAACTTTCTCCTCCCAAACAGTATACAACTGAAAACTTATGACAACCAATAAAATCCAATAATAACAAGATCAGGGAGGTGATTTTCTTCACTCCCAGAACAACATTAATTTACAACAATAACAAGAGAGGTGTTCCCTCTTCATCTCTATGAAATGAACCAGGCCTAATTCTCATGACAAGAAGATGAACTGTTTCTTCATAAATAGCCAACCAGAAGCTCCAAGAGAAAAACCTGCGTATCAAAGACAAACAAAGAAGACAATACCACTTGTCTAGCTCTCCTCCCTACCGTAGGCCCGCAAGAGGGTCACCCCCGAGCTAGGGAGACCATACTCACACCTGGGTACTCAAACACTCCACTTCACAACAGAAACAACAACAATCCCAAAGCACACATACACCCGTGGGTATTTTACACAATACGGAAACTCAACTACAGTGAGTTTCATAAGGGGCAGGAGAGTGGACACACTCGACTCCAGAGTGTCACCCTGACAGATAAATGAACTACTAGAAATTTCTCTTGGTCTCAACCAAGTGTGATCACAATTTGTAAGAATTCTGTATATGACTCTCAAGTCAAAAATACAGTCACAGATACATGCCCTCAAGGCTTTCAACATCCCAAAAGATGGAAACAGGTATGCACCCGAGGAGGATCTCTCCTCCCCTACCCCAAACTTGATGAGCATTTCTCCCAAGTGGGAGACGCTCTGTCAAACAACCCGACAAGAACCCCACAAAAAACAAATTTAAACACATATTTCACACACATTTCATACACATTTCAGTTCTACCAAAACAAAGGTAAAATTCAGACCAACCTTGCAAAGCCCTCCTGGAATGAAGTTGTTGCAGAGTCCACAGAGTTTACTTCCAAGCTTAGCCACCAACTCCCTCTCCCTTCTCTATCTTCCAAACTAACTTCTCTCTTTTTGGTAAGGCCCAAAAATGAAAGATTTTCCCCAAAATTCAACTAACTCCCTCTCATCCCAAAATTTGAAAATAAATAACCCAAAATTCTCTTTCTTTCTAATTTTGAGAAATGGGGAAGTGACACTTGTCACCTCCTCACCCTTCCCAAAAATCACTATTCTGTCCAGGTGGCTTATGTCACTCTCCATTCCCAAGGGTACTCCTTATTCCTCTCATGTGACTCCACTTTCCCATGGGAGAAATAAAAAAAAGAGTTAAATGGGAACAAGACAGGTGACCCATGCCTCTTTCTCCTTTCTTCACATGGGTGTCCCCATAGTACATGGGGGAATCTTACTAAAGAAGAGGTAACTTCCACTAATGGATGGCATCTCTTATCTAGGGAAAAGTAGAGGGGATGGGTTGAGTGTTGGTACAACCCATCATGTCCCCTCCTACCTCCAATTTTCGCCACTTAACTTCAGGGGAAGGTTAAGTTGACTAGATGGAGGTTACTCAAGGGTTACCCATGCCAAATGGGCCCCTAGACCCATGGGGTAGAACCCAGGGTCAATTTTAACCCATACAAGACACCCCAGGTCAAGGTAAAGCACAAGAAAAAGGGCCTCATAATTTAAATAAAAATAGAAATTTCAAATTCAATCTCTTAACAACACTTACTTATAAAAATAATGTTACATGAGGGTAACCTAACCCACTCGACCATACGAAAGACCACATTACATCATGACATCAAACACAAAGAGATCTTGGTTCTTCGTGGAACCAGATCGGCTTAACAGGGAATAACAATTAACAAGGTGTGGAATGATCTCTGAAATCTGTGGTTTGATTAGTAGTCCCTGCACACTCAATTACAAGATCAGTAACCACATAAATTCATCATAGCCGAAGCAACTTAAATAACACATGCATTCTCATGCCTTAGTACAATTTAACATAATTAAAAATCATATTACAATTTTCCATCATCCCTAATTCATTTTTCTGAAAAGTAACTTATCCAAACATCACCCAATTAGTTTTTCCGAAAACATAATAAAGTTAAATAGTCTGACAAATTTCGGGAACTGCTATCCCACAAATATGAAAGTAACAATAACAGTACTGTAAATAGTCATGACAACAGTAGTAAAAAGGGCGGTCCTCACAGTTTCAGAGGAACCTGTTTCCAATGTGGAGAAGAAGGACATCAAGCATACAAGTGTCAACAACATCAAGGAAGAACAAACAAAAGACCTGAAAGTAATGCACAAGTTGCGCATGTAGATGAAGATGCACAGTCTAAGCATTCTGAGGATGCTGAACGGGGAGAAACCCTAGTTGTCAGAAGAACCTTTTTGAATGAGGAGAAAGAACTAGATAAGAGAAAGAGTTTATTTTGCACAAGGCACAAATGTGAACGTAAGTGTTGTGTTATTATTATAGACAGTGGAAGTATTGACAATCTTGTTTCAGAGGAGATGGTTAACAAGTTGAAGTTGACAAGAAGACATCTACATCCATATTGGATTGCATGGTTGCAGAAGGACCATAGAGCTTTGGTCAATGAGTAGTGTTTAGTTAAGTTCAAGATTGGAGACTACCATGATGAGGTGCTGTGTGACTTCATACCGATGGATACATGTCATATGCTATTGGGGAGGCCATGGAAATATGATAGGTGTGTTGTCCATGATGGTTGTGCAAACATCTATTCCCTAACAAAGGATGGAGTTCATCATAAGTTGAAACCCTTGAAGCAAGTAGAAGAAAAAGTATGTAGTACTACTAGAATTTGCTTGGTAGATGGTAGGAAATCTTTGGAGGGTATGAAGCACGAGCATCATTGCTTCGCATTGGTTCCTAAGATCAGCCAGGAGAAATGTGAAGATGTACTAGTAGAAGTCTCATATCTGTCGGAAGAATTTTAGGACATTGTCTTTAATAATGTACTAGAAGGTTTACCACCAGTGATGAAAATAAAGTCACCAAATGGATTTGATACCAGGAGCCAGTTTGCCGAATAAGGTAGCCCATAGAATGACTCCAGTAGAGAATGAAGAGCTGAATAGACGAGTTCACGAGTTGTTAAGGAAATGATTGATAAGGGAGAGGCTAAGTCCATGTTCAGTACCTGCAGTACTAGCACTGAAGAAAGATGGAGAGTGGAGAATGTGTACAGATTCTTGAGCCATCAACATGATCACAGTCAACTACAAATTTCCATTGCCCAGAATGGATGACATAATGGATTGTTTGAGTGTGTTTAGTGTAAAATACAAGACAATGATAGTTTAACCAACCAAATCAAGTCCCACACTTTCACTTGCTAAACATTATGGATAAGCTACTAATTCCCTAGATTCACTTTTTCTGCTAATTGTAACTGTGTAGATCCCTAAATCAGGTTTTTACTAGCTTATTGTGTTCACTAAGCATGAAACCCTAATTCAACAAATATACTATAATAAAATTTCAAGGCACAGATATAGACAAACGAATTTCAGAAATGTAGAGTAAAAGATACAAAGACTGTGCACCTAAAAAATGGAGCCCTGTTAGGCTAGGGCACTAGTCCCTTTGCCTTAAAAGTTTTTGACTGTCAGAATCTTCTGTACCAGGTATCAGACACTCTCCAGAGGTCCCTAGATCCTGAAGAAAATTCACAGGAGGGATTTGGTGTGAGTCCCTTTGCCCCAAAAGTTTTCTAATGCTGAAATTTAAAGTTTCGTGATGACTGTACCTACAATATCCATCTTCCTATCACTCCTTTCTGCCAGATCTCACTGAATATAACCTGCACATGCAAAAGGAGGAGAAAGATGGTTGTGGTTATATAGGAGCTTGTCTTAGTCAAGCCCCATTTTCTCTATTCCTACCTCAACAATAGCCAATGATAAAGATTTGCAGATGTGTGTGCTCATCTAACAAATGTGTATGCAAAAAATATAAAACCTAAGATGACTCAAGCATCAAGGAAAGAGCAACACCTTGCTTCACTCAATGAAACAACAATAACATCACCTCAAGGAGATGAGAGAAATTAAGACTTGTAGAACAAGAAGGTGAGGCAGCCATATTCGCAGAGGATTTTCAAGATTGATGTTGGAGGCTTCAACCCTTCTCTCGATCATGCAAAAGGTTGTACAAACCCTAGGAAGAGAAAGATAGTCCCAAGATCTTGATTCCTAATCTCCATAGAATATCTCCATGATAGCAACTTCAAATAAATTCAAGAGCTTCAACAAAGTGTTATTCTTAAATGGCAATTTTGGTAGAGTTTTTGCATAAAGCTTGCATAAAGATTGTTTGTAATGAAATAATTTTCAAATGTCTTTAAATATCTAATCTTAGGAATTTCAAAATAAGATGTCGACATTGTGCAAAAACAAAATTTTGAAAATGGAATCACAAGATGCATGGTGGGAGTTGACAGCTCGCCAGAATTCAAAACCTTAAAAAATAGGGTAGGGCTAAGGCGTGAGCACCCAAGCCCAAGCCCTAATTTTCCAATCAAGTCTGTGTTAAGGGGGTCCACAGTATCCCAAATCCAAACTTTCTTTTTAGGTTTAATCTCCAGTTATCTTGAAATATGACATTTATTTAGTTGGATATAGGTCAATCAAGGTTTAGGAAGGTTAGAAATGCAATAAGCTAAGAGGAGACCAAAGGAGATGATCTAAACCATGAGAAATTGTACCATTCCATATAGGAGGACTTGATTTCTGACATAACATTTAGCCCTCACTGTAGTGGCCATATGACACTACGTGCATATGCAATTAAAGGAAAGTAAATACATCAATCATGAAAAGGATACCCAAAAAGGATACTGTAGAGTAATTTGGAGTGTTATCATGTGCAAGAGGAAGAATCCTTCAAGTCTGTAATCTTGCAAAATCATAAAGTTAGGAACCACAACCTGCCAAAAACACTTGTTAGAGAATCAAAATCAAATCAACATGCAACCAACACACCAATATGTTAGTTAAAAACACTAAGGGGTTGAGTGATGAGACATTATGAGGAAGGAAATCAAGGGAGATGTATACCCCCCTTGTTTCTTTTTGCTTAGTCCGAAAATGAGAAACAAGGAGAATAACTACGTGCTTCAATTTCAAGGAAACTTGATGAGAAATGTGTTGTGAGGATTATTTTTACAAACAACACCCAAGAATGACACATTCAGTAAGATGGAGGATGGAACCAGGATTCCAATGCAACAAATGGTGTGAAAATTCAAGTTCGGCAGCCCAAGATAGAGGCTTTTGATTAAAACTATTTACTTTTGCACCTAGATAGTGATAGGAATTCTCATCCATTTACTATATGTAAAGGGAGTTTTCACTTTTCACAACTCATTCTTACTTGTCATTATGTATAGGAGAGAGGGAGAAGGAGATAGAGACTAGCCATGCTAAGCAGATGTCCATACCAGGTTCTGAGATTGGAGATGCTCTGAGCCCAAGTGGCAGAGAGACAATTCGAGGCTGAGGTAGGGTCCTGATCTTGTACTTCTATTATTATTCTTTCTTGTTATTTTGATTTTTTTCATTTTTCATGTCGAATAGATCTATTTAACTAAGGGTCCCTATTAGGGGTGCCCACGTCCACCTAGGGTGCCAGTGTCTCATCTGGGCACCCTAGTCTACCTAGGTTGCCCAAGTCCAGAAAGGACACGGGCCTTAGGTGTAGGGTACAAATTGTTGTTGTAGATACTTAATGATGTTTTGATGATGTACACTGATTCAACTTCTCAGTGTTTGTCATGCAGGTCATTCCTAAGATGTGAGAGCATATAGGTAGTCACCTGTTGTTGCTTCTTTGAGATCACATTGGTACTATGATCGACACAAAGAGAGGTCACCTACAAGTAGCAGGGCTCTATTGCGTATTCTTCATGCCAACAATGAAGTTCCATTGCAACATTATTGCATTGATGGAGAGGTGGAATGCAGACATGTCTACATTCCATCTACCCATTGGGGAGATGACTATCACACTGGAGCATGTCTATCAAATCCTACAACTACCTCTTTGAGGAGAGATAGTGAGGGTCATAGAGCATCGCTCAGCAGAGTACACTAGACAGAGCTAGCTATACTGCTTAGGTCTCACCGTCACTTGGGTAGAGCAAGGACATATTCAGCTCTGACTACTAGAGTAGAAATGTGGTGACATCTCTTTGGTTTGGAGGATCATGATAGCTACCATCACATTAGAAGTCACAAGGGATGGACGAGGCACTCACCTTCATAAGGGCCTAGTTCACACTATCCGCACGATGGAGGAGTAGAGGACAGTATACGCGTTGGGGCGTAGTATACTTACGCACCTCTATAGTGGCTTGGGATGATATGTCCATTATGAGTCCTAGAGCCTGATGGTTTGCAATTAACTATAGGTCTGGACGTTTGAGCATATTAAATGTAGACAGCCAATAGGTTTCCCTATAGATCCAACATTTACTTATCCATGTGTTCATGGTTATCCACTTGTCAAATGTTCGCGGCATGGTGATCTTCTATATTGGAAGGTTATATTTCACATATTACAAACTAGTGACATCGTATGGAGACTGTAACATAGCTAAATACCATGGCTAGGCTAGCATAGGCAGTTAGCTAGGATGCAGAGGGATTGGTTGATGGCCAAACACCTCAATCACATAGTCAATTGGTTTTACTTTGATAGAGTGGCACAACAGTTCGGATGTAGACAAGTTGTCCCTTTTATATGTCTGAGCTATGCATGCTTGTTACGTAGTACAGTCAAGGTGAATAGCACCTGACGACTGATAATAGCAAATATAGCAGTGAGTGATGATGATGGTACTGAGGATGCAGAGCCGGTATCTGATGCAAACAACATTAGTACTAATTGAGTGTATGAGACCTAGTGGTAGACAACATGACCCACTCCTATCTATCCTCCCGATCACCTTATAGGTGATCCTCGACCTTGGGCCAGTCACTCGAGTTACATAGGGGTAGAGGATGACATTAGTGAGTTTGTTGGATACTATGGTCTAGATGAGGATGAGGATGGTGATGATGATGATGAGGAGGAGGTCCCATCGTAGTACATCTTCAGAGCAAGACCACGATGATACTAGTAGGAGGTAGACGATGAGGAGGAGACTGAGTCTTGACCACAGCCAAGAGCTTGTGGTCCAGCCCCTATAGGTGCTAGGAGATCGAGTCAACATGAGTGAGGGGAGACCAGTGATGAGGTGCCCCTTGCTGCAGAGTCAGCTACAGAGCTTGTTACACCATCAGCTATCCGAGATCCATCATGGCAAGATGGAGATCTAGGTGAGATGTTATTCTATTGTTGTAGTTAGTTTGATGATTATTTATGTTTCCTATATGAGATATTGATAGCTATTTTGTTTTCTTTTTGTAGTTGGGATAGATGCATGGTACGATTTTGTGAGTCACATCATAGCAGAGATAGTTCCTACCGATGTGGTCGAGTGACAGGTGTGGATGGGGTATTTGCCACAGTCATCTACCAGGTGGCATGTCGAGATATTCATGCCATTTGTGAGATACAAATTAGCTATAGAGTCTATTCTAGATCAAGCTATTCAGAGAGCTGAGCATGTAGAGGTAGAGCTCTAGATGCTATGAGATCATGTTGCAGCAGTACCCTCACCTGAGAGAGATCCTATTGTGAGTGAGACCTTATTTCTTGAGTTATGCCAGGCAAAAGCTAATAGAGATAGGATCTAAGCAAAGTGAGATATAGCCATATCTAAGAGAGATAGATAAAAATAGATGTACCAAGAGTCACATGACGAGGTGTTAGGACTGAGAGGAGAGATTAGGGAGTTACAATCACGGAGTGTCTCTAGGAGTCATTTGCGGTCCGTAGCCACACATGGGCATGCCTCTGTCACATGCACACCATGAGGTCCCGAGGGGACTGGTGACCAAGGTTCAGCTATGTGATGTATCTTATGTACTACAACATCCCATTTTGATGTATAGGCTAGTCGACTTTGATTTATTTTCAAACTGATGTTTATATATATATACGATGTTTTCCTATTACTGCTTCTAATGTTGTCTAATCTATCACATGTGATTCATATGAAATTCAACTAGTGATAAATGTTAATGCTTATGTGGAAATGTGATTAATGTTAATGTGATATATACTAAATAATTCTTTGTAGAACATATAGTAAAAAAAGCACAATGATTAATGAATTTCATAGATAACCAACATTCTATGCTATATTAAGTTAATACAAAGGTGATCTTTAATAACACATGTTTAAGTAAGATACAACAATGATTAACCAAGAAAGATGTTATGTTAAATGGATTAAGGCAAAATAATCATATCTTGTCAAAATTGAAGCTAAACTAACTAATACGTTTTCTTTTTAAAGTAACATCTAACATATAATCTTATGCATAGAATTTCTTGAGGTGTGCGACATTAATAGGTTCTTTAAGAGGCATACCTTGTTCATTAGCTAGTTTATTTGGTCTTGATCCAAAGGCTTCAGTAATGACATATGGTCTGAGCCAGTTAGGGCTGAACTTTCCTTTTTCTCTAGGAGATGCGTTTACATTGCATTGATTCTCATACAAGACGAGGTATCCAACATTGAATGAATGATGTATGACATGCTCATTATATGATCATTGGATACCTCTTTTGATGGGCTCTAAGATGCTGCAGAGCATTGATATGCTATTCATCAAGCATCTCAAGTTCTTGTAATCACTTTTCTCAGTCCATATCATCATCAATAATGTCTCTTAGGGAAACTTGCAGTGAATGAATATCTAACTCTAAAGGCATTATCGCATCAATACCATAAGCTTGATAACCATAGCAAACCTTCATTGCATTAATTCTTTGTTGCATGTCATCCCTGATTTTGATAGATTCTAATAAATATAACTCAATTCTTAAATCATTGACTTATTTTAATAACTCTTCCTTAGTTTGAACTTTTGTCCTAGATGTTGAGGCTTCAGGGGAAACATGAATAGTTTGTATACTGGCCATTGTAGTTGCATTAATAGAATTTGTATACACATGATTAGAAAATATTTGGAGTTGAGGTACTACTTGGGAATTAGCTTATGGATTAACTCAAGTTCCTCCATTATGGCCTGATGTTTAGGACCCTTCCAAAGTTCCTCATTCCTGATATTTTCAATAGTCAATTTTGGAACTATAGGGCTAACATATCTGACATCGAGTACATCCCTAGTAGGGCTTTCATCACCACTGGCATACGTTGCATGTCGAAAGGGATTGTAAGGAGTAGCATGTGACTTACTGATACCCTTTGTTTTCCACTCCCGCCTTTTGCTTGATTGACCTCCAATAATCAACTTCATTCCACCCTGTCAGTTTTGTATAGAGGTTTCTTCCATCCATTTTTAAGCATAATGCAATAACTTTCTTTCTTTATTCCGTTCGAAGATATCAGAGTTACCACCCTAAAATCTTGGGAATCACACAAACTATTTGATAGAAAATAGTCTAGTGAATAGAGCTAGGTCTTTTAACAAATAAGATTCCCCAGTATAGTCACCAATCTATTGGAGTTTCCAATAGATTATCTAATTATCTCTATAAAGTAACCAATTGTTATACTCATGACTCTTAGATGAGTGGCGAACAAATAGGAGACAATAACCTTATTCTCCTCTATACTTTAGGCTTTGCCAGACCAAAGGGCGTATTCCCTAACAACAATATTAATAGATCTAACCCTTATCACAAAAAGATATTTCATAATAAAGCATAATGTTCTCCTAAATATGCACCAAGACTAAATGGTTAACTAAAAAAGTGGCTAGCTTTCTTGGGTTCTAACTCATTGCTGGTTTTGAGAGCATTTATCAAAAATAAATAGAACAATATACAAAAATGAAATAAAATCATTTTAAATAATTTTTCCTTTTAAAGCTATGTTTCTGGCCTTTGAAAAAAATGAACTTCGGATCAATGCCTATCTAGGGTACAAAGTCAAATCTTCCATGCAAATGCCTCTTTCTAACATCCAAACTTACAACTTAGAGGATAAATTGTATTACTGTCTTACAATAACACATGCAAGAAAAAGTACAGACCATAGTTCTCCTTACAAATCCTTAATGTAATTTATAACTCTCCATATCTCATTTGAAAGTATTTTAACCCATTACTTGAACATAAGCAATAAACAAGATACACAATGTAATAAAATGGTGCACAAATAAACTCAAAAACCCTTGACTTCTTTGTTTATAAGAGGAACAATCACATTCAAGGATAGAATTGTAGAAAATACACACCACAAGTGTTTTTCATATAACTCAATCTGAACCGAAAACATGTCATACATAGATTTTCATTTACACACCAGATTAATTCTGAAAACTTAGTATATTTATCTTTCAATAGTACATATACCCAAAATTGGTTCCAAAATCTAGACCTACAATAGTTTCACAAGTTCCTTATATTAGAAAAAAAGGAACATGTTGCCCTAGGACCTAGTTACAACATTCGGCTACACTTACGAGACCTCATTTAATGCCTATGGCACAAAGATGTGTGACTACTACAATATATGACAATTTACTAAAATTAGCATTTCATAGTACTTACAACCACTGAATAAGTCAATCATGAGGTGGATGATACTCCTTGAAACCATTGCTGCTAGAATCAAAATACTTGCTGACCTGGATTCCAATTATCAAGGTGTAGAGACCAAAAAGGAAAGCATATCTTCAATCAATGTATTTCTCTAATTAGGATGCACACATATTCTCTAAAGGCCATTGAAATGGGAGTATTTTAGCCATTTTGTCATTATTTATAACATATTTTGCATCCAAAATTACCCTAGTTTCTCTATTGAAACTATCAAAATTCACCTCTAGGGTAAACAATTCTCCTAATGTTTTATTTAATAGACCCATATCAAGGTCATCATTTGCACATATAGAAGACAAAATACTTGATGCCAATGTACTTAATTGCTCCTTCCATTGTTCCAAAGACTTGATCTATTTTATCATTATCCAAAATGGCTGGCACAATCCTTTCATCAATTCTCTCTAATAAACTTAATTTATCTTTTACCTACCTATCCAGTTTCATCATATATACGGCAACTTCTTCCAACATCATAATCATCTCATAATTTAGTACAATCTCAACAAAGGCTTCTAGATCAAACCTGGCACATTTGAAGACTTACCTTATCATTGTAGTCTTTGGTATCCATCTATCAAGTACTTTTAAGTTATCCTTATCTTGAGTGTACTTGACAAAAACTACTCTTAAATATGAATAGGCCTTCCAGGTATCATCAACCTTATTTACTACTTTGGTTATTCTATGTTTTATCAAATCAATAACCAACATACCAATTATCTTCACCTTATCCTCCCTGGCTCTCTTCACCTCTTCTTTCAATTCCTTGATTTCTACCAACAAAGCTTCCCTATTTGATGGAAATGGCTCTCAAAAACTAGAACGTGTGGCAATGACTAGTATTGAGGTGCTTGGAGCTAAAATTTGAAGAGATATAAGCTAATTCAATTCAGCCATAGACTTCATATAGTGTTCATTCAATCTATAAAAATGTGCTTGCAACTTTGTAACTATTGCTTTAGTGAAAAGAATCATGATTACATTTAGAGATGCAGCTTGTGGAGTAAGTGTATCATAAAATCTCTTGATAATCACATTTCTAGTCAAGTCATGAACACTATTTACCACCTTTGGCTTATTTGTAATTGGGACCATTGTCATATTGCTAAGGTCTCCAATTTGGGGCTAAAACCAAATCCAAAGAAGGCTTGCTCAGTTTGCTCTTCCATTGCAAACACTTCTTCATCCTACCTCCTTATTGTATCCAGAGTGAGTGTAGCAGATATATCCCAATCAAGAAGTAATAACAAGCCGTTGTTCTACACTAATTGTCTTCCCCCTTATGGGGTAATCTTGCTAATATTAAGATTAACCTCCTACAATACCTTCTCAGTTACTTCTACATATTGCTTAGGGTCTTCTTTATTTTTTGCTTCATCAACCTACTTTTGAAATCTGCACCCTTCAATCTCAGTACGAAACCTTTGAACTCCTAGGTCATCATGAATTCATCATCAGTCATAAATTGTGCACAAACTAGGGCTCTTATGTCATTGGTGTCATCATCACCGTACTTGAGACTTGTCTCCCTCCTACTCCTAGGTGCAGAAGTAACCATAATCCTTAGAGATGAAGACATTGGTTTATTTACCTCAGGCTCTTCCCTAGGCACATTCTCTAAAGTGTCTTCCTTCTCAACTATCTCAACCTTTGTTTCTCCTCCTTCTAAGTCTATGATTTTCCTCTTCTTTACTGCTAGCTATGAAGAGGTATCAATGACCTATGACTGTTTAGGAGCCACAGATTCACCTACTGCAAAAATATAAGGTGGAATAGGAATAGTAGGATCTCTCTGGTATGTTGGCCTATCCTCTACTACAGGATCCTTTCCAATCAATGATTCAACATTTGCCAACATTTTCTGCATTCTGAATACATAGGATTCTTTTCTTTTACAAAGGCATAGGGTAATCCGCATGCATCTTTCTCCTTTGTCTTTCCCCTTTCATGATGCCATCCCACTTAGTTCTTTTTTCATTCACCTTCTTAGCAGTGAATCAATTTCTTATTATATCCTCCTCATATAACAATTCATTTATAAATGCAAGTCTTTTATTCTCAGTCTGACTTAATTTACGAATCCTTCGAGATCAAATATCCTTGTAGATTCCAAGCCCATTTTATATGATTTGAGAATTGGATAAATTTGGTCCAGTCCATCTTTATTTGTAGCCCAAAAATCAAGAAATTTTGTAGATGTACGGAAGAAAGATCCCTTCTTTTGCCCTCTCAAATGAGCTTTATCTAATTCATTTAGCTACTAAATTACCTCTAAAAATGCCAATCTTCTTGGAACATATTTTGGTAGTACATGGGGGGCTACCCTGCATCCATATACCCTTATGGAAGTAGTATTGCTATGCAAAAACCAATCTCCCCAATTGTGTTGAATCCCCAAATCAGGAGTTCTATCCCTAGGTCTCGAGAAATCCATGATCTCTTTTGGAAATCTACTCTACTCTATTCCAAAGAAAATCATGATTCTTCTAACAAAACATTCTTCAAAAATTACAAAATTAGCATTCTCACAATGCTTGTCCTAGACATGAGTCCAACACTAGATAGGGAGAGGTGAACCTGTATCATCAACAACTCTCACTTGTAGAGACCTATGCCATAATCCCCTTCCTGCATACAAAAACATGTGACACAACTAAGAATACCATCTAAAATCAACCTTTTCTTCATTTGCCCTGATGGCCACCAGTTGGTCTTGCATTTTTCCTGCAATGCAAGTAGTATAATCATACTCACTATTTACCATCATGTCCTAAATGTCTACTGCCATAAACATAATAGGAAAAGGCATTCTTTCTCTTGCATCTTCTCCCAAGAGTTGACACAAAGTATGATAAGTCTTTATAAAGTAATCATAGAAAGGGTCGATGGTTAAAGGCTCTCTTTCAATCCGTGATATCTTAATTGACCTATTATCCAATCTTCTCACCCTATGTCTAGGAAGAAGCATTGTTCTGTAACTACTCCTATTTCACTAATACTGATCATAGAAAGCTCTAATATTAATGACTTTATTGGTAGTCGGATTTAATCCAAATAGGTCTTAGAAACGTACTCTTTCATCAAAATAATTATCTCCAATTCATTACCCTCTATAACCTTCTTTCTCTGTGCATCATATCTCATGGCTACAACTCTGATGAAATCAACATTCACAAAAATATTTGGTACCGTGAGCTTTGCCAATTCAAGGGTCTAGGGATTTAACAATGGGGCCCTAGACTATCATTTCCTATACTAGTGCTTGAACAAGGCCTACCCAATTATAGGAATGATGGCATCCATACAACCTGTAGCATTATCCATTAACCTATCTTCTACTCCACTCAAACCACAAAAATTCACAAGTCGTCAGGTTGAGCTAAGGAATTGTATGAGTAAATCCTCATCCAATGCCCTCTTCAATGTAGAAGGTTGCCCAATTGAATGACTCATTCTATTGGATTACAAAATTTTAGGGATTTTGTTGAAACATGGGTTTGAGACACTCCTTAACTTCAATATTCTTGCCATCACAATTTCAGGATCATGCAAGTACAAAAAAATTCCAAAGATGAAAACATAAAATAATTTGAGAAAACCAACTCAGAAAGACCACTTACTTGAGTTTCTCTCACAAGCCCTAATTTTTTGCCAAAACATAGTGAAGAACTCAAATTCCTTGAAAAAATCATCGTGCAACACAAAGTAATCATTGCAACGACCAATACATACCATTTATTCACCCCAATCAACCTAGAATTGGATTGGTAATAGTCACTTCCACTATTACTTCTTGTGTGCTTGAATAGGGTATTTATAATGAACCAATTTAGACTTTAAAAGTGCACCATTGATCTCAAACTCATCGTGGAAAAATCTACAGTTCAAAATATCCCAGGACGAATTTAAAAATTCCACCATGTGTGTTGCAAAGTCTTAGCCAATCACCTCTTGCCATGAAAGACAAGACCATCTACTTCATTATACGAGTCACCTACATCATCATTGACCTTATCCATACCTCAGTGTATCTCGCACTTGCATTCCTTGCTAGGTTCCTCACATCTGACACCACGAGTATGCACATGATCACCAAGTGGATTGCATTATCCTTCTGCTCCTAAGATCTTCGGTGGGCCAAAGACACATGGTGCTAAACCAGAGCAGTGCAATGCCCATTAAGATCTAACAATTTGTCCTCTGCAGTAGCATGCTACCAATTGAGAAATGCTCAGTTAGGGGAGAGGACCTAGTAGTGGTGCACCCTAATTTAGCACCTCTCAAAATTATACGTGGCAATTTTGAATCACTCCAAAAATTTTACAGTAGCTTACTTGGCAATGCCCCTACTTATAACTAAGGTTTCAGGCCCACATCATCAAATATGATGCTACATCAGCATGCTTTTTATTGAGGTGTCAAATAGTTCCCCCCAAAAAAGGGTGGACCAATAGGTGTACATTAAAACCTCCTTTGTGGGTATGCTGATGTGGCATCACATGATTGGTTGCTTTTTAAATCTAAAGGGCACATTTCATTCAATTATTAGTACTTATAGTAACACTAACAACCATAAAGTCACAACTACTAGTACTAAACTTCAAAAAATATTGGGCCTTAAATGCACATATACTATCTCAACCATTAGAACTATCTCACCTATTGGGTCTTTTCCCCTAGATGTCCTTTGTCTAGATTGTGACAAAAACTTGAGCCCATTAAATAGGTGGCATCATAGCACAACAATGCAGCTCTAACAAAGTACAGATCTCTAGAGCCCATGGGCATGTGCTGAGCCGCCAAGATTTATCATCACATAGTACCATTTCTACTTTAGGCTTAGGCATTAAATTATTCCAAATATCCCTAGACATTTTGACTAGTTATGTAGACTAAAAGCCGCTGAGAAAAACAATTACTTAAAAGGCTTAGTTTGTAACTTAACCGACTAACAACCTGGGCTAAGGAGTCAACAATGAAACACAACATAAAGTCATGGGACAATCTAAAAGCTTTAGAATCATAACCTTATGGCACACACAAGCCTGATAAAAACTAAATATTTTTGATAATCCAAGGGACTTGACAAAACCCTAAAAAAAATATAGACTATCAGCTTCATGTCTTGATCATAGAATTACCCTTCCTTTGTCTTTATTTATTAAAGTAATCCCACCATATCATTGCATCATCCTTCAATCTTGTGCATGTGAATTTTGCTTTCTTCTCCTCTACTATATGTCTCCATTTAAAAAATCTCTCCGTACTATTCATCTAGTCTATCAACTCTTCTAGTTTTAGAATACTCACACATTATGAAACTTCAATCTTTACTCCATTATTCCTTCCTTCTAATTCCCTTATCATCCTTTCTTCTATTGTTGATGGTGCTACTTGTTCTTCCTTCTCTTCCTCAACAAATGTTGAATCCTCTTCTCAAAATTCCTCTCTATTAGTGTAAAATCATAATTACACATCATAAGTTAATTAGGGTGTCTTTTAGGAAGGTTAGTTTCCTTCTTTTTCTATTTGAGTCATTTATGGCATTTATCTAGGTTGTCATAATTTGTCTCTCCCACTTTATCAAGTGGTTATGTATTTTTATATGCCTAAAAATTACACGATTCATTCTAAATAAATATTCTTAATATTTATTCCCTTCTTATTTCTTCTATCAATTAAATAAATATTCTAAGTTTATTTGATTGGTTCATTATCCCATAATTAAATAAAATCAATTTATTTAATTAAATTCCCTAAATTCTTCTAGTGTTTCACATAATTAAATAATCCTACATTATTTAATTAATCCTAAATCCCTCTATCCTAAGTCCTAATTTCATAAATCCACCTCACCAATCCACCTCATCTTTCCACCTCGCCTTTGCCACCTCACCATGTTGCACATGTAATTAAATATTTTAAATATTTAATTAGCTAATATTCTCTCACCCACATGTCATATTTATCCTCTAGTCAAAATTAGTTAACTCATCAATCAAATCTGTTAACTAATTAGTCATTTGAGTTCACTAGTCAATCTATTTTGTTGACTCCTCAATCAACCTAGTTAACTAATCAATCAATTCACTTAACTCTCCAATCAATTCAGTTAACTCCCTAATCAATTCACTTAACTGATTGGTCTATTCTTTTAACTCTTCAATCAATTTTGTTAACTCCCCTGTTACATGATGGAGGTGGGACACTTGTCCTCTTTCTATTCATTGCACATTCCTTAACCATTCTCAACCATTGATCTTCATATATCTTCTCAACCGTTGATCTCCATTCTCCCAAGTCTATAAATGGAACCTTATTCTTCCATTCTATTTATCCAAGCTATTCGTATTGTTACTCTGCAGAAATTCACCAGTGCGCCTTTGGCACCCCAATACAATTTGCTTAAGATCACCCAAAGCTTTGAAGCTCCTCTTCATTGCAGATTTATCACCACAGCCATTCACTATCAACATTCTTGAAAATAGCAAAGGAGTGCACTCTCTAAGGGCCTACTTCATACGAACAAGGACGATCTTGATAGGCAACAATAGAAGCTTCGATTCAAGGAAGGTTTGCATTGTGTTATTCATTGCTTCATTTCATTCAATCTTTCTTAGTTTCATTATTCTATTGAGTTATGGGTATTTGATGTTGTTTATTGCATATTCATTGTTGATCCTATTTTACCCTAACATTTTTGGCGCCCACCGTTCAATTTTATGTTTTTTACAAATTTTTAAAGTAAAAATTTGTGTTTTTCTAAACCCCATTGTTGAGTTTTGTAAGGATCTATCAAAAGGTGATCCCCTGGGCTGAAACTAACATCACCAACATGCTCAGAAGGGTCGAAAACCTTAGAATCACCTGTTAATTCACAAAAATTAGAGACTAAAAAAAATCTTTGTGATTTTTTCTAAGGGTGCATCCTTTTATCCAGCAGTCCAAAGGGTGCTTCTGCAAGGTGCATCGCTTTATCCAATAGTCTGAAGGGTGCTTCCGCGTCCTTTTATCCAACTATGCGAAGAGCTTTTTTGCAGGGTGCATCCTTTTATCCAGCGGTCCAAAGGGTGCTTCTGTAGGGTGCATCACTTTATCCAGCGGTCCAAAGGGTGCTTCCGTAGGGTGCATCACTTTATCTAGCAGTCCGAAGGATGCTCCCGCATCCTTTTATCCAACTATCCTAATAGCTTTTTCACAGGGTGCATCCTTTTATCTAGCTGTCCGAAGGGTTCTCCCACAAGGTGCATCATTTTATCCAGCGGTCTGAAGGGTGCTTCCACATCCTTTTATCCAGTGGTTCGAAGGGTGCTTCCATAGGGTGCATTGTTTTATCCAACAATCCTCCATCCTGCCTTCTTCTACATGCCATAAGGGTGGTATCTTTTTCTTTTTGCCATAACAGGAGCATACAAACTCGTAATCGCACAAATAAACACTCGTTGGAAAGATAATTCCATGAAATTCACAATGGAGTAGGTTTGATAAGTGATTTTATCATTTTGTCAACTATTTTTACAGTCAAAGTTCAGCTATCTTTCCAAGCTTAAATCTAGCATTTTTTCTTGAAAACTAATGATTTATCTGTGCAGCTTGACTTAAACACTTGTCAAAGAAAGGAGAAAAGAAACTTCTAATACATCTTCTACAAGGTTGAGAGCTAGATAGTTTTATTTTCCTTAACACACACATCATAGATTAACTAGGGGGAAAGTAAAACAACTTGCATACAATTTCCATCTAGTTCTAATTATGAAGGAGTAAACCATTGTTCATGCAACTTGCATACAATTCTCATCTAGTTCTAATTAGGAAGCAGTAACTCATTGTTCATACAACTTGCATACAATTTTCATCTAGTTCTAATTAGGACGGAGTAACTCATTATTCATACAACTTGCATACAATTTTAATCTAACTCTAATAAGGATAGTAAAATGAATGTTCATACAAATTTCACATAGCCTTAACTAGGAAGAGAGTAATTGACCCATTGCAATATCTGCATAATGCTATCTTCCATAGTTAGATTATTGCTATCTTACAAATGGTAATGAACAATGCTATCTTTTTAACCAATTCAAATTTAACAATAGTGTTAGTGCACAAGTAATATTAGCTCATTTAATTTTTCTACTTTTAACTAGGTTGGATTAATCAGTGTCTTCTGTGATTGATGAATGACAATAGGCTTATGCTCTCCCCATTATTGGGTGACCAAAGTGCCAAACTTGTTATTCCATTTGTTTAACCTTTAGAGGGGCCTGCCCTTGGATGCACGCCTGTCCAAGTGGGAACAACCCTAAGTGGAAACAAGCTAAAGCCAAGCCCTACCAATCCACTTAAAATAAATGTGCTTGAGGTGAAAACCTCCTGCAACAAGTGCTGCTGTGTTACACCAACGACCAACCTCCCCCAAAACCCTCTAAGGCACAACCCTTTGAGGCTGGGAGACTCCATAATAGAGAGTAGTGCCGCCACATGTGTAACCAGTTGAACGGTTGCCTTGACTATGAACCAATTGTGTAGTATACCAAAAACCCCTATTTGTTGATACAAAGGGTGGAGCCCTTGAAGTGGCCTCGATTCATGTGATTCTTAGTAGAGGTAGCAGGGACAATCCTATGGTTCAGTGGGGGTACGAGCCTAAGGAAACCTGGATCTGGTATGTGTGAGAAGTGAGTGCCATGGAGGGGAGCTGGTGCTACTAGATCCTAAAGCTACACTCTTTGAATTTGCATAGCTAGAGGATTCAACAAATATTGTCCTATCCAGCTTAGGGTGTGCTTTTCTTTTAGTCCATAAAAGAGTTAGAAAAATCACTAAAAAAGTTGAAAAATCATAAAAATTCTTTGTGTTTGCTGTGTTCTCTTGCCATAAATTTCAAAAATCAGATCAAAGAGGCCTTTTATGCAACTAAAGTACCAAAAAACATCAAAAAATCCCAAAAATTGCAAAAATACTAAGAAAAAGCCAGAACGATGCATCTGCCCTCTATTCTTGCGCATCTGTGCCGACTTGCGGCACATTTGTTTAGACTTCCTGCGCTTTTGCTGTCTATTTTGCGCATACACCTTTTACCAGTATGGTGCATATATCATGACTTGTTGCGCATTTGTCAATTTCTGTTGTGCATCTGTTTCAGCGCATACACGATAGTGAGCACTTGCACAATTTTTGAGGGAAAAATATTACCAGTTCTGAGTACCCATTTCAGCTTAGCTCCAAGATCAGCGATCAGGTTCTACCTTGTAGTCAGTTTTCATCCATTTCATCCAAAAAGTCTCTCTTTCATCAATCATCCCATCCACCTTCTATCAAACCTTTCTTGTCCCAAAGTCAGATTATTCCATATCAGTTTGATATAGGTCCCCTTTTCATATCCTTTGTGAATTCATGTAAGCCTAGTAGGTCACATAACTTTACTAGTAGCCTTGTTGCACGACTAGTCCCTACACAGTAAGACTAGTATCGATTACCCTTACTAGTGGCTACCGTCTTGTGTCAACCGTCTTACTTGAAGTCATTGAGTGAGAAAGTCCTTTGTCCAAGTCTTGTCCTAGATATCCTATTCACAACAGTCTCAGTCGGCACCTTGCCAAAATTTCTAATCCTAGTCCACTTCATCTCGCGTCACCTTGCATGGTTCTTACCAGATCTCAGTACAAAAGGCAACTTGAAATGGCCGGCTCATCCAACCACATCATCACACCTCATGATAGTGACGAAGATATCTCTTATGAAGATTATCAAGAAAACATCCAAAATTGGAAATTCCAATGCCTAATAGAGAAGGCGCTCCATGAAGACCCCCATAAGTATTTCTATCATCTTGCTAGTCTTGGAATTAAACTCCCCATGGATTTTGATGTAAGCTCAATCCTAGAAAACATAGAAAATAATCACGAAAGGGGAAAGAGTGCCATAGACCGAAACACAAATGATAGAGGAAAGAGACCCATGGACCAAAATGCTCCTATGGAAGAAATGAGAAAACAACTTGAAAATCTAAAACAAGAAATGTCGGATCTCAAAATGGGTACCAACACTAAAAACTACTCCTTGGAGGATATTGCACCGTACCCCTTTGACATAAATTTGATCATGAAACCATTTCCCTTTCGATTCGAAGTTCCTAAATTTGACAAATTTAAAGGGAAAGGGGACCCTAGAGACCATATTAGGGAATTCAATGCAGCATGTTTGGAAGTAGCTCATGACGAGACTTATTTAATGAGACTATTCCCTAAGTCTCTAAGCAGCCAAGCTATGGAGTGGTTCTCATAGCTTCCATCGAGAATCAAAACTTTTGATGAACTAGTCAACAAATTTATCACACTTCTCTTACAATATCGAACACAAGGTATCTATGCTAGATCTATGCAACACCAAACAAAATAATGGTGATTCATTTGCTACCTTCTTACAACGATGGAGACAACTAGCAAGTAAGTGTTCTTATGATATACCTAAGAAGCAGCTATTGGAAATGTTTGTGCATAACCTCAATGCCGATCTTAGCTATCAAATTCAGATACAATGCCCTACATCATTCTCAAAAGTCATCAAAATGGGATTGTTCATCAAAAAGGCTATGATTGTTAAAGGGGCAATCAAGATATACAAGGACACACCTACCTCCAATTACACAATGGATAAATCAAAGTTTTGGACCAAGAATAAGAATGTGGTCAATGATGGGGTAGTGGATGCCAAGGTGGCAGCTCCCAAGCAACAACCCATATTCACTCTCAAAGGAGAAACAAACAATGTTGCACCCAACAAACCATTCTCTCGGGAGCCAAGACCTTGGTTCAGTTCAAATCCAAGGCGAAAGTTCACACTGTTCGGTGAGTCTCAAGAGTCCACATTAAGGAAGTTGTTGGCTAACAATGAAATCTCTCTACCACCACCAAGTGATTACAAGCCTATAGTCAAACCTCCCTACTGGAAGGACACAGACTATTGTGAATATCATCAAGGAAGGGGGCATACAACCAATAATTGTATCCGTCTCAAAAATTTCATACAAGATGTATTAGATCAGGACCAGGGAGGAACACAACAGCATACCTCCAATGAAACTCATGTGGCCTACAGGGATCCACTTTCGAATCACAACAGGCTATACAACAACAATAACAACAACGGCAACAACCACAATGGAAATAACCACAACGGCAATAATTACAATGGCAATAACAATAATGACAACAACAACAACAATCGCAACAGGCCAAATCTGAGTAGCGGGACTAGTAATGCCAACTATGCAAGTGTGCCATTTGACTATACCATAAATTGTATTTCTGAGCATATCCCGCAAATCAATGTCATCACACCCAACCAACAATCAGGACCTAACAGAACTGGTTGTAGTATAATTACCCGCAGTGGTAAAGTCATGCTCAATACTGCCCCTCCCAGGTCGTCACCTTCCCCATCCAACTTCCATCAGTACAATGTCATCGACCAATTACAGAAAACTCTGGCTCACATTTCTATCTTGGAGTTGTTGCGTCTATCTCCTTCCCATAAGGAGATCCTTGAGAAAGCCTTAGTGGAAACCACTGTCTGCACTAACTTGGCCCAAGAGAAGTTTCAAACCATGGTAGGTAATCTAACCTCCTCAAGCTCCATATCATTTACCGAACAAGATGACCTCTCTGTATCTCAACCTCATAACACACCTCTACATATTGTCGCCTTCATCCACAAGCACCGCATCAAGAGGGTTCTCATTGATGGGGGGGCCGGTTTAAATATTTGCACATTAAAGCTAGTCCTTGCATTGGGGTTCTTCGAACAAGCAGTCGATCCAAGGAAGAAGATTACTATCAAAGCATATGACGAAGAAGAGCAAACTACAAAGGGAATAGTAGTCCTACCCATACAAGTGGGACTAGTAATAAAAGATGTTGTGTGCCAAGTCCTTGATAGGTAGCTCACTTATAATATCCTTCTAGGGAGACCATGGATTCACGCCATGAAGGCAGTACCCTCGACCTATCACCAATGCATAAAATTCCCACACAATGGCAAGCAAGTCACCATCCAAGGCGACCCTAACCCCTTTCAGCATTGCAACTCCTTCCTTGCCAAACCTAATTACATCATACCAAACAATAAAGCTTATACGTCCCCTATCCCACAGCATGATCATACCGCCAAAGCCTCCTCATCAAGGCCCAAAGAGCAGAATATCACCATAGAAGAAAGTGGAGTGAGAGAATACTCCATAGAGCACAGCCTCAATCTAGCAAAGATGCCTTTGTCTCCTTGATCTTTTGGCCAACCCAAATATTTTCCAAAGCCATCTGCTCCTCCTATAGCTCCCGCAACTCCCTTTGTAAAATGGGGGACCTTATCTAATGAAACAGAGGAAAGAGATATCCTACAGTGGCTTTATACCAAAGAAGAGAGTACATCACAAGAACACTCCCAACAGAACTCTATGGGTGAGGTGAAACTATCCTGCACAGAATGGGTTATGAAGAAAAAGGCCCTGTCAGCCTCAGAAAAGAAGGAATCATAGAACCTATTCAACCTTCTTCATCCTTGCTGGCTAGAAATACAAATGGTCTATGCTACAAAGGCAAGGGCAAAGCTAAAGAAAATGCTTGTCTTGTGGAAATGACCCATACACTTCAAGAAGATAGTGACACATACTCCAATGAATATGAGTGGGATGAGCTAACAGAACATTCCTATGATGACAAGGAGGTTGATACCATCCAAACTTTTAGCCCCTACTATGAGGGACAAATGCTACCGAACAGACCACTAGAGTCTGATTCACCCATCTTTGAGATTATGGCTTTCGAGGAAGGTTCAAGTTCCATCGCAATAAACAACTTGGAGGAAAGTACCATCCGGAACACCACCCCTACCTATACTCCTAACGTATCCTTTCACACTATCAATGAATCAAGTCTATCCTCTGACTCCCTCCCCCTTGTGTATCCTGAGCTTATTGACTGGGATCTGCGAGGAACTCCCCAACTAGATATGTTCCAAAATGATGATGTTTATATTGACTATATGGAACTTAGGGACCACCTACCCAAAGGAGATCATAAAGCTAGTTTTTCTATTGAACTTAATACCGTGGCTTACTTCAAAGAGGGTGCCAAGCCTTCCAATCACAAAAATATCAAGATAAAAACTGGATCTGACGGTGAAAATCGTTTTGCGGCAGTATCAGATCCCAAAATAATAAAAAGAAAGGATGCATCCGAAGGTGAAAACCCAACTGTGGCACTTGACGATGGAAGGCTTGCCACTCTCCCTAATGATATGTACTAGGAAAGGTCACAGATTGTTGTAGAACCGACAGAGCCTATTAATATTGGTACAGAGGAATAGCCTAAGATCATTCACTTTGCTAAATCTCTTACTCCACCAAAATTGACCAAGTTTGTACCATTCTTCAAGAAAAAGAGGGGCAGCTTCGCTTGGTCATATGCAGACATGCCAGGTCTAGACCCGAACTTGATTCTACACCATCTTCTATTAGACCCAGGAGTAAAACCAGTGAAGTAGAAGCTTAGAAAGATGCATCCACACATAGCGCTATTGGTCAAAGAAGAACTCAAGAAATTGCTGGCTGTAGGGTTCATCAGAGCTATAGATTACCTAGAATGGATATCCAACATTGTGCCAGTGTCCAAACCAGATGGCTGAGTCAGACTATGCAATGATTTTTGAGACCTAAACAAAGCATACTGCAAAGATGATTTCCCATTGCCCAATATCAATATCATAGTCGACCTAATTGCAGGACATACCATGTTATCTCTCATGGATGGATTCTAGGGATATAATCAAATCAAAATGGTACCAAAGGACCAACACAAGATAGCTTTTACTTGTCCATGGGGCACTTTTTGCTGGAATGTCATGCCATTTGGGCTGAGCCACATATCAATGGGCTATGACAACCATATTCCATGATATGATGCATGTAACAATGGAGGACTATGTCGATGATATCCTAGAAAAATCACTCACAAGAGAATCACACTTGGACATATTAGAAAAAGTCTTTCAAAGATTAGACCAATTCCAAGTCAAGCTGAACCCAAAGAAATGTGTGTTTGGAGTCACTTCAGGCAAGCTACTAGGCTTCATTGTGTCAGCAAACGGAATAGAGGTGGATCCCACCAAGGTTAAAGCTATAATGGACATGCCACCACCCAAGACTCTAACTCAATTGAGATCACTACAGGGCAAGCTATAGGCAATCCACAGATTCATATCACAGTTGGCAGACAAGTACCAACCATTCAGTCATCTCCTGCACAAGAACATTCCATTCAAATGGGATGAAAGGTGTGAAGAGGCATTCAACAAACTAAAAGAATACCTTATGAATCCACCCATTCTCATGCCTCCTATCCAAAGAAAACCACTAATTATCTACATATCTGCTACACCTACTGCTCTTGGGGCTCTTCTAGCACAACAAGATTATCAGAACAAAGAAAGAGCCATCTACTACATCAGTCGAACCTTAGTGGGCTATGAGTTGCAATACTCATAGATCGAAAGATCATGCCTTGTGGTAGTTTTTGCTTCACAAAAAATTTGACATTACATGCTTGCACATCCAGTTAAACTCATTGCAAAAATAGACCCACTGAAGTATCTCCTCAGCAAAGCAGCTCTCACAGGTCGCCTAGCAAAATGGGTAATTCTTCTAAGTGAGTACGACATTGAATATGTAGACAGAAAAGCCATCAAGGGACAAATCATAGCTGATCAACTAGCAGATGCACCATTACAAGACACCACACCAATGCAGTTTGAGTTTCCGGATGAATCCCTATTCAACATATCAACATGTTCCTGGAAACTCTACTTCGATGGGTCCTACACAAATCATGGATCGAGGGCATGGATCTTGTTTGTAACTCCTCATGGTGACACAATTCCAAAGTCTTACCATTTGTTATTTCCATGCTCCAATAACATAGCAGAATATGAAGCCTTAGTCATTGACCTCAAGATGGCAGCCAATTGGAAAATCAAAGAGCTACATGTCTACGGTGATTCTCAACTAGTGATAAATTAGGTCAATGATGATTACCAAACCAGAGATGAGAAGATTATCCCATACAAGAGAATAGTGGATGATTTTAAAGAATACTTTTTGATTATATCTTTTGAGCAGATACCTCGTATTGAGAACAAAGCAGCAGATGCCATGGCGACCATTGCCTCTCTTTTAGAGATATCAGAAAATGAGTCATGGTACGAGTTCTTAGTAGAAGCTATTCGGCAACCAGCTTATGATCTTCCTAAGACCCATTCCATCTGCCTTCTAGTTGGATCTGATTCACCTTAGTACGGTAAGTTTTACACTTACCTCAAGGACAACATCCTCCCACCTGACCTATCTTCTAACCAACGACGAACTTTTATACGCCAAACCTCTCACTATACCATCATTGCTGATACCCTATACCAATGTGGTCTAGATAGTACTTTACTCTGTTGTTTAGAATGAGAAGAATCCATAACTGCCTTGTAAGACGTACATGAGGGGATCTACGGAACACACTCTAGTGGTCCTTCCTTAGCCAAGAAACTCATGCATTTGGGTTATTACTGGCTAAACATGGAAATGGATTTATATCAGTTTGTCAAGAAGTGCAAGCAGTGTCAAATACATGGGAACCTAATACATGCACCAGCTGAAGAGTTGAGACCTTTAATGACACCTTGGCCCTTCTACCAATGAGGACTTGACCTTGTGGGAAAGATCCATCCACCCTCATCCAACAGCCATAAATTCATCATAACTACCACTGAGTACTTTACAAAGTGGATTGAAGCCATTCCCCTCACCACCATCACAGGTAAGCAAATCTCCTTATTCATCTTGAATTACCTCATCTGCAGATATGGAATTCCTTCATCCATTATCATGGATAACGGAAGACCATTCAAAAACCAGGATGTCCAAGAACTCTGTGAACGTTTCAAGATCCAACACCATTTCTCCACTCCATACTACCCCCAAGGTAACAGTCAAGCTGAAGCATCCAACAAGACCATCTTGAAACTTCTCAAGAAGACAGTCAACGATCCTAGCCGTGATTGGCATATCCAACTCAATCCTGCTCTATGGGCCTATAGAACCAGTATACGTACTCCCACAAGTGCTACACCCTACACCCTTGTCTATGGCTCAGAAGCTATCCTCCCCATTGAAGTTGAATTACCATCTCTTAGTGTGTCGTTAAAAGGCCTCATATCAGATGAAGAATACAGAGTCTCCAAGTTACAAGAACTAGAGTTGTTGGAAGAGAGGCGACAGAAAGCCTTTGATCATCTCAAAGCATATCAACAAATGATGTCAAGAAGCTATAACCACAGAGTTCGCCCAAGAAACTTCAAAGTTGGAGATCTAGTTCTTAAGGAAAATCCTCGCAACCAACAAGACAGAGAAAAGAAAGGCAAGTTCGAACCCAACTGGCTTGGGCCTTATGTAATTGTCGTAGCATTTGGATCAGGGGCATATTAGTTGGCAATGTCAAAGGGTGAGTTGTTCGATGACCCAATCAACAACATGCATCTTTGCCGGTTCTATAGCTAGGAGAACCCCAATGTAAGGGAGGCATAAAATACAAAAAAATCAAAAAATCAAAAAAATAAAAAAAGTACAAAAAAATCATCCTTTGGTGAAAACCTGGCAATCAGGCACCTTGGATAGGTATCATGCTGAAAACCTATCAAACAAGCGTCATGTATACTTTCTAGCTTTCATGCAAATAAAAGCAAGAGGTGAAAACTTGGTAAACAGGTGTTACTTGTGATAAACCACCTTCTCCATCTTTGGGAAACCAATCAACCTTGAGTCCATTTTTCCTTGTGTTCCATTCAACCCATATCTATCCCATAATAAACTCGTGACAGTTACCTATCATGGCTTGATACTCTATCTCTTTGTTGGCCTTGTCAACCAAGGTTTTGTCCCATACCATATCCATCATGTAAGCCTAGCATAGTGTCTCTCGTCGGTTTTCCACAGTCCAATTCCATGAACTACATTGCCTCTACGTCGTCACGTAGGCAAGGCCATATTCCTATGCGCCCCCAAGGCTCCCACAGTCCTATCCGTCCCATTTCTTGTCATCTTTCTTGTCATCTTTCTTCTAGTCCATCCATGGTCCATTAGGGTTTACCCTGAACTACATTGCCACTGCGTCGTCATGTAGGCAAGGCCATTTAGCAATGAGCCCGCAAAGCACTAGGTCAATCCTTTAGGGTCCATCTCTCCAATAAGGATTGTGAAACCTTCTCACCAAGCAAGCAAGCGCAAGCAAAATTGCTCTCCAAAGCAGAAATTTTGACACAAGGCACTTAACCTATCCAAGACAAAGCAGAACAACACCTAAAGTCTTCTCAATGATTTTACTCAAATTATGGCAAGAAACAAACACATCTAAATGCAAAAATGTTTTGTGGATTGGAAACACGGTTAAAGTACAGAGTCTTGATTTTTGCTATCATGTCTTTCTATGCTACTCGAGGATGTGAAAAGCTAGAGTTGCTATGATGGGGGCATGATTCTTTTCTTTGTTTGTTGTTTGTGGATTAATCTTTAGTAATGTGAAGCCTTATCTAAGGACATGATTAGCAAAAGATCATCGAGGACACCAAAGGTCTAACATGAACGGGGGCAATCCTTGTTTGTTGATACGCAAGCAATACTCAGGTCCTCTCGGTTCAATTATACCTTGATGCTTGTATTAACTTGCTAAATCAAAATCCATGTAAGCAGTACTCAGGTCATCTTGGTTCAATTATACCTAGATGCTTGTATTAACTTACAACATTTCAAAAAAAGTACCCAAAAAAAATGCCCAATGATGAAATAAAGCACTTCAAAATAGTTGCACTGTCAAGATGTCAAAAGCGAAGCATCCATTATACATCCATTTATACATCCATACATCCATATCCCATGCAATAAAAGACACACAAAATGAAGAGTATCAATGTTTACAAAAGCTTGTGAGTCCTTCTATCAAGTCTTTCTTCTATCAATAAGATTTATATTTATCATCGTATCTTTCATCCTTGTCCAGTCAGTCTGAGCAATGATCCAATGCAGGTCCATCCTTAATCCATACCAATCAAGTCAATTCAATCTTGCACAAATGATCCAATCACAATCAGTGATCTTGATCCTTGTCTATTCGTAAACCAACTCGATTAGTTAATCAATAAATTGTCTTATATAGGATGCAACATTGTCGAAATCAAACCAATACATGCGTCTTACACGACATGTTTCATTTCCTGAAACCAGACACTATCCTTTGTGTTTCTCTAGGGATCTATCATTCCCTGCCATGACAACATGTCTGCCGTGTTGGTCTAGGGATATATCGTTCCCTGCCATGACAACACTGTCATATATCGATATCAATTAATCAGTTGGTTTACTGCTTGACAGGGGTAATACCTTGTTTGTTCTTGTATCATTTGTGCATACTTGCTTACTTGCTTGTGTGTGGTATCATTCTATCTTGCATTACGTATCATTCAGCTCTTTCTCCAACCAATTTCTTCACCCTAACCTAATTATTCCCTTCATCTTCGTGAGATTGTCCATCTCACATCCCTTCTGCCTTCTTCCCGTCCAATCTCCCGAGGGGGCATCCTGTCGTCAAACTTGTACCAGGGGCAAACTGGGGCATGTATCATTATTAGACTATTCATTCTTTGAAGCAACACCATAAACTGCATTGCATCAAAGAGGGGCAAAATGTATACGCCTAAAAATGACATGATTCATTCTAAATAAATATTCTTAATATTTATTCCCTTCTTATTTCTTCTATCAATTAAATAAATATTCTAAGTTTATTTGATTGATTCATTATCTCATAATTAAATAAAATCAATTTATTTAATTAAATTCCCTAAATTCTTCTAGTGTTTCACATAATTAAATAATCCTACATCATTTAATTAATCCTAAATTCCTCTATCCTAAGTCCTAATTTCATAAATCCACCTCACCAATCCACCTCATCTTTCCACCTCACCTTTACCACCTCACCATGTTGCACATGTAATTAAATATTTTAAATATTTAATTAGCTAATATTCTCTCACCCACATGTCATATTTATCCTCTTATCAAAATTAGTTAACTCATCAATCAAATCTGTTAACTAATTAGTCATTTGAGTTCACTCGTCAATCTATTTTGTTGACTCCTCAATCAACCCAGTTAACTAATCAATCAATTCATTTAACTCCCCAATCAATTCAGTCAACTCCCCAATCAATTCACTTAATTGATTGGTCTATTCTGTTAACTCTTCAATCAATTTTGTTAACTCCCCTGTTACACGATGGAGGTGGGACACTTATCCTTTTTCTATTTGTTGCACATTCCTCAGCCATTCTCAACCATTGATCTTCATATATCTTCTCAACTATTGATCTTCATTCTCCCAAGTCTATAAATGGAACCTTATTCTTCCATTCTATTCATCCAGGCTATTCATATTATTACTCTGCAGAAATTCACCAGCGCCCCTTTGGCACCACAATACAATTTGCTTGAGATCACCCAAAGCTTTGAAGCTCCTCTTCATTGCACGTTTATCACCACAGCCATTCACTATCGACATTCTTGAAAACAGCAAAGGAGTGCACTCTCTGAGGGCCTACTTCATACGAACAAGGACGATCTTGATAGGTAACAATAGAAGCTTTGATTCAAGGAATGTTTGCATTGTGTTATTCATTGCTTCATTTCATTCAATCTTTCTTAGTTTCATTAGTCTATTGAGTTAAGGGTATTTGATGTTGTTTATTGCATATTCATTGCTGATCCTATTTTACCTTAACAGTATTTATGTATTATTCCTCTTGTCAATAATCATTTGCACTGGATTCTTTGTGCATGCTCTATGTTTTCATCCTCTAGTTATTGTAATTGTGTAGATAGCTCTCTCATGTAGAATAACTATTGTTGCTGATTCAAGCTCCTATGAGTTCTTATGTTACTCTACCATGGTATCAGAGCATAGATCTACAAGTTTCATCTCAAATTTCTGAGGGTTTTATCCTTGAGACGATAAACCATGCATCGTGGTGCAAAATGAACCTCGTCATTATGATCAAAAGGCATCAAAACCATAGGAACACCTGTCTAGATGGGTTTTTTTTGAGGATTTGAGATTAAGGTCTATAAAATTTCGTATAGTGTATGGAATCCATAGCATCATACATAGTCATACTATCATATTGTGTCTTGCATAGATTTCTACATCATTTTGCATTTACCCGACGCACAGTTTCATTTTTTGGTGGTCACAAATTCTTTTACCCAAAAGATTTTGTCCTTACCCAGCAACTGCAAGTTTTCATTCCAATGTGTAAATCTGTTATCTGATAATTTCTTTGGGGCCACAGTCTTCAATCAGTAGATTCTATGTTTTATCAGTGGACAATAGTCATTATCTAGTAGACTAATATTCATTATCCACCTATTTAGAATAACCAAGGGTTTCTTCATCAATTTTTGCGGATGGTCATATGTGACTACCACCCCCTAGTTCTTGCCTAGGAAGGGGCATTGAATTTCTAGTGAAGTTCTACCAATGAGCCGCCACCCCTGTGACTCTTTGCCTCTCATCGGACGTCATTGTTAGCTATAGCTACCATTTCCACTGTACCACCAGTCCTCCTCCCACACACCACCACCAAGCCACTAGCCAACCAAATTAGGCACTCCATGCCACCCTCCTTTCACCAGAGAGCCACATTTGGCTCCTCTATCTTGCCTAAGGAGGGTTTTTTTTCTTTTGGCATTAATTTGGGTGTACATAGTCTAAAATTAGCAAACAAATAGGCATCGAAAAGCTGGTTCCATGCTCTGCATTGCCATCTACTTATTTTTCCATTAAATTTTATAGGGTATTTGATTTTTGGTCTTGGAGTCAGATCTTTGTTTTTATCCCAGTGGTTGGAAAAAGGGTAAATAAGTGGATTTTTTTGAATGAGGGGGTTATTTTTTGCATTGTGAGGGTTATTTTGCTATCTCTTTCTCAATTTGCCTATATTTATCATGGATAAACTCCCCTTTTCCCCTCTTACTCCATATTATCATGAGTGGAAGAGGCAAATGAAGATCTAGTTGAAGAGATTGAGGATACATAAGGTGACAGTGGGTACGGACCTTGAACCTGTGGATGTTGTTAAAAGGAGAAAATGTTTGATAGGTGTGATGAATCTTATGGATATTGTGTCAATCTATTTATTTTTATCATCTCTTTCATGTGGAGTCATGCACAACACTAAACCAGATTGCACTACATTAGAGGGACTGTTTGGTCAACATGATACAGTGAGAGGTTATCAATTAGAAAATAAGCTTATTGGGTTGAATCCATCTACCTTTAATAGCATCTAGGATTTCTTCATCAAACTCAAGTTTCTCAAATTGAAACTGAAATAGTGTGGTATAGAGAAAGAGGACACCTAGTTGATTCTATCTATTCTTTCTAAACTTGGTCCTGACTATTGTATTTTTGCCTCTATATTTTATGCTACAAAATTTTCTCTTGGTGCTAATTTAGAATGCCTTCACTTGATAATTTTTCTACTTCACTCACTAAGGAATAGGCAAAGCTAGTGCAAATGGTTACTCTAAAGTCTACAAAATATTAGGCTCTTGTTGCAACTCAAAGCACAAAGGACCAAAAGGCTTCAAGTGGCAAGGAAAAGAAGCAGAAAAAAAAGAATAGTAAGCAAGAAAAAGAATCAACACCACATACAACCCCTGAGTCATCTTCATCATGCAAAAGGGAGTTCAAGGGTGAGTGCAAGATCATGATGGGCCAAACACTACCCCTAAGTGGCAATGTAAATGTGAAAAACAAACTTAAGTAACTTCATGTCAAAAATTGAATGAGTTATATACATAATCTAGAAATAAGGTAGTAATAAAAGTTGTAATAAACTGAATGTAGTTTACGAGCTTCTACTTTTTCTTTGAAAATTTTAAAAATAGTTTGGTGAAAATTGGATATTTCAATGAAGCACTACTAAAATTTTCAAAAAAATGTAAAAAGTAGGTGTCATTCCAGCCAACCTAAGTATGAGAAAATGGATTTAAGTAAAGGACACACGAGAAGATGTGACGCATTTTTTTTTGAATTTTTTAAGTAGATAAATAATTATTTATGAATTTTTTACTGGGACTTTTTTAAAATATTAAAAATTAATTTTCCAGCCAACCTAACTTGGTCAAAAATATATGAAAATAAAAAATTTTAAATTTTAATGTATACCCAATAAATCCTAGAATGTGATGCATCTTTTGGATTTAAAAAAGAACTAATATGTTGAAATTTTTGGATATTTTTCAATATGTATATCTATCAGCAAATCAGACATAGTGTATGTAGAAAATTAATAATAATTACCTATTAAAATTATTTTGAGGTGTATATTATATTTTTAGAATCTTAATAGCTTCCTCTATAAACCCTTTTCATTTCATTAAATTTTGTTAGAAAAAGTCTGTCAACTTCAAGGATGGCCGAGTGATATACCATATATGGTGTTGTCGCTCATTGCACCACTCCGTTCTCTGCTACCATGAGCGGCCCGCTTCTACCCCCTACTAAATGTGCGTGCATAGTCAAGAATGATGGGTAGAGTCCCCAAATAGTACCATGCATGCATGATAGATTGGCAGGGACAGGGAGATAGGGTTCCACGTATGGAATGGAGATAGGCAATGATCTGCATGCACTCGATAGATCATTCAGGAGAGGAGATATGAGACCGCATTCATGGAGATATGCCTTACTTGGGCTACTTCCATAGAGTTGTCTATTTTCATCCCCAGTAGTGTAGTGCTCAAATGGCTGTACTAGCGCAGGTGGTTGGGCTTGCTACGAGTAACTCAGTTCCCTATCTCTACTATAGTTCCCACCCAACCGAGAAACTAAACTCCCCTTCATTTGAATCCTTCCAATCTTCTCTTAAGGGCTGTCTAACAACTAGAATCTCCCACCCAACCCGGGCAGGGCTGCTCTGAATCGGGCTGAGGGTTCTAGGCTTTCCCTCGGGCCCCTAGGTCATGAGTCATGAGATCAATGAAACAACTTCATCACTTCTGAGACTAAGTCATCAGTCAGAAGCCATGTTACATATAGAATGGATAGACTTCGACAGTGGGTTCAATGCCATTAGTGAAGCATTCATGGATAATAGCGGGTTTAATGCCATTGGTGAAGCATTTATGGGTAATATGGTTTCCACAACAATAAAGGTTTCCACAACCTGGGGTTGGGGAGGGGCCTCCCTCCCACCCTATAGTAGCAGGCCCCTCCCATTGCCATTATGGCAGTAGGGTGATACCATCTATAGTCTCCGGAACTATTGTTTCGAATGAACGACAGATTCGCTGGGAACTATGGGCCCATCCTCGGGAATTCTAGTTCCATCAGGAGGGAGGGCCCCTACTATTCTATGGTAGTTCGCCAATGAACCCCTATTCAATAAATGGCGTGTGTGGGTAGGTGGGTTGGGCCCTACTATTCTAAAGGTAGTCAGTAGATAACTATAGAGAGGCGGGGTGGGAGGGAGCAATATAACCCCCCACCCATGGGTTGGGTGGGAATTGTAGTTCACCCCCCACCCATGGGTTAGGTGGGAGTTCTAGTTTGTGGAGGTAGATGCCATTGTGGGGGGCATAGTTGGGTGGGTTGGGAATTTGAGTGGGAACTATAGTTGGGAATTCTAGTTGGGGGGCTAAAGCGGGGGTGGGCCCATTAGCCCCCAGGGGTCAGTGGGAGGCATTAGTTGGTGGGTGGGAAACTATAGTTTGGAGGATATAGTATTTCCCACTTAATTAAGAAATCCGCTAGAATTTAGAAACCTGCTAGATTAATTGGAATCTGTCATTCGTAGTTTCTCTATCCAGTTCGGTTTAATAGGTGGGAGAAGGCATTGAAATGGAAGCAACTAAGCCATCTATAGAAATTTAGGACTATTGACATTGAAAAAAATTAGCCCTCGTGTACCCGGTAATCGAAGGAATGCATCCCGGTGGTTCCTGAAGCATAACATTAGCAAGGAGATGTGCGGGCAGCATTCAATTTCTTGATCAAGGGATAGAGAGATGGATTGGATTGATTGATTCGATTGAAGGCCGAAAGTTATTTGATTGAACCCCACCCAATGATTGATTAGAGTTCATCAGCATCTATCTCTAGATGAAACCCGCTCTCATCGAATGCCAGCTCTGGGCTCAATCTCTCAAATCCATCTGGTTGGCCCTGCAGGGTGGGAGTGGGGAATGGGAGAGCTTAAACCCTTTTGTTAAAACCCAAATGATTCAGGTCGAGTGCCTTTATGGATAGAGGTCTGGTCACCCAACACGTTCTCAGGGATTAAGGCTGGGCAATTACTTCTTACGGCCTCCTTATGGCTTTCTCATTCCCACCCCATTACTCTCCTCCAGAACTAGAATTCCCTATGCACCACCTGAATTATAGTTCCCGAGCAGGGGCGCTTCTCACTACTGGAAGGGGTTCTCACTACTGGAAGGGGGCTATTCCCTTTAGTCAATCCGTGAGGGAATTTAGTTCGATTGATCCAGTGGGTTTCCATTCCATGTGTTCAGGCTGGCCCTATATTCCCCCCCATCCTGGGTGGGAGGCTCCTATTCCACCCACCCACCCCGGAATAGAAAGAACTAGAATTCTTCAATTCATGTGGGAAACTCTAGTTCTACATACATGCATGGTGAAGCCTAATTTTAGTTTGTTGGACTAGGAGCTCGTCTCGCTCCTCCATATCGATAGACATGTGCACTCGCGACTCGATCGAAGCCTATTGATTCGTACGTAGCTCTCGTTCATCAGATAGAATTTGAAACGAAGCAATTGCCCCTTATAATAGTAGGGTCCTTAGAAACTAGAATTCCCACCCAACCCCATTCCTATCTATTGAGTTCATCCTCGCACCTACTTCCTTCAAGTAATAGTTCAATGCCAGTTCTTGCTCTAGCATCCGAGTGATTCTATCGGAATAAGGGAGACGAATTTGTTTCAAGATCCAAGTGGGAAGCATCGAGTTCTAGGTTGTTGCGTCCATTACATTCTACCCATCCGAGCTGGTTGTGGAGCTGCAGCTATTGTCTATACCCGCAGAGCGCCCCGGCTCGGGGCAAAGGGCCATTAGGTCAAGGTAAGGTCTGTCTATCTGAGACTAAGGATTGGATTGAGGAACCACCCCGGGTATGAACTAGCCAGCGTATGATTATGACCTCTAGTTTACTCGTTAGCACCAGTTCCCTTCCTCGTCGGGCTCAGAGAAGCAAAGCCACTTTCTCTGATGCATGCACGATTATGTCAAAACCTGATTGATTCATGGGATCAGTACCTCCATCTGTGTCTGTCTATTAATGAATAGCTAACTACATCCCACTACTATATGTGATATGATATATATAAGGAACCCATCTATCACCTCCGCATGTTGTTGCCTCCCACTTCATCCCCATCTGTTGGACTAGACCCATACCCATTACTCACTTGAGATGCCCTTTCTATAATCTCAGGCATCTCGGGTGAGTATTATTCTGCTAAACTCTATTTCTTGGGGGCCCCAATTATCTACCTCCTAACAACTATATCTTCTTGGGGGCCCATGGCTGCTAGATAGAATCAATCTGCATGGCGGTACCTTTCGACCCCCCAAGTCTAGTGCTTTATTACAGGGTCTCAGAATAACCGAACACTTTGAGAGGTAGGTGAATAGTTTGATCTGAATCAGATTGGTTGATTTGTGCCTTTCTCTCTATAGTCCAACTACCCACCATGCTCATGAAGCAGTAGAGTTTTGTTGACCCAGTATCTGATATGTCAAGACAAGCTCTCGTATAACCTAAAACATATTCTGTCTCCTATACCCATGCACTACAGCCTATTAGAGCACTCACTACAGCCAATCATAAGGAGTACACCCGTTATTCATTCCGATCTTGAAACCACTTTGAATTCTTACTATGCCTGATGGAAGAGCTTGCCAAATTGAACCTACGCTTTGCTCGGTGTGAAGCACCCTTCTTTCTATATTTTTGGTTGTTATAGGGTATAGTTTCATGTTTCTGAGTGCAGGATTGGGATTGAAGGCAACTAGATGAATGGAGATTTGGTTTAGTTATGACCATGCTTCATACCTAACAAGGTAGCGGAGCCTATGCTTTTGCTTGCTTTATAAGAGGTGAAGTCCTACTCTCAACTATAGAACTATTAAAGAGGGGTGGAGGCTTGGGAGGAATGCCCAAACCAACAGACTGGCCCTACTCTTAACTATGGAAAGGGGTGGGGGGGGTGAATAGTGAGAAATAGACAAGCCAACAATTCTCCTCCCACGAACTATCCCCTTAGAATAGTAGGGGCCTCCCCCCACCCACCACTCAAATTCCCTCAACTATATCCACCAACCCCACAATAGTTCAAGCATTCCCCCCCTCCCGAATTAGAGTTCTAAATGGCTAGGCATGTTACGTATAGAATCTGGCTGGGGTGGAAAATTTTAGGATAACACTAAATGAGTGGTTTTGCAAGTTTCTTTGGAAAGTTTTGGGACTCCCACTTGCCTAAATATGAGGTAATCCTAAGGATTTTTTAGAGGGAATCCATATTTGAGCTAGAAATATTAATTTACTTTCCATCCAAATCTAAATATTAGTCTAAATGTTGGCAACTTTTCATCCAACAAGTTTTTTTTCCATTGCCACAGTTTGGCCCATCATGATCTCACACTCACCCATAAATCAAAGGAGAGACCCACATGCACATACAACAATAGGCATGTGGGCATGATGGACATGAATGTTACAAAAAGGAAGTGGATGAGTTAAAGCATATTCTTTGGAAAATCACTGTAAGTTTAGCTTCAACTTCATCTCCTGGTTCATCTTCTCCTCCTCCTTCTTCATCAACATACTCAAGATCTTCTAAAAAAGGTCATGCAGGTTTTGCTAAGGGGGTTGATAAACATAAAGGTAAATCACTTTATGAAACTATAAGTCATGGATTAGGTAAATGGATCCTTGGTTCTAGAGCCTCTCATCATATGGATTCATCTCCATCTATGTTATCTACTTTTGAACCTTGTGATATACCACCTATTTTGATGGGTAATAATACATATATGAAATTTATTGGGAAGGGATCTATTGATGTTGATAAGGGTACCTTGAATGATGTATTATGTGTGCATTCTTTGTCAAACAATTTTCTTTCCATATATCAGATTACTCATAGTGGTGCAGGGAAAACTATGGAGTTCAAACCTAATCTAGTCATCATCACAAACTTGGAAAGCACAAAGATTATTTTTACCAAGGTGGTTGATCATGTAACTCGGTTATACTCCTTTTCTAATTTTTCCCTTAATGATGGTTCCGATCCTTTGGTTGTTGATCACACTTCATGTGTGAATATTAGTTCTAAGGAGAAGTTTGTTTGTTTGAATCTTGGTGTTCTCACTTTGGATTTAGCATTCTAGACTAGTGCCACTAGTTCTTCTCCTCCACCTCCTGCTTCTCCTAACATTAGCCATTCTCTGCTTGAGAAGGATGTCATATGTTATTCTAACTATATTGTGTGGGATGATTATCTGACAAGTATTTTTGAGTTATTTATCTAGTCTCACATTGCAAATGTTGAGGACACTCTTGAGGATTTGCACCTCCTCTTTGATAATAGTCATGACACTGCTATTACTAGTCCTATTTTGTCTTTGGAGACTAATGATTATGGGTTCTCACCTTGTCTTGAGTTGTTAGACTCCTTGATTAGGCATGTTGTTCCTGATCTAATTGTGGCATCACCTATATAGTTTTCAAAGGCATTCATCATGAGACTTCCTTCTTCACAGGTTCTTCAGCATTCACCATTGGAGTTATTTTTTTCCAAGGGAAGAAATGTCATTTACCACAAGTGGATTAGTTTTTTATTCATGGTCTGACATCATCTTCTAGTATAGGAGTTTCTATAGTGATGGAAGATATCATAGTCTCTATATTTCCCTCCTATGGGGGGCTCATGTTTTTACTTTGGTGATGGATTCAACTCTTGTGGGGTCTAGGTGTTCAATTCTTCCATCACATGTACATGTTTCTATTTTTTTCTCTCTTTTGGAGAGGAAGTTTTTCCCATAGGGTTTTTCTCCTTTACTCTAGTTATGAGAGTTTTTTTATTGGTGCCTGATCAGGCCTTTGTTTCTGGGACCTGTCTCTCTTTCCCTTTTAGCTTGTGAAGCCACCCTAAGTTGCACTTATGGGGGTGTTGGTGTAAAATCTTAATTACACATCATAAGTTAATTAGGGTTTCTTTAGGAAGGTTAGTTTCATTCCTTTTTTCTATTTGAGTCGTTTATGGCACATGTCGTTGGTTGCCATAATTTGCCTCTCTCCCACTTTAGCAAGTGATTGTGTATCTATGTACTTTTCCTCTTGTGAATAATCATTTGCACTAGATTCTCAAGCATTCTCTATGTTTTCTTCCTCTAGTTATTGTGATTTATGTGTAGCTCTCTAATGTAGAAGAACTACTACAGGTGATTCTGGCTCCTGTGAGTCCTTGTGCAACTCTAACACTCTCCTTGCTCTCTTTCTTCATCTAATATATCTAGACCACTTTGCCTCTATCTCTCTTTGCCTTGATAATTTGGGTAAGCTCTTCCACTTGCCTTTGTAGCATTTGCATATATCTAATTAGTTTTTCACACCCTCCTCACCCACTTAGCATTATGCTTAAACCTAGAATCTTTAACAAAAGTTGAACTTGGTTTGATACCAAATGATGTGTCTAGAAATGCAACAAAAATCTAACAATAATATTTAACTGTAAAAACCAAATTCTTTACATTATTCTTTAACAATTGAAAAAAGATATATAAGAGTCTTTCTTTTAGAGACAATCTACCGCTCTACTACTATCTAGCTTAGAATAACCATTTTTTTTAGAAAATGTTATTTTTGATTAATTTTGCATTTAAGCTCGTATGGACCTAAAAATTATTCCATAACTACGACACAAGTAAATGATTCTATAGAATTAACTGCAACTCAATATCACAATCTGTCACTAAAGTATTAAGTAAAAATTGAAGAAAAATTAAATTATAATTTTTAGGCCTTAGATGGTCAAATTTGGCCCTCAAAAAATTGTTAAAATAGACTATAACAGGCTAGGGCAGGTTATAATGTGATGGAGCTCTCTAAAATTGTCAAACTAAAAAAAAAGGCTTAAAAAGAAAAGCTTCTTAAATCAAAAGTTATAGTCTCTGCAAGTTTTAGCTCTTACATCAAAAACTTAGAAAAAACTTAGAAATTTCAATGGATGATCACAATACACATATTCAATCAAATGGGTGAAGAGCATAACTTTGAACTTGACTTGACCAAGGTGACTTGTTTATTGGGGAAACTCAAGTGCCCATGGCTTGTAGAAGCTCAACCCAATACAGAACGACTCGTGTCAGTATTGCCTATTTGATTTTGGCCAGTGCAACACATGCCAGTACTATAAAGTAGGCATTTAGCAAGAAATATGTCCAAAAGCTTTCATGTCTAGCACAAGGATGACTCAAAACTGTTCATTTGCAATATGGGTAATCAATAATGCTCTTAAGAATGCAGACAACGACAGAGAATCAATCTATTACATCACCACAAAGCTCCTATAAAGAGCATAATGGTCATCTATGCGTCCTAAAACACAAGTCAGCATGGTAAAAGCAGACTCTAGCAGGTAAAACATGTTACCATTTTGAGCAAATCTGAGTCATTCAAATTTGAATGAACAGTTTACTATAGTAATAATACCAATGTCCCTGTAGGACTCTAATTGAACAAATTGAAAAATTTTTGTAATTTTTGTAATTTTTATATTTTTTTCCTCTAGACTATTAACTTTGATTTGTGGGATAATTTGAACAAATTGAAAAATCTTTGTAATTTTTAATATTTTTATATTTATTTCCTCTAGACTATTAATTTTAATTTGTAGGAAGATTTGATTGTTCACATTATTAATTTTCAATGACCTAAAAATGGTTTAATGACAATTAGAAAACTATTTTGAAACATGAAACAAAATCCGAACTGAAAGCTAATACTAATACAGCCTATCAGCTAAAAATGAAATCTTATTTGAATGCCATAACAGTGTAAGTATGCATAACTTGCTTCCTTTTCGTTCTGAGGGCCGTAGCCTTGTTTGCTTATGAAGTTGAAAATTCTTTAAAACTTGTGCAAGATAAAGAGGTGTGCATTGCAATATGATAAAGACCATGAGAATCAATCCACATTTTTATATTTAAAAAGTATTCAATCACACTGGAATGGATGTCTACATAATTACACGTGCTCATTATTGCAACCCACTTATTCTTATTTATTCTTATTGAGCCAGATTTGAGTGGCACTGCTGCCACAGAGAAAAGGGGATGGATCCTCATATTTTAGCAGTATAAAGTGGGATTGGCAACGAGATATTCCTCCACCAGCTTGAACAAACCAGTGCTGTTGGCCTTGACCTGCTCAAGTTTGGCTTCATCTGGGGGAACACCAGGGAGGGTGTCATAGTTGGAGGTAATGGTCATAGTGGACCCACCCCCTGCTTTGGGGCTGATTTTCAGCAGGAACTTTGAAGAAGCCAATTTTGTCCCCAACAATCCTCCTTCCACATGGCTGACACCATAAACCATGTTGGCCTCATCAACTAGGTCCACTTTCGATTTCCAATAGCTAAAATCCTCGTGGGCTGCAATACCCATTTTATATAACATTAGCAACAGTGCCATTATGAGCTCATTAGACAATATTTAAAGATCTATTCTTCTTTGGGTATTATACAAGGAAAAAGGTACCAAAAGGCTGATCGTAAACAGTTGGCATGTTTTTTTTAGTAAGAAAAGACTTACCTGGGGTGAAGTCGACTTGGCGGATGCTGCCCACACCTCCATCTCCTTGCAAAAGTTTGACACCTGCTACCTTCTCTGGGGCATGCTTTGTCAACAAGTTCTCGGAGTCCTTCACAGTTGCATTCCACAGCCTTTTTGCCTCCACTGAGGACTCAAATTCCAGAGTAAAGCTTCCTGCCACCATCGTCTCTTATCTCAATATTTCTACTACAACTCTTCTTCTTACAAATGCTTATCTTGTTTGGTGTGGATTGTGATGTGGTGTATGAAGAGGTGGATGGTATTTATAGAGTTAATAACAAGGGCAAATCAGAAATACAAGGAGAGAAAGAATGCAAAATATCAGTATATGCTCTGTTCTTAGGTTGAGCGGATCCTTATCCTTAGGCATGTCAAACAGTTTGATCGTTTGTTAGTGTGCTTTGATCCTTATCATTGTTTTTCTTCTTCTTTTCTTATTGCTTTCCAAGCTTCCTGGCCCTCTCTCGTTGGAATTCATATTATGACGTAGGAACCTGAACAAGTAAATGGATATTTATATATAAATTCATATTAATGTATTTGGACAAGTAAATGAATATTATATATCTGGTACCATGGAATTTGAACAAGCAAATGGATATTTATATAGAAATTCATATTTATGTATTTGGCCAAGTAAATGAATATTAATATCTGGTACCATAGAATTTGAATTTACTATTACATCTTGACTGTTATATTGTTGAAGCGGTTAAAAAGGAGATTTTTAAAAAATATCTAATTGTATATTAAATGAATAAAATTAATTAAATGTTAATTAATATTTTAGATATAAAGAGTTGAGGTGGATATTATAATTTATGTATCTTAGAGATTGGAATTAAACGTGCTGAAATTGAAATAAGAAAATTAGTGTTTGTATATTTTGAATTAGAAAAAAATAAACTTTACATAAGATAACAAATCATGTGGAAATACAACTTCCTAAAAATAGTAAGTCAATATTCTTAAGTGAAATGGACTTGTAATGAATATTAAGACCTACATAAATTAGTCATTATGCTCGAAGTTCAATTGTAGTGTAGTTATAGAGTACATATACATTTTTCTAAACATTAATAAAACTCAACCTAAAATAGGAAACAATACAAATTGGAAAAGTAGTACGCAATTAATTTAAAACAATTAAAATATAAAGACAGCATTTTCTTTAAAAAAAATTATATTATTTATAATAGTTTATATTGATTCATGATTTAAGTGGTCAAGTAGAATCCTTTTTAAATAGTTACTTAATATAAGTTTTAACCTTTTCATACTTTTTTTATTGGAGTCCATGCATTGACATATAGTGTATGTAACCACATATGGAAAAGTTGTGACATTGAGGTTTGCCCTGCATTTCTTATTAGAACAATCTAAATAAATTTCTTTATCTCTAGCATCCATTTTGTCTCGATGGATCACAATGAAAAATATGGAGACTCTTCACTCTACTTTCTTTCTTTTCACCATCGTTACACATCAATAGTGGCCCTTACAATCCAGATGGTGTATGGTACACTAGTGGATTCATGAGGAGAAATGAACATCATATTTTTTTATAACATCTTTATGTAGATCAAATAATTTTTGTGGTCTTTTGCTTCTTGGACCAACATAGCTTTTAGATGTCAACAAAATAGAAGGGAATATTCCATCAATCATAGAATCATGAATTCATTGTATTTTATTGCTAAATATAATCACTTGTTTCTTTGGTTATTATAGTAACAAAACACTTTTAGATAACATCTATCAAATTCATCTTCTTGGTCTATTATACAGAGAAAGAAGACTTGGGACTCTCCAAATTTGTCACTACTTCGTGGCCTAGGGCTAAGGGAGTTCGATTTGTCCCCTCAGGTTCTGGGGTTGTCTAGTCCTCGTTTGTTGTTCAACAGCTATCTGTCAATTGTTCCTATCTTATTTATGTTTTGTGTGGCCTAATTTGGCATGTTCTGCCAGGCCTCAATGGCTCTTGTTTGTCTCAGGCTAAGCCCCTTGTTTGCTGACTGTAATGTCCCTATGTGGCTGTTGTGTAATGGGATCGGCACCCTTTTTTGCCGCTTACTTTATCAAAAACATCTATCAAATTCTTCATTATTTCCTTCTCACTTTTTTTGCTCATTCTCTCTAATTCCTTTATCTTATCAATTATATTTAACACTTAATTTTTTTCCAATTCTTGAAAATACATTTTGAGGATTCTCTACTAGAATAATGGGTTCACCATTTTCTTAGACTCCCCACAATATAATTGGACACTAGTTTCTATCTTCTATAGAATTTTTGAACCTCAAAACAAGGTGACCTTGTACTTGCAAAAGAAAGTGGTGGCCTTTAAAATAGTTGAACCCATTATTTTAAATGATCCCTTTATCTTATAATATTCCACAAAAGACATGAAACAAACCACTTACTCAAGCATGTATGGTGTGAAATTCCTTGTTGTTTCATAGGTTCTATAAATGTCCATCATTTCAACCATGGTCTAAATATCGTTTAAATAATTTGTCAAAAGTATTCTCAATGTCCTCATGAATGTGATTAATAGGAAAGAAGCCAATATCTTTATTTAATAAAACTTCTTCATAGACAAGTAGATATAAGTATTGCAAGGCATTTTTAATCATATGAAAAATGAAATTAGTTGAAATAGAGTAAAAGATCAATTCTAAAATAGACAATTTAATGTTGGCCATATTAAAATTATGCATTAAATCAACTAAGAATAGTTATATTATATGTTTGTTACATTATTTAAAATTAAACCTAAATAAATGAATACATGCCCAATTTTATTATTTTTCATCATTGTCATGATCAATCATATTGTGTCATTCAAAAAGTTGATGCAAAAAATTCCACTATTATTACTTGAAGCACTCTCAAATTAACCCATAGTAATTGTTGAATTCCAAGTAGATGATGTGCTTGTAAGTGATTTACGTTCTAAATTGCTACTAAAGATCACATATCATTCAACCTCTTAAATAACAAGATTGATTATGTTTGCATGTGTCTCATTGCTCTAATGCTTTTCCAACATATGAATAATAGAGTCTATAATGTAGAGGTGATTGCGTTCCTCAATTCATGTGAGAGGCTTAATCCAACATATAGTGCTGGATGGACACCATTGTGATGATCAATGCATTGAGTATCTCTTCTTTTTCAGTAGCATATGAGATGGTTTCTGAGTGGTCTTTGTTTGTTGACTTATTTTCTCTATGTAAGTGCTAGTTTGTGGAGATGTAGTTGGCATAAGGAATTGATGGAAGATGTGATAGATGAAGAACTACAGCAAAGTTTTAAATTAGAGGATGATGCATCTAGATGTAGTTCTTACAATACATAATTGGTAGTGAAGGAATGGTTTTCTAAGGATTTATAAAGTTAGATTATCTCCCAACTCTATTCGATTAATCCAATCTATGATTAAGGATGCCATATGAGATTACTTGCTCTTGGATTTTGAAGACTACTACCAAATTATCATCCTAAATTCACCATATTGCTGCGAAATATCCAGTTAAAGAACCTCTTGTTGTGAAGTATCTGGATGTGGAACATCCCATTGCTTTTGCTCCGCGTCATCTACAACTTCTTTATTATCCCCTTGGGACTGTGCCTTAGAAAGAACAGTATCTTTTGCTACCTCCTCTACCTGTTCAATGCGAACAGTGGAAGCTTCCCGACTAATTGAAAGAATTTCATCAAAAATGGGATCGTTTTTTGATATTGTCTTCTGGCTCTTTGCCTCTCATTGGACGTAACTGTCAACTACCTTTTCCACTGCGCTACCAATCCTCCTCCCTGTTAGTGTTATCTTAACTATCCGTTGCATGTAACTGTTTAGTTTAGTTGTTTCAGATTAGATTTAGCAGGTGAAGTAGGTGAAGACATTTATTTTGGAAATCTCTAGACTCCTCCAGCATTAGAAACTTCTATCTTCTAGATTTTTCTCTCCGTAGCTCTTGTAAGTAAGTTTTTTGTAACTGCTTCTAGAAGTCTGTAAATGATCTATAAATATTGTATTCTAAAAGATCTATAATATAACATATGTTTCCCTCCAATTTTGTGGTTTTGAACTCTGCTCCCCTATGCTTCTCCCTTGTTCTTTTCTGCGATCATTGTCATGGTATCAAAGCACCTGGTTGTGTAAGACTCTTCATATTGTAATGGAGAGCAGCTAGACATTTTGTGGAAGACAATCCACGTGGGAGGTGAATTGAAGCGCCCATTTGAGGCAGCCAAGTAAAACTTTTAAAACCCAGATCTGTGAAGAGTTGGGCAATGCTTAAAAGAGAAAAATTGGAAGCACCAGAGAGGAGAAGTTCACCCATTTGCAGAGGTTGAACGAGAGTTAAGGGTCCTTGTCTACAAAGAACTAAAGCCCTTTCATCTGCCTTTTGGTCGAATGAAAATATTTCTGGCCTGCAGCCCTTGATTGTAGCCCTCACTACTATCGTGGCCATTGACGAAGAGAATCAGAGCAGGGAAGAAATTGTGCCTAACAAAACAATGAAAAAAAAGTGCAGGGGTATCAATTCATCGTCCATTCATGGAATCCCTTTTCACATAGGGTGGAGAGAAGCATGCATCTAAGGTAAAAATTTAAAGGCCATAGACTCTTAAAAGAATTAAAGAGCTCCTATTTTGTCTTGCTGTGAATATTTTTTCTATTCAAAAGGGAGATCATTTAATATTGAAAGTGGATTTTTAAATTATGGCTTCCTCTAGTAATTTGCCATAGACTCCCATACTTTTTGGTAAAAATTATGAATTTTGGTCCTTGAGAATGAAGTCTTTTCTACAAGCCCTAGAATGTTGGGAACCTATTGAGAATGGCTACACAGAGCCCACTCCAGCAGACTTAGCTGCTATGATGAATGCGCTGCTATGACGAATGCTCAAGAAACGCAGCTGCAGAACAAAGGAAGAAGGAGAACAAGGCAAAATGTTGGAGTGCAGACAGAAGAATGTTGATCACTTTATGACCAGAGTCATGGGCAGAGACAAAAGAATGTTGATTAGTTTATGACTAGAGTCATGGGCATTGTAAGTCCAAAGATCTCACTACTTTTTCAGTAGTAGAGCTAACCGGATCACTTTTGTCTCATGAGACTAGACTAAATCTGGAAGAAGAGTCTTTGGAACAAGCTTTTAAGACACAAGCCTCTTTCAACAGAGGTAAAGGCAAAGGCAGAGGAAATAGAGGTAGAAGCAATAGAGGCAGATCAAGTCAACATCAACAAAAAGAAACGCTGACACAAGAACAATCAAGGCAGTCTAGAAACTCTCTGAATCAGGCACAAAGAGGTAGAAAATGGACTGATAAATCTAGAGTCGAGTGCTATTACTGCAAGAAATTTGGACACTATGAATCTGAATGCAGAAAGAAACAGTCAGACCAAAACAATGGTAGAGCACATATCTCCAACGATCAAGGAGAAACTTCTCAAGCAATGTTTCTTTCGTGCCATATTTCTGAAGACAATCACACCAAGGACCTTTGGTTGCTGGACATTGGATGGAGCAATCATATGACAGGTAACAAAGATTTAATCTCATGCATGGACACTTCTATAAATTTTGAAATTACTCTTAGTGAGGAATCTCGTGTAAAATCTCAAGGGAAAGGAATTGTGCCTATTCTTACTAAACAAAATCAGCAAAAAGACATGTACATGATGTCTATTATGTTCCAAACCTGAAACAAACAATCTCATAAGTGTAGGTCAATTGATGGAACATGGTTATGATGTAATATTTAAATGTACAACTTGTATTTTTGATAAACCTCCCAGTAGAAGACTTATAGCAAAGGTTGAAAAGACCAAGAATAGAATGTTTCCCTTGAATCTTAGGACTACCATACTATCACAGTCATTTGCGCACAATGTTTCAAACATAGATGAGTCATAATTATGGCATTCTAGGTTTGGCCACCTTCCCTTTAAGAGTCCTAGTCTTCTTCAAAAGCAATCTATGGTCAAAGGTCTCCCTATTTTAAAATCACAACATCACTTGATAGTCACTGTGAAAGTTGTATTCTTGGAAAGCATAAAAGAGACAACTTTCCATCATCCTCTAATAGAGCAAAAGAGCACTTAGAGCTAGTCCACACATATCTATGTGGACCAATGTAAACTCAATCCATTGGGGGTATCTTTTATTTTTTGACCTTTATTGATGACTTTAGTAGGAAAATCTAGATTTATTTTCTCAAGAATAAGTCTAATACTTTTTCAAAGTTCAAACAGTTCAAAGTTGAAGCAGAAAAACAAAGAAAAACAAAGTGGTAAATATGTAAAAGTATGACCTTCCCCAGGTCAGACAGAGGAGGAGAAGTCAGACAAAGGAGGAGAATACAGCTCAAAAGATTTCACAGACTTTTGCAAACATGGCATCATTATGCAAACCACAACAAGATATACTCCACAATAGAATGGAGTAGCTGAAAGGAAAAATTAGACCATCATGAATATAGCCAGATGCATGCTCAGAGAAAAGAATTTGTCTAATGAGTATTGGGTTGAAGTTGTTGCTACTGCAGTTTATATTTTAAACAGATCTCCTACATCTAGTGTTAAAAACAAGGTGCCACAATAGGCTTGGACTGGTACAAAGTTGAATGTATCCCATTTTAGAATCTTTGGTTGCATTACATTTGCACACATTCTAGGGGAGCTGAGACAAAAACTTGACAATAGGAGTGAAAAGTGCATCTTTGTAGGCTATAGTGAACAATCAAAAGCCTACAGACTCTACAATCCTATCACCAAGAAATTTGTGGTGAGCAGAGATGTCAAGTTCTTTGAGAATAAATCATGGAGTGATCAAGAAAATGTCACTTTGAATGGTCCAAATCCATTACAGCTATTTGATGAACCTTCAAATCAGCAAGTTCATCCACCAAGGCTACCAAGATTGCAGATACAAGGTCAGCAACAACACTCCAGAAATGGTACTTCTCTCAGCAGTGATTCATCTTCCTCTATAGACAATCAAAGAACTAGAAGCATAAGGGAAGTATATGAGTAGGAAAATGCAATTGAAAAACAAGATCTTTTTGCCTTTCTTTCCTATCAGCCAACCCACTTTGAAGAAGTAGTAAAAGAGGAACATTGGGTTGATGCAATGAATCAAGAAATTGAAGCCATATAAAAGAACAAAACTTGGGATCTATTTGATCTACTAAGTGACAAAACCAGCATTAGTGTGAAGTGTGTATATAAGACAAAGCTGAATGATAAAGGAAAGATAGAAAAATACAAAGCAAGGCTAGTTGCCAAGGGTTTCTCTTAGCAACTTGGCATAGACTATGGAGAAACCTTTGCTCTAGTAGCAAGGTTAGACATAGTTAGAATTATTCTGGCTATTGCATCTCAAAATAAATGGAAGGTTTTCCAAATGGATGTCAAATCTGCATTTTTGAATGACATATTGGAAGAAGAGGTATATGTAGATCAGCCACCAGGGTTTGAAGTCAAAGGACAAGAGCATAAAGTATACAAGTTGAAGAAATCCTTATATGGCTTAAAACAAGCTACAAGAGTTTGGTATAGTCAGATTGACTCTTACCTCATCAACATTGGAATCAGAAGAAGCAATCATGAGCCAACTCTCTATAAAAAATAGATCATGAAGGTAAAATTCTCATTACTTGTCTTTATGTTGATGATTTGCTCTATACATGAAATTTGATGTTAGAAGAATTCAAAGCTGCCATGAAAAAAGAGTTTGAAATGACTGATCTTGGACCTATGAAATACTTTTTGGGCATTCAATTTAACCAATCTATTCAAGGTATTTTTGTCTACCAACAAAAGTATGCTTCAAAAATTTTGAAAAAGTTTAGAATGGATAGTTGAAATCTAGCAAACACACCCATTGCTCAAGGAACAAAGTTGAGCAAACAAGATGATGGACCATCAGTTGATTCTACTTTGTACAAGAGGCTAGTTGGCAGTCTTCTATACCTCACTGCAACTAGACCTGACATAATGTTTGCAAAAAGTTTTGTGTCCAGATTCATGGAATCTCCAAAAAATTCACACTGGAAGGTAGCAAAAAGAATTCTGAGATATGTTTCAGGGATAATCAACTATGGACTATGGTACACTCAATATGAAGATACTTCACTCTCAGGATACATAGTCAGTGATTATGTTGGTAGTCTAGATGATAGGAAAAGCACATCAAGATATGCCTTTCACATGGGAACAAATCTCATCTCATGGGCATCCAAGAAACAACCCATAGTTTTAATATCTTTTGCAGAGGCAGAGTATGTAGCTGCAACTACAACAGCTTGTCAAGCAGTATGGCTAAGAAGAATATTGAATGATCTTGCACATGTTGAAATGGAGCAAACTCCTATTTTCTGTGATAACAACTCAGTAATTGCCTTGTCTAAAATCATGTCTTCCACAAGAAAAGCAAGTAGATTGACACTCGCTTTCACTTCATTCAAGAGCTTGTCAATAATGGAGAAATTTCTCTTGACTTCTATGAATCACGAGATCAGCTAGCAGACATTTTTACAAAACCATTGGGAAAGAATGTTTTTGAATTTCAAAGAAAGCACTTGGGGATAGTAAGTACTGATAACTGTAATAGAAGTTAGATCTTTGTTTTTATCCTAGTGGGTTGGAAAAAGGGTAAATAAGTGGATATTTTTTAATGAGGGGTTTATTTCTTCCATTGTAAAGATTATTTTTCTACCTCTTTTTCAATTTGGCTATATTTATCATGGATAAACTCCCTTTTGCCCCTCTTAGTCCATACAATTATCATGAGTGGAAGAGGGAAATGAAGATCTAGTTGAAGAGATTGAGGATACATTAGGTGATAGTGGGTATGGATCTTGAACCTGTGGGTGCTATAAAAAGGAGAAAATGGTTTGATAGGTGTGATGAATCTTGTGGGATATTATGTCAATCTATTTATTTTGATCTTCTCTTTCATGTGGGGTCATGCACAACACTAAACTTGATGCAAGAGCATCCAGTGGTGTAAGGGCAATCTTGCATCACCCAAAAAGAAGTTAATTCAAAATCATTGTAGTTATTTTTATTTCTTTCCATAATTAATGTTTCTGGTTCCATAATATCCAGAATAATGATGTAGGACTTTCAGTTTTTCTAAAACTACTAAAAATAGCACCCTGCCTATTTTGGAAAGTGTACCAACCATTTTAGGAAAGTTTACATTTGGGCACGGATTGAAGTGAAAACTTGCAGAAAGATACATAACAGAAATATAAGACCTTTGGCGAAGGAATCAGGCAAAGATCATTTGTGAGCTGAAAGATATTAAAGTTTTTGTTTTCTAAAAAGCCCCTAAAAATTTCTGAAATGAGATAGGAGGCACTAAAACATCCCATAACGTCCTGAAAAGTTGACAAAAATCTGTTTATGGATTTCTAGCATGATATTTCACATCACGAGCTTTCCAACTCTTAAAATGGTTCATCAATCAGACACCTGAATTAAAAGTTATGCTTCCCGAAAGTTGACCTACTTTTGGAGGGAGTTCCAAATTTTGAAATTTAGCTAGAGGCCACCAAAAAGTGTTATTTATGACTATTTTGGGAACCCTGGGCAGTAGTAGAGTTAAGGGGGCAAGTGTAGAATCAAGAATAGGGGGAAAATAGAAACCCTAGCTGGTTTGGGGTTACAAAAGGCTGAAGATTCTAAAGTCTTGAGGTTGGGAAAGCTGTAATGTGTTGCAGCCAGTAGAGGATTCATCCTCTGATTGTAATTGAGCTTCTGTAATGTAATGAGTTGCCCAGATCAATAAAAGAAAGTTCTATTTTCTATGTTTAATTTATGTTGTTGTGTGTTTTGTGGTTTACCCTCCTTCATCAAGTGGTATCAGAGCAAGGGTTCCTGAGTGTGTAGACAGATTACTGAGCATGAGGCAATTTGCACTAGGACCTGAGGTTGTGGGTTTGCTGCGGAGACCAAGATGTCTCCACAAAGAAATCGTGTTAGAAGGAATGCTTTGACAGAAGAGGGTTTTAGATCCCTACAAAGGCAAATCGATGCATTGCAAGAGGAGCTGTGAAGAGGGTTTGATCCAAGAACAAGAGAAGAAAGTGAGGATGAAGCTGAAGAAAGGCTATCCGAGGAAGAACAAGAAGTTACAAGAGATCCTACAAAAGTTAGGTTGTTGAGGGCCATTTAGAAGATTGGAAAGAGGCCCAGGATTGAAGTTTCTACATATTCTGGAGATTTGAATCCAGAACAACTTATTGATTGGATCAATGACATGGAGGAGTATTTTGAGTATGAAGATGTGGAGGACCTAGATCGGGTTAAGTTTACAAAAACAAAGTTGAAGGGCCATGCCAATATTTTGTGGAAGGAGGTCCAATTAGAGAGGAATAGAAGAGGAAAAGGAAAGATCACTAGATGGGATCGGATGGTGGAAAAACTAAAGAAGCAGTTCATTCCTGTGGACTATGAGATGGAGTTACTAAAGAAGCTACAAGGACTGAAGCAAGATAACAAGTTTGTTAAGGAGTATACAGAAGAGTTTTATAAAATTACTATTAGGACAGGCCATGTAGAGCCCAATAAGGAGAAGGTAGCCTGTTACATTAATGAGTTGAGGCCGAGTATTCAAGAGGAGCTGAACCTAGTCAGAATGACCACCATAGAAGATGCATACCAGTTTTCCCTGAAGGTGGAAGAGAAGCTGAATAAAATATTTGATAGCAAGCAAAGGGGAAGAGGTCAAGGCAGAAGGACTGGTGGAAGACCCTATGGAGGCCGTAATGAAGATCAAAAGAAAAGTGAAGAAGCGGGAACTAGTCAAAATCAAAGAGGGGATAACGCCTACTACCCTTGTGACCAGAACAATGGTGAGCAAAGAGGAAGAGGAAGAGGCCGACCTGGGCAAGGACCTAAAAGAGGAGGTTTCAGAGGAACCTATTTCCAATGTGGAGAAGAAGGGCATCGAGCATACGAGTGTCCACAACATCAAGGAAGGACAAATAGAAGACTTGAAGGTAATACACAAGTTGCACATGTAGATGAAGATGCACATTCTAAGCATTCTGAAGATGTTGAAAGGGGAGAAACCCTAGTTGTCAAAAGAACCTTGCTGAATGAGGAGAAAGAACCAAATCAGACGAAGAGTTTATTCTGCACAAGGTGCAAATGTGAAGGTAAGTGTTGTGATATTATTATTGACAGTGGAAGCACTGGTAGTCTTATTTCAGAGGAGATGGTTGACAAGTTGAAGTTGACAAGAAGGAAGCATCCACATCCATATCGGATTGCATGGTTGTAGAAGGACCACAGAGCTTTGGTCAATGAGTAGTGTTTAGTGAAGTTCAAGATTGGGGACTACCATGATGAGGTGTTGTGTAATATCATATCAATGGATGCATGTCATATGTTGTAGGGGAGGCTGTGGTAGTATGATAGGAGCACTGTCCATGATGGTTGTGCAAACACATATTCCCTAACAAAGGATGGAGTTTGTCATAAGTTGAAGCCCTTGAAGGAGGTGGAAGAAAAAGTATGTAGTATTGCCAGAATTTTCTTGGTAGATGGTAGAAAATTTTTGGAGGGTATGAAGCATGAGCATTATTGCTTTGCATTGATTCCTAAGATTAGTCAAGAGAAATGTGAAGATGTACCAACAGAAGTTTTAGATATGTTGGAAGAATTTCAGGACATTATCTCTGATAATGTACCAGAAGGTTTACCACCAATAAGGAAGATAAGTCATCAAATAGACTTGATACCAGGAGCCAGCTTTTTGAATAAGGTAGCCCATAGAATGACTCCAGCCAAGAGTGAAGAGTTGAACAGACAAGTTCAGGAGTTGTTGAGGAAGGTATTGATAAGAGAGAGCCTATGTCCCTGTGCGGTACCTGCAGTACTAGCACCAAAGAAAGATGGAGAGTGGAGAATGTGTACAGACTCTCTAGCCATCAATAAGATCATGATCAAGTACAAAGTTTCATTGCCCAGAATGGATGACATAATGGACTGTTTGAGTGGAGCCAAGTACTTCACGAAGATTAACTTGAAGAGTGGGTATCACCAGATCCGTATCATAGAAGGAGACGAATGGAAGACAGCCTTCAAAACCAAAGAAGGTTTGTATGAGTGGTTAGTCATGCCATTTGGGCTAACCAATGCATTGAACACATTCATGCGGCTCATGAACGAGGTACTAAAAGAATTTTTGGGAAGTTTTGTTATTGTTTATTTAGATGATATTTTGATTTTCAGTAAGACTTGGGATGAGCATCTGATGCATATTAGAAGAGTTTTAGAGAAGCTGAGGGAGGAGAAGTTGCTGATTAATCTGAAGAAATGTAGTTTTGCAAAGAAGGAGTTGGTATACCTAGGATTTGTTGTCTCAGAGGAAGGTCTTAAGATGGATCTAGAGAAGGTGAGAGCTATCCTTGAATGGCCTACACCAAGGAGTGCCATAGAGGTACGATCTTTTCATGGTTTTGCAAGTTTTTATAGAAAGTTTATCATAAATTTTAGTAGCATTTGTGTACCCCTAACTAAGACAATGTGAGGGGATAGAAAAAAGTATAGATGGACTAAACGAGTAGACAAAAGATTTGATGCATTAAAGCAAAAAGTCATAGAGCAACCTGTTTTGGCACTTCTAGATTTCAATAAGATATTTCAGGTACATTGTGATTCTAGTGGTAGTGCTATAGGAGTTGTTTTGAGCCAAGAAGGTAAGCCCATTGCCTATTTTAGTGAGAAGCTTAATGATGCCAAGAGAAAGTATTTTGTTTATGATTAGGAATTTTATGCACTAGTTCAGGCTTTGAAGAAATGGAGACATTATTTGTTGCCAAAAGAGTTTGTTTTATATACGGATCATCAGGCTTTGTAGTATCTTAATAGTCAAGGAGAGTTGAACCAAAGGCATTTAAAATAGGTTGAGTTTTTGTAGAGTTATACATTTGTTTTGAAGCACAGGAGTGGGAAGCCCAACAGAGTTGTAGATGCCTTGAGCAAAAGGCAAAATTTGTTGACAGAAATGAAGATAGAGGTTGTTGGGCTCGATGAGCTCAAAAGTTTGTATCCTGAAGATCTAGATTTTGTAGAGGCTTGGAAAGATTTTTTGGAACTTGTTACTTTGGACAAGACAAAATGGTTGGATTTCATAATGCAAGATGGCATGTTGTTTAGAGGAAGCCAATTGTGCATTCTGAGGAGTTCCATGAAAGAGAACCTGATAAAGGAGAAGCATAGTGGAGGATTGGCTAGACACTTTGGTCGAGATAAGACCATTACTATTGTTGGTGAAAATTATTATTGACCACAGTTGCAGCAGGATGTGAGGAAATTTGTGCAGAGTTGCAGAGTATGTCAAATGGCGAAAGGAGCAAGTCAGAATACAGGTCTATATCAGGCACTACCTGTACCAGAAAAGCCATGGGATGATATTAGTATGGATTTTGTTCTTGGTTTATCAAGGACATAGAGATGACATGATTCCATTTTTGTGGTGGTGGATAGATTCTTGAAGATGGCACATTTCATTCCTTGCAAAAGGACTAATGATGCTATTCATATTGCTGAATTATTTTCATGGTGGTGAGATTACATGGTCTACCAAAGAGCATAGTTTCAGATCGAGATACCAAGTTTGTTGGTTATTTCTAGAGGACATTGTGGAAGAATTTGAAGATAGATTTGCAGTTCAGTTCTGCACACCATCCATAGACTGATGGACAGATGGAAGTGGTGAATAGGAGTTTGGGTAACCTGTTACGATGCTTAGTAGGAGATAAGCCCAAGGGATGGGATTTGATTTTACCACAGGTAGAATTTTCTTACAACAATTATGTCAATAGGAGTACTGGTAAATCACCATTCCAGATTGTATATGGTAATAGCCCAAGAAATGCTTCTAAGTTAAGGAAGCTGGACAATGGAGAAAAGACAAGTGTCGAAGCTGAAGAATTTGCATAACATCTGAAGAATTTGCATGAAGAAGTGAGAAAGCATATTAATAAGATGAATATTTAGTACAAGGCTAAGGAAGATCAGAAGAGGAGATATAAGGAGTTCCAGGTAGGAGATGAAATCATGGTTCACTTGAGAAAAGAAAGGTTCCCAATTGGAACATACAATAAGTTGAAAATGAAAAAAATTGGACCATGCAGAATCCTGAAGAAGCGTGATTCAGGAAATGCATATGAGGTAGAGCTGCCGAGTGGGATCAATATTTCCTTTGTTTTCAACATTTCTAATTTATCAAAATATCATGAAGGTGGAATAGAGGATGGATCAACAGAAGTGCAGTGGAGTATTTCGACATCTACTTCAATGGAGGAGATAGAAGAGATCTTGGATAGCCATGTGGGAAGAAGTACTCGGAATAGGGAATATCAAAAATATCTAGTGAAATGGAAAGGAAGGCCTATTGAAGATTCTTCTTGGTTGTCTAAGGCAGAGGTTGACCATTTGGGTTTTCCTCAAACAAACACTTAAACGGTGACAAAGTCACTTCTCAAATTATCCTAGGTGTTTGATGTAGGAGCATCCAATGGTGTAAGGGCAATCTTGCATCACCCCAAAAGAAGTTAATTCAAAATAATTGTAGTTCTTTTAATTTATTTTCATAATTAGTGTTTCTTGTTCCATAATATCAAGAATAATGATGTAGGACTTTCAGTTTTTCCAAAACTACTAAAAATAGCAACCTACCTATTTTGGAAAGTGTACCTGCCATTTTAGGAAAGTTTGCATTTGGGCACGAATTGAAGCGAAAACTTGCAGAAAGTTACATATAAGAAATATAAGACCTTTGGCGAAGGAATCATGCAAAGATCATTTGTGAGCTGAAAGATATTAAAGTTTTTGTTTTCTAAAAAGCCCCTGAAAATTTCTGAAACAAGATATAAGGCACTAAAACATCCCATTACGTCCTGAAAAGTTGATGGAAATCCATTTATTGATTTCTAGCGTGATAGTTCACATCGTGAGCTTTCCGGCACTTAAAATGGTTTGTCAATCGGACACTCGGATCAAAAGTCATGCTTCCCAGAAGTTGACCTACTTTTGGAGGGAGTTTCAAATTTCAAAATTTAGCTGGAGGTCACCAAAAAGTGCTATTTATGACTATTTTGGGAACCCTGGGCAGTAGTAGAGTTAAGGGGGCAAGTGTAGAATCAAAAATAGGTGGGAAAATAGAAACCCTAGCTGATTTAGGGTTACAGAAGGCTGAAGATTCTAGAGTCTTGAGGTTGGGAAAGTTGTAATGTGTTGCATCTAGTAGAGGATTCATCCTCTGATTGTAATTGAGCTTCTGCAATGTAATGAGTTGCCCAGATCAATAAAAGAAAGTTCTATTTTCTGTGTTCAATTTCTGTTGTTGTGTGTTTTGTGGTTTACCCCCCTTCATCAAAACTGGATCTAGACTACATTGGAGGGACTTTTAGTCAACAGGATACCATGAGAGGTTATCAGTTAGAAAATAAGCTTATTGGGCTGAATCCATCTACCTTAAATAGCATCTAGGATTTCTTCACCAAACTCAAGGCTCTCAAATTGCAACTGAAATAGTGTGGTATAGAGAAAGAGGACACCCAGTTGATTCTATCTATTATTGCTAAACTTGGTCCTAACTATTCTATTTTTGTCTCTACATATTATGTTACAAAATTTTCTCTTGCTACTAATTTAGAATGCCTTCACTTGATAATTTTTCTTCTTCACTCACAAAGGAATAGGAAAAGCTAGTGCAGATGGGTACTCTAAAGTCTACAAATTTTGTTGCAAATCAAAGCACAAAGGACCAAAAGGCTTGAAGTGGCAAGGAAAAGAAACATAAAAAAAGAATAGTGAGAAAGAAAAAGAATCAACACCACATGCAACCCCTGAGTCATCTTCATCATGCAAAAGGGAGAAATCAAAGGAGAGACCCACATGCACATACTACAAGAGACGTGGGCATGATGAACATGAATGTTATAAAAAAGGAAGTTGATGAGTTGAAGCATATTCTTTGGAAAATCACTATAAGTTTAGCTTCAACTTTATCTCTTGGTTCATCTTCTCCCCCTCCTTCATCAACATACTCAGGATCTTCTAAAAAAGGCCATGCATATTTTCCTAAGGGGGTTGATAAACATAAAGGTAAGACACCTTATGCAACTAAAAGTCATGGATCAGGTAAATGGATTCTTGATTCTAGAGCCTCTCATCATATGGATTCATCTCCATTCATGTTCTCTACTTTTGAACCTTGTGATATACCACCTATTTTGATGGATAATAATACATATACATATGAAATTTATTGGGAAGGGATCTGTTGATGTTGGTGAGGGTACCTTCAATGATGTATTATGTGTGCCTTCTTTGTCAAACAATCTTCTTTGCAAATATCAAATTACTCGTAGTGGTGCAGGGAAAACTATGGAGTTCACACCTAATCTAGTCATTGTCACAAACTTGCAAAGCATAGAGATTATTGCTACCAGGATGGTTGATCATGTAACTCAGTTATACACCTTTTCTCATTTTTCCCTTGATGATGGTTCTGATCCTTTGGTTGTTGATCAAACTTCATGTGTGAATATTGGTTCTACGGAGAAGTTTGGTTGTTTGAATCTTGTTGTTCTCACTTCAGATTTAGTGATCTAGACTAGTGGGAACTAGTTCTTATCCTCCACCTCTTCCTTCTCCTAATATTATCCATTCTTTGGTTGAGAAGGATGCCATATGTTCTTCTAATTATATTGAGTGGGATGATTATCTGACAAGTATTTTTGAGTTATTATCGAGTCTCACATTGCAAATATTGAGGACACTCTTGAGGATTTACACCTCTTTAATGATAGTCATGGCACTGCTATTATTAGTCTTATTTTGTCTTTGGAGACTAATGATTATGGGTTGTCACCTTGCCTTGAGTTGTCACACTCCTTTATTAGGCATGTTGTTCTTGATGTCATTGTGGCATCACCCATATAGTTTTCAGAAGCTTTCATCATGATACTTCCTTCTTCACAGGTTCTTTAACATTCACCATTGGAGTTATTTCTTTCTAAGTGAAGAAATGTCATTTACCATAGGTGGATCCGTTTTTCATTCATGGTCTAACATCCTCTTCTAGTACAGGAGTTTCTACAGAGATGGAGGATATCATAGTCTCTATCTGTCACTCCTATGGGTGGCTCATGATTGTAGTTTGGTGATGGATTCAGTTCTTGGGGACTCTAGGTGTTCAATCCTTCCATCACATGTACATGTTTATGATTTCTTTTCTCTCTTTTGGAGAGGAGGTTTTTCCCATAGGTTTTTTTTTCCTTTTCTCTAGTTATGAGATTTTTTTATGGGTGCCTGATCAGGTCTTTGTTTCTAGGACTTGTCTCTCTTTCCCTTTTAGCTTGTGAAACCACCCTAAGTTGCACTTATGGGGGCATTGGTGTAAAATAATAATTACACATCATAAGTTAATTAGGGTGTCTTTGAGGAAGGTTAGTTTCCTTCTTTTCTCTATTTGAGTCATTTACGGCACATCATGGGTCACCATAATTTGGCTCTCTCCCACTTTAGCAAGTGATTGTGTATTTATGTATTGTTCCTCTTGTGAATAATCATTTGCATTGGATTGTCATGCATGCTCTATATTTTCTTCCCCTGGTTATTACATAATTGTGTGTAGCTCTCTTCTGTAGAAGAACTACTGCAGGTAATTCTAGCTCCTGTGAGTCCTTGTGCAACTCTAACACTCTCCTTGCTATCTTTCTTCGTCTAAGTTATCTAGACCACTTTGCCTCTATCTATCTTTGTCTTGATAATTTGGGTAACCTCTTCCACTTGCCTTTGTAACATTTGCATACATCTAATCAGTTGTTCATACCCTCCTCACCCACTTAGCATCATGCTTAAACCAAGAATCTTTAACCAAAGTTGAACTTGGTTTGATACCAAATGATGTGTCTAGAAATGCAACAAAAACCTAACAATAATATTTAACTATAAAAATCAAATTCTTTATATTATTCTTTAACAATTGAAAAAAGGTATATAAGAGTCTTTCTTTTAGAGGCAATCTACCACTCTACTATTATCTAGCTTAGAATAACCAAATTTTTAGAAAATTGTTATTTTTAGTAATTTTACATTTAAGCTTGTATGGACCTAAAAGTTATTCCATTACTACTACACAACTAAATGATTCTATAGAATTAACTGCAACATCACTAAATTATTAACTTCTAAATTTTTTTAAACAATTGAAGAAAAATTAAATTACAATTTTGAAGTCTTAGATAGTTGAATTTGGCCCTCAAAAAATTGTCAAAATAGACTATAACTGGCTAGCATGATGGAGCTCTCTAAAATCTTCAAACTAAAAAAATGACTTGAATCAAAAGTTATAGTCTATGGAAGCTTTGACTCTTACATCAAAAACTTAGAAATTTCAATGTATGATCACAATACACATATTCAAATGGGCGAAGAGTTTAACTTTGAACTGAACTTGACCAAGGTGAGTTGTTGATGGGAGGAAACTCAAGTGCCCATGGCCTGTAGAAGCTCAACCCAATACAAAACGACTCGTGTCAGTACTGCCTATTTGATTTTGGCCAGTGTAACACATGCCAGTACTATAAAGTTGGCATTTAGCAAGAAATATGTCCAAAAGCTTTCATGTCTAGCACAGGGATGACTCAAAACTGTTCATTTGCAATATGGGTATTCAATAACGCTGTTAAGAATGCAGACAACAATAGAGAATCAATCTATTACATCACCACAAAGCTCCTATAGCCAGCATAATGGTCATCTATGCATCCTAAAACACAAGTCCAGATCGTAAAAGCAGACTCTAGCAGGTAAAACAAGTTACCATTTTGAGCAAATCTGAGTCATTCAAGTTTGAATGAACAATTTACTATAGTAATACTACCAATGTCCCTGTAGAACTCTAATTTGAACAAATTGAAAAATCTTTTGTACTTTTTTATATATTTTTCTTCTAGACTATTAACTTTGATTTGTAGGAAGATTTGATTGTTCACATTATTAATTTTTAGTGACCTAAAAGTGGTTTAATGTTATCACTTTTTCGTTGTAGATGAGGTGTAAAATTGTTATTGACTGTTTGATCATTGAAGTGGATGATGTTTAAGTAGAACCTTAATTAACATAGTTGAAAAGTATTTTGAAACGTGAGACAAATTTAGAACTGAAAGCTAACACTAATACAGCCTATCAGCTAAAAATGAAATCTTATTTGAATGCCATAACAGTGTATGAATGACTTGTTTGCTTGTGAAGTTGAAAATTCTTTAAAACTTGTGCAAAATAAAGAGATGTGCATTGCAATATGATAAAAACCACGCGAATCAATCCATATATTATATATAAAAATTATTCAATCACACTGGAATGGATGTCTACATATTTACACCTGTGTTCATTACTACAACAGAGACACACTTATTCTTATTGAGCTAGATTTGAGTGGGACTGCTGCCACAGAGAAAGGGGGTGGATCCTCATATTTTAGCAGTATAAAGTGGGATTGGCAACGAGATATTCCTCCACCAGCTTGAACAAACCAGTGCTGTTGGTCTTGACCTGCTCAAGTTTAGCTTCATCTTCGGGAACACCAGGGAGGGTGTCATAGTTGGAGGTAATGGTCATAGTGGACCCACCCCCTGCTTTGGGGCTGATTTTCAGCAGGAACTTTGAAGAAGCCAATTTTGTCCCCAACAATCCTCCTTCCACATGGCTGACACCATAAACCATGTTGGGCTCATCAACTAGGTCCACTTTCGATTTCCAATAGCTAAAATCCTTGTGGGCTGCAATACCCATTTTATATAACATTAGCAACAGTGCCATTATGAGCTCATTAGACAATATTTAAAGATCTATTCTTCTTGGGTATTATACAAGGAAAAGTACCAAAAGGCTGATCGTAAACAGTTGGCACGTTCTCTTTGTAAGAAAAGACTTACCTGGGGTGAAGTCAACTTGGCGGATGCTGCCCACACCTCCATCTCCTTGCAGAAGTTTGACACCTGCTACCTTCTCTGAGGCATGCTTTCTCAACAAGTTGTCGGAGTCCTTCACAGTTGCATTCCACAACCTTCTTGCCTCCACTGAGGAGTCAAATTCCAGAGTAAAGCTTCCTGCCACCATCGTCTCTTATCTCAATATTTCTACTACAACTCTTCTTCTTACAAATGCTTATCTTGTTTGGTGTGGATTGTGGTGTGGTGAATGAAGAGGTGGATGGTATTTATAGACTTAATAACAAGGGCAATTCAGAAATATAAGGAGAGAAATAATGCAAAATATCAGCATATGCTCTGTTCTTAGGTTGAGCGGATCCTTCTCCTTAGGCATGTCAAACAGTTTGATCGTTTGTTAGTGTGCTTCGATAAAATCCATTTTCATTGTTTTTCTTCTTCTTTTATTATTGTTTTAATATAAAACAATAAAAATGGAAAAATAGAAAGATAACATTTTCTTAAAAAAATCTATATTATTTATAATAGTTTATATAGATTCATGATTTAAGTGGTAAGTAGAATCATTTTTAAATAGTTATTTAATATAAGTTTTAACAATATGCCACTATGCAAGTAGTAGGCAATTAATACAAAATAATTAAAGTGGAAAGATAATTTTTTTTTTTAAAATCAATATTATTTATAATAGTTTATATTGATTCATGATTTAAGTGGTTAAGTAAAATCCTTTTTAAATAGTTACTTAATATAAGTGTTTTTTGGTGTGATGGCTGCTATCAGTAATGTCTAATCTTTGTAGCAGTAATTTGATGTAGGGTTTCATGCCCCTTCAAAACCCACTTTACCCCTTTTATCAAAAACAATATGTCACTGTGCAAGTAGTAGGCAATTAATATAAAACAATTCAAAATATATATATTATCTATAATAGTTTATATTGGTTCATGATTTAAGTGGTCAAGTAGAGTCATTTTTAAATAGTTACTTAATATAAGTTGTAACCTTTTCAAACTTTTTTTGGTGGAGTCCGTGCATTGACATATGGTGTATGTAACCACATATGGAAAATTTGTGTCATTTAGGTTCACCCTGCATTTCTTATTAAAACAATCTAAAAAAAATCTTTATCTCTAGTATACATTTTGTCTTGATGAATCACAATGAAAAATATTATGGAGACTCTCCACTCTACTTTCTCTCTTTGCACCATAGTTACACATCAATAGTGGCCCTTCAAATCCACATGGTATATGGTACATGTTGTGACCTACCCCAACACGCCTCATTTTGGCTAAGCCAAATGCCCCCCCCTACATTTTTTATGGTCTTTTCACCTTTGAGTTTTGATTTATCCTTTTCTTTGTGAATTTTGTGCCTTGTCAAGCTTTCGGGGTTTGTCATTTTAGCATGACAATAGAAGCATCCTTGAAGGCTTGATGTTTTCCTTTGTGTTTACTTATGTTCTTTCATGGCAATTTTCAGCCTGTCGAGGTTGATTGTCTTGGCATGACTGTAGAATTCCCCCCAACTTCCCAATCCTGAGGATAATAGCATATAGACTGTGTATCACCTTCGTCAAGCTTTTGGTGGATGGCCTTCATGCATGCCCAATAGGTCAACTTCAATGGTGTGGGATATGACCTAGCCCTAGCTACCCTCAGTCCTACATTAATTGTAGGTCTCTCGCGCATGCAAAAATGGGGATTTATTGTGACTTGGATTTTTTATTTGCTTTCATTTACATTTCATTGAGTTGTGTTTTCTTCTTCTGAGCTCTAGCTTTCAAAACCCTTTGTGCTTGAATTTTGGGTGATTGACATGCTTTGGGGATAGATCTAGCACTACAATAGTTGTGCCTGCAACTTTCAAGTCTTTATCATCTCTCACCGGGTTGGTTTGTCAATTTGAGTTTGAGTTCTTCATATTTTAGCCATTCAAATGATTGCTTGAGCTTGTTTGTGATTTTGGGTTCATTTTGTTCGATCTCCAATTCTTTTTTCAGGGTTAATTTTGGGTTTTTGCATGTGCATTCATGTTGCTACTTGATTTCTCATTTTGGGTCTTCTTCACTCTTGTTTTGTGATCTATTTTAGTATGGTGCATGTTTCAAGGTTATTTTTGCATGGGATTTATGTTGGAGTACAATACAACACTGAGAGGGGGGTTGAATCAGTGTTGTATAATTTTTAACATTTCAAAACTTGATTCAAAAAGGTTGTGCAATGGAGTTCACCGAAGAACATAATCATCATAATATGCAAAACTTAAATAAAGATAATCAAATAGATACAACATAAACAATCACAAAGAAAACACATAACATAGGTTTTGATGAGTGGAAAACCCTCAAGGGGAATAAAAACCACTCTAAAAATTTGCCTCACTAGCTTATTTGAATCTCACTGATTACAACAATGGTTGTCTCACTAACAATAACCATGCCTCACTAGCATAAATCTATCTCACTAACAAATACAATCATCATTATCAAAACATCAAGCCTAGTGTGCAAGAAATGATTGCAAGTCAATCTAATTTGCACCATTACATACCCTGCATTTTCTTCTTCAAAAACCACACCAAAAATATGTCTTCAATCCTTTATATCTCTATCTTTCAAATCTAATTCACAAAGCACCCACATTTTTTTTCACACTCAAAATAATATCTTCATCTTAGATGCATCTACAAATAAAATATACATTCTTCTCATCTCTACATCAATAATCAAAACATTACTTTTCTTTGTATTTTTTTCATCAATTAGGAACCTGCAAAAATAAGGTTAAATTCATCTACTTTGCATAACCATTCATATATTTCATTCCTTAGATTCATTTTCCTCTTTTCATAAAATAAAAACCCTTTCATCTTCTCAATAAAAAATTTCTTCCATGTCTTTGATCTTCAAATCCATTATTCATTTATATGTTCACCTATTCATATTATCTTCAAAAAACTTCATATTTTTTTTTCAAAAATCATCTTCTTCAATCTACCAAAAAAATAGTCTTCAAGAATAATAATATCCTTTGTCTAAAAACAAAAACAATTTCTCCAATTTAATCTCTTAAAAAAAGTAATCTTTAATAACCCTTCATATTTCCTGCAAAAAGAAACTTCAATAATATATTATTGAACTCTCTCTATACAAAAAATTCTCTTTATATTCCTGCAACCTTTTTATCTTCTTTGCAAATTTCTTCATCCAATTCATTACAATGCACCTACCCTTAAAAAAAAAATCCCTCTTCTATTCAAACTTTCTTTCCATCTCTATAAGAATAGGAAAAAATAAAAAGCATTAAAGCTAAATCTTTTCCCAAAAGGAAATATATATAAAAAGATCCACATTTGTCTCTTCAATTTCCACGAGGAAGACTTAGAGAATAGAAATAATTCTCCTAAAAAAATTCCTTGAAATACTCAAAAAATCTCCTCAAATATCTCCGCCTTTAAAACATACTAAAAATAGCCTCTTCTAAATCATCTTAGCTATAGATGATGACCACAAGCATGTCCAAGTGCTTTGTCGAGGAGTGGAGATCAAAGTTTGAAACTAGACCATTGATTGTTCAAAATGCGTGATAGCATGCTCCCATAAAGCATGCACAATTACCCCATACAACCTGCAAGTCAGAATCAAGTCTCTGCATAGCTAAAAGGCTTTCATGTACCTTCTACCATTAGAATGACAAGAACTAGGACAGCAACATAAAAGATTTAACAAAGCCATTCATATGACAGTAACGGCAATTAAGATTCACCAAAATATCAATGGGTGACAAAAGCTAGGTAAATATTCAATAACAATGATCATAGAAATACTATCTCAGCTTTAACATGCTCCTGAAACAATCAACATCAAGCTACATAATTATTATGAACTAAAAACATAAATTTTAATTCCATGTTGCTAGAATGGCCTCCATTACAATACATCACCAACTATGCAAAAATCACATGCTGGATTGTAAGTCTCTAACTGCTTATTTCAAATTGGTATAGACTATTTGGCCTTTGGCTACATTTGATTTCTTCTCTCGACTCTCACTATCCTTTCTGTCTGTTACCCTGATTACTGCATTGTCATTTTCTTCTAATCTTTACTCTTGACTTTATACTAATGGACACTTACGACATCGACCTCCATTCATTTGTGCAAGTTATCACTTATTGGCCTGACAACCTACTTGTTAATCGACTCATCTTGCTCTACTTCAGCCTCTTCTTTCCTCTCTGATATTGTTTTAGGCCTCTCTATCTATGGACCCTCTCTACTCGTCGGCCTCCTTAGATTGACCAACTCTTTATTGATCACCTTCCTTATTATTATCAGCCCTCTTCTTTTTCCTGAGATCAACCTTCTTACTGCATCGGCCTTCATATCCTTTTGTCCACCGCCTCTACTTGATCGGCCTTAGTTATTTCACGGCCCCGTCTTATTCTCTTTTGATATTCCTTCTTGACTATCGGCCTGATGGCCTCTCTCTGTGCCATTCTCTTCCCCTTTGTTCACTGACTGCCTCCTATATATATGCGGCATGCTCAAATTATCTTCTGCCGCTTCTCTTTCCTCCCCCCTCTCTCTACATTATGCTCGACTATTTGTTATTTGTCTGCACTGCCACAAACTATCACACACATTCATTCTTCCTATATAATTTTGGTCTCTCTTCCTTTCTCCACTAACCACCGTCAGCCACTATCCATTACTCCTCATTTAGATAGAGAATCTTTCTTTATGGCATCACTCACTCTTCTACCTACATGTTGCTATAATTTCTTATTTTAACCAGCTGCTACAGAAAATGTCAAAACAATTGATTTAATTATTCAAATGGGCCTTTCCTCAAAATAGCAATGGAAACTCCTTACTTCCAGTCTTCCTGCTCTTGCCCAATGTAACTTATTTTAAACAATGCTCACCACCTTCTCCATTTATTTGACTTTCTAGAAACTAATTATCAATTATTATTGTTCCTGTCACTTTGGCAACAGAAGCTTCCTTCCTCATACTTTCTGTCATAACACATTAAACCCCAAAATTTTAATTCTCACACAATGTTAAAGGACGCCCTTGCATTAGATTCCCCAGGGGACAAAAATCATGTGCTCCGGCACATGTGTTCCTCTACAAACTTAATCAAACCTTTTCTTCCACCTTTTCCATAATTTCTCTATCCCATATGCATTGTTCTTTGAACATTTTGGTGCACCACTGTGATCTGCTGTCACATGATTTTCTGCATCACTTATAATCCATCTCCAATCTCAAATTCTCCCTTCATTCATCTTAGACAAATCATAATCAAATGGAAAAATTATAACATCATACATTGCATTATCAATACTTGTCATTTCTATGTCATACTCAACATGTTCATCTATCATATTTTCCAACCATACATTCCCCATAGCCATTTGCTACCACAAAGTATTTTCAAACTCATCCTTCTCCCAATCTGCAACATCTTCAATCTTTATTTCTGCAACTACTTCTGTACCATTGTCTTCAATCTTCACTATTGTCCTACTTATGCTTAAACCTTCAATCTTTTCATTCCATTCTTGTTCAATAGCTACCAACTGCTTCCATAAATCTTCTTCTATGATTTCTTTAAGTACTTCTTCTTCTGGATTACTTTGATTCTTCTTTTGTTTGCTTTCTTGCTCTAGACCTATGGATTCTCCATCATCATCCTCTTCATCTGTAGTTGCTTGCTAGGTCAAATCTGCATCTTCAACATATACCTTTGCTATCTTCTTTTTCCATATAACTCTTCTATTCCACTTTTCCTCTTTTCTGTCATATCTGCATCTTTCAATTTTCCTTTGTCTGCATTCTAGCTTCATCGAATATCTATTCCTCCTTATCTCTTTTTCATGTAATAATCTCCTCATATTTTCCTCATTATTATGAATGTCATTCAAAGCTTCATCAACATAAAAATCAAATTTCTTTTCTCTTAACTTACCTATACTTTTCTTCTCTTGCTGCAACTTTACTGTATGCTCCTTCTCTTTCTCGCCATCCTCTACTAGATTCATCACGCTTCTAGTTCCTTAGGGCTGGTTCTTTTCTTCCTGTTTCCATCTCATTGTCCATCTTACAACACATTTGTTTGTTGCTGCTTGCTTTACCACCCACATTCTACCACTGGACTGATGTCCTTTCCTTGCTGCATTCAAGCTTCTTTTTCCTTGTTCTATTTTCATCCTCAAATCATTTTCTCTAGGTCTCTTTGCTAGCCAACTCAACCTTACATCAAATTGCCACTTACTCATCTACTCATCTCTTTTTCTATGCACTTGCTTGTTAGCATAAACACAATCAAAAGTATTCACTTCTTTACAACTTAACTATTGCCTTTCATCAATCTTTTTCTTTTGCCAACATGGCACTACTCATCCATGATCCTCAATCACATTTACATTTTCCAATTTCTTTTTCTTATCAACTTGCCTATCCATATTCTTATTTTTACATTCATGATCAAAAGTAACAATTTTACCTTCATTCTTCTGTGCAAGGACCTACTGTCCCAAATTGCTTTTCACCTTGATTTAATGGCTTGGTAACCTTTCTTCTTCATAAGCATCTTGTGTTGCTGCTGCAACATCTTCACATGCATCATAAAACTCTATAGTTTCCTCTTCATCTCTATCATCAAACTAAAAATTTTCAGCATCAATCTCTTCATTTTTAGGTTCTCTGCAACATTCCTTTGCTGCAAACTCTTCTTGGCATTCTGCAGCCATCAAACTTTCATCGTTCACATCTTCCACTCTTTCTTCAGGAGCTATGCTTGCCCCACCTTTCATCATCTTCAAGGTCTCATCCTCGACCTTCCTCCACACATTCTTCATACCTACATACAAATCTACAAACATAACATTAGCAAATAAAATGAGAGACCACAGTGTCTCTATCAATGCCCTCCTCATGGATATTCTTCCTTCTTCATTTCTCTTTTTCTCAAGTGCTACCTACTGCACCTTTTCCTCTTTCTCTTTTCTCATGTTCTCTTCAATAAGAACTCTCTTGACCTCTTCCAGTCTATGCTGCTCTAATGGCAACTCTCTGTTGTCCCATCTTTTTAGGAACCCTCTCATTTTCTTATATTTTCCTCTTAAGGCTTTTATACTCTGCCTTTTCCTCTTCTCAACAATCTCCTTTACTAGCCATTTTACTTTCTTACTCATTGGCCAAACCCAATAATATCCTTGGTCTTGTTCTTCATACCATTGTTTTACCAACATCAGATCCCTCTTCAACTCTATCAATTCTCTTTCAAATTCTGCATCTGTCATCCTTTTGCCTTCTTTTCTTTTTTCTTTTTTTGTAAGACTCTCTTTCTTGATTTGCTTCTACATTATTATATCTTCTTTCATCTTTTAGACACCTCACTAGGGCTTCCTTCTTTTCAATCTGCCCCGTCAATCAACCACAAAACCCACAACAAATAACACATTCAATATTCATACTCAGATCATTTTGGGCTCTGATACCAATATGATAGCATGCTCCCATAAAGCATGCACAATTACCCCATACAACCTACAAGTGAGAATCAAGTCTCTACACAACTAAAAGGATTTCACATACCTTCTACCATTAGAATGATAGGAACTAGGACAACAACATAAAAGATTTAACAAAGGCCTTCATATGACAATAACAACAACTAATATTCACCAAAATATCAATGGGCAACAGAAGCTAGGTAAATATTCAATAACAATGATCATAGAAATACTATCCTGGCTTTAACATGCTATAGAAACAATCAACATCAAGCTACAAAATTATTATGAACTAAAAACTTAAACTTTCATTCCATGTCACCAGAATGGCCTCCATTACAATACATCACCAACTATGCAAAACTTACATCCTCTCTCTGTATTGAATCACATGCTAGATCATTAGTCCCTAACTTCTTTCAGATTGGTATAGACTATTTGGCCTTTGGCCACATTCAATTTCTTCTCTCGACTCTGGCTATCCTTTATGTTTGCTACCCTTATTACTACATTGTCATTTTCTTCTAATCTTAACTCTTGACTTTATACTAATGGACACTGTGCAGGTTATCATTTATTGGCTTGATGGCTTGCTTCTCAATTGACTCATCTTTCTCTACTTCAACCTTTTCTTGCCTCTCTAATATTGTTTTAGGCCTCTCTATCTATGGCCCCTCTCTGCTCGTCAGCCCTCTTAGATCAACCAACTCTTTAGTGATCACCTTCCTTATTATTATCAACCCTCTTCTTTTTGCTAAGATCGACCTTCTTACTGCATCAGTTTTCATATCTTTTTGTCCACTGCCTCTACCAGATTGACCTTCTTTATTTCATACGGCCCCATCTAATTGTCTTCTAATATTCCTTCTTGACTATCGGTCTGGTGGCCTCTCTCTCTACCGTTCTCTACCCCTTTGTTCACTGATTGCATTCTATATATATGCAGCCTACTTAAATTGTCTTCTTCCACTTCTCTTTTCTCCCCCCTCTTTGCATTATGCTCGACTAGTTGTTATCTATCTGTACTGCCATGAACTATCACCCACATTCATTCTCCATATATAATTTTGGTCTCTCTACCTTTCTCCTCTAACCACCATCAGCCACTAACCATTACTCCTCATTTAGATAGAGAATCTTTCTTTATGGCACCACTCACTCTTATGCCTACATGTTACTGTAATTTCTAATTTTAACCAACTATTACAGAGAATCTCAAAACAATTGATTTAATTATTCAAATGCACCTTTCCTCAAAATAGCAATGGAAACTCCTTACTGCCAGTCTTCCCACTCTTGCCCAATGTAATTGATTTTAAACAAGAATCACCACCTTCTCCATTTATTTGACTTTCTAGAAGCTAATATCAATTATTATTGTTCCTATCATTTTGGCAACAGGATCTTCCTTGCTCATGTTTTATGTCATCACACATTAAACCCCAAAATTTAAATTCTTACACAATGTTAAAGGATGCCACTACATCAACATGCCCACCTCACTTTCAAATGCGACCATCGATTATGATATTGGTGCCCAATGCATAAAAAGGAAACTGATGCAAGTAGTAGAGGTGAGTGAAGGGGCTAGTTACCCCACAACACTTAAACCCTTCAAAATGTCACTTAAGTGACATTTACCTGCGATGGCAGGTCAACATTATTTTAAAACAAAAAGTGCATAGGTCAGATGATAGTCTATATAAGCATTTTCATTAGATATTTATTTAAGGCACATTTAAACCAGTTCCTGACTTATGACATTAGTCATTGATCTTTAAACACTTCTGCCAAGAATATCTTAATCTATGCCACTGAACCTCTGCTATATCTTCATTGAAGACAAAACTCAGAATTATATACCTTGCTAGTGCATCAGTCATCCTTAAATACTTTCATTATGTCAACATGTCTTCATATAAATTCAAACATCCTTAGATCCCAAGCTATGACATTTGTCATAAAAGGTAAAAATGATGAGCAGACCAATCATAGTGAATATAACTGAGTATTTTGAATTCCAACCATAGCAAACCTAACAACACTTGATGAAGAGATAGAACCACATGAAGGGAATGAAACTTATGTTCAACCTCCTGGTACATGAACCCCATTAAGTAAATCATGAAGAATGTCAACATGTAAACAACATCAAAAAGAAAAATGATCAACACCTTTTGTTCATCCTGACAAGAAGTAATTTTTCAAATCAATAACATGAACAACTCCTAATGTTCCATGTGACCATAACGCAATCTCCATCAACCTCTTGATGATCAGAAGATGAAAACATAAAACATATCTAACCTCTTGATCCACATTTGCATATATGACTACACTAATCCTGATGAGAAACAAACTCCTTCAACTCCATCAATAAACTGAGATCTCTTAAGACCATATCATAAGCTATGAATCATCCTTAGGCATCAACTCAAACCCTCAATAAACATTTTGACATAAAGCAATGCAAATCCTAATATAAGGACATCATATTGTGTGAACTCTTGAGATGAGAACATAAGCATCATGAAACAACAACTCCTTATGATGAGAAATCAAACCTTCACATATGAAGCATGATTATCAAGATATGAACTTAATCTTAAACAGACTTGAAGCAACTTCATCAAGCATGTTCACAAAGTGAATTCTTGTGAACTCTTGAAAGCATGATCAACATCCTGTAATATGAAGACCAATCAACTTGAACTAAGATCACCATAAATGATCTAACTTTCATTATGATTTATCTGTATCATCAAATCAACACCTTTTTGACACTAATGACAATCAATCTCCATCAATCTCCCCCTTTGTCATTGATGGAAAAACTACATGATACATTTTCTTTCTCTCCCCCTTTTTGACATCAGATAAGAAAGGATAAGATGCTCCCCCTATCATTTAACTCCACTGAAAGATGTTAAAGTTTAATCATAACATTTACAATCACATTGCATTATGAATATTTTGAAGACATAAACTCTTGTTCACTTGTTATCTTCTTTTTGAACCTATGATGACAAAAATAACAATCCTAAAGCAAGCATATGACAAACCATGTTGACAATACCTGAAAATAACTCTTCAACTTGATAGCAACAAGTCACCATGAAGCACACATCTGAAGACATACATTCTAAAGAACAAAAACCTAAGAGCAATATCATATGAGACACATCAAACAAAGCACCAAACCAATATTTTAAACCACCCATAGACTGAACCATTCTCTCAGCACAATATCACTTGTTATCACAACACCAATATGTATATGAAGATGAAAATCTGGCATCATTGAGATCCTTTGATCACTTCTTTTGACAAGTTGAAGAATGCCATATTTATGCTATCAAAATACAAACTCCTAATGACATTACTTGTGTTTGAAAAACAAACTTTTCATGACAAACAATCACCAACACTTTTTGACAAATCTTCAAGATCTCCCAAAACATAAAGTATGATGTATGATTATTTTGATGTGACACATATGAACTTGAACTCCATGCAAACAATATCATAAATACTTTATCTCCCATAAAAATCAACATAAAGATTACTCATCACATAATTCACAACTCATGATGACATGATGACTACTATAGAAATAGCCTTGCCAAGACTTCCACCAAGATGGACAATCAGCCTACAACAATCTGCAACCAATCTACTCCTGCACACACTTCCTGGCATGATAAAGAATGAAGACCAACCTGAAAGGAATGAAGACTACCTTGATGAATACCATCCTCCTGTTCCTGCATATGACACTTTTTGCAACATAATGTCAAGTTTGATATATACAGAACCACTATTGATACCTTTGCAAAACCAAATGTAGAGATGCGCTATGAAATGACTTCTTCCATTTGCAACTTCATTAGCCAACATATGCTAACATCTGATGAGAACTCCTTGAGTATACCCAAGATCTTTTCAATCATTATTCAAATCAGCCCATCAAGTTTGTACATCAACAAACTAACTGCATCAAGTTCTTCCTGCAACAACACTTCACATTCTCTCAAACATATCAAGCACACTTTGAACTGTATCATTTTCATACACTGAAGATCAACATTATTAACACCATTAAAATTTTCATTTCACAAGACTAATATGAATAGCATATTATCAGGCATGAATCCAAAATCATAATCAACAAAATAAGATCATCATATTGACAAACATCAAATGATCTCCTCCTGAAACTTCTTGGGGATAAGTGATAGAACATTGAACAACTCCCCCTCACTTCATGCTATATGTTATGCAACTAATGAAGTGACTTGTACAAGATGCACAAGTTTAGGATTTTTCTTCTCTTGATTTTGTTTCTACTTCCACACTATCACATAATCTTTCTTCTGTTCAGGTTTCTTCTTCCAAACCTTTTCAACCTTTTTCCTTTTCCAACTTTTCAAATTAGGTGATGCTTTTTTGTAACTATGTGCTTTGTGTCCTAGAGAGTTGCAATTATAACAAATTATGTTGTGATTCCATGTATGAACATACCTTCTATGCATTTTACAATTTCTTTGTATATGACCAAGAGAGTTGCACTTGAAACATACAAGATTAGTATTCCTTTTGCAATCAATTGATTTGTGCCCAAAATGATTACAGGTATAACAATAACCATTAAATGAATAATTATACCTATATATAAGCTTGTCTTATAGGAGCAACCCTTCTTGAATTTCTTCTTTGATTGTGAATTTTTAAAAACTCATCTTTGTTTTTCACCTCATCTTCACTCTTCTTTTTGTCTTCAAGAGCAACAACAAGATAGTCTAAATCTATTTTCTTTCTTGGAGATTTCTAACTTTAGAAGACTATCCCTTTTAATAGCCAAGTCTAGTAGTGTCCCTATGTTGTTTTTGTTTATCCAGCATCTCATATAACTTGATGGTGCTCTCTTCAAACTCCTGACTTCTCTTTGACATAGTCTTGAGATTTTCAATATCTTTTCGCAAGTTGACAATTTCAGCCTCTAGTTTTAGGCATTCAATAGATTTGATTGCACATTCATACTTAGTAACATTAGTTATTCTTTTAGCCTCTTCAATCTCAACCTTTAGGCTGGTAATTAATTTATCTGATTCATTAATTTGTGTCCTTAAAATCACAATCTGATTTCTTGCCTCTTCAAGATCAGAGAGTAATTTATTGTTGAAGTCTTTTTCTTGTTGTAGCTGCAACACTAATCTTTGATTCTCCTTTTTGTACTTCTTGATCATACTTAGAGCACATATAAGTTCTCCTTCTATGTCAATCTCACAATCTTGTTAATCATACTCCTGATTGTGATCTTCTTCTAAATCTAATTGAGTCTCATCTCCTTCATGTGAATGAATTCCATCATAGTCACTCTTCTCAGATAACAAGTTGTTCTCCTTTATCATCACCTTGATAAATTCTTATCAATTCCTTCCACACATCTTGAGTTGTTTCACAATGCATAACTTTACAAGAAACATCATTATATAAACTAGATAGAATAGCCTTCTTTTCTATATGATTACATGCATAAGAATCTTTAATATTTGTAGTATTAGGAGATTGAGAGGAAACTATTGTGATGTTCACAACATGCCCCATTTTACTCCTAGGCAAAATGAGGAACCGTGCTGTGGTTTTTTGCTTTTTGCTTCTGTGTGCTATTTTGCTTGGTGGTAAAGGGAAAAGGAGAGTTAAAATTGCAAACTTTGTTAAAAAATAGTGAAAAAATGCATTTTTGGTACTAGGGCATGATATGGTTGGGTTCCTTGTGAAAAATGAGCCTAGGTTGCTTTTTGAACCATCTTAAAATTTGCCATATTTTGCAAGTTATGATCATTTTGGTAAAATGTGCAAGGGAAGGATTTGTTGTTTGTATGTACAAGCTTGCTTGTATATCGGGTTGCATATACAAGGGCCTTTGTATGCAAGTTCACTTGTATACCAAGGCCTTTGTATATCATTGTTCATATACAAGGTCGTTTGTATATGCAAAAGGTTTGTTTTGTACTTACCCATTTTTTGCATTTCAGGTTGGATATACAGGATTGTGTGCATACTGGGTCACTTGCATGTTGCATATACAATCCCCTTTGTATATCACTTTCATACAAAGTCGATTGTATGTCTTTTTTTTACCTTGTATGCATTTGGCAGGGTTTTATGCATACATATAGGGTGGACCTGAAATGGTTTTAGAGTTAAAATGAATGTTTGGTTAAGGTCCACCAAATGCATCTTTTGTTTGTATGTCTCTTACATGCATTCACCATATGCAGCGCTACATACATTGCTGCGGATTTGAAAATTTTTGAAGCAGATTTAAACCATTGTATATTTTGTGTGTTGTATGTATCCTACATACAAGGAAATATACATTGCAATATACATGCTGCGGAACTGAAATGGCTATGAAATAGTGAAAGGTCCTTGTATATTTTGTGCCTTGTATGTTAGTACACACATTCGATACATGCATTTTGGTACATACAAGGCAAATTTGTGAGGAGTTTTAAATTCCATATAAACAATGCATCAAACTCAGTATACATCAAAAGATACATTGCTAATATACAATCCGCGAACTTGAAAAGTTACAAAACATAGTTAAATTGTTGTATTGTTCGGGCTTGTATATTAATACATACATTGGGTGGTGCATACAACACGGAATCAAAAAGAAAGTAAAATTTGATTAAATGCTTGTATCATGCTCAAATGTATATCTCAAAGATACAAAGGGCTATATGCATTGCGCAGACCCGAAAGGAATATTAAAATTGGTTAAATCGTTGTATTTTTTCCACCACTTGTATGTTTGTTTCATGGCATACATTACACCTTATGCATACAAGCTGCTGGATTCGAAATGGAAATTAAACAATAGAAAGTCCTTGCATATTTTGGTGCTTGTATATTAAGATATACAAGACTGATATACAAGGAAGATATACATTCGCCATATACAAGGAATTGAACGAGGCATCAGCGTAAGATGAGTAATCGATAGGAGATTTTGGACTCACTTCGATGGAAGAAATTCACGCCATTGAAAGAAGAAACACAAGTTGAATAAGGATGTATTAGCCAAATAAAGGTGATCGATGTGAAAATTTGGACTCGCTTCGACCAGCGTGACTCATGCCGATGAAAGAGTAATGAATGCCGATAGAGAGGACATCGCCCAGAATAGTGAGGTCGACGGAAATTTTTTGGACCCACCCAACTTAAAGAGCTATGCCGATGGAGATATACAGAGCAAAGCAGAGCGCGGAACGAACAAAGGGGTATATGCAAAATTAGACCGACTGTAAGAAGAGGCTTAAAGGTGCCAGTAATTGTTGCAGCTTGCACCCATCTAACTCTCTGACCAGGTAATTAATTGGCAAGGCAACTTGATGTGTTTTTTTTGATCCATTTTTGTTTGTTTTGCAGGGTTACAGTTGGAGAGGAAGGTGAAACTTGATGGCAATGACGTCATGGAAGGGAGATCTGATCTCAGGAGCAGAGGAAGATAGGGATGAGGTGCAAAAATTCAAGGGTCTTCATTGATGAGGACAAAATGAAGATGGAGACATTATTGCAGCAGACCACAAAAGTTATTATTGAGCTGCTAGGGTTTCTAGAAGGGCATATTTCACCTAGATTTGATGTATGCCCAAAGATATTTTGGGAGACTGGTTCTCCAACATTTATTGCTATAACCAGAGGTTTGAACCATTGCTTAACTAGGGTTTTGAACTGTATTAAGGACAGTCAAGTCTATATATTGTGCCTCTTTACACTGTAATATTTTACACAGGGGCTAGACAGAGAGTTGTAGTAGCATAGATTTGTAACACATAACATTTAGAATAGAGGGATCTTTTATTTTAGGAATAGAAGAAAGAGGTAGCCTATGTCTGCAACAAGGAGTGTGTGGAACATCCTGCCTCCTTTTTGTATCTGTAAAGCTTGTAGGTTTTCTGTAGTTAGATCAATGAAGCTAAAAGTCATTTAGACATTGTAAATCTTATATGCCTGTCTATTTCTAATACAATTGAATCTAGAATTCTACATCTATCTTCTAAGTGTTTTTTGGCTCTTCATTGTGTTTGAAATATTTTCTCTTAGAGCTTGCTATTTTAAGTGTATATTTGTGAAAATGCTTAGAATTTACACTTAAGGTTTTAGTCTGTGGATTTGATCAAATTGTTATATGATTTACAAAGTGCATAACAAAACAATTAGATCCTTTGGTAGAATGTATGATGTTTAGATTAGATCTTTCTAACCTTGCCCAACCCATCTGAAAATACTTAGCTCAAAATGCAAGAATTTAAAGGAAGTTGTCTCATATTTGAAAAAGCATGAATAACTAAGTTGAAAGTAGACAGTTTTCATAAATATTTAAAAGGAGAAAGCTGCAATAATTCAAGAAAGACCTTTAAGGCCTTGTAGTGCAGTAACAGTTTTATGCAAAAGGAATGAACAACAAGTTGATATTTATGATCTTTTGCATAGTTTGAGTCCAGTAAACTAATAAGAAACCCTAAATCACGTAAGGCCCCTTGAATATTATAGCTTCACATCAACCAACTGAATTTGCCCAACAGGTCAAGACTTGACCATATTAAACTTGGGATTAAGCAAATCTTAATCGATTCCTTCATATCTTTCATGTTAGTTTTGGTTCATTTTATGTGAATTTTAAGTATTGTTATGACTATGCTAAAACAATCATCAACAGTTTTCTGGCACTAGAAGGAGGGCCAATTTTAGTTAGGGTTTGTTTCAAGAAAAAAAAGAAAAAAACTAGCTAATAACAGTGGTAGAGTGACTAGGTTTAGATCCAGTTTAGGGGATATATATGTGCAATTACCTGATATAAGGTGAAGTAAGAGTCCTCTAATTTGGAACCCTAAAATAACACACCTGAGAGGCTCATCTAACACACCACTTGGATCACCCTATACTATCCATAACATTGTGAGTCCTGACATTTCTTCATTCAGATCTTTAAATCTTGGTTCAGGTACTCCTAGAGGTCCTAGTCCTCCTAGAGATCCTATCCCACCAGTGAATCCAGGTATTCCTATAGGTCCAGGTCAAGCTCAAGCACCTGCAATGGCTTATTTCAATGTCCATTCTCCCATAGCGTTCCCTGATTATCATGAGATGTCCAAAAATCCTAAGAAGATATGTCCTAAATACCAATTACATCAGGATCCAGAAGATCATATTAGAATATTCAAGGAGGCATGTTTTAGGGCTAGATTAGAGCATGAGGACGTTGTGTGTAGGTTGTTTCCCTACACCTTCAATGAACAAGCCTCTAACTGGTATGTAAACCTACCCAATGGCTATATTTCTTCTTGGTCACTTATGGAAGAAGCATTTCTATCCAGATTTAGAGGACCCATTGATCCTTGCATCTTGTATCATAAATTGGCTACCATAAAAAGAGGTGAGGGAGAGTTGATTGATAATTTCAACGACAGATTTCAAAAGGCCTACTCTAGGTTGGTAGACCCTTACACTGTGGATGATGATACCTTGTTAGCTATGTACTATGCAGCCTTGGATCCTTTAACTTCCATGTTTGTCAAAAGAAAACCTGATATAGATTCAATATCCAAAGCCTATAAAGAGGCAGCCTCAGTAAACCAAGAGATGAGGCATACAACTTATAGTCCATTTGTTAATAGCGGAAGTTCTGGGATGCAAAATCAGGCACAACCTTGGAATGGAGTCCCTATGCATCACACTCCACTATTAAATTTGATTCCAACATATACACCTATGTATAGTCCTACCCCAATCCAAGCCATAACTCCTTACACAGGTAACACTGCTAATAACAGTCAGAATAGTGGTTAGCCTTTCTTCCAAACTCCTAGAGATACAACTTTAGCAAAGGCACAAGAGGAAAGGGAAGAAATCAAAGAGATCACTGTACATTTGAAAAGATTGACCACCGAAGTGACACAACTAAGAAATGGGAATCTTTATGGAAGAGGCAACCAAGGATACAATCAAAATTAGAATTATAACCAAAGCCAAAATCAGAACTATAATTCAAATCAAAATCAGCACTATAATCGAGACTACAATCAGAGCCATAACTAGAATAACAACCAAGGTCAAAATCCAAATCAATACCAGAATTATAATCAGCATCAAGGTCATAACCTAGGGCAACCAATACAAGATAGGGGGCCAGTGATAGACAATAAAGCCTAGGGTAACAATAACAAAAATCAGAATCAACCCAAGCCACCCAAAACATGGAACACTGGACCAAACAATGGTACCCTATCTTCTCCTTTTGAGAATATAGATACTCATGATGCAAAACAAACAGTTGGCATCCAAATGGCCAATACATCACTAAAAAATTGGTGTAGGTTTCACAATACCAATGCCCATGTTGAGCTTGACTGTCCACAATTCCATTTAGCAGCTAACATTTTTAATATAGATGTACAGCCTCCTACTTCTGAATTTCTCATTCCCAAGGGTAACAAGGTAGTACCCTCAAGGTATGGTACAGCTTTAGTTTTAGAAACCTTTACCTTTGCAACTACAGAAGAGAGAGAAGATCAATTGTTAGAGGATGAACCATACTTTTGTGAAAATCTTTATCCTGAATCAGCCTTTGTGTTAAATGCTTTTTAGTTTCCCTTAGAAATTGAAAATGAAGTATTGACTAAAATAGAAGAGGTGCAAGCCTCTCAACAGACAAATAAGAACCACACCTACAATTTAAGGAACAACACTAGGCCAAGAGGACCTTTCACCACTTCCATCCCTTCGAACAACTTCAATATACCCCCAAATCAGAATGCTAGCAACAATCTCGCCATACTTAAAGCTAATCATCATACAAATAGTGGAACAATAGTACAAAAGGTCCAAACAAGTAAAATTGAAACCATAGAGACAACAAGATTAATGAGTTACTTGTTAGAGGAAATAAAGAAAATTAAGGTCAGTATACCTCTAAATGAATTATTGAAAACCCCAGGGATTAGAAATGCTTTTATAAAATCTCTGGATACATCCATGACTGATGAGGTTGCTAATGATATAGCTGTTCCTAATAGAGATTCTCTACTTAAAGAGAAAAGTAAGAAAGTTGAGCACCCTTCCAATACAAATGTAGTAATGTATACTGATAAGAAGGATGCTCCTCCTTTCTTGTTAGCTGTTAGACTGTGTGGGAAGAACATACACAATTGCATGGTAGACTCTGGTGCATCGACCAACATAATGCCTTTAGGGGTATGTAAAACTCTAGGGCTGACTCCCACTAGATCTGCCAAGGTTGTCATACAGCTAGATAAAACTAAGGTTTGTGTGATAGGAGAATTGATGAACATTCAGATGCAATTAGCTTCAAACCCTAGGGTAAGCCAATTCATTGACATTGAAATAGTAGATATACCCGTGAATTATGGAATGTTGTTGAGTAGGGATTGGTCCAAGACATTAAATAGATATATGGCCACCAATTTTTCACATATGTGGCTACCTTGGAGAGGTGTCCCAAACCATATTAGAATAGAGGCAGAACCCAGGATGAAACACATGATAACAGAGTATAATCGAACAAATGAAATATTATATGCTACTGTTGAACTTGGTGTTTATAGGATTACTAACAATGGGGTACAAATTGAAGAGATCATGATGTTAAACTTTAGAGAAAAACATGTCAGTAAGGAGACAACATTATTCATTGAGGCTGATGGAAATTCTTCAGATGAAGAAAATAGTGCAATGAACAAATTTGGTCATGCCATTAGACAAGAGGTGGAAGAGTGCATTAAACAAAATATGTCAGTTCAATGTAAACTATATAAGGATAGATGTAGAGTTCACGATAGGCCACATTCTGAGGAGAGTTGTAGGATGTACAAAGACATCATTGAATATGAATACAAAAAATGCACGAGGAGGGTAGGGTTGCAGGAGGGAAATGTGAATCCTGATCAACCACAGAGATACTTTCAGAGTAATGTAGATGCTCTAATTTTAGATTTAGAAAAGGAAAGAGTAAAGGACAAGGGTAGTTGTCTTCCTTACTTACCAGCTAAAAATACACATATGCAAGTTGACCAAACAGAAGTACCCATGAATAAACAGACCAGCACCTCACAAGTGATAGAAGAGACAAAGCATGCCAAGGTAAAAGGTCAGAAAAGTAAAGATGGCATGTGGACACTAAAATGTGACGGCTCCAAATCAAAACAAGGTGCGGGTGTAGGTGTTGAACTCATAGATCCTCAGGGTAAATCATACCTAGCAGCATATAGACTGCAGTTTTCCTGTACTAACAATATTGTTGAATATGAAGCCTTAATTTTGGGACTTGTCATGGCCATCAAGAAAAGGGTGAAAATGATTAAAGTATTTTTAGATTCTGAGCTAGTGGACAGACAAGTAAGGAAACTATATGCTTGCAACTACAAGAAAATGATTTGTTACAGACATAGAGTATGGGGTTTAATAGATTCATTTGATGCTTTCAACATAGAGCATATCCCTAGAGAATTAAACCACAGGCTTGATGCACTAGCAGTTGCTGCTAGCACACTAGAACCCTTGACACTGTTAGGATTGAGGCGATTTGCTGTTGAATTAGTTAATGTTCCCAATATCCTAGACAATGATACATATTTTCAGGTATTTGAAGGGGATCAACAAATTATTAATTTTCTGACTTGTAATGAGGTATTTAAGGCTCAAATCATTGATGAACAAGAAAGGCCTGAGATAACATGGGACAAAGAGGATATAATCAACCTGAATAGCAACTTCTTAGCCAAAGGAGTAATTGAATTAGAGCATATTTTTGACTTTGATGGGGTAATAAGACAGAAGGACTTACCCAAAATAGAAGGGGTTAAGTGTGATCCGTACAACTTAGGGATAGTGCAAAGCCCACAAGATGTGCTAATTGGAAAGGCTTGCTTTGAGAAAATAAGAAAAGAAATTTTAGATGTCCTGAAAGAATACAAACACATCATAGCATGGGTGTATGAAGACTTGAAAACATATGATGCGTCCATCATAACTCACGTGATACCTTTGAGACCAGAAGTTAAACCATTTAGGCAAAAACAAAGGCCTATGAACACCATTTTAGAGCCTTTAATCTTTGAAGAAGCAAAGAAGTTATTGTCTGCCAGAATAATTTTCCCATTCAGACATTCAGCCTGCGTGGCTGACCTAGTACCAGTGAGGAAGAAAAACGGAGACATCAGGTTATGCGTAGACTTTAGAAATTTGAACAAAGCATCTAAAAAGGATAATTATCCTCTACCTCCAATAGACGAAGTGTTGTAAGCAGTGAACGGGGCAAAGATGATGTCTTTTTTAGATGGTTTCTTAGGCTATAACTAGGTCTTAATAGATAGAGATGACAGGTTAAAAACCACCTTCACTTGTAAATGGGGAAATTATGCATATAGGAGAATGCCCTTTGGTCTGATCAATGCAGGTGCCACTTTTTAGAGAGCCATGGACATTGCATTCCATGGGTTATCCAGTAAGTGCATTGTTGTGTATATGGATGATTTGACTGTGTATTCCAACGATGCATCCACTCACGCTAAAGATCTCAGGAAAATACTTAAGCGATGTCAGAGGTACGGAATTTCCTTTAACCCTAAAAAATGTTCATTTGGAGTAACTGAAGGTAAATTAATAGGGCATGTCTTTTCTAAAGATGGAATATCGATTGACCCAGATAGAATAGAATCAATAAAAAAATTGCAAATTCCAAACAGTAGGAAAGAGTTGAAATCATTTTTTGGTAAAATTAACTTTGTTTAGAAGTTCATCACGGGTTTTGTAGAAATCATGTAGTCGTTAAATGCCATGTTGAAGAGGGATGCACAAATGGAGTGGACGCCAGTGGCTAGGGCTGCATTCGAGGATATCAAGCGGGCCATTTCTAATGCCCCTATACTAGTGAGCCCAGACTGCACCATGGCATTTTATATCTATTCCTTTGCATCCTCCCATTCAGTCATGGCTGCCTTAATGCAGAAGGGTGAAGACAGTGAAGAAAAGCCCATAGCTTTTATGAGCACACCGCTGAAGGATGCACAACTGCGATACCTTGATACTGAAAGACAAGCATTCATACTAATGAGGGCCATGAAGAAGTTCAGGCATTATATTTTGTGTAGCCAGATCAAAGCCATAGTGACAGACACAACAGTAAAGATGCTGCTAATGTAGAACGAGCCTGGGGAAAAGAGGGCCAAATGGATCACCATGCTGCAAGAGTTTGACATGGAAATCATTCCCATGAAGTTGGTCAGAGGATAGGCGTTGGTACAAACAATAGCGGACACAGATCTAGATTTTATAAAACAACAATATGTACTAAATTCCTAGGATGCATCAGACTGGTATGGTGACTTGAACACTTTTCTGATTTCTAGAAAGTACCCAAATAGGATGAAAGCTTCTCAGAGGAGAGCTTTGAAGATTAAAGCACAAAAGTATATCATGCAAGGAGGTCTTCTATTCAGGAAGAACCACGATGGAATTTATTTGAGATGTCTAAAAAGAGCTGAAGCAGATAAGGTGTTGATGGAATTGCATGACAAGTACAGAACCAGCCATGGTTCCCATCTAGCTACAACTCACAAAATATTGACAGCAGGCTACTATTGGCCTAGGATGTTCAAAGATATAGAGAGTCACATAAAGAGTTGCCACACCTGTCAAACTGCAGCAGATAAGGGAAGAAATCAGGCCAATCCATTACAGCCTGTGATTGAATCAAGACTATTTGCATAATGGGGCCTGGATTTCATCAAAGTCATCAATCCTCCATCTTCTGCAGGATACAAGTTCATACTGACGGCGACGGACTACTATACAAGGTGGATTGATGTGACATGCTGCATGTTCTCCATGACTGAGGTAGTTATCAAGTTCCTTGAAGAAAACATAATAACCAGGTTTGGAACTCCCTATTCATTGGTATGTGATAATGGCCTTGCTTTCTCTTCTTTGAAATTTTCTAAATGGGCATTTGAATATGAGATTGTTTTAAATTTTTCTTCAAATTATTATCCTTAAGGCAATGGATTAGCTGAGTCTATGAACAAAATTTTGTTAGACATAATCAAGAAGTTAATTGCAACGAGTCCTAGACAGTGGAATACCCTATTAAAGTATGCATTATGGGTAGATAGGACCAAGTTTAAAATAGATTTAGGTAGTGCACCTTGTCATTTAGTTTATGGGACTGATCCCATACTTCCAGTAAATCTAAGAATACCAATCTGGAAGTTTGCCAATGAATATTTAGGCTTTGATAATCATAGGGAAGCCAGGATAGTACAAATGCTACAACTAGATAAGAAAAGAGGTCAAGCCATTGAGAAATTTGCCAAACACCAAGCAGTTGTTAAGAGGTGGTTTGATAAGAGGGCAAGAGTCAAAACATTTAGGATATTAGACTTAGTGCTGTGCTGGGATAAATCACATGAAAAAAAAGGGAGTCATGGAAAATTTGACAAATTATGGTTAGGTCCATTGCAAGTCTTAGAAATAATAGGAGACAACATGTTTAGACTCAAGGCCTTGACTGGGGAAGATGTACCATTACCAGTTAATGGCCAACATTTGAAACACTACTTCCAAGCTTGAGGTAAAGGTCAGTTTTTTTTGTGTAATATAGTGTAAGTAGTGTACAGTTTTCCTTTTGTTTTGTTTTCTATTTTCTTTTTTCTGTTTCCTTTTGTAGGTTAGTTGTTTGTACAATTTTCTTTTTGCTTTGTTTTCTATTTCCTTTCTATTTTTTCCTTTTGTTTGTACAGTTTGTTGGTTGGTTTGTTTGGTGTCTCCTCAGCAGGGATCTTTGTTTTCTTTAGAGTATTAAGAAGCAAGCTAACAACCATTGAAAACAATATAAAATTTAGAATATTTAGGTTAATCATTTATAATTTATGCATAACTTGTTGTGACTGTCATGAATGTAGAGAGTTGTTTAGCTTCTGAAATTTCGTATTCGATAATAGTGATTGAGAATTCAAGGGAAGTTTCTCATGATGACATGCCTAAAATCCTTGGGTTTGTTGAACTTACCAGTGTAGTTATTAGGGGAAAAATCTGAGGTCACCTTTGCTACCATTACAATTCTCAGCTTAATTTTAGCAAGTGTTCACTCCTTGCATCATGAAGTTACAACTGTAATATCTTGTGAAATCTCTTTCAAAAATTAGAAAATATAAAAAATAAATAAATAAATAAAGTGGATTATACTGAAAATCTAGATTAAGCCATCTAAGTAACTCTACCAGGGCTATGGATGCTCGCTGGCAATGGGGCTCTACTTAGGAGAATTGTAACGATAACCTTGTAGAGGCTATAGATGCTCGCTGACAGCAAGGCTCTATCCGGTCGGCTATGAGGGAATATCCTCAACTGCGTAGGCTAATATCAGTCACTGGTTTGTTCAACTGATCTTCAAGATGAGGATAATTAATCATGTGCACCCACTTAAACTGAAAGGAAAATTCATGCACCCTTATTGAATACCTTAGGTCTCAAGTTGAGTAATAATTTGCAGGAAACATAGTTGGAAGTTATGGATTTATTTCATTTAGTTTTCTTGAATGCTTTGAATTTAATTATTTTGTTTGGTTGCTAGTTGTTGTGATGTTCACAACACGCCCCATTTTACTCCTAGGCAAAATGAGGACCCCTGCTGTGGTTTTTTGCTTTTTGCTTGGTGGTAAAGGGAAAAGGAGAGTTAAAATTGCAAACTTTGCTAAAAATAGTGAAAAAATGCATTTTTGGTACCAGGGCATGATATGGTTGGATTCCTTGTGAAAAATGAGCCTGGGTTGCTTTTTGAACCATCTTAAAATTTGCCATATTTTACAAGTTATGATCATTTTGGTAAAATGTGAAAGGGAGGGGTTTGTTGTTTGTATGTACAACCCTTCTTGTATATCAGGTTGCATATACAAGGCCCTTTGTATGCAAGTTCACTTGTATACCAAGGCCTTTGTATATCGCTATTCATATACAAGGTCGTTTGTATATGCAAAAGGTTTGTTTTGTACTTAGCCATTTTTCACATTTCAGGTTGGGTATACAAGGTTGTTTGCATATTGGGTCGCTTGCACGTTGCATATATAATCCCCTTTGTATATTGCTTTCATACAAAGTCGATTGTATGTCTTTTTTTACCTTGTATGCATTTGGTAGGGTTTTATGCATACATACAGGGTGGACCCGAAATGGTTTTAGAGTTAAAATGAATGTTCGGTTAAGGTCTGCCACATGCATTTGCCATATGCAGAGCTACATACATTGTCGTGGATTTGAAAAATTCTGAAGCAGAGTTAAAGCGTTGTATATTTTGTGCGTTGTATGTATCCTACATACAAGGAAATATACATTGCAATATACATGTTGTGGAACTGAAATGGCTATGAAATAATGAAAGGTCCTTGTATATTTCGTGCCTTGTATGTTAATACATACATTCGATACATGCATTTTGGTACATACAAGGCGGATTTGTGAGGATTTTTAAATTTGATATAAACAATGCATCGAACTCAGTATACATCAAAAGATACATTGCTAATATACAAGCCGTGGACTTGAAAAGTTACGAAACAGAGTTAAATTGTTGTATGCTTCGGGCTTGTATATTAATACATACATTGGGTGGTGCATACAACGCAAAATCAAAAAGAAAATAAAATATGATTAAATGCTTGTATCATGCCCGAATGTATATCTAAAAGATACAAAGGGCTATATGCATTGTGCGGACCCGAAAGGAATATTAAAATTGGTTAAATCATTGTATTTTTTCCACCGCTTGTATGTTTGTTTCATGGCATACATTACACATTATGCATACAAGGTGCCGGATTCGAAATGGAAATTAAAAAATAGAAAGTCCTTGCATATTTCGGTGCTTGTATATTAAGATATACAAGCCCGATATACAAGGAAGATATGCATTTGCCATATACAAGGAATTGAATGAGGCATCGACGTAAGATGAGCGATCGATAGGAGATTTTGGACTCGCTCCAATGGAAGAAATTCACACCAATGAAAGAAGAAACACAAGCCGAATAAGGTTGTATCGGCCAAATAAAGGCGATCCATGTGAAAATTTGGACTCGCTTTGACCAGCGTGGCTCATGCCGATGAAAGAGTATTGAATGCCAATAGAGAGGACATCAGCCAGAATAGTGAGGTTGGCGAGAAATTTTTGGACCCACCCAACTTAAAGGGCTATGCCGATGGAGATATACAGAGCAAAGCAGAGCGCGAAACGAACAAAGGGCTATATGCAAAATTAGACTGACTATAAGAAGAGGCTTAAAGGTGCCAGTAATTGTTGCAGCTTGCACCCATCTAACTCTCTGACTAGGTAATTAATTGACAAGGCAACTTGATGTATTTTTTTAATCCATTTTTGTCTATTTTGTAGGGTTGTAGTTGGAGAGGAAGGTGAAACTTGATGGCGATGACATCATAGAAGGGAGATCCGATCTTAGGAGTAGAGGAAGAAAGGGATGAGGTGCAAAAAGTAAAGGGTCTTCATTGATGAGGACAAAATGCAGATGGAGACATTATTGCAGTAGACCACAGAAGTTATTATTGAGCTGCTAGGGTTTCCAGAAGGGCATATTTTGCCCAAATTTGATGTACGTCCAGAGATATTTTGGGAGACTAGTTCTCCAACATTTATTGTTGTAACCAGAGGTTTGAACCATTGTTTAACTAAGGTTTTGAACTATATTAAGGATAGTCAAGTCTATATATTGTGTCTCTTTACACTATAATATTTTACACAGGGGCTAGACAGAGAGTTGTAGTAGCATAGATTTGTAAAACATAGTGTTTAGAATAGAGGGTTCTTTTAGTTTAGGAATAGAAGAAGGAGGTCGCCTGTGTCTGCAACAAGGAGCGTGTGGAACATCCTACCTCCTTGCTGTATCTGTAAAGCTTGTAAGTTTTTGGTAGTTACATCAATGAAGCTAAGAGTCATTCAGACATTGTAAATCTTATATGACTGTCTGTTTCTAATACAATTGAATCTAGAATTCTGCATCTATCTTCTGAGTGTTTTCTAGCTCTTCATTGTGTTTGAAACATTTTCTCTTAGAGCTTGCAATTTTAAGTGTATGTTTGTGAAAATGCTCAGAATTTACACTTAAGGTTTTAGTCTGTGGATTTGATCAAATTGTTGTATGATTTACAAAGTGCATAATAGAACAATTAGATCCTTTGGTAGAATGTATGATGTTTATATTAGATCTTTCTAACATTTCCCAACCCATCTGAAAATACTTAGCTCAAAATGTAGGAATTTAAAGGAAATTGTCTCATATTTGAAAAAGCATGAATAACTAAGTTGAAAGTAGACAGTTTTCATAAATATTTAAGAGGAGAAAGCTACAATAATTCAAGAAAGCCCTTTAAGGCCTTGCAGCACAATAACACTTTTATGTGAAAGGAATGAACAACAAGCTAATATTTATGATCTTTTGTATAGTTTGAGTCTAGTAAACTAACAAGAAACCCTAAATCACGTAAGGCCCCTTGAATATTACAGCTTCACATCAACTAACTGAATTTTTCCAACAGATCAAGACCTAACCATATTAAACTTGCGATTAAGTGAATCTTAATTGATTCCTTCATATCTTTCAAGTTAGTTTTGGTTCATTTTATGTGAATTTTAAGTATTGTTATGACTGTGTTAAAATAATCATCAACAGAAACACAACACCCATTCTCAACTAACATCAAAACACCATTTCCTAAAGAGGATAAATATACTTGCATTCTAACATACCAAATAGAGAAGTCTAAACTATTAAAGAAAGGAAATCTTGAAAACACTTTCTCTAATTTAATACCTGTATCAACTTGTGAGACATTATCAACATATTCTATATCAACATTTGAACTTGATAAAGATAGTGCCTTTTGATCAATAGGAGACTTGACATTTTTCTTATCTCTATTTCTTTTGCACTTACCCATGGTACTCCACACTCAGGACCTACCCAAGATGATTAGACTTCTATAAGGAACCTATGCTTTGATATGACTTGTTGGAATACAATACAACACCAAGAGGGGGGGGTGAATCAGTGTTTTATAATTTTTAACATTTCAAAACTTGAATAAAAAAGGTTGTGCAATGGAGTTCACTAATGAACATAATCATCATGATATGCAAAACTTAAATAAAGATAATCAAATAGATGCAACATAAACAATCACAAAGAAAACACAAGACATAGGTTTTGATGAGTGGAAAACCCTCAAGGGGAATAAAAACCACTCTAAAAATTTGCCTCACTAGCTTACTTGAATCTCACTGATTACAAAAATGGTTGTCTCACTAACAACTAACCATGCCTCACTGGCATACAAAGCCTCACTGGCATAAATCTGTCTCACTAATAAATACAATCACCATTATCAAAACATCAAGCCTAGTGTGCATGAAATGATTGCAAGTCAATCTGATTTGCACCATTATATACCCTGCATTTTCTTCTTCAAAAACTACACCAAAAATATGTCTTCAATTCTTCATATCTCATTCTTTCAAATCTAATTCACAAAGCTCCTACATTTTCTTTCACACTCAAAATAATATCTTCATCTCAAATACATCTGCAAATAAAATATGCATTCTTCTCATCTCTACATCAATAATCAAAACATTACTTTTCTCTGTATTTTTTTTCATCAATTAGGAACTTGCAAAAATAAGGTTAAATTCCTCTACTTTGCATAGCCATTCATATATTTCATTCCTCATATTCAATTTTCTCTTTTCATAAAATAAAAACACTTTCATCTTCTCAATAAAAAATTTCTTCCATGTTTTTGATCTTCAAATCCATTCTTCATTCATCTGTTCACCTATTCATATTCTCTTCAAAAAACTTCTTCATATTTTTCTTTTCAAAAGTCATCTTCTTCAATCTACAAAAAACATAGTCTTCAAGAATAATAATATCCTTTCTCTGCAAACAAAAATAATTTCTCCAATTTGATCTCTTAAAAAAAATTAATCTTCAACAACCCTTCATATTTTCTGCAAAAAGAAACTTTAATAATATATTATTGAACTCTCTCTATACAAAAAAAATATGTTTATATTCCTTCAACCTTTTTATCTTCTCTAAAAATTTCTTCATCCAATTCATCACAATGCACTTGCCCTTAAAAAAATAAAATCCCTCTTCTATTCAGACTTTCTTTCCATCTCTATAAGAATAGGAAAAAAATAAAAAGCATTAAAGATAAATCTTTTCCCAAAAGGAGATATATATAAAAAGATCCACACTTGTCTCTTCAATTTCCATGAGGTAGACTTACAGAATAGAAATAATTCTCCTAAAAAAAATTCCTTGAAATACTAAAACAATCTCCTTGAAAATCTCGGCCTTTAAAACATACTAAAAATAGCCTCTTCTAAAGTAGCTTATCTGCAGATGACGATCACAAGCATGTCAAAGTGCTTTGTCGAGGAGTGGAGATCAAAGTTTGAAACTAGACCATTGATTGTTTGAAACATGCCCACCTCACTTTCAAATGCGACCATCGATTATGATATTGGTGCCCAATGCATAAAGAGGAAACCAATGCAAGCAGTGGAGGAGAGTGAAGGGGTCGGTTACCCCATGGCACTCAAACCCTTCAAAATGTCACTAAAGTGACATTTACCTATGATGGAAGGTCAATGTTATTTTAAAACAAAAGTGCATAGGTCAAATGATAGTCTATGTAAGGATTTTCATTAGATGTGTATTTAAGGCACATTTAAACCATTTCCTGACTTATGACATTAGTCATTGATCTTTAAACACTTTTGCCAAGAATATCTTAATCTCTTCCACTGAACCTCTGCTATATATTCACCGAAGACAAAACTTAGAATTATATACCTTTCTAGTGCATCAATCATCCTTAAATACTTTCATTATGTCAACATGTCTTCATATAAATTCAAACATCCTTAGATCCCAAGCTATGACATTTGCCATAAAAGGTAAAAATGATGAGCAGACCAATCATAGTGAATACAACTGGGTATTTTGAATTCCAACCATAGCAAACCTAACAACACTTGATGAAGAGATGGAACCACATAAAGGGCATGAAACTTATGTTTAACTTCCTGGTACATGAACCCCATTAAGTAAATCATGAAAATGTCAACATGTCAACAACATCACAAAGAAAAATGATCAAGACCTTGTGTTCATCCTGACAAGAAACAATTTTTTCAAATCAATAACATGAACAACTCCTGATGTTCCATGTGACCATAACATAATCTCCATCAAGCTCCTGATGATGAGAAGATGAAAACATAAAACATATCTAACCTCTTGATCCACATTTGCATATATGACTACACTGATCCTAATGAGCAACAAACACCTTCAACTCCATCAATAAACTGAGATCTCATAAGACCATATCATAAGCTATGAAGAATCCTTAGGCATCAACTCAAACCCTCAATAAACATTTTGAAATAAAGCTATGCAGATCCTAATATAAGGACATCATATTGTGTGAACTCTTGAGATGAGAACATAAGCATCATGAAACAAAAACTCCTTATGATGAGAAATCAAACCTTCACATATGAAGCATGATCATCAAGCTATGAACTTCATCTTAAATAGACATGAAGCAACTTCATCAAGCATGTTCACAAAGTGAACTCTTGCGAACTCCTGAAAGCATGATCCAAATCCTATCATATGAAGACCAATCAACTTGAACTAAGATCACCATAAATGATCTAACTTTCATTATGATGTATCTGCATCATCAACTCAACACCTTTTTGACATTAATGACAATCAATCTCCATCAATTTCTTTTCTTGAGAAGTAATAGGGTATTGTCTATGATTCTCAATCTCAATACTTATTCCATTTTAACTTTTCAGCTTGTAGGGATTGAGCCTTTAGGCTTTTGTCTTCCATTTTGGGAGATGGAGGAGACCGCTCTAACTTTTGACCCCAGTGCTCTCAAAGTATATCTCTTTTGGGGTCAGACATTTAGGTCTTTGCATTTTCTCCTTCCAATATTTAGTAGAGGGTAGAGGTTTCCTTTGACCCTCGTGATTTGGCTTCCTTGATTAGTAATACCTTTGGGGCCTTGACATCAGGTTCATTAGTTTAACCCTTCTATTTTGGAATCCCTTAGAGATCCTTCTCGACTCTCGATCTTCACCAATGAATTATACACCTTAAGGACTTAAGAGTTGAGCCTTCCCCTTTAACCATTCCATTCTTAAAATAATAGAGGTCAAGCTAGACCTGCGACCCCTACTAACATACAGTGCTTTATATCCTCGGGGTTATGGTGTTGGACCTTCCCACTAAAGACATCATTCTATTAGACCATAGAGGTCAATCTTGACCCTCGATTCTCAATTTGTTGCATAGAATAGGGTGTTTTTCATGCTTATTATATATATGTTGATCTCACTCTCCATGATTTCACTTGAATATTTGTGATGCCCTAACCATGATGTGTTGATTATTGACTTTCTTAAATAGATGATTTGGTTTCTTATTTTTTGGAAGTGGAAGAGGCAACACCTACTAAAGAATCCTGACTAGAATTCAAAGGGTACCTCCCACCATCGAAGATGTTCTCTACTCATCCTAAGATTGGAGATACAGACTTGGATCATTCAAATTTCAAAGCTTACCTACAACAAGTGCATGGAGAGAACAACAAGTCATTCCAAACATAGTGCATGGAGACTTTAGGATTGCTCTAAGCAGTAGCTTTCCCCATTTCATTATTTTCCCTTGAATTAGTGCTAACATGCACCCAAAGGTACAAGACAAGGACTAAGAAGATCATACGACCTATAGGATATGTGATCCTAGATATCACCTCTGATATGATTGACAAAGTCTTCAAACTTCCCACCTTTATGTCCTATGAAAAGATATCATAGAACAATACCCTGACATATTACAACACCATGACAGGAGTTTTACAAGTATGTGCCTATCGATGTTGTCATTGATGTCAACATATCTGTTTTATTGTTGGTGTCAATTGTGCTCTTGTTTTGATGCTTACTTGTGTTGAGTTAGTTGCTTTGTATTGTCCTACATAAGTGTTGAAGATAATGAGAAAGTGTTCCTAATGTTGAGTCTCCAAGTGCTTTTGAGAAAATTTGTTCTCCTATTAGAAATAGTGAGTTACAGAGTATTTTGGTTTGTAGAAGAACCATGCAATATTTGGTTCCGCATATTCTATAGATTGAATATATATGTTTGTGGTTTGGAATTTATTTAAAGGGATGTCTAAAGATGCTATGTTTCAAGTTTGAGCCTCTGGTGTGAAGATTTGAGTGAGTTCTGTTCACCAGAGTAAGAACTATTTTTCTGAGTATTCTATGGTGACAGGGAGACTATATTTTTCTCTGCATTCCTCTACATTTAAGTTTTATCCTCTATGATTCTAAAGTTAAGTCTGGGATGATGTTATGTGCCTTCAATTCAAATAGTTCATGATCTGGTGCTCCACAAGTGATCTTTTCTGTATGATAGTAGCTGATAATGATGTTTAAGTGCTCCAGTTTAAAAAATCTTCTGGATAGAGTGATTAGAGGTTGTACAGAAGTTCCTGATGATTGTAACGTGCTTGTGGATGTCTCGAGATCATGTTCCTACCTTTTGATTGGTCTGCAAAATGTAATTTGGATCATAGCTGAAGCATGTGCCTAAAAGTCTTAGTGATAAGTCTAGTCTTGGCCAACCTGGTTGTTCTCACTACTTGTAGTTGTACCTTGGAGATTGTGAAAGCGTGTTGTTGCATGGAAGATTACATTTGAGTCCCAACTAATGCGTGACATGATCCACATTCATTCTTTCCTCGCAATTCTATTTAAGTCTAGACCTATCCTAATATATGTGTGTAATGCTGACCTTGGAGATTGTTCCAATGGTTGATGATTGTAATGCTGACCTTGATGTACCTTCCAAGGTTGATGAATTGTATAAATAAATGAAATCAAGTCATGGAAAATGTATGATGTGTGAATGATGTGAAGTTAAGTGTGAAGTGAAAAGGTAGAGTAGAGCAGAGGAAATGTATTGCACTTAAATGGAACTGAACGTTGGCATGGAGTAGATGCTACTATCTCAATTCACCAATCTAGGCAGTGAGCCACCCTCTTGGCAGTGAGCCTCATCTTTTGGTGGTGAGCCTTATATTTTGTAGTGAGCATTTTGGGTAGTGAGCCTCTAATTTTTTGTATTTCTATAACAAATTATCTTGTGAGCTAACACTCATTGTATTTTTTTCCTTATAGGGTTTTCCATGTAACAAATCTAGTGTCTCTTGAGTTGAATTTGTGAATGTGCTTAAGTTTCTAATTTCTTACTTTCATGGTTAAATCATAATAATAATGATTAAGTGTTTGATAAGTTGATGTTCATAATAAGTTAAGTTTTTGGAGACAACTGATTCATCCCCCCTCTTAGTTGTCTTGTACATTTCAATAATTGGTATCAGAGCGAGGTTCCCCAAAAGAAAGTCTAACAACTTGAGGAAGATCCAAGATGTCGCACAAGAAGGATGCTCTATAGTTTGATGGAACATATTATGCTCTTTGGAAGGTACGGATGAAAAACGATCTCATTTGTCTTGGTTATAGTGTTTGGAAGATGATAGAAACAAAGTATACTATTCCTCAGAATGGTGTATCAGATGATGATGAAGTAAAACAATATGAGTTAACTGGAAAAGCTAGAGACGCTCTGTTAAGTACATTGTCCAACATCAAGTTAGTCAAAGTCATGGATCTATAAACCTCTCATGAAATCTGGGAAAAGTTGAAAAATTTATATGAAGGAGATGATTCTATAAAGAATGCCAAATTGCAAAACCTGAAGGCAAAATATGGAGGTCTGAAGATGAGTGAAGATGAAAACATAACAATCTATCTATAGAAGGTTGATGAAACTGTCAATGTAATCAAAGGTCTTGGAGGAAGTGTTGATGAAAAAGAGGTTGTGTTGAAGATTCTTAGGTCATTGCCAAAATCCTACAGTGACAAACTATCTGCAATTGAAGAAGTCATGACTGTGAAAGAGGTTACAAAAGATCAGTTGCTTGGAAAACTTACAGCCTTTGAGATGAGAGAATTTGGTGATGCCCTGCCAAAAGCTAAGACTGCCTTCAAAGCTAGCACTTCTAAGAAGACTTCAAGAGCTGAGAAGTATGTTGTGGAACCTGATGATAACTTTGAGGAGATTGAAGCCAACTTTGTGGATAGAATGCAAAGAGGTACCGGTCAGTTCAAAGGAAAATTACCATTCAAATTCTTCACATGTGGTAAGATTGGTCACTATGCTTCTAGGTGTCCAGAGAGAATTAAAAGAGGTAGAAATAAATTTGAATGTAGACCTAGGGTCATAAAGAAATGTTATTATGTTAGAGATCTTGATGATAATAGTGTAACAGATAATTAGTTTGATGATGCTAGTACTAGTGTTGATGAATGCTTGTTTATTGCTATTAAAGAAGAACATGTGTCTACTAATCCTACTAGTTGTATGAAGGAAGAAAAGATAGTGGAAGAAAGTGCTTTGTCTGTTCAGGTGGGGAAAGATAAGGACGAATGGATTATTGATAGTGGATGCTCACATCACATGACCGGTGATAAAAGTAAGTTTGTAAAGTTGGAAAAATATGATGGAGGATTGGTTAGGTTTGGGGATGATGTAGCTGGTAAGATTTGTGGAAGAGGATCTATTTCTTTTGATAGAAAGCACAATACAATTTATGTTTTATATGTGAAGGGATTAAAACATAATATTTTGAGTGTTGGTCAGATGTGTGATAAAGGTTATGATCTAAGATTTAGGGACAATTCATGCAAGATCATTGATGAGTCTAGTTTATGACTCAATTTTGTTAAACTTTATTATCCACTTGTTGTAGTTATCTTGGACTTTGGTACTTTGATCCTAATCTTTTTATGTCATTTCTTCAAAACTATAAGATGTTGGACATAGGTTATTTCTTATAATCTTTTATGACAAATACATTCTATATGAACTATCTATGTTAATTTTACATATGGTTAATGAATGTTACTCTAAGGTAGTTATAGATGTACAATTATTGTGTGTACTAATATTGTTATGTAGATATAATCAGCGACCATACAGTCGAGGAAGATTCTACTGGTTGGTTACTTGCCATAAAAGTCAAACATGGTGATCCTTCAAATGTCAAATGGAGGGAAGATAACCACCTTGTAACTAGTCTTAATTACTTGTTGAGTAAATTTAGGAGTTACTGTTGTGCTAAATCTATGTTGAAGCAACTTGTTTGACCAGATTCCATGCATGCATAACCTCCTTTCCACTTTCTATGCTTTCCCTAAAGTGGCATCCTCCTATTCTGTTGGAGTTAACCGCCTTCCTAGGTAGTTAGTTTTGTAGTTTTCCTTCTATAAATAAGACACTGATGCTCCTTCTAAAGGGTTGTTGGTTAATCAAAGATTGTATTTGCATTATCCAGTTTTCAGTAATATAGTTATGATGTTCATTTGTACTCATGTTTTCCAATGAATAAAATGAAGTTATAAGTTTGCATTTCTGAGTTTACATTTGTCTTAGGGAATACTCATCCAAGGGGGCCCACTTGGTGAGCATTCCATCCTCTAGTTTAGTTGTATTTTCTGTTAAGTAGTTAGTTAAATCTGGAATTGGATGTTCCTGTAGCCACTAGAATTCTATTCTGTGTCTATTCCTGAAGCCAAAGCAGACAGAGTAGTTTCCTATTTGTTTGCCCAAACTTTTATTTCTTGTTATGTACTAGAGCTTAGAATAGTTGTTGGTTGATGTTCAACACTCATGTTATTTCTTTCCCAATAGTTTATCTTCAACATTATGTCTTTCTTAGCTATAGAATGAATGTGGCTACTTTAGAAGTTCTTAGTGCAAATACCATGCTTAACCATTTGAAGTTGACGTCGCTGGGTTGACAAATGAAATGCATCTCCATAGTGATTAAGACAGCTATTCAGATTAGATGTCCAATCTTTGAGTTATAGCTTTATGAGCTCAATTGTTAAAACATTATAGGAGACCAACATTTTTGACGCCATTGCTAGGGATGGTGTCAAACTAAGAAGATCTTTGGAGTCATCTTTAGTATTATTTCTTCCAATTTTTTTTTCCCCTTAAAATGTGTTTTTAGTCAGGAAGTAACCATCTACAACCCATTCACAATATTTTTGTGAGAGGTGGTTGATCCTGAGTATATTGCATATATAGAGGTAGGAGAAGAAATGCTTTAGGGAGATTCCTTTCTAATGATTCAACTTACCCAGCAGAAGAAGCAAAAGTGAATCCTTTTCTTGATGCATTCCCTAATTTGAATAGTTTTGAAACATCCTCTGAAGAACAAGTGGTGCAGGAGCACCAAGGGCTTGGAGCCCATGTGTATATATGTTTGCATTTTGTTGTGATGTTTTGAATTTTCAAAATAGGGTAGAGCGGGAAGAAGTTTCTACATGTGCAAAGTAAACCTATCGGAGTGAGCAAGCTCATCGGCGCAACGTTTTCAAGCTTTATCGATAGTTAAAGTCATACCGACAAAGGCACATCAGCGTGAAAAGACATATCGGGAGATAGCGAGAATGTCTGACCAATGTAGGGAGTCACACTGATGAAAGCACATCGGCATGACAATAGGCAGCAGAAGAAGAGTGGAAAGTTATACCGATAGTATCGGCTGGCTGATGGTGCTAACCATCAGGGAGAGGTGACATATCGGCGAAGGGAGTTACGAATTGGCTGACGTTGAATGTCAAGCTGAAGGGTTAGAATGGCCGGCGAGACATTGTTCTTCGGCGTAGGTATTGTTTGCTTCACCGATGGTTGTGGTCATTCCGATGAAGCATTCTGTAGGCGTCGGTGAGACAAGGGCCATCGGAATAAGTATCGAAGGTTTGTCCGATGCTGAGTAGTCACCCTGATGACATTGGCAGGAGTTTGAGGTTCGGTGTGACTTTTGAGGTCTTGTCCGATATGGGCTGTTACACCAATGGTGCTTTAGGACATCGGCGAGAGGACTTCTGTCGGCGTAGCTTAAAGATTTGAGGCTGATGCACAGTGGTCATGCCAACGGAGGGTGAAGACTTGGTATCGGTGAGACAAGGGACTATCAGAGTTCATGGTTGAATGTTGGCCGATAGTTTGGGTTGTGCCGATTGCGGGTAGACAGGGGTCGTCAGCGGCAAAAGTGCCGACAATAGTTTACTAAGCTGTCGGATATATAAACCGCAGTGGCCGACCTGAACGGGTGCATGTGGGACTAAAAGTTCTCATGAATGAGACTATGATCGGTGCGACAAAGAATCTATTTTGCCGATGGGAGCCGAATAGGCAGAAAACCTAACTATTTGATAACTGAAAGGAAGCCGAACAATATAAAAGCTAGTTTTTACTTTGTAAAGTGGTTGGAATGTTTTGAAACCTGAGATGCTGTGAATGTAATAGAGGAACTTCTGATAATAAAAACATTGACAATTGAATCCATCTGAATTTTGTCTATAGTGTACTTGCATAATCTATTTTGCAGTAGAGTAGATAGTTTAATTCATGTTAGTTTTGTTTCTGTTTGTACATAGTGACTCTAGTTTGATGTCCTTGCATATTCTTTGTACAGTCATGGGGGGAAATCAAACAGAGTCTCTTTTTTTAGTTTTTCTTTCTGTTGTTGTGAATGGGTTGACAGAGAACGGCCATGTGAACTTGTACTAGGCAAGCTGTGACATAGCCCGGCTAGTATGCAAGTTGCAGTCTGGAGACAGAGGTGAAAACAGAGCGGAAGAATTGAGTATCAAGCAATCAGAACCCTAGACCTAGAGAGGAGGGCTGATAATGGGCTCAAGAAGGCTATGAGCCTTGGAGATTAGGAATCTTGGAAACAGTGAGGGTAAAGAAGAATACCTCACACCAAGTAAGCAATGTCTATATTGGGAACAACAAGCAAATAAGTCTTTCACCTCTGTAATAGACTAGTTAGGTTGACATAGGCATTTTGGGGTAGAAAATGTCTTTGAGCACTTGAATTGGTAGGGAGACTTGGGATTGATATAGGTCTTGAAGTGTTGCGTCAAGATAGGCTTGCTAAACCCATAGGCCTCCCAAATCAAATTGGTATCAGAGAAAAGTTAAAGATTTGAGCTATTCCTAGGTTGGAATAGAAGAAGTTGTATGTCATCACCGAGTTCAAGTGAGTCTGTAGGTTCAGCCAGAGAGATGGTGACTAATGCAGAGTTAGCAAAGAAGGTTGATGATCAAGAAGAGGAGAATAGACTCCTATGGGAAAGATTGGCAGAAATGGAAAGTAGACTGGGTGTAATGATGGAAAAGACTGAAGAAGTCAAGTAGAAAGTAAACAAGGAAAAAGGTGTGTCTATAGAAGATGAAGAGCCCACACCTGATCCTAAGATGGAAGAAGAACCTTTCTTGAAGGCCTTGAAAGCCATGAGTGGTAAGACATTGGAAGGAGTTCCTCTTTTTAGTGGAAAGATGGAACCTGATTTGGTTATGGAATGGATAGAAGGTTTGGAAAATCACTTTGAATGTGATGGAGTGAGTGAAGCTCAAAAGGTGAAGGTGGCTAAATCAAGACTCAGAGGAGCTGCCTTGACATGGTGGAAATTCATTCAAACTGAAAGAGAGAAAGAAGACAAGAAACCTATAGCTACTTGGAAGGGTATGGTGGCTAAAATCAAAGAGGTATACATGCCTAGAGATTATGAAGTCCACTTGTATAAGAAACAACAAAATTTGAGACAAAGAGAATTAGATGTCAGTGCATACACTGAGGAGTTTCAAAAACTATGCCTGAGGTCTAAGGTGATGGAAGAGGAAAATGTGAAAATAGCAAGATATCTCAATGGTTTGAGATGGAGTATTCAAGAGGAAATCAGCTTGTTCATCCCTACAACAGTGCATCAAAGCTATCAGCTAGCACTCAAGGTAGAGGAGAAGAGCAAGAAGAAACAAGAATCAAATAGCAGATCAAGAGGAAGAGATAGAGACAGTAGAGGAAGAGGAAGTTATGGTGGTAGAAAAACTGATCAAAGACCCCAAGGAGAATCCAAACTCACAGAGCAGAGTGGAGAGACTAGTAGTAGAGGAAACTACAGAGGAAGGGGATCTAATAGAGGAAGATCAGGAGGATCAGGCAGAGGATCCTACTTTGCCACTATGAAATGCTACAATTGTGGTCAGTTGGGCCATCTAGCATATAGGTGTCCTGATAAGGGCACATCTTCTTCTCAAGGAGTTGACAAAAGAAATCATTATGTGCAAGATGATGCTTCAAGCAGAAAAACACCTAAAGTCAGTCTAACCTTAGAAGTGGGAGAGAACATCATGGTGAGGAGAACATTGATCAAAGAACCAGTGAAAGATGAACCAAGCCAAAGGAGAGCATTATTCAGAATCAGATGCAAGATTATGAATAAGGTATGTCAAGTAATCATAGACTCAGGGTCTACTAATAATATAGTGTCTGATGAAGCAGTTAGAAAACTAAATTTGCAAAGAATACCTCATTCAAATCCATATAGAGTCACATGGTTAAATAAAGGTCAACATGTGATAGTCAATGAGCAAACTTGGGTAGAGTTTGGTATAGGTGGATACAAAGACAAGGTACTTTGTGATATCCTACCTATGGATGCATGTCATCTCTTATTGGGCAGACCATGGCAGTTTGACCGGAAGGCCATACATGATGGTGAGAAGAATGCATATTCTTTTCAAAAAGATGGTGTCACCTATAAAATTCAATCTTTGGAAGATGAAGAAGCAAATAAGACTAAGAGTCCTAGTATCTTAATTGTGAGTGGTAAAGAGTTTTTGAACACTCTTAAGGAGGATGGTATTGGTTATGCTATCATAGTGAAGCCTAAGGAGGAGAAGAAAGACAAAAAGGTAGTGATCCCAAAAGAGATGCAGACTATACTGGAACAGTATAAGAACATCATTAGTGATGGAACACCAGCAACACTACCTCCACAGAGGACTATAAGCCATCAGATAGATCTGATTCTAGGAGCATCTTTGCCTAACAAGGCTCCTTACAAAATGACTCCAGAACAACATAAGGAAATAACCAGACAAGTACAAGAATTGCTTGACCAGGGGTTGGTTAGAAAAAGCATAAGTCCTTGTGCAGTACCTACGGTGTTGGCACCAAAGAAAGGAGGAACATGGAGATTGTGTACGGACTCCAGAGCTATCAATAAGATCACCATAAGGTACAGATTTCCAATTCCCAGAATTGAAGACCTTATGGACTGTTTAGGAGGAGCTAAGTATTTCACTAAGATAGACCTAAAAAGTGGTTATCACCAGATTAGAATCAAGGAAGGTGATGAGTGGAAAACAGCCTTCAAAACTACAGAAGGACTGTATGAGTGGCTTGTTATGCCATTTGGTTTATCAAATGCTCCCAGCACATTCATGAGGCTCATGAATGAAGTCTTTAAGGACTATACGGGTAAATTTGTAGTTGTTTATCTAGATGACATCTTGATTTTTAGTCAAACTAAAGAAGAGCATCTTGAACATGTAAATACTATTTTGAAAAAGTTACATGATGAACAACTAACCATAAATTTGGAGAAGTGTGAATTCATGAAGCAGGATTGGTATACCTTGGTTTTGTGTTGTCCAAAGGAGAATTGAAAATGGACAAGTCAAAGGTAGAAGCCATATTGAGTTGGCCTACTCCCAGAGCAGCAACTGAGGTGAGAAGTTTCCATGGTTTAGCTCAGTTTTATAGAAAATTCATAAAGAATTTCAGTGCTATTTGTGTACCCATGCTTGATACGATCAAAGGTGGAGTGAAAACAAAGTTTCAATGGACACAAGCAGCTAATCACAGTTTTGAATTGTTGAAGAAAGAAGTAGCCACACAGCCAGTGTTAGTGCTACCTAGTTTTGATAAGTTGTTTACTTTAGAATGTGATGCTAGCAATATTGGAGTAGGGGCAGTACTTAGCCAAGAGAATAGACCAGTAGCCTTTTTCAGTGAGAGGCTAAATGAAGCAAAGAGTAGATATTCTTCATATGACTTGGAGCTCTATGCTCTAGTCCAAGCACTTAGAAAATGGAGACATTACCTCCTACCTAAGGAATTTGTTGTGTATACAGACAATCAAGCTTTGAGTTTTCTAAACTCACAAGATAAGTTGAGCCATAGGCCTATCAAGTGGATGGAGTATTTGCAGTCTTATACATTTACAATTAAGCACAAGAAGGGACAGCTCAACAAAGTAGCAAATGCTTTAAGCAGAAGGCTGCTCACAGTACAAGAAGTGTAATTAAGAAGCATAGGAATGGAAGAGTTCAGAGCTCTCTACAAGGAGGATGAAGATTTTGCTAAGGCATACAAAGTCTGTCAAGACTTTGAGAATCACTTTCATAGTGAATTTGCATAGTACACATTGCAGCAGGGTTTGCTGTTCAAAGGTGGATAGTTGTGTGTACCAAAGGGATCCATGAGAGAAAATCTTATACAGGAGAAGCATAATGGCAGTTTGAGTGGACATTTTGGTCTGAACAAAACATTGGAATTAGTCCAGAGGTTCTACTATTGGCCGAAGATGCACAAAGATGTCAGAAAGTATGTGGAGCAGTGTATCATCTGTCAGAAGGCTAAGGGAACTTCTTCAAATGCTGGACTATATCAACCATTACCCATTCCTTCCAGACCATGGGATTGTGTAAGTATGGATTTTGTAGTTGGTCTACCAAAGACTAAGACTGGTTTTGATAGTATTTTTGTAGTTGTTGATAGATTCAGCAAGATGAGTCATTTCATTCCTTGTAAGGTGACTCATGGTGCCAGTCATATAGCTCACTTGTTTTTCAAAGAGGTCATAAGGATTCATGGACTACCAGCAAGCATCGTGTCTGATAGAGATGCTAAGTTCATGGGACATTTCTGGAAAACTCTATGGCAAAGGTTAGGGACAAATCTGTCTTTTGGCTCAGCATATCATCCACAGACAGATGGCCAAATAGAAGTGGTGAACAGAACATTGGGCAACCTGTTAAGGTGTTTAACAAAAGAATATGGACAGAGTTGGGATCAAGTAATTTATCAGGTAGAATTTGCCTATAATGACAGTGTGAACTATGGAATGCACCTGAGAGGTGTATGTGAACTCAGAACTCTTGGAGACATGGAGTTTAGAAGTGGTCATGCAGAGGATTTTGCACAGTCTATGAAGGAGATTCAGGACCAAGTGAAGCAGTAATTGATGGAAAACACCCTAAAAATCAAAGATAGGGTAGATGCACACAGGAAGGATATTCAATTTGTAGTTGGTGATTTGGTCATGGTTCATTTGAACAAAGCCAGATTATAGAAAGGGATACCAACCAAATTGCAGATGAGACGGATTGGTCCTTGCAGAATTCTGAACAAGTATGGCAACAATGCCTATAGGATTGATTTGCTAGCAGACTTGGCAATTTCCCCAGTGTTCAATGTTCAGGACTTGGTGCCATATAAAGGTCCTCATTTAGCAGCAGGGGAATCTCGTACAGAAGCTACACAGACAGTGAATGATGTCACCTTGCCTCCAAAAATCACACCACAGGCTGAGAGAATTCTAGATTCTCGCATGTAGAAACAGACCAGTAGACATGGTGTGTACATGGAGCACCTGATCAAGTGGAAATAGTTGCCTGAAGCAGAGGCTACCTGGATTGCAGAGTCAGAGTTCAAGAAACGGGGCATTGATTTTGCCTTGTTGTCACCGGAGGTGACTTGACTTCTTCCACACAGGGGGAGTATGGTGCAGGACCACCAAGGGCTTGGAGCCCATGTGTATATATGTTTGCATTTTGTTGTGATGTTTTGAATTTTCAAAATAGGGTAGAGCGGGAAGAAGTTTCTACATGTGCAAAGTAAACCCATCGGAGTGAGCAAGCTCATCGGCACAACGTTTTCAAGCTTTATTGATAGTTAAAGTCATACCAACAAAGGCACATCAGCGTGAAAAGACATATCGGGAGACAGCGAGAATGTCTGACCGATGTAGGGAGTCACACTGACGAAAGCACATCGGCATGACAATAAGCAACGGAAGAAGAGTGGAAAGTTATACTGATAGTATCGGCTGGCCGATGGTGCTAACCATCAGGGAGAGGTGACATATCGGCGAAGGGAGTTACGAATTGGCCAACATTGAATGTCAAGCCGATGGGTTAGAATGGTCGGTGAGACATTGGTCTTCGGCGTAGGTATTGTTTGCTTCACCGATGGTTGTGGTCATTTCGATGAAGGCGTTCTGTAGGCGTCGGTGAGACAAGGGCTGTCGGAATAAGTATCGAAGGTTTGTCCGATGCTGAGTAGTCACCCCGATGACATCGGCGGGAGTCTGAGGTTCAGTGTGACTTCTGAGGTCTTGTCCGATATGGGCTGTTACACCGATGGTGCTTTAGGACATTGGCGGGAGGACTTCTGTCGGCGTAGCTTAAAGATTTGAGGCCGATGCACAGTGGTCACGCCGATGGAGGGTGAAGACTTGGTATCGGTGAGACAAGGGACTATCGGAGTTCATGGTTGAATGTTGGTCGATAGTTTGGGTTGTGCCGATTGGGGGTAGATAGGGGTCGTCAGCGGCAAAAGTGCCGACAATAGTTTACTAAGCCGTCGGATATATAAACCACAGTGGCCGACCTGAACAAGTGCATGTGGGACTAAAAGTTCTCATGAATGCGACTATGATCGGTGCGACAAAGAATCTGTTTTGCTAATGGGAGCCGAATAGGCAGAAAACCTAACTATTTGATAACTGAAAGGAAGCTGAACAATATAAAAGCTAGTTTTTGCTTTGTAAAGTGGTTGGAATGTTTTGAAACCTGAGATGCCGTGAATGTAATAGAGGAACTTCTGATAATAAAAACATTGATAGTTGAATCTATTTGAATTTTATCTGTAGTGTACTTGCATAATCTATTTTGCAGTAGAGTAGACAGTTTAATTCCTGTTAGTTTTGTTTCTGTTTGTACATAATGACTCTAGTTTGATGTCCTCGCATATTCTTTGTACAGTCATGGGGGGAAATCAAATAGAGTCTCTTTTTTTAGTTTTTCTTTCTGTTGTTGTGAATGGGTTGACAGAGAACGGCCATGTGAACTTGTACTAGGCGAGCTGTGACATAGCCCAGCTAGTATGCAAGTTGCAGTCTGGAGACAGAGGTGAAAACAGAGTGGAAGAATTGAGTATCAAGCAATCAAAACCATGGACCCAGAGAGGAGGGCTGATAATGGGCTCAAGAAGGCTATGAGCCTTGGAGATTAGGAATCTTGGAAACAGTGAGGGTAAAGAAGAATACCTCACACCAAGTAAGCAATGTCTGTATTGGGAACAATAGGCAAACAGGTCTTTCACCTCTGTAATAGACTGGTTAGGTTGACATAGGCATTTTGGGGTAGAAAATGTCTTTGAGCACTTGAATTGGTAGGGAGACTTGGGATTGATATAGGTCTTGAAGTGTTGTGTCAAGATAGGCCTGCTAAACCCATAGGCCTCCCCATCAACAAGTTACACCAAACCTGATTGAAAATCCATTTGCCTTGATAATAGGTCAAGCAGTTATGGCTTCCCAAAATGTACCCAATCAACCAACCTTGCCATTTCCAATTGCTCATCAAAATGAAGTGGATAATCTTAATAACATTCCTGCTTTAGCTCTCCCCAAGTTCTATGGACTTGCAACAGAGGACCCAGACACCTTCTTGTTCAAATTTAATATCCTCTGTAGAAGCTATGACTACACCACTGATGCTCATAAGCTTAAGTTATTTCCTACTACCATGAAAGAGGCTGCATTAAGGTGGTTTATGAGTCTAGGTAGTGAAAGACAAATTTCTTGAGAAGTATAAAGACTACTGTAGGAGTGAAGATATAAGAGGAAATGATATTTTTAGAATGTAGTAGAAAGAAGATGAAAGTTTGGAGGATTACATCTCAAGGTTTCTATTTTGTTTACAAAAGTCTCCCTATCATGCACTCAATGAGGAGTCTCAGAAACTGCTCTTCCTCAAGGGAATAAGTGAGCATTGCATAGATGCCTTGGATTTAATGGGAGGAGGAGATATTACCCAAGTGTCTTGGGATGATATTAAGAAGTTGTGTCAGAATTATTCTAGAGCAGCCATGAAGAAAGGAAGAGGTTACCATTCCCTTATGGGCAAAACCTCTACCAATGGAGTTTCAAGGATGGAGATTAAGTCACCTGCTATCTAATTTTAGGAAAGATATTATAAATAATATGGCCACCTAGTTGGACACACTTCAAGCAAAGAAGAAGCATGAAGAGGCCGAGGCAATGTTGGCAAAATATTGTTGTCATTATAGACAAAAGAAAAGGGACTGCAGATGCAAGATGGTAGCCAACATTGACAGTAAGTAGATTCCACCTGAGTTCAAGCCAATACAAGTTGAAGAAGATCAAGTCTTCTATGTTACACAAAGGAGGCCATGGGCTCCAAGACAATGTATGTCACCAGATCCATTATCATTTGTTGGACCATATTTTAATACTTATGCATCTGGTAATGAATGGCAACAGCCATTCCCATCTAGTTATGGAGGATATCCACCTCAACCTTTGGAATAACCCTCAAAATACTTGGAAAAATTACCAAAACCCTACACCTCATTGGCAACAGCCTTAGGGGAATTGGTAGTCACCCCCAGGAAATTGGTAGCAAACATCTCAATGGAGAGGAGGACAACAATGACCAAATCAAGCCACTAATTACATGCAGTCACCTTCTCAGCCCCAACAACCTGCTATAATGCCTCCACCTGCTAGATCCAATTCAAATACACCTAAACCTACTCAGTTACTAGCTCAACCCTCACCTAACCCAAATAATAGACCTCAGCAACAACCAGTATATTTTTCTGATCCAAATCAATTCCTTGCATATGCTATGAATGTAAGTGACATCCATCTACGTTCAAGAACTACCTTGGCAACTCCTTCAAGACCTGTTATTACTGAGCTTTTTGAGGAAGATGGGGTACCTATCAAAACCCCCATTCAATCAAATGCACCTGGAAATCCTAAACCAGTGCTAGTCAAGTAGACTTCCCAAGAACCACCATTTCCACAAAGGTTAGAAACTATGAAACAAAAGGTAGAAGAAGAGGAACCCACCTTTGACATTCTAGAGCGGTTGAAACATGTATGTGTCAAGATCCCTCTATTTCAAGCCATAAAAGATGTTCCTATATATGACAAAGCAATCAGAGAAGTATGCCTTAAGAAGCCAGGAAGAAAAAGGAAAGACCCCACTATCGTTCATGTGGTGGGACAGTTGGTTGACATCATGCTTGGGAAAGTGACTGTTCCAAAATATAATGATCTAGGAAGTCCTGTGGTAGGAGTTGTTATAAATGGGATCTAAATCAGAAATACTCTAATTGATCTTGGAGCAGCCATAAATGTAATGACAAAGGATATGCTTTAGCAACTGAATGTTGCAACCATGAGACCAACTCCTTTTTTCATGTAGCTTGCTGATAGTTCTACTGTTAAACCTAATGGGATAGTCGAGGACCTTGTGGTATCCCTGGACTCATGGGAATATCCAGTTGATTTCATGATACTTTCTCCTAAATCTATATTGGGAGAATACCCCATCATTTTGGGAAGGCCGTGGTTAGCCATAGAAGATGCTTATATTGGATGTCGGTTAGATGACATGACCATCTCTGATGGGAGAAGCACTAAAACACTTGTTCTTTACCCACTTGCACAGCCATCTCATGATATGGATTATCTTGTTTGGCCTCATGTTGGTGAAGAGACAAAGGAAGATAATTCTATGGAGTAGCTTATCATGTTAGGTAGAAGTTCTTTCCTATAGTTTCAAGGAGAGGAGGAGGTGTTGTCTAACATAATTCAAAATCATTGTGAAGTAGAGGAAGCATCATCCTCTCATTCTGTTGATCTAGTGAAGATACTTATTCCAATTTTTCCTACAACATCAGGTATGTTACATACATTGCTTCCATGAGAAATTAAGGTACCAAGCATTAATGAGGTAACTATGGTAGACTTAACACTCAAGTGGAAATTTCAGAAGAAAGATATCTCAATATTAACAGTAACTTGACTCAAGCACAATAGTTGTCTTTGACAAATTTGTTAAAGAAACATAAGAATACCTTTGCATGGGATTATCATGACATGAAAGGATTAGATCCTACATTATGTACCCATAGGATTTACATAAAGGAAGATTGTACACCAATAAGACTGCCACAAAGGAGAATCAACCTTGCACTAAGAGAAATTGTCAAAGAGGAATTACAGAAGCTATTAGATGCAGGATTTATCTACCCAATCTCAAATAGCCAGTGGGTGTCTCCTCTGGTTCTTGTGCCCAAAAAGGGAGGGAAATGGAGAGTCTGTATTGATTACAGAGAAAACTCTGCCACCAAAAAGGATCATTTTCCCCTTCCTCTGATAGACCAAGTATTGGACTCACTTGCAGGAAAGTAGTACTTTTCCTTTTTGGATGGGTTCAATGGTTACAATTAGATTCAGATTGCACCTGAAGATCAAGAGAAAACAACATTTACCTATCCTTGGGGGACATATGCCAACTTAGTACTCCCATTTGGCTTATGCAATGCACCTACAACTTTCCAAAGGGCAGTCATTAGCATATTTTCATATATCTCACATGATTGTATGGAAATCTATATGGATGATTTCACTACTTATGGTGCTACTTTTGAAGAGGCATTAGCAAACTTAGGGAAGGTGTTGGAAAGATGTGAAGACCACAATCTATCCTTGAATAGTGCAAAGTGCTTCATGACGATGCAGGAAGGAGTAGTACTTGGCCACTACATTTCTCCAAAAGGAATCTAGGTAGACCTAGTAAAGATTGAAGTCATCATCAATCTGCCCATTCCTACAAAGCAAAATGACGTTAGAAGCTTCTTGGGTCATGCAGGGTATTATAGATGTTTCATTAAAGATTTCAGCAAAATGGCATCCCCATTATATAATCTTCTCACAAAGGATGTTAAATTTTAGTGGAATGAAGACTGTAACAAAGCATTTTCTGATTTGAAGGTAGCATTAACCCATGCTCCTGTACTTAAAGGACCCAATTGGGAACTTCCTTTCCACATTCATACTGATGCATCAGATTATGCCATAGGAGCATTTTTAGGCCAGAAAGGAGTCATTGAGCATACTATTTATTTTGTTAGCAAAAACTTATAGGGTGCTGAGTTCAACTATACAATAACAAAGAAGGAAATGCAAGAAGTCATCTATGCACTCAACAAATTCAGGCACTACATAACTGGGTATCAAATCTTTGTGCACACAGATCATGCAGCCATTAGGTATCTCATGGACAAACCTCTAATATTAGGTTGATTAGCAAGATGGGTGTTGCTAATGCAGGAATTTGACATCACTATTGTGAAAAAGCCAGGGAAGGCCAATGTGGTTGCAGACTTTCTTTCAAGAATGACTACATCAAAGGATAACCAAGTCATTGATGACTATTTTTCTAATGAACATTTGTTTTCAATCAATGTACAAACACCCTGGTATGTTGACATAGCCAATTATCTGGTCACAAGAATAGTCCCTCCTCACTTCTCTCCTAAGGAGAGAAGGGTACTCATTGAAAAGTCTTCCTTTTTCATGGATTGTTGGATGTTTGTTCTACACTGGACCAGACAATGTCATGAGGAGATGTGTGAGAGAAGATGTAACATATGACATTTTGCATGCATGTCACAATGAACCATGTGGAGGACATTTTGTAGCAAAGTGGACAATAATGAAGATTTTGAATGCAGGTTATTACTGGACTACACTCCACAAGGATGCATCAAGATATACCAAGAAATGTGACAATTGTTAGAGGATGGGATGACCAACAAAATCTGATGAGATGCCCCTTTACCCTCATCTTGTGATTACTCCATTTGATAAGTGGGGATTAGATTTTGTAGGACCCATTGATCCTCTATCTAATGGTAAATCCTATATCTTAATATGCACTAATTATGTAACTAAATGGGTAGAAGTTAAGGCCATGAAACATGCAAGAGATAGTAAGGTTGTAAAAGTTCTCTATGAGGAAATTTTCACATGATATGGAGTTCCCAGAGAATTAGTGACTGATCAAGGAGCTCAATTCACCTCAACCCTAGTTGTAGCATTAGTACTGGAGTACAACATAAGACACAAGAAATCTACTCCTTATCACCCTTAGGCTAATGGCCAAGTTGAGGTGACTAACAGAGAAATAGAAGCCATTTTGACCAAAACTGTGGCTATCCATTGGAAGGATTGGACAAACAGGCTACCAGAAGTTGTTTGGGCCTATAGGACAACCTGGAAAACAACTACCGGCTTCACTCCTTTTGAGTTATTGTATGGCAAAATAGCCATGATGCCTATTGAATTTGAACATAAGACTCTCCTGACTACACTTGACTTGGGGATGGATCTCTCTAAGGCACAAAAAGAAAGAACCATACAACTCAATGCTTTGGATGAGATGAGGAAGGCATCCTTACATCACACAAAAGTAGTGTAGAATCAAAGAATAAAGTGGTATGACAAATACATCAAAGATAAGAAATTCTAGCTTGGTGACTGGGCTTCGCTTTATGACTCAAGGTATTAGGATAATGCAGGGAAACTACAGACAAGATGGCTAGGACCATATGAGGTTGCTAGAGTTTTTTCCAATGGTGTTGTTCAACTTACCACCATTGACCATGTCAGATTTAAGCTGTTAGTCAATAGTCATCGCCTCAAGTTATATCACAAGCTAACCTCAAAAGAAGAATTCCTACAACAATTCACTCAGCATGCAACTCCTAAACTTCCTACAGCCAAAGGTAGTGGACCTAGTGTCCCTCCTTTTGGCTAACCAAGGTATGACACTTGTCATACTAAAGACTTCCACATTTGTGGGAGTCCACTTCTTCATCCATTCACCCATCCACCCATCCATATCCATTATTCTTTCTTCCATCATGTGTAATGATTACACTTCATCCCACCTCGCTTTCTTCCACTCCACTTTTATTCATTGCTCAATGAATTCTTAAGCACTGACTGGTACTTTCTCCATGATTTTTGCAACCAATCTTCTATACATCAAGGTATGCACACTTTAATAATTATCTCTTAATTATCTTTTGGTACATTCATTTAATTATTCTACATTAATATCGATAGTCTCTATGGCATGTCATTATTCCCTTCCTTGTCTTGTCATGCATCACCATTCTACATGCGTGGACACATGCTCAAATTTAGGTTGGGGAGGGAATGTTAATATGATGTCCATGTGTCAGTCCATATGCTTTACGCCTGCATGTCAGCAAAGTTTAAAATTGAATGATTTGAATTCTGAGTGAGGTGACAACTCGCAAGTGTGAGATGACAGCCTTCATCGATTATTCATTACTACCTATACTACCCTTGTCTTAATCTTGTGTTCCCAAAAATCCAAAAAGGAAAATACAGACGACATGAGTTATTGAAAATTTAACAGGATTGTAGGAAGGTGAAGTTAGTTTTCAAACTTTTTGCAGAAAAAAAACTTTGTTGTACAATTGTTTTCAGGCAACTAAGTCAATGGGAGGTGGATTAATTTGGAATGAACCCATAGTTCATGATGTGTTATTGCAGGATGCACTCATCTAGGATGAGTTTAGAAGTTGTGGGTGGATAGACTATTTCTTGAAGCTGAATGGTTTTGATGAAAATGTTGTGTTAGAATTTGCCTAGACATTGTCTGAAGGTAAAGCCATGGTAAGGGGGTTGGAGGTGTTGGCTACTGAAGAAAGAATTGCATAAGTTATAGGTCCGCCTATTGATGGTGAGAATTACCCTGTTGCTGGAGATGCCAGGTCAGCTAGGGCCAAATTTACAGAACCTAGTGATCCTCCATTGACTATAGACAAGCAAGGAACCAAAAGAACCTCTCAGCCTGAGCCATGGAAATAGGTAGCTGTTCATATGGTGAAGTACATTACTTGTGAAGGTCGTTTGTCGAATCTTCATTCTATGCATTTTAAATTGCTAAATCATATGAGGCATGGGAGAAGAATGAATGTGCCAAACGTGCTATACCACCTTCTCTCAATCATGGCCATGCTAATTCTGTCTCTCACCATCATTTGATCAAATTATTAGTTGAAAAGTCTCTGCATGATGTGTCTAATATGACTTGGGAGGAATTTCTGAATATTGATCAAATAAAACCAAGCCATTTGTGACCTATGGTCGTGCCACAACCTCATAGAACTAGGAGAAGAGTGTTATGTTGAAGCTACTCCGGGAACCTCAACTTCTAGTACAAACCCTCCTACAACAAAACAAGCTATTGAGATTAGTTCTTCTGAAGCAGAGCATGCAGGCAAAGAAAATTATTTAGATTCTAATGATGATGATGTTCCTCTTAGCAATTTAATTCAAACTAGGGCACAGAAGAGAAGGGCAGAAATAAAGAAGGGTAAAACTAAAAAAAAATTATAGGAAGGAAGGTACCACGCTCTAGGAAATGGAAGGCTAACACTATTCTTCCTGCAGCCGAAGAGAAACATGAGAGTCCTTCTAGTAAATCAAGACCTGCTAAGCCAGCCTCCGGTGTGCCTCCACTGACAAGCCCTAAGGTTGAAGAAATGACAGTTGAGGATACAAAGGTCCCAATGGGGCATGTGAATGTTATAGAAAAAAGGCATAATGGAGGAAGCAACAAATGTGACTCTAGCAGACCTTGCTACTGCTGCTGAACATATTGAGAGACAGGAACATGAAGATAAATAGGAGTTCCTACAGCAAGACGTCTTGCAACCGAAATTGGTTGTGCAATCAGAAACCATGTAGCTTGTGCTATATGAAGGTCAACCATCTGTGCCAGGAAAGCCTTTGGTAGGAATATGCAGACCTCCTAATTTTTTGATGCATATGGTATCCATGAATTTTTTGGAATGAGATATAGAGGAGAGAAGAAGAATGGAAGAAGGAGAAACATAGATTAAAGGATGAAATTCAAAAGAAGGATGAAGAGATTGAAGACAAGAATGTAGAAATTGTGACTTTAAAAGAGAGGATAATATGGCAGCTTTGGTGCCTCAGGTATTAGAATGCATGACTCCCCCAAGAGTCTATGCTCTACATTTAAAGGAAAGGTATCTCTCTTTTAAGTTAGAAAGGATTGTTTCTGGTTTGAACCCTTCCATTGAATCTCCTCTTGAATTTTTCAATGCTTATAGGATTGCTCCTCCTGAAATAAAGAATTTGTTGTGTGAATTCTATTTACATAATTTTGATGTGTCCCGAGACCAAATGGAACCCCTTTTTGTATGTTGGGGATGTTCAATTGAGGGCATTTATGTCCTGGATGCAAAATGAGATTAGTTGGGGATAACAGTTCAGGGCTTATAAACAATTAGAATTCAGCACTCCATTGCCCATTAGAGCTGAATCTGGAAATCCATGAAGTATTTTCAATGATTGGCATAGAATGCTTTATAGGCCAAGCTATGGTAACAGAATCCTGCCTGAGAGAGAAGTGACTTACAAAAAATATGAGAAGATTGTACACACTATTGGAGAATTTGTGAAGAGACATTTGACACAAAGGTGGAATAGTTTGTCTGATGAGCTAAAACAAGCAGAGCCTCATTATCTGCAGAATTATACTGCAGCATGTAAAAGAGTGGATAGATATATACAGATTGGGAGGACAAAGGGGCAATTATGGCTTCCTTTAATCTTTCAACCACCTTTCCTGTTGTGGCCTGTGCCAAATTATAGATTTTACCAGTATGATATTGTTGAAGAGAGGCAGAGATGGAACAAATTGGATAGGCAGCAAGGGTTCTATTGGGAACCTAACTCATGCACTAGAGAAACTAATATAGGACAACTGGCAGTTGCTATTTTTAGGGCATTAACCAAGGAAAAGAATAACCCTTCATCTGCTAGAAGACCAGCAAAGTCTTAGGTTGGGGAGAGTGATGAGTCTAAATTATGACTCAATTCTGTTAAACTTTACTATCCACTTTCTATAGTTATCTTGGACTTTGGTACTTTGATCTTGATATTTTTTTGTCATTTCCTCAAAACTATAAGATGTTGGGCATAGGTTATTTCTTATAATCTTTTATGACAAAGACAAGCTATATGAACTATCTATGTTAATTTTACATATGGTTAATGAATGATACTCTAAGGTAGTTATAGATGTACAATTATTGTGTACTAATATTGTTGTGAAGATATAATCAGCAACCATAAAGTCAAGGAAGATTCTGCTGGTTGGTTACATCACCATAAAAGTCAAACATGGTGATCATTGAAATGTCAAATGGAGGGAAGCTAACTGCCTTATAACTGGTCTTAATTACTTGTTGAACAAATTTAGGAGTTATTGTTGTGCTTGATCTATGTTGAAGCAACTTATTTGACTAGATTCCACACATGCGTAACCTCATTTCCACTTTCTATGCTTTCCCTAAAGTGGCGTCCTCCTATTCTGTTGCAGTTGACTACTTTGCTAGGTAGTTAGTTTTGTAGTTTTCCTTCTATAAATAAGACTCTGATGCTCCTTCTAAGGGGTTGTTGTTGATTAATCAGAGATTATATTTGCATTATCCAGTTTTTAGTAATATAGTTATGATGTTCATTCGTACTCATGTTTTCCAATGAATAAAATGAAGTTATAAGTTCGCATTTCTGAGTTTACATTTGTCTTAGGGAATACTCATCCAAGGGGGCCACTTGGTGAGCATTCCATCCTCTAGCTTAGTTGTATTTTCTATTAAGTAGTTATTAAATCTAGCATTGAATGTTCCTACAACCACTAGAATTCTATTCTGTGTCTATTCCTGCAGCCAAAACAGACAGAGTAGTTTCTTGTTTGTTTGCCCAGACTTTTATTTCCTGTTATGTACTAGAGCTTAGAATAGTTGTTGGTTGATGTTCAACACTCATGTTATTTCTTTCCTAGTAGTTTATCTTCAGCATTATGTCTTTCTTAGCTATAGAATGAATGTGGCTACTTTGGAAGTTCTTAGTGCACATACTGTGCTGACCCATTTCAAGTTCATGTCCTTGGGTTGACAAATAAAATGTATCTCCATAGTGATTAAGACAACTATTTAGATTAGATGTCCAATCTCTGAGTTATAGCTTTATGAGCTCAATTGTTAAAACATTATAGGAGACCAACAAAAGGGATAATCGATGTTGGTGAGAGTACATTGAATAATGGGTTGTGTATACCTTCCTTGACAACCAATCTCCTTTCCATCTACTAGATTACTCATTGTGCTGCAGGGAAGATAGTTGATCTCACTTCTGATTCAGTGATCATACAAAACTTGGAGAGCAGAGATATCATTGCTATTGGGATGGTTGATCATGCATCTTGCTTGTATACATTCTCCCATTTTGTTTCTAATGATGTAGATCCATTGATTGATATTCACACTCATTCATCAAGTGTGAATCATGTTTTTGAGGGAAGTTTTGTCACTTGAACCTTGGTGTTCTTTCACCCACTCTGGTTCATGAGACTAGTGCTGAGCTTCTATCACCTCAACCTCCTACTTCTTCAGAGATCGACATCAATATGGTTTCATCTACTTCAGTAGAGCTGGATCATACATGTCTTTCAGACATAGCTTTGTGGGATACTATCTTGGTAGGTATATTAGACTTATTTTGTGAGTCTCATATTGCATATTTGGAGGACACACTTGAGGGGATATCTATCCTCTTTGATGATAGTTACAACACAACTATTATCTCATCTACTTAATCTTTGGAGGTTGTTCTTCATGAGTCTACCCAGGATTTTAGATTGATCACACCTCATTGCATTATGCCATTCCTTGATTCTGACATGTGGACACTTGAGAAATTTTTAGAGACATCATACATCATGAGGAGTTTTTCTTCATACCATGAGATGGAGTTCTTCTACATCATCCTTTGGACTTGTTTCTTCCTAAGGGGAAGAACGTTGTTTACAGGTACAGGATAATTTCCAACATTCATCTTTAGGCATTCACCATTGGCACAGGAGCTACTTCATTGTGGGGGGACCTATAGTCTCACTCTTTCTCTCCTATGGGAGGTAATTTATTGTACATATGTGATAGAAGTTGTCCTTGGGGGTCATGTTGAGTTCTCCTACTATCACTTCTTTCACTTTCATTTATTATTTGCATTCTCACTTTTCGAGAGGAGTTTTTTTCCACAAGGTTTTCTCCTTTTATCCACTTGAGATTTGTTGTACATAGGTACCTAACATGGCCTAGTAGTTCAGACCCATCATCACCATCCATCATTGCATCTTGATTTAGTCAGATACTCCCTAAGTTGCACTTAAGGGGGGGTGTTGGTGTGAATAGGGTTATCACCTAATTAGTTTACCCTTGTGTGGATAATTCATATTATTTAACTATTTATTAGTTAAATAATAATCACACATCATGCATAATTCACACATGTTAACTTGCCTTAGTGAGTCTACTAGATGTCTACTTATGTCTCGTTGTGTCTAGTTGTTCATAGTTGTTATCTTATCCTATAGTTGTCACATGTCATAGGATAATGACACTTGTCACATGACTACAACATCCTACATTTCTTCCTTGTCTTTATAACAAAGGTATATCATGTACATTGTAACAACATCTTTCTTTTGCATTCATTGATAGAATAGCATTATTCTCTCATTTGATCTCTCTTGTGCTTTCATGAAGTCCTATATCCTGGGTGGCTCTAATCATAGCCAACTCTAAAAAAAATGACCAATTAACACTAAGGCCCTTCTTCTTCTAAGCACAAAGCCACCTATGTCAAATTATCTATTCTAGTTTTAGATATAAAGAAGCCATTGTCACTTTTTGTCCACTTGGAATTTGATGTAGATAATAAGAATTCTCCATTTGATGTATCTGGGTTAGTGGATCCTTGCCATCAATCTTGCACATATTCACCTTTGGTAGCAAGTTCTAAGATCCCATGTGAGTAGTAGCATTTGGATCTAGATTGGTTATCCTCAATGGTCCACCTTGATTTCTTGAAACATCTAGTTGTGAACCTATCTGATTCTTGATATAATAATTGATAATTGACATGTTATTGATGCTAGATATATCTCATTACATGATAACCAATTTTCCTTGCAAGTCTTGCATATTTTCCTCCATATTGCCTACTTTGTCATCCAAAGGGGAAGGAATTGTAATTGGATCCCCACCCAATCAAAACCCCAATTCTCTATCCTCTATGTCAAGACTCCTTACTAGTGTGTAGGAATTTTTGCCCTTACCTCTAGTTTGAGGACCTACCATGCTGTGGCTTAATAATACAAAATCTATTTTTTTTGTTGACTAAATCTTGATTAGATGATTTTAGAATTTTGTTAGCCAAAAAATTCAAATTTCAAAGAGCAATCCCTTAACAATATTTTCCAAGATTTCGAAAATGTAAACAAATTTTTAAAATTCCACAGAGCAAATTTATGAAAAAGCCCTAAAATTGCAATAACTTACTCAAACAACTCTAAATGACTTCAAATTAGGACTATATGCACAGATTAATGTGCCCTTGTTCAACCCTCTAAAATTAGATTTTTTTTTGCAATTTTGCTGCCCTAGGAGCAAATTTGGTTGAAACTTAAATTTCACAGTAACTCTCAAATTTTCTCCAAATGACCTAAAATTTAGCCTATAGTAGCTTTGTTATGTTTTTGATCAACCTTCCCTAATTTAAAAAAAAAATCACCAAATTGAGAGAGATATGTGCTTCACCAATTGACCTCCTAAATTAAAAAAGATTGCCTTGTTTCTTGCCTTCTAGGTGCCAAGATCATGTTCTAATACCACTTGTAATGAGATAAATTGCATAAAATAAGAATATAATAGGAAATATGCTACAAATACTTGATAATACTTGAGAATAATAAGACACTTTAAGGGAACAAACCTCCAAAAGTCTCCAAGAAGAACATACCATGCAATATGATGATCATAAACTAATAACTAGTTCCTATGTATACTCTACTTATGCCTTGAATGCCACCCAAGATAACTTAACTAGCTATAGAAGACTATATTTATGACTAGATATAATGCAATTAAGAGTTAAATTAGCCACAATCTGACTACTCATAACCCTATGCACACTATAGGATTAAGGGCATAGCATGATTATTTTGTTGGAATTGACTTTTCCAAATATTGTGTGTTAGGAAAATAGAATTGAGTGTTGTTTATATCTTATAATACAAGGGAAGAGGAGATTTTAAAGACAATACATAGTGATGTTTTTGGTCCTATAGATGCCAACTATATTTGTAACTCTATATTATGCATCTTTCATTGATGATTATTCTAGGCACTTTTGGATATATTTTCTTAGAAGAAAGTTCTATGAATTTCTCAAGTTCAAGGTGTTTAAGGTTTTTGCTCAAAATCAAACCAATAAGAAAATCAAAGTGCTAAGGACAAATAATGGTCGATATTTTTACTAAAAGGAATTAGAGACATTTTCTAAACACACTAAGATTGTGAAACAAAGTCAACTCCTTATACACTACAATAGAACAAGGTGGCTGAAAGAATTAATAGGACCTTGTTAGATCAAACTAGAAATATGTTTAGTAGTGGTAGGACCTAGAACAAGAGTTTTGGACTAAAAAATTAAGTACCACATGCTACTTGAAAAATAGGTCTCCTACTAGCTTCTGTACTGGATAACAAGACACCGTATAAAATTTGTGTTAGTATGAAAAGTGACATTATCTATCTAGTTAGATTTTAGCATGTCTAGGAGAGTTCTATTCACACTAGATTAAGTTTACTTAGTTATTTTGGACTTTGTCTCACCTCATGTGGTGAAGACGTGTACTTACCTTTGTGAGACACCTACTTCATGCAAACTTGCCACTTGCTCAAACATGTGTCACTTGAGCAAGACAAGTGTTGCACCTTTGGAAGGTTGCTCAATCATTATGTATGACCTTCTCACTCCCTTATCCTTGCCTACTTAAGAAAGATTCCAATATACATTTCATTCATCTTTTGACAATGTAATTTGGTATATTGTGTGGAAAATAGATTTATGGTTGTATTGTTTCTTGTTAATCCTCATTTTTCCCAACATTGTTAGTGTGAAAAGTGACATTAGCTATCTAGTTATCTTTTAGCATGTCTAGGAGAGTTCTATTCACACTAGCTTAAGTTTACTTATTTATTTTGGACTTTGCCTCACCTCATGTGGTGAAGACATGTGTAGTCACCTTTGTGAGACACCTACTTCATGCAAACTTGCCACTTGCTCAAACATGTGTCACTTGAGCAAGACAAGTGTTGCACCTTTCGAGGGTTGCTTAATCATTGTGTACAACCTTCTCACTTCCTCATGCTTTCCTACTTAAGAAAGACACCTATGTATATTTCATTCATCTTTTGGCAATGTAATTTGGCTTATTGTGTGGAAAATAGCTTTGTGGTTGTATTATTGCTTGTTGATCCTTGCTTTTCCCAACATGGTATCAGAGCATTGCATGCAAAATTCTGCCTGTTATAGCTAATCTTGCACTTATCCAAGTCAAAAGATCCTCGTAGGGATAGGAATTTTTATCAAAAAAGCAATTTTTTTAAAGAAAAGTCTAACTTTGAGCAAGATTTCTTAGAAAACACTTTTAGTTTTTTTACCCAACTTTGGTCCATTTGGGGAAATTTATGGCCTCATGGCCTCCCTGAGATGATTTTTTTATCAAGTGTTTTCCAAAATTTTTAGTGGTCTAGTCCAGTTTTTTGTCCCAATTTTGGGTGTATTTTAATGCCATTCCATCAATGGTTTCCTCTTTGGTGTTTCCTCGGTTGGCTTCTTGGTTTCAATCATGTGGATCTAAGATCAATTAACTTTAGGTCATGGTTTCAACTTGCATTTGTCATTTATACCAAGTAGTTTCCTTCTAGTGGTATCAACTAGTGCAAAGGTTGAATCCTATGGCTTTTGGCTTGAGACTATGTGGAAGGTCAACATATTTTGTGTGTTGTAGGGATTTGTTGCCACTGTCTTCAGTCACTATAGAAGATATTCATCTAGTTAAAGGATCTAATCTACCCAACCCATTTTGGTCATAAAGTTTGGGTTTGTTGAGGATTCCATCAAAGGTTGACTCCAATGTGAAATCATTGTTTATCCATTAAATCAAGGTTGTGACTTTACACACAGAAGTTGCAATCCAAGCCATTCTCTATAGTGCCAGGTTGCAACTTTCTATTCTCAGTGAAGGTTTTGATCCATGCTCCCAATACTAGGTTGTGGTTAAAGTTATCATGATGCAAGAGCAATCTTGCATCAACCAAAAACATTTGTATTTTAGTTTGTTTCCTTTCATTTTCCAGTTCAGTTCAGGCAGTTCAGTCAGTAGTAATTTTTGTATTTTAGTGTACATTTTACCGCAGTTGCATCTCAGACCTTGCGGAGCTAGATTTAGGATCTAGATTCATTCATCTACAACATATTTGAAATTCAAAGCATTTGGATCAAGTACTGGAAAGTTATCGCTATCAGAAGATCGATTGTTTTCATAGAGCAAAGCATCCTGACAATCTCAAACAATAACCTAAAGGAGAAGACCTATAGAGCATTTCACAACCTTTGAAGCTTAATGACACATCATTCAATGTTGTTTGGTTCATGACCAACCTTTCCGCAGGATCCACCCATCATTCCATTCATTTGTGGAGGAGTTCTATTCATTTAGGGCCAACCTATCCATTTACACACATTACAACTCTTCACTGGAGTTTGTGATCTTCCTTGGCTGACACGGAGGAATCTTAGGTTCTGGATATGATATATAATGATGTAATAGATCCCTAAGAAAGGAAGTGATTCACATAGTGATAGTTTGATAGTTTGAATTTATGCAAAAGGACTTCGAAGCTACATCTTGCGCATATTCTAATATTTTGTAACCAGGTATGTGAGCCCTAATTGTAAGCCCACATGTTGTCAGCCGATCTGTATTTGAATTATATGATATACTGAATGACTAAATTTGCATTTGCTTCATATCTGTGAGTTGTTTCCATTGTGTTTACTCTAGCTACACGGGCTGGATAGTTCTCTTGAGGACCCTCCTAACCACAATTGCACCAAGTGGTATCAGAGTGAAAGTTTAAATCTTTGGGAGTGAATTGAGCAAAGTTGGTGAAAGAATTCTGTAAGATCTTGTCATAGACAGATCATCGAATTGAGGTAGGTTACTTGTGTCACAACTAATCGTAGATTATGAGGTAATTGTCACTTTGTAGCCTGATCACTAAATTTGAGGCAGTCTACACTTGATCCTACGAAAATGCCACTAAGGAGAATCCTTGTTGTTAGAACAATGGCTGGTAGGATGGATGGGATGATGGAAATGATGAAAACAATGAGAATTTGATTGGACGTTGTCGAGGAAGATAGGCAAAGAGGTTTGACACCTAGACCTAATGTTGAAAGTGATTATGAAGATGAATTTCAATCTGTGGATCAAATTGGTGAAAACCTAAGAGGTGATGAAGAAGAAGAATTAGATCAAGTCAATATGTTGCAAGATATTTCAAAGATTGGGAAAAGACCTAGAGTTGACGTACCAAATTACATTGGAAATTTGAGCCCTGAGGAGCTGATTGACTAGATAAATGACATGGAGGAGTATTTTGAGCATGAAGAAGTTGAAGATCTGGAGAAGGTGAAATTTGAAAAAATAAAGATGAAAGGGCATGCTACTATATGGTGGAAGGAAGTTCAATTGGATAGAAATATAAGAGGAAAAGAAATGATTACAAAGTGGGATAGGATGGTGAAAAAAATAAAGAATCAGTGTGTACCTATTGACTATGAGTTGGACCCGTTGAAGAGACTACAGAACCTAAGACAAAAGGAGAAATCTGTGAAGGAGTATACTGAAGAATTTCATTCAATGATCATAAGGACTAGACATAGTGAAGCAAGCAAGGAGAAAGTGACTAGATACATCAATGGACTGAGATTGAACATTCAAGAAGAACTGGGTTTGGTGAGGATGACAACACTGGAAGAGGCATACTAGTTTTCCCTAAAGGTTGAAGAGAATTTGAATAAGAGGCATGATCAAAGACAGAGAGGCAGAAGAGGTAAATTTTAGAGAGGTAGAACATTTTCTAGAGGAGAGAGATCATTTGTGGAGCAGAACAAACTAGAGAACACATTCAAGAAGAACGACAGAGATAACAATGCATACTAGAGAGATGACATAAATTTTTACCACAGAGGAAACCCTAACCCATACTGAAGTGAAGGATACAGAAGAGAAGGAAGAGGACCTAATAGGAGAACATTTAGAGAAACTTGTTTCAAGTGTGGAGGTGAAGGACATAGAGTATTTGAATGTAATTAGGGAAGTACAAGTAAGAGGACAGAGAACAGTGGGAGAGTAGCTTATGTGGAAGAAGAACATGTTGGATCACCTAGTTCAGTTGGTAAACTTGAGAAAGGAGAATCACTTGTGATGACGAGAGCACTATTTCAAGAAGATATAAATGAGGAACCACCACAGAGGAAAAGTTTGTTCAGAACCAGATGCAAATCAAGGGGTAAATGTTGTAAAGTTGTAATTGATAGTGGTAGTTCTGATAACCTAGTTTTAGAGGAGATGGTGACCAAGTTGAAGTTGGAAAGATTGAAACACCCTAAGCCCTATTAGATAGAATGGATTTAGGATGATTATCAGGTACTGGTGAGTGAACAATGTTTGGTGAAATTTCATATTGGATCATATCATGATGAGGTATTGTGTGATATTATGCCTATGGATGTTTGTCATATTTTTTTGGGTTAGACCTTGGTAGTATGATAGAAAAGCTATACATGATGGGAGAAAGAATACATACACTATAACATCAAATGGAAAGAGAATTAATTTGACTCCTTTGGAAGATGACCCTAAGAGCAAAGTATGTGGAAATGCTAAAATCTATTTGGTACATGGGAGAAAATTTCTGGATGGTTTGAGACATGAAAATATGTGTTATGCTTTGATCCCTAAGAAGCCTGAAACATTGAAGAAGGAGACTAAAGAATCACAACTGGAGGAGATAAAGGAGTTGTTAAAAAAATACAAAGACATCATATCAGATAATGTACATGAAGGATTGCCACCAATCAGAAGTATTAGTCATCACATGGATCTTATACCTGGAGCTAGTTTTCCTAACAAAGTAGCACATAGAATGACACTGACAAAAAATGAAGAATTGAATAGACAGATACTAGAGTTGTTGAGAAAAGGTTTGATTAGAGAAAGTTTGAGTTCTTTTGTAGTACTTGTAGTTTTAGCACCAAAGAAAGATGGAGAATGGAGAATGTGTATAGACTCTAGAGAAATAAACAAGATCACAGTCAAGTATATATTTCCTTTACCTAGGATGGATGATACCATGGATTGTCTGAGTGGAGCAAAATATTTCACAAAGATAGACTTGAAGAGAGGATACCATCAGATCAGAATCAGAGAAGGAGATGAATGGAAGACTACTTTTAAGACAAATGAAGGATTGTATGATTAGTTAGTGATGCCTTTTAGATTAACAAATACATCGAGTACTTTAATGAGATTGTTGAATGTGGTTCTGAAGAAATTCTTGGGTAAGTTTGTTATTGTATACTTGGATGACATTCTAATTTTTAGTAAGACAAAAGAAGAACATTTGTAGAACCTTAGACAAGTATTACAAAGATTGAGAGAGGAGAAATTGTTGATAAACATCAAGAAGTGTAGCTTCATGATGGAAGAATTGGTATAGTTGGGATTTGTGATTTCTGCAGAAGGATTGAAGATGGGCCCTGAAAAGGTAAGATCAATTTAGGCAAATGGCCTACACCAGAGAGCATTGGAGAAGTCAGATCATTTCATGGATTGGATAGTTTCTACCAGAAGTTCATCAGAAATTTCACTTCAGTTTGTAACCCTATGATAGAAACAATGAGAGGAGACAGAAAATATTTCAAGTGGACATCAAGAGTAGATAATAGTTTTGAGTTGTTAAAGTAGAAAGTGATAGAGCAACCTATTTTTTCATTACCGGATATTAATGAGGTATTTCAAGTAGATTGTGATGCAATTGGGAATGCAATTGGAGCAGTGTTAAGTCAAGAAGGTAGACCTATTGCATATTTTAGTGAGAAGTTGAATGATGCATGGAGAAGATATTCTATTTATGATCAAGAGTTCTATGCCATAATTCAAGCCTTGAAGAAGTGGAGAGATTATTTGTTGCCTAAAGAGTTTGTGTTGTATACAGGTCATCAAGATTTGCAATATTTGAACACTCAAGGAAAGTTGAATCAGAGACACATGAGATGGGTAGAGTTCATGCAGAGTTATACTTTTGTGTTGAAGCATAGGAGTGGAAAACCAAACAAAGTTGTGGATGCATTAAGTAGAAGAAGGATCTTGCTGACAGAGATAAGAGTTGAAGTGTTGGGATTTGATGAATTGAAGAACATGTATGAGGAAGATATTGATTTTGTAGAACCTTGGAAAGAATGTAAGGAACTTATTGTGATAGATAGGAGTAAGTGGTTGGACTATTTCATTCAAGAAGGCATGTTGTTAAGAGGAAATCAGTTGTGCATACCTAGAAGTTCAGTGAGGGACAATTTGATCAAAGAGAAACATAGTGGTGGATTGGCATGATATTTTGGCATTGATAAAATAGTGACTTTGGTGAGTAAAAACTACTTTTGGTCTTAGATACATAAGGATGTTAGGAAATTTGTGCAGAGTTGTAAAGTTTGTCAAGTTACAAAAGGGAGTAGTCAGAACACTGGATTGTATAAACCTTTGACAGTACCAAAGAGACCTTGGGAAGACATAAGCATGGATTTTGTAATGGGATTGCCTAAGACACAGAGAGGACATGATATAATATTTGTTGTAGTGGACAAATTTTCAAAGATGGTACATTTCATCCCTTGTAAGAAGACAACTGTTGCAGTGCATGTAGCTAACCTATTTTTCAAGGAGATTGTGAGATTGAATGGATTGCCGAAGAGCATAATTTCAAATAGAGATACAAGATTTCTTGAATACTTTTGGAAGACACTTTGGAAGAAGATGAAGACAAATTTGAAGTTCAGTTCGGCATTCATCCACAGACTAATGGACAGACAAAGGTAGTGAATAGGAGTTTGGGAAACTTGTTGAAATGTTTGGTTAGAGAGAAGGAAGGAAGTTGGGATTTGATTCTTTCACAAGGAGAGTTTGCATACAATGATTTAGTGAATATGAGTACTGGAAGAACACCTTTTGAAATTGTTACTAGAGTGAATCCTAGAGGAGTTGTAGAATTGAGAGATATCAGTATGACAGATAAGAGAAGTGTAGAGGTAGAAAAATTTGTAGAACATATGGAGACAATGCATAATCAGGTGAAGTATTTAGAGGAGATGAATAGCAAGTACAAGGAGCAAGCAGATGAGAAGAGAAGACACAAAGAATTTTTAGTTGGAGATGAAGTGATGGTGTAGTTGAGAAAAGAAAGATTTCTAGTTCGAACATATAACAAGTTGAAGATGAAGAAGTTTGGACCTTGTAGAGTACTCAAAAAAATTGATTCAAGAAATGCATATGAAGTAGAGTTACTGGAGACATTGGGTATATCACCTATTTTCAACATTGCAGACCTATATCAGTATCATGAAGCAGAGTTCAGTGACAACATTGAAGAAAACTTGCAGAAGTAGTTACAACAACAAGCACCGGAGTAGATTAAAGACATTTTGGATAGTAGAGTTGGATGTAGCACCAGAGGAAGGCAATACAAAGAATACCTTGTGAAGTGGAAAGGCAGACTGGAAGAAGATTCATCATGCATTTCTCAGGCTGAGGTAGACCGTCTTGGTTTCCCTCTAACCCCAGTAAGGTGAGGGACTCACTTTTTTAATAACCCTAGATGTCTAATGCAAGATTATCCCTAGTTCAAGAGTAATCTTGCATCAACCAAAAACATTTACAGTTCAGTTTGTTTCCTTTCATTTTCTAGTTTAGTTCAAGTAGTTCAGTTAGTAGTAGTTTCTATATTTTGGTATGTATTCTACTGTAGTTGCATCTTAGACCTTGCAGAGTTTAATATAACATCTAGATTCATTCATCTACAACATATCTAAAATTCAGAGCATTTGGATCAAGTACCAAAAAGTTATCGCTATTAGAAGATTGATTTTTTTCTCATATCAGAGAATCCTGATAGTCTCAGACAATCAGCTAGAGGAGAAGACCTATGCAGCATTTCATGACCTCAAAGCTTAATGACACATCATTCAATGTTGTTTTATTCGTGGATGACCTTTCCCTGAGATCTTCCCATCATTCCATTCATTTGCGAAGGAGTTCTATTCATTTAGGGCTGACCTATCCATGTACACATGTTACAGCTCTTCACTAGACTTTGTGATCTTCTTTGGCCAACACAGAGGAATCTTAGGTTCCAAATATGATATATAATGACATAATAGATCCCTAGGAAAGTAAGTGATTCACATAGTGATAGTTTGATAGTTTGAATTTGTGTGAAAGGACTTCAAAGCTACATCTTGTACATATTAATATATTCTGTAACTAGGCCTGTGAGCCCTAATTGTAAGCCCGCATGTTGCAGGCCAATCTATATTTGAATTCTATGATATACTAAATGACTAAATCTACATTTGCTTCATATCTGTGAGTTGTTTCTATTGTGTTTACTCTAGATGCATGGTCTAGATAGTTCTCATGAGAACCCTCCTAACCGTGATTGCACCATATCAAGTCACCTGAGCCATGAGCTCACGACATACACAATCCACAATTGTCATTCTTGGCATTTAAAAGTTGCAGGTTCTACATTATTTATTAGTGGTTGCAGTTTCTTTCTTGTGGAATATGATTGGTAAGGGAATAGAGGTTTCCTTTTGAAGTTGCAGTCGGATCTTTTTTGGATGCCAAGAATTTTCCCAAGGCTGTAGTCTTCATCAGTTGTAGATTCAACATTACCCTTGCTAAGATCTTCTTTGGTAAACTCATAGTTTTTGTTTCTAAGGGGGTCAACTTTATCATTGTAGGGTCGACATCTCTTCCATCTCAATGGTCTCCAAAAGACTTGGTCCAATAGGTGGTTCTTACATTTATTACTTGGTCGACTATTTTTGGAAAGGACAAGGTTTCTTATAAATAGTTGTTTGTTTTCTAACAAAATCTTTTTAACAACTAGCTTAAAATATCCTTACAATTGTCTATAGAATTTACTAACTCTAAGTGGTTTAGGATTAAACATTTCCATTTAATGTGTTTATTGTAACAACAACATTCAAATGTAACCACTTAAAGTCAAAGTAACCACTATAGATAACATTTTATGCCAGCATTGATATATGTAAATACAATAATTAGGTGTAAGAAAACCACCAAAATTGACATTTATGCTAGAGAAATAGTCTATAGAAAGTTGCATTTGCTAAAAAAAACATTCTCAGAAAGACCCTAATCTTGCATGATGTGTGCAAAGAGGGCCTTTTTCATTTTGCTATAACTTTCACCCATGGAGGCAAAATTGGCATATTTATAGTCAATGAGAAGTTGGTTCAGGCACTGACAAAGTTGCAAATAGATGATTTGGGAATTGTCCCATTTTATAAATAAAAAATCCCTTCTTTGTACAGCAAGTTGAATAACTTGAAAAATAATAATATCTTTTGATTGGCAACTCAAAATTGAGTGTCATTTTTTTAGAAAGTGAATAATTTTTTGAGACTCATCTATTGGAAGTGATTTCATACTACTATTATAAAGTGTCATTTTTTGTTCCACTTAGACTTGTTTAACGCACAATCATTATAAAGTGTCAAATTTAGGGGGGATACAAATATTGGGTCATAAGGGGGCTTCTAATATCTGGGATAAAAATATTGAATTATGGGGGGTTCATATAGTTGTGTCAAGAGAATTTTTGAGTTACATGCCAAGAGCACTTCCACAAAAACATGTTGAGAGTTTTTTCGAGTTGTGGGCCAAGAGCACTTCCATAAAGATATGTCAAGAGCACTTCTACTACTCCATCATTCTTCAACATTTTTTTCTGCATTGTATTGAGATGTGTCAAGTACACTTCCATTGAGATGTGTCAAGAACATTTCCACATCACCATCACCTAATGCCACATGTTCATCTAGAGTTGATTCTTAGAGGACTTATAGAGATTCATCATAGCAGAAGATTAATATCAGTTCATTTGCTTCTATAGATTTCAAAGTTGCTTCACAGAAGGCTTCCATACAATCTTTAAATCACAACTTCGCATTGGTTTTGAATCGTAGCCATATGGCATGAAATTGACATTCCACACATGGATCTTACAAGTATTACAGGACTATCACTTTTAATTGTATTGTGTCAAGTGCACTTCCATCGAGTTGTGTCCAGAACACTTTCTTATTTTCTCTCTTTTAGAGGAAAGTTATTTCCCAAAAGGTTTTCTTTCTCCACTTTATGAGAGATGCATTTGTACATGGGTACCTAATATGGCCTAGTTTCTAGGACCCATCATTGTTTCACTACTTCCTAAGTTGCACTTAAGGGGGAATGTTAGTGTGAAAAGTGATTTTATCTATCTAGTTATCTTTTAGCATGTTTAGGAGAGTTCTATTCACACTATCTTAAGTTTACTTAGTTATTTTGGACTTTGTCTCACCTCATGTGGTGAAGACATGTGTAGTCACCTTTGTGAGACACCTACTTCATGAAAACTTGCCACTTGCTCAAACATGTGTCACCTGAGCAAGACAAGTGTTGCATCTTTGGAGGGTTTCTCATTCGTTGTGTGCAACCTTCTCACTCCCTCATGCTTTCCTACTTAAGCAAGACTCCTATGTACATTTCATTCATCCTTTGACAATGTAATTTGGCATATTGTGTGGAAAATAGCTTTGTGGTTGTATTGTTTCTTGTTGATCCTTACTTTTCCCAACAATTTGGACAAGTAGAAAACTAGTTGTAGCACATTTGAAAGTTTTTAGTTATGAAGCATTTGTTTAGGTTGTAAAAGAAAGGTAATCTAAGTTGGATTTCAAGGAAAAAAGGTGTATTTTCATTAAGTATGATGAGAATGTTAAAGGCTACAAACTTTGGAAACCTAAAATATTAAAAGTTATCTATTATAGGGATGCCACATTCAAGGAACTTAGAGTCTTGTCTAATGAACAATAGTCAAATGAGCTAGAGAGGGAGAAGGTACATTTTGAATCAAAGTTAAAGCAATAGAATGCATCTGAAGATGAACAACTAAGTGGACATCATAGTTTGGATGAAGATGAGGCAAGTACATCTAGTTCAAACTCTAAAGAAGAACATGGTATAAATGCGGTAGGAAATTTTTCATCAATAATTGTGAGAAGGTCTACAAGACAACAAAGATCATGTAATAGGTATAGTCCACCAAATTTATTATGTTTTTTTCTCTAACCTATACTGATAGTGAACGAAGTTATGTGGAAAAAGCTCAAGCTTCCATAGAAAAGAAGTCTTGAAAGAATGTCATGGAAGAGGTGATGTTGGCATTAAAGTATTGCAAGACTTGGGACTTGGTAGATTTTCCTAAGAAGAGGAGACCCATCCACTACAAGTGGGTGCTCAAGAAAAAATTAAAACCACATGGATCACTTGAGTGTTACAAGGCACTTTTGGTGGCAAAGAGATATTCCTAGGTAGAGGGAATTGAGTTCAATGAGATATTTTCTATGGTAACTAAGTTAAATTCCATTGGATGTTATTATGCATAGTTGTTGTATATGATTTTGAAATCAAGCATATAGATGTAAAGACATCATTCTTGCATGGTGAAATTTATTGGAGAAAATCTACATCGTACAACATAAAGGATTTGAGGTGAAAGGTAAAGATACACTACTTTGTAAGCTAAAAGGGTCATTGTATGGACTAAGGTAGTCTCCACATATGTGGAACTAGAAGTTTGACTCATATGTGTTAGAATTGGGCTTTGTTAAAATTAATGCTCATTATTGCATGTTTATTACAAGAGGATAGGTGATCACATTTCCATTATTATTTTATATGTTGGTGATATGTTAATCATTGGAAACCATAGGACATTAATTAAGGAACTGAAAGCTCAATTGCCTAGAAAGTTTGACATGAAGGCATAGGTGTTGCTAGATACATAGTATGGAGATATACATAAAGAAGACTAACATGAAACTATGGCAAAACCAAAACAAGTATCTTGAAACTATTTTTCTAAGGTTTGGGATGCAAGCAGTAAACTATTAATTACACCCCACTAGTTGGTATAAAATTGAGTTTGGAACAATGTCCTAGAATTGTAGATACTTTGGAGGACATGAGAAATGTTCCATATGCTAGTGTAGTAGGAAGTAGATTATGTATGTAATGGTTTGTAGAAGACTAGATTTTGTCCAAGCAATGGGAGTTTTGAGTTGGTTCATGGCTAAGCCAAGTAGAAAACATTAGACCCAAGTAAAAAAAGTGATTAAATACTTGAGAGGGACTCTAGATTAATGTTTGACTTATCATGGTACTAATAATGTGGGTAAAGTGTTGAGAATATATGGATTTGTAGATTCTAATCCAACTAGAGATCTAGATAACCAAAGGTCAACTAGTGATTATGTTTTTATTTTGTTTGGTGGAGCAATTAGTTATATGAGCAACTAGCAGTAGACAGTTGCACTATCAACAACTGAATTAGAATATAGGGCTACAACACATGCTTGTAAAGTAGTGTGGTTAAAGAGATTGTGCAACATTATTGATTTTAAGAGTCATATAGTGGGGAGTTATGATTCATAGAGTGTAATTTGTTTGGAAAAAATCCTATTTACCATGCCATAAACAAGCACATTCATGTACAATATCATTTTGTAAGGAAGATGGTTGAGACCAAGAAAGTTCAAATGAAGAAAATTGGCACTCGGGTAAATGTTGTTGATTCTTTGAAAAAAACTATAAGCACTACCAAGTTCAAGTGGTGTAGGGATGATATGGGCTTGTCCCATTCCTAGACATGAGATTACTTTATTTGTTTGTATACCACACTCTCTCCTAGGTTAAATATCAAGTGGGAAAATATTGGTACTAGGTGTATTATTCACCTGTGAAGAGTTCCTAAAAAAGAGTTTATCTATATATTGGTAAGCAAGTACAAAATGCAATGTAATAAGATACAGTGAGTTTCAGATGTTATAGTATAGTATGCATGTTGGCTTACATGTGGTGATATTGTGGTAGCAATTGGACAAGTCATTCAGATACTACTACATAATAAATTTAGTGTTACTGTATGTATGAATGACAATGTGGGCACACTTGCGGTAGAGCTAGAGTTCATGTAGTGCAATCTAGGGACATACTAATGTTCAGGAGGATGTTCAGAGGTATAGTGAACAACTAGAAATGGTCAAATGTTTCTATATGTTACTGCATGTTTGGACTTAATTGTGGTGGCAATACTAAAATACATATACACACCAATAGTGATAAGTAAGCAACCATTGACTCATAGTGTGTGGCAACAACTACATAGACATGGTAACTATATAGACTTCACAATTAGTGATATATGTGCCATGTCTATGTTATGTTATGGTCAGAATATAGTTGTGTGATTCTTGGCATTCCACAAGTTGGTTGGACAATTAGATGGTTATTATTCCATGATGAAACCTATATGTATCTTCTTGTGTGAAGGTGTCAAGGTTGGTTAGATAACTTAGGTTTGACAAATTGAAAGATTAGCCATTTGGAAGGTTGATTACAGAAGAAGGTTGTGCTTTAATAATATAGATTGAGACTCTATAAGAGACATGTATTGAATCTTTGGATTCTAAGTAATATAACATTGACAATCTTTTGGATCTAGGTTTTTTCCAATAAGGGTTTCCCACATAAATATTGGTGTCTCATGTAATCTTGAGTTTGCATACTATTCCATGGACTCTTGTTAATGTACAGTTATATAGATTGATTAATATTTACTATTTTTTATCACACAATCTTAAGTTTCTTTATCCTAGCTTATTGGTCATCTGCAATAGGGGTAGTTAATCCCCAACAACATTTTCATTGCTACACCTTTGCATTGGGGGCATGGCACTTCCCTCCTTTGTACATTGAGTTTACCATTGCTATATTGTTCAACTTCATGCCTTAGTTATAACCTCATGTCATTATTTTTGTTTTATGTCACTTATCTCCATCATTGCTATGGACATATTGTCTTTTTGTATTGAGGTGTGCTCAAGCTTTTGCATGTTAGATTAGGGGCATTTGCCCATCCTAGTACCTTATGTACAAGTACATAGGTGTTCATGGCCTTGAGGGCTAAATCTCCATTTTACATTGTTTGTGCTAGGGCCAACCTTGTTTCCTTGATGCTATCTCCAACCCATATGTGATTACCATGCTTTGTCATTCTCAATGTAACATGTGTTTATCATAATGTATTCATTACTTCTATCCCTTTACATGATTCCACAATCTCATGTTTGCATGTAGATTAAATTTACTTTCATGTACAATTATCCCTCTCCTTCCATTGAACCAATTAAAGGTAAAAATATATTGTCACTAACATTCCTATGTTGAGTTTTCAAGTAGTGAGAGGTACTACAGAGACTCAACACTATGACCTAATAGATCAATGTTACATGGCATGCCTTACATTCCATGCTCCTTGTCATTCCATGTCTACCATGCCAAACAGGTCATTCCCATTTTTCAAATGGGGAACACATGTTGAAGGACATACTTGCACGATTACATCCTTGTAGGGTTCATTATTTTACATGGACCCCCTTCCATATCCTTTGATGTTTGAATATTTATTTTACATCCATGTTTAATATAAGTGCTACATATTTTGAGATGCATAATCATTTTAGGATCCATACGCACCTTAAAGTAGAGGCAAAGTGTAATGGTGAAACTTACATACCTAGACCATGTCCCATTTAATTTTCTACCCATTTTGAGTAAATGTCTTCATACATGTACACATCACCAAATAGCACAAACTTGTATGAAGTTGGATCATTCCCCTAACCTTAGACTATCCCCACACAAACCTATTCCCATGCATTTAGCCTTACATTATCCTTATACACACACACACACACTTCTACACATTCACCTACATTCCACATTTATTACACCTATCTATTCACCTACTATCATATAGTTGTTAGCCACTTAGACTTGACCACTACACAACTCAATGACATTTCCATGGTCATAGAGGTGGCCCCATAGTTGTAGACCTATCCCTTTTCTTTTTATATTTCAAAATTTAAATTTGCCAGACTAACTTCCCTAACCTTTCTTAGCCATAGTTGATTGAGTTTAAATGCTTCTGTGATTTGATGTTATGTGCTAGTATTTCAAGACAATCAATGTATTCAGTCTAACACATCCAAAATAAGCATGTTCTCTCTCTCCTTAGAGCATTAAAGGATCCATTAATAGTGACACATTTCAATTTAATGCTTTACAAAGAATAATGAATCTACATTCTAGGGCCCAAGTACCTATTGTCATCAATCCTTATACACTTTTTAAGGGTTGATCTAAGAGAACTTGTCTCCTTGTGATGAAATGATATTCTTTTAAGGTAGTTTTAAATACTTCCAATCACCATATTTTGAGAAAAAAACATAGTAGGCAAATATTCATCATGTGAATAGAAGAGTATAATTTCACTATGTGTAATGATGAATCTAGATTGAGATGACTAATCCACAATCATGAGTCCATCCTAGAACTAGAAATTCATCCTCTAATAGAGTACAAATACATTATAGTTCTATCTAAGGAAAATACGTAACTATCATCATCTGTTTTAGACCCTTAGGCCTTCAAATTTTTTTATCATTCTAGATTTGCATATATATTCTTTAATCATATAGCTAAGTACCCTCTTCATTGTACTTAATTTCCTAATTTAACTATTGAAAAATATTAGATTATCAATCCCAACTATTATTGAGATAATCTAGACTAATTATACTTATTTATATTTATTTAATTTGCCTAGGTTAAACCTAAGGAAAGTTTATTTTCCTATACAAATATACATATGCCATGTATTACTTTGAGAGTCATTTATATTATGTTTCTTTTTCTAGCTAGAAAGTGTAAATTATTTACACATACGTCTAGGGAAATCAATGTCTCGAGTAAGTAGTATTTGAATTGATATACCAATGTTAGGTAGATAGTACACCAAGCAAAAGTCTGTTGACAATTTCTACTTCATTTTCCTAGCATTTATCAAATTTGTACACACTTAATTGATTTTAATAAATAAAAGACTATATAACTTAAACATCATAAAGGATATATATATGCATCTTAATTGTTCCATTTTTTTTTCTTTTTTTTTTTTGAATTTATTATGTCATTCAAGTCTCAACCCTCTAAAGAAAAGGAAAAGACTTTATAGTTTATGATGTTCTTGGTCTACAAATAGTTTATAGCTTATGAGATTACCTCATACCGACAATTAGGGATTAAATTTGACTGTCGACCTTGCTTATCAAGAAATTATTTATGACAATTATATATTTAATTGTCTTTAAAATACTATGACATACCTTAATATAAGTAAATTATATAAAAGCCAAAGATATATATCATCATAATCCTATATAAATTTTGGCAGTTTGTCCAAAATCTCTCCTTTCATATGATACAGTCTTTTTATAATTTTGATTGTATTTTACAACAAAAATGCCTAAATATATAGGAGGCACCTAGCTATACATCAAATACAAAACATACATACCCTTCTCCTATAAGATTCAAACTTGTAACCTTCGTAACCTCTTTTTCAAGAGCACAATTTCCTCATAGTTAACCTAAGTATAAGAATAAAGGAACTTACATATTTTAATTAGATGTACTAAAAATGTACCTATTAATGTAATTTCACAATTATGTTTATACATAAACAAACATAACATAATAAAAATGAGTGGATTCAATCAGACATCCAAAACTTAAAATAACAAACTAATATATAGGAGGCACCTAGCTATGCTTCAAATCCAAAACATACATACCCTACTCTTATAGGATTCAAAAATAAAGAAACTTACCTATTTTAAATTAGATGTACTAAAAATGTACCTATTAATCTAATTTCACAATTATGTTTATACATAAATAAACATAAACATAATAAAAATGAGTGGATTTAATAGACATCCAAAACTTATGGGACACCCTCATATCGCCAATATATAGGAGGCACCTAACTATGCTTCAAATAAAAAACATACATACCCTACTCTTATAGGATTCAAACTCATAACCTCTTTTTCGAGAGCACGATTTCCTCATCGTTACCCTAAGTATAAGAATACAAGAACTTACCTATTTTAAATTAGATTTACTAAAAGTACCTATTAATGTAATTTCACAATCATGTTTATACATAAATAAACATAACATAATAAAAATGAGTGGATTCAATCAGACATCCTAATCTTAAAATAACAAACAAATATATAGTCCAGGTACCTAACTATGCTTCAAATACAAAACATACAAGCCCTACTCTTGTAGGATTAAAAAATAGAGAAACTTACCTATTTTAAATTAGATGTACTAAAAATCTACCTATTAATCTAATTTCACAATTATGTTCATACATAAATAAACATAACATAATAAAAATGAGTGGATTTAATAGACATCCAAAACTTATGGGACTACCTCATACCGCCAATATATAGAAGGCACCTAACTATGCTTCAAATAAAAAACATACATACCCTAATCTTATAGGATTCAAACTTATAACCTCTTTTTCGAGAGCACAAGTTCCTCATTGTTACCCTAAGTATAAGAATAAAGGAACTTACCTATTTTAAATTAGATGTACTAAAAATGTACCTATTAATCTAATTTCACAATCATGTTTATACATAATTAAACATAACATAATAAAAATGAGTGGATTCAATCAAACATTCAAAACTTAAAATAACAAACCAATATATAGGAGGCACCTAGCTATGCTTCAAATACAAAACATACATACCCTACTCTTATAGGATTCAAAAATAAAGAAACTTACCTATTTTAAATTAGATGTACTAGAAATCTACCTATTAGTCTAATTTCACAATTATGTTTATACATAAATAAACATAACATAATAAAAATGAGTGGATTTAATAGACATCTAAAACTTATGGGACTACCTCATATTGCAATTATATAGGAGGCACCTAGCTATGCCTTAAATACAAAACATACATACCCTACTCTTATAGGATTCAAACTTATAACCTCTTTTTCGAGAGCACAAGTTCCTCATCGTTACCCTATGTATAAGAATAAAGGAACTTACATATTTTAAATTAGAAGTAGTAAAAATGTACCTATTAATCTAATTTCACAATTATGTTCATACAAAAATAAACATAACATAATAAAAATGAGTGGATTTAATAGACATCCAAAACTTATGGGGCTACCTCATACTGCCAATATATAGGAGGCACCTAGCTATACTTCAAATAAAAAACATGCATACCCTACTCTTATAGGATTCAAACTTATAACCTCTTTTTCAAGAGCGCAAGTTGCTCATCGTTAACCTAAGTATAAGAATAAAGGAACTTGCCTATTTTAATTTAGATGTACTAAAAGTGTACCTATTAATCTAATTTCACAATTATGTTAATACATAAATAAACACAACATAATAAAAATGAGTGGATTTAATCAGACATCCAAAACTTATGGGACTACCTCATACCACCAATATATAGGAGGCACCTAGCTATGCTTCAAATACAAAACATACATACCCTCCTCCTATAGCATTCAAACTTATAACCTCTTTTTCAAGAGCACAAGTTCCTCATCATGAGCCTAAGTATAAGAATAAAGGAACTTACCTATTTTAAATTAGATGTAGTAAAAATGTACCTATTAATCTAATTTCACAATTATGTTCATACACAAATAAATATAACATAATAAAAATGAGTGGATTTAATCAACATCCAAAACTTATTGGACTACCTCATATTGCCAATATATAGGAGGCACCTAGCTATGCTTCAAATACAAAACATACATACCCTACTCCTATATGATTCAAACTTATAACCTCTTTTTCAAGAGCACAAGTTCATCATGGTTAACCTAAGTATAAGAATAAAGGAACTTACCTATTTTAAATTAGATGTAGTAAAAATGTACCTATTAATCTAATTTCACAATTATGTTCATACATAAATAAACATAACATAATAAAAATGAGGGGATTTAATCAGACATCCAAAACTTATGGGACTACCTCATACCGCCAATATATAGGAGGCACCTAGCTATGCTTCAAATACAAAACATACATTCCCTACTCTTATAGGATTCAAACTTATAACCTCTTTTTCAAGAGCACAAGTTCCTCATTGTTACCCTAAGTATAAGAACAAAGGAACTTACATATTTTAAATTAGATGTAGTAAAAACTTACCTATTAATCTAATTTCACACTTATGTTCATACATAAATAAACATAAAATAATAAAAATGAGTGGATTTAATCAGACATCCAAAACTTATGGGACTACCTCATACCGCCAATATATAGGAGGCACCTAACTATACTTCAAATACAAAAACATACATACCCTCCTCCTATAGGATTCAAACTTATAACCTCTTTTTCAAGAGCACAAGTTCCTCATCATTAACCTAAGTATAAGAATAAAGGAACTTACCTATTTTAAATTACATGTACTAAAAATGTACCTATTAATCTAATTTCACAATTATGTTCATACATAAATAAACATAACATAATAAAAATGAGTGGATTCAATCAGACATCCAAAACTTAAAATAACAAACCAATATATAGGAGGCACCTAGTTATGCTTCAAATACAAAACATACATACCCTACTCTTATAGGATTCAAAAATAGAGAACCTTACCTATTTTAAATTAGATATACTAAAAATGTACTTATTAATCTATTTTCACAATTATTTTTATACATAAATAAACATAACATAATAAAAATGAGTGGATTTAATAGACATCCAAAACTTATGGGACTACCTCATACCACCAATATATAGGAGGCACCTAACTATACTTCAAATAAAAAACATACATACCCTACTCTTATAGGATTCAAACTTATAACTTCTTTTTTGAGAGCACAAATTCCTTATCGTTACCCTAAGTATAAGAATAAAGGAACTTACCTATTTTAAATTAGATGTACTAAAAATGTACCTATTAATGTAATTTCACAATCATGTTTATACATAAATAAACATAACATAATAAAAATGAGTGGATTCAATCAGACGTCCAAAACTTAAACCAACAAACCTCCTTCCTGCTGTTACTTTCAAGATGCTCTGTTGCTCTGAGCCTGTAATTGGCACCTCTCCATAAAATGCACAACTTTCTGGACAAGATCTGCTGCCTCAGGGCAATTTTCATTCTGTGGGTAATTAAGAAAACAATGCCCCATCTCAGAATACTCCACAAGCTCCACATCTTGCCCCCCACCTTTCATTTCTCTGCAATACTCAATCTGTCTATCATAAAACACATCCCTCCTCCCCACAATAAGAAGCACAGGAGGAAGCAGAACTTCTCCAATTCTCGGGATCCACGGATTCATGACATAGTAATTCTTATCACTACCCTCCGGCAGGGCAAGTCTGGAGCCCTTTTCCACCGCCTCCATCGAAACCAAGGCCACATCCGGCCCATTCTCCATCTCCGAACGACTCCTCTCCTCCTTAACAAAACCCGGGTGCATCAAAATCATACCCAAAATCTTAACTCCCTTTCCGCCACTCTGAGCCGCGGAAATCGCCACCTGGTGTGCCAGATTCCCACCTACACTGTCACCGGCCAAGAAGCAACATTCCAGGTTTCCACGGGAAGAGAACGGATCAAACCCGGGTCGTGCAAGGCAGGCAAGAGCCGCAATACAATCTTCACACCCGGCGGGTAGGCGGTGTTCCGGGGCAAGCCGGTAACCGACAGAAACCCAAATCGATCCGGTTGAAGAGGCCAGGCGAGAGCAGAGGGCGTGGAACATTTTCCATGAGGGATCTCCTGTGCAGAAACCGCCTCCATGGAAGTAGAGCACAATTGGTAACTTGGCCCGGCCGGTGACATTTTTAGTTTCCTCGGGTAGAAAGACCCGCGCCCACAGACCCGTCGTTTCGTCTAGTGTTACATCGGTGGTCGCCACTCCGTTTAGGAACCGGTCCGGGTCGCAGGGCACTTTAGCGGTCAGTATACTGTCGGACTCATGCCTTTTAACTGACCCGTTTTCGTAGAGCGTTACGAATCCCGGAAGCTCTTCTTCTATTATTGTTCCTCCTCTCTTGTTTTCCTCCATTTTTGACCCCCGTTTCTTGGATTGTTTGTGTCTGATTCGATTTATAAAGTGAAATGGAATGCCAGACTCGAGAGATTTGAGGTGGATCTTTCTTTCGGTGGCCTTAATTTTGTCTAAAATAATCTAGACCCGGAGATGTATGTCGTGTCAGTGAGATGGAAGCCATGAATATTAGTTGCCCTGGTTATTGTTGTTTTCAACTTGGAATTTTTGACAGGTGGTTGTAGAATAAAATACTGGAATTGATTGTTAGGTACCGATTTAGAACTTTGTTTGCCTAGCTGTTGAGAAGAAGCGACCACTTCAAATTGAAAAGCCACGTAAAGATTGAAGAAACCCGAGTTTGGCTAGTGTGAATTTAATGGTTTAGCCATAGTTAAACATCTTAACTTCAGGCCTCTCAAAATTATAGGTGGCAATTTCAAATTATTCTGAAGTTTTTACAGCAGTTTATTTGGCAAGGCCCCTCCTTACAACTAAGGTTTCAGGTCCACATCAGCATGTTCTTTGTTGAGGTGTCCAAAAAGCCGCAAAAAAAAAAAGATTGGACCAATAGTTATGCATTAAGTCATGTTTTGTTGGTGTGTCGATGTGGCATCATATAATTTGTTGCTTTTTAGAAATTTCATTCAATTATAAATACTTATGTTCAACATTTGGTTATTTTTTTATTTACATGTGGAATAATCATTGACAACATATTGTATATAGGGTGTTCAACTACTAACTGCTATACCCACAAGTACTATAACAATTGGACCTTGTTTAACTATTGGCTCCTCTCCCCTATGCTTGAGGGTTTATTGTTGCGTTTTTCTCGTCTTTTCATGCTTCTTATATAGAGTTTTTATTTTGGGAGGGTTTTATATCACCCATAAGATTATTTTGCTAACTAATACATGAGTACAAGGACTGAGGGATATTCATTCCACCATGTCCAATATAGGATCTGTTGGCAAGAGACACTATATGGATTCATGAATGTTGTCATTGATGGCAACAAAGTTCATCCCACACATCCGCAGGACATGGTATGTCTCTACCGGAGATTAGAGTGAAGAATGTTGTGGTCCGGTAAACAAGAATAGAGCATGTGGCGAGGTCCGATAGACAGGTCCGGATCTCTCAGAGGAAGCATATTGGTGGAGTGCGGATTTAGGGAAGTCAAGAGGAGTATCTTGACTGATAGATTCCAAGGTTTGAGCCTCCGATGTGAAAAGGATAAAGAGATATGAATGTTTGAGTGTCACGTTCTCATGTGACAGTGTGAACAGAGGAAGAACTGACTGGCAGAACATCAAACATTATTCCGGATGTGTTACTGATGTTGGTAAAGGTTATGAAGGCATGAATTATGTTTGGCTGACATAATTAATGATTTCCACAAGTATATCATTGATCCGCATTACTTGGTGTGCAAGGATTCAGCCGACAGATCAAAGTTTGTGAAAAGATTGACTATTCTGGGTGCCAACTAGAAAGGTGATGAAATCATTTGTGTGGATATATATATACATGATGGATTTAGTTGTGAAGTGTGTTGTGGGTGTTATTGATGTGCGAATAAAAGCAGAGCAGAGCAGAAGCAGTAAGGAAGGTCCGGTATGTGAAAGGAAAGAAGCATAAGAGAAGAGGAAAGATGAAGTGCAACAGATCAGTGTATTGAGCCTAACCGGAACTGAACTCCAGCATATGTGGATGCTACCAATCAGTTCAAGTATTGTATAACACTTTTTTTGTAGACAGTGTGTCTCTTGTAGGCAGTGTGCCTCCTTGTGAGCAGTGTGCTCGGGCAATGAGCCCTAATTGGCAAGTGCCATTTTGTATTTCCATTCTTCTAACAGAGAATACAATCTTGGGTTATCACCCTGTGGTTTTCTCCCTTAACAGGGTTTCCACGTCAAAAATACTATGTCATGTGCATTTCCATTTCATGATTATGTTTGCTCATTTGGATTAATATTACATTGTTTGCTAGTAAAGTTCACAAAGCAGAAATAATTAGGATAACTGATTCACCTCCCTCTCAGTTATCAACAATTGGTATCAGAGCTAAGTTCCTCCTAACAGAGCCTAACAGCTTGAGGAAGATCTGGGAATTCAAATGGATGCATATGGTTTAAGGGAGCAACTCAAGTGTTACACCCCTCCTTTTGAAAACAATTATGCTATTTACTTTCTTGCAAATTTCAGTAAATTACTATGTTGTGAACGACATGAAAACTAAAAATTTATCTTACAAAGTTGTAATATGAAATTGCAGAATCTATTGATCAAGGTGAAATGTAGACTAATGTCTTTATAATAAATGCAATGATGTGTGAATATATTATATTTGGATCATAGATGCTTTGACCACAACATTGTATGCGAGTCTGTCGATGCAAGAACAGGTGGACCGTGTTCGACGGAAGAGAAAGTATCTTCGAGAGAGAGAGTATAGACTCTGGAAACTAACCAAAGGTGTTTGTCACTGAGATCGCCAAACAGATAGATAAACCTGGGAACCAACAAGTAAGTCTTGTTTGTCGGTTTGGGTAGTTAATTTGTGTCGACGCCAAAGGATAAAGTATAACATCCTAGTCGAAAGTCGTCTTGTAGAATCTTGGAGTCATTGATGGCGTCGTAAGTCCATTATAGCAAGTCGACTTAGTTAGACGTTTACTATTTTCATTTATAAGTATTTAATGAACCATGGTGTGGCGAAATAGTAAATCTTGTTCTATAGTCGAAGGACACGAGAAGTCGACCTTGAGCGTCTAACGTTGTAAGAATTCATTTGCGATACGATCAATCCATCGTGATTGTCGTAAATCGCGTCAAATTTATGTTGCGAATATTTTCTTTTTGCGTAGATCGACGAATGTCGATTTGAAGCCATAGCGTGATGTAATTTATTTTAGTCGTCGTGTAGCGTGAGTCTTTCCTTCTAGTTTAGACCGTGATTTGTTGTCAATTTAACCTTGAAGATCTCTTAATAAGTAGGTTTTTGTCTCCTTTTCATTTTCGATCAACACGATGCTCTAGTCATTGCCTAATCACCGCCATGCCGAACTTAAACTCCGTAATACATCTTGTAGTGGTTTTGGATTGATTTAGATGCCTTGGTTATCGAGTGAAGGTGGAATTGTTGTGTCTTCTAGCGGACCACGTCGCCAAAGGAGCCACCACCTTTTGTATGGTCATGTTACATGAGAAGTCGGGTTCATAATTAGTTATGTCAACCCATGTGTATAAATTTATGGCAATCGAGAATTCTTTGGAGGGATTCTTTTAACCAAGACGTGAGAGGTCAGCTCGTGAATTTGAGAAGGTGTAACCATTATTAATGCTGATATCCCATCACCTTGGAGTGTGGAGAAGCATCGGAGGTTGTGGGAAAAAGAGGAAGAATCTGTGGAGAGAGAAAACATTTTCCTTTATCTTTGTGCAGCATGGGAAGTGGTTGCAACTTCCTTCGTGGGCAGAAGGAGTGGAGGACAGCGTGGAGCGGTAGTTGTTGAAGAGAGTTATCTTCGCAGGGTTGAGGAAGTAAGGGAAGTCGTCGTTGAGGGTGAAACGGCAGGTTTGTTGCGAAGTAAGAAACGAAGGAGAGATTTACTCTGTGTACCGTCGACGGAAACAGGAAGTCAGTTGCAACGGTTAAGAGAGTGCTTGTGAGAAGGCCGTCGCGGAAGTTGGTGTGGAAAGGATCTACCCCAACGTAGGAGGGAATCTAGGAGTCGGGGAAGGTCGAGGGAAGTTAGAAGGTCGAGGGTAGTTAGCAAGGGGGCTGGGAAGTTATGTGGAGGAGAGTGAAAAAGGCAGTAAGAGTTTAGAACAGTGCAATGAGGAGAGCGAAAAAGGCAGTAAGAGTTTAGAACTGTGTAGTGAGGAGAACGAAAGGCAGTAAGAGTTTAGAACTGTGCAGTGAAGTAACGAGAGGCAGAGAGCCCTCGGTGTGAAAGAGCACATGGTGGGAAGATAGCATAAGTGGGAATAGAGCATAGTTGTTGGAAAAAGGAAGGAGGGGGGAATGAGTTTTCTTTGTAGGAGTGAGCAGTTTTTTGGGTAGAAAGCAACAGAGAAAGAGATAGCCTCGAAGGAAGCAGAGGAGAATGTGGAATTGCCACAGCAACCTCCATTTTTAATAACAGGTTCTTTTTCTTTACCATTTGTCTCAGTTTAAAACAGTAAGGAAGAGAGTCTCATGGTTATGGAAGATTATTACGTTTAAATATGAGTAGAATAGAACGATAACGTAAGTTTACTACGATTTCAGTGTGCGGTTAATTCCTTGAAATAGCTTCATTGCTGTGTAGGACATGTGATAAACTCAAAAACTAAAGTATGTTGTCACATTATTGTGTTTTAAGATTAGAAAACTCTGAAAAAGAAGTGTTACTGCCTTCTAGGAATTGTAAACTCAGAAACTGTAGTTTTTCTCGTCATAAATGACGATGTATAGCGAAAGAACGCTGTTCTCTAAAGTATATGCATTTAGGAATGAACTTATCTTGGTGCAAAACGTAATTTACCTTCTGTGAACGATAAACAATGACGTAAGATAGAAGAGTTGCCTTTAGGTCTGTGTTATGAACATAAAACTGCCTTGGAGGTTTTGAACGATGCTCCACGTGCATGCTATGTAGGAGTCAAACCGTAGTTAGTAAGCATGATTGACGTATAGCCAGAAAATGCAGTTGTAAACAGCCGATATCTTATCCGTTTAATATCTTTATCTACATTTGAAAGATTCCTAAACCTTTTAGATTTATTTACGACTCTCAGCTATTTAAATCATGTGAAACTAATGACTCAGAAAGAGGAGTAGGAAGATAAAAGTGTTGGTAATGTTTAGGAAACCGTCTTGGTTCCGAAATGATCAATTTGAGTTGAAAACCTGCATGTGAGTTGAGATTGCGTTGCATGTGACGATGTTAGAATCGTTTAACCTTGTAGACCATATGAGTCTAGAATCCTCGAATTTTGGGATAACAGAAAATGATTTAGATACTTGTGTATGTTGTGTTAACATGGGAACCAAGTAAACAGATTTGAAACCACTTAGGAGTGGACGTGTCTAAATAATGATTTTACAGGATAATGGGATTATGAAAGTCTGAACTCGAGATTAGAATAATAATGCACAATGCGCTATTATAGGAGGATATCCTAAGCCTTGAGGTCATCAAGGTCGGCAAAATAGTTCAAACTATACAAATAGGAAACTGTAGGATTTCGACCAGTTCAAGTCGAGTAGGGTGGGAGAACCAAGTTCATGCGTTTTAAAATGCTAAATAATTACAAATCCTTTGGCCAAGGTGGTGTACTATCCTCAAGTGCATCGAACGTTCACCGTAACTGGATGGCGTTTCTTGTGGAGGGTCGTGCATGACTAGAGGGTATCTAGGGATCTGCACGATAACAAGACACGTAGGTTACAACACCAGAGCTCAGATGGCAAACACCGAAGGTTATCCTAATTCTATCCTCTTGAGTAGGGTAGGGCCACTTCCGGTTAGGAAGGAGTGCGGGAGACTGACGGTCTGTGGTTGGAGGTTAAGCTCCTTGAAGATACTTTCTCTTCCAAATACTGAGGAATTGCCGAGTCTTGAACGTGATGGGTTGACAATCGAGATGCATGATAATGGTATGTTTCCGATATTTGTTATTTCAAGAAAAATTCATTTGTTAGAAAACAAAGTGTTACAAATGTATATCATTTCTTTCAGTCTTTATGAAAATGCAATTATGTTTATGATAAAATGAAAATGTGGTATTGGATTATGGATAAGTTTATTTTGTACTTGATTACCTTGTAAAAAAAAAAAAAAATTTCGTTGTGAAAACTTAGTTACTTCTTGTCATTTCGGTTTTGGATGTTACATATGGTATCAGAGCTAACCAGGTTCAGCACTAGGGCTGATGAGTCCACTAACCTGATTAGGAAATCATCATTAAGCGGGTAGCTAATGATTTGGTTTATTGTGCCAGGATGGCATACACGAAGAGAACCGCAAGAAAATCCTTTGCGGGTAAGAAGCGTTATCTGCAAGCTAAGCAGAAACGACTTGCGATGGTCAAGACCATAGAGAAAACTAATGACGAGAATGACATTTGGCTTGATGATGTGGAAACCTTAGCCAATGCAATGTCACGACTTAAGCGAGTTAGGAGAGAACTCCTAGAGGGAGCAGAGATGGCGGTTCGAACCATGATCGACCGTTTCTCCTGGATTGAAACTGATAGTGTACCTGTTAGTGTACCTGAGATTGTACCTAGTACTATACCCATGATCACTAGAGATCCACGTGTAGTGCCTAGAGCTGAGATTATTGAGTTATCTTCTGATAGTGAGTCTGAGGGGTATACACCTCGTGATTATGTGTCGGACAATGAATCTGAAGGTTACACTCCACTAGATAACATTATGTAGAAACATGAGATTTGTCTATCTCTAATGATGTTGAAACAATTTTGCAAAATAAATAAAGACAAAATTTTGGTTTGAGAGAAATTATGAATATGATCAAATGCTGTGTTCTTTTGATGGTGTTTAATTTAATAAGCGTAAAACTAATTAGTATATGTTTAAACAGGTGTGAAACTAAACTAGCATGGACCAATCAGGGTTTAACGAGGGGGAGGATCGGGAAGGTCGTAACTCTCAGGAAAATTCCACTGACAAGTTGGATAAGATCCTCAACATGCTCACTGAAACCAAGGAAAGATTGAACAAACTAGAGAGGAAAATAGATGAAACTGGTAACACAGAGGATGGAAATGAGAACTCTCACTTCACAAGCAAGAGTAAACATTAGGAAAATGGCATGTCAAGTGAACATCATGATGACAGTGAAGCCCAAAGAAGAACCAAGGATAAACTTGCCTTAGAGTTGTCTAAGGATATGAAGAAGGTTAATCCTCCAAAGTTCGATGGAACAAAAACTGGAGATGCAGCTGAAGCATGGTTGATGGAGATGGAGAAATATTTTGAGATCAGAAACTACTCTGAGGTTACTAAAGCCGTGTGGGGAGCCTATCAGCTGTCTGGGGAAGCATCCACTTGGTGGATGAATAAGAAAATGGAGTTGGAACTGAGTCCCTTGAAGGTGACATGGGACGAGTTCGTGGAACTATTCCGTAAACGGTGGTTACCACAGTTGTATTTTGATCAGAAGTTAGCGGACTTCCAAAACCTCAGGCAAGGTGAACTATCTGTGATTGAGTATGCAGAAAAATTCACTAGGTTACTGAAGTATGTTCCCCAATACCAAAAGGACGAAAGGTTCTGAATCAGAAAGTTCATCATGGGACTCAACCCTCAGATCGGTGGTGAAGTGGAGGTGCATGGTCCAAGCACAATGGATCAAGTTTATGAAAAGGCAATAAAACAGGAGCAGAAGATTAAGTCTATCTCCGCTTACCGTGATAAGAAACGCAAGAAGTTTGACAAGAACTACAATGATCAGTCTTTTAAAAGGAAAAATGATAAGGGATATGGAAACAGGAGATTTGATAGGGGAAATCGAAAGAATCAAGGAGGATCTGGTAATGAGCGCAGGGGTGAAGATTTTAAGAGAAATACAAATTTTAAGAAGAATGGTGATTCTGCAAGTAGGCCAACTGAGAAGCGAGGACCTATAGGAGGATGTTTTTCTTGTGGAGGGGATCATTATGCCAACCGTTGCCCCAACAAGAAGCCGAATGGGAGGCCCAGGAACACGGAGCTTCCTTCACAACAGGAAGTTTTTCAGCAAAGGATTCATGCCGCTCTCGACAATCGGCAAGCAGAGTATCAGATTACTCCTACTGAGATGACAGGTACCTTATTTGGAGTTCCTGTTTCTATTTTATTTGATACAGGTGCAACAGAAAATTTTGTGTCACCTAGAGTTCTAAGTAAATTTTCTAGAAAAGCTGGCTTTATGTCAAAACCTTGGACAGTAGAGTATGCCAATAATTCAAAGGCTCAGGTAGAGCAATGTTTGTTCGAAGCTAGGATTGATGTTTCTAACTTCACCACTGAGGCAAACTTGTACGTAGCGCCTTTAGGGTCCTACGATGTCATCCTAGGAATGAGCTGGTTGTGGAAACATCGAGCCAAAGTAGATTGTTTTCATAAAACCATCGAGTGTCTAGATGAGACGGGCAAAACTGTAAATCTTCAAGGAATTCAGCGGGAAATAAAGGTTAGATCCATTTCTTCAAAACAACTAAAGTGGGCTAGATGAAAGGGGTGTCAACTTTTTGCAGTTAAGATGGACCTAGTAGAGGAAACCCCGGAGAAGCAATCTTTTGAGGAAAGATATCCATTTCTGTGCAATTTCAGAGATGTATTTCCCGAGGAGTTACCTGGCTTGCCTCCGAAGAGAACATTTGACTTTGGTATAGATATTAAACCAGGATCGGAGCCAATCTCTAAAGCTCCGTATTGTATGACTACCACTGAGCTTATGGAATTAAAAGCTCAGTTGCAGGAGCTTTTGTCTAAGAATTTGATTAGGCCAAGTGTATCACCGTGGGGAGCTCCAGTTATATTTGTCAAAAAGAAAGATGGAACTCTCAGGCTGTGCATAGACTATAGGATGCTTAATAAGGCAACTATAAAGAACGAGTATCCCTTGCCATGAATTAATGATCTATTTGACCAAATGCGTGGCGCATCGGTCTTTTCCAAGATAGATCTGAGATCCGGATACCATCAGTTAAGGTTAAAAGAGGAAGACATCCCCAAAACAGCTTTTAGAACGAGGTATGGTCATTATGAGTTCACGGTGTTACCATTTGGATTGACCAACGCACCTGCTGCTTTCATGAATCTCATGAATAGTGTATTCAAAGATTGTCTCGATAAGTTTGTACTAGTCTTCATTGACGATATTCTGATCTATTCCAAGGATGAAGAGGAGCATGCACGACATCTTCAAATAGTGTTGCAACGATTAAGAGAGCATAAGCTGTATGCAAAACTCTCCAAGTGCACTTTCTTTCAGAAAGAGGTACAGTATTTAGGGCACATTATATCAGCCGATGGGATATCAGTTGATCCGGCCAAAATAAAAGCTATTATGGAATGGCCTGAACCTACCAATGTGTCAGAGGTACGAAGTTTCATGGGATTGGTAGGGTATTACAGGAAATTTGTGCTGAACTTCTCAAGCATTGCTAGTCCTATCACCTCATTGCAGAGAAAAGGAAAAAGATTTGTTTGGACAGTTGAATGTCAAAAGGCATTTGACTTGTTAAAAGAAAAATTAACAACTGCTCCAATTTTGAAAGTTCCTGATCCAGAGGGTGAGTTTGAGGTTATCACTGATGCCTCGGGTGAAGGATTGGGAGGTGTGCTTATGCAAGATGGCAGGGTGGTAGCCTATGAGTCAAGGAAGTTGAAAAATTATGAGCAGAACTACGCTCCTCATGACCTAGAGATGGCAGCAGTGGTTCACGCCCTTCAGATGTGGCGACATTACTTGTTGGGAAGGACTTTTATTTTAAAATCTGATCACCAAAGCCTTCGCTACATATTCACACAACCTAATCTCAATGCAAGGCAAAGGAGATGGCTGAAACTCATATCAGATTATGATTTTGAAATTTCTTATATCAAGGGCAAGGAAAACTGAGTAGCAGATGCCTTAAGCAGAAGAAGGCATATAGCCTCTATAATCTCCATACATGCTAACTTTAAAGATTTAGTATTGCAAAACTTATCTAGGGATGAGTATTGTGAACAAGTGAAACAGGCTCTGCACCTAAACCCTAAGGACCCAAGATATGACGGATTCAGTTTTGAATCCAATGGATTGTTGAGATTCAAGGGAAGAATTTATGTCCCTGATTCAGAGGAACTTAGAAACCTTGTGTGGAAGGAAGTTCACTGTGCTCCTTACTCTGGGCACCCCGGTGTAACAAAACTATTAGCTGATGTCAAGCAGTTATATTTCTGGAAAGGAATGAAAAGCGATGCTGCAAAGTTTGTAGCTAGTTGTTTGGAGTGTCAGAGAGTGAAGGCAGAACACCAACATCCTGCTGGGTTATTGTACCCACATGATATTCCAGAATGGAAATGGCAAGTTATTAGTATGGATTTTGTCCAGGGGTTGCCAATGTCTAAGAATAGGCATGATGCAATATTGGTTGTTGTGGATAAACTAACCAAGGTTGCACATTTCATACCGGGAAACTTGATAGATGGAGCACATCTTTTGGCTCGAAAATTAGTGCAAGAGATTTTCAGATTGAATGGGGTACCTGAAAAGATAATATCTGATAGAGATGCTCAGATAACTTCACAGTTTTGGCAAACCTTATTTTCTGCATTAGGGACTAAACTGAATGTAAGTACTGCTTATCATCCCGAAACTGATGGTCAGACAGAAAGAGTGAACCAGGTATTGGAAGACCTTTTGAGAATGTATTGCATGGATCAGCAATACAGATGGGAGGAATATCTACCTCTTGTCGAATTTGCTTATAACAACTCCTATCATTCTGCCATTAAGATGGCGCCATTTGAAGCATTATATGGAAGGAAATGCAGAACTCCTATAAGCTGGGATAAGCTGGAAGATAGGATAAGCATTGGACCTGAAATGCTTGCTGATATGGAAGAAAAAGTTTAAATGATTAGGAAGAGTTTGGCAGAAACCAATGACAGGCAAAAGAGTTATGCAGATCGCAAACGAGTGCCTAGACACTTCTCTATTGGCGAGAAGGTGCTTTTGCGGGTGAAACCCCAAAAGAGTTCTATTAAGTTTGGTAAATCTTTGAAATTGGCTCCTTGTTATGTCGGACCTTTCGAAGTTCTTGAAATTATCAATCCGGTTGCCTACAAAGTTGCTCTACCTCCAGCCTTGTCTAAGATGCATAATGTTTTTCATGTTTCATATTTAAAGAAATATTTTGTAGGTAATAACCACATCCTTAACTAGAATTCCTTACAGATGCAAGAACCCAGGGTGGTTGTGATCGAGCCACTCAAGGTGCTCGAAATGCGTCAACTTCGTTTACGTAATCGAGAAGTTTTACAATGCAAAATACAGTGGGACCAATATGGCGAGGATAGCGCCACTTGGGAAGACTACAAAGACATTTATCAAAGATTTCCAAAACTTTTTAAAGACATTAGTGTTGCTTTATAGAAAGTTTGTTTTAAGTTTAAGTTTTGCTTGATAAACTTAATCATCGGGGACGATGATTTTTAAAGGGGAAGGATATGTTACACCCCTCCTTTTGAAAACAATTATGCTATTTACTTTCTTGCAAATTTTAGTAAATTACTATGTTGTGAACGACATGAAAACTAAAAATTTATCTTACAAAGTTGTAATATGAAATTGCAGAATCTATTGATCAAGGTGAAATGTAGACTAATGTCTTTATAATAAATGCAATGATGTGTGAATATATTATATTTGGATCATAGATGCTTTGACCACAAAATTGTATGCGAGTCTGTCGATGCAGGAACAGGTGGACCGTGTTCGACGGAAGAGAAAGTATCTTCGAGAGAGAGAGTATAGACTCTGGAAACTAACCAAAGGTGTTTGTCACTGAGATCGCCAAACAGATAGATAAACCTGGGAACCAACAAGTAAGTCTTGTTTGTCGGTTTGGGTAGTTAATTTGTGTCGACGCCAAAGTATAAAGTATAACATCCTAGTCGAAAGTCATCTTGTAGAATCTTGGAGTCGTTGATGGCGTCGTAAGTCCATTATAGCAAGTCGACTTAGTTAGACGTTTACTATTTTCGTTTATAAGTATTTAATGAACCATGGTGTGGCGAAATAGTAAATCTTGTTCTGTAGTCGAAGGATGCGAGAAGTCGACCTTGAGCGTCTAACGTTGTAAGAATTCATTTGCGATACGATCAATCCATCGTGATTGTCGTAAATCGCGTCGAATTTATGTTGCGAATATTTTCTTTTCGCGTAGATCGACGAATGTCGATTTGAAGCCATAGCGTGATGTAATTTATTTTAGTCATCGTGTAGCGTGAGTCTTTCCTTCTAGTTTAGACCGTGATTTGTTGTCAATTTAACCTTGAAGATCTCTTAATAAGTAGGTTTTTGTCTCCTTTTCATTTTCGATCAACACGATGCTCTAGTCATTGCCTAATCACCGCCATGCCGAACTTAAACTCCGTAATACATCTTGTAGTGGTTTTGGATTGATTTAGATGCCTTGGTTATCGAGTGAAGGCGGAATTGTTGTGTCTTCTAGCAGACCACGTCGCCAAAGGAGCCACCACCTTTTGTATGGTCATGTTACGTGAGAAGTCAGGTTCATAATTAGTTATGTCAACCCATGTGTATAAATTTATGGCAATCGAGAATTCTTTGGAGGGATTCTTTTAACCAAGACGTGAGAGGTTAGCTCGCGAATTTGAGAAGGTGTAACCATTATTAATGCTGATATCCCATCACCTTGGAGTGTGGAGAAGCATCGGAGGTTGTGGGAAAAAGAGGAAGAATCTGCGGAGAGAGAAAACATTTTCCTTTATCTCTGCGCAGCATGGGAAGTGGTTGCAACTTCCTTCGTGGGCAGAAGGAGTGGAGGACAACGTGGAGCGGTAGTTGTTGAAGAGAGTTATCTTCACAGGGTTGAGGAAGTAAGGGAAGCCGTCGTTGAGGGTGAAACGGCTGGTTTGTTGTGATGCAGAGGTAAACGCAACGGGAGCTTACTAACAGGAAGGAGGAGTCAATGATACAAACAGCATGTTAAAAATCCCTATCGGCTCAGTATCATCATCATATTTCCTGCAAACACCAACATCATCATCATATTTCGGACGAGCACAATTATCCTCCTGCCGACTACTGTTCACTTCCTCCACCTGTCGCCTATCATCATCATCATGATACTCAGCCAGGGAAAACATCCTCTTGTTTCACTGTTCACCAGGCGCCAAACTCTATCGGCATCATCATGATATTCAACACCCCCTTCGTCAGCAGGATATCAAATATCCGGTTGCTCCAAATATCCTGATGATGACAACTTTAGCACCTTCCCTTCGATGCCCCGATAGCCGACTATACAAACGACAGCATCATGATATGACTTATCCGGTCCGATTGAAACATCCTGATGATGTTACCCTAACTTTATGCCGATAACTTATGCCGATGCCTAAACACTTAGCGACAGCAGGATAAACTTGCATAGGGTGATATTCGCAATATCCTGATGACGATGACATCACATCCTGATGACGATGACGTCACACAATAGCCTGATGACTTCTTCAACACTTAGTCAAAAAAAATCAACTTTCACTCCCGCATCTGAAAGCGATATGCAGATGATGGGCACACCCGAGAGACGATCCTGACGATGATATATACACTGAGTATATATCTGACTTATAACATCCTGATGCACTTGCAACATACAAACTTCATCAGTTTCATAACCTGATCCTGATGGTGATGTATTCACAGTTGATGATGCGATTCGCTCCGACTGGAAAAGCACATGCAGACTCCTGTATATCCGTCCACTGCATGCAAACTCACAGAGACAATATGATGATCGGGCCGGATCACCTTCAGACCAAAACTTAACAATTTGTCTTTCTAAACCTAGCACATGAGGATGCTAGGCTGATTCATAGCATGCTACTACCTGATCTCTTAAGCAATGAAATGCATAAACAGAAAACTAAAATGCAACCTAAGCTATCATACATGACCATTCCACCGATTCACAGGAATCAACCGGTGGAAGGGTTAAAGGAATCCATCAACTTGTGAACAGAATAGAAATCAAAACACCAGCAACTGATAAATCACAAAATGCAATTGATGAGATCTTATTCAAATGAAATTCAAATGTCCTGAATACTGTTTCACAATGTCTGAACTGTTCTCCTGAATCTCAACTCAATCACTAACACAACACCATAACATAACACTACTAACATATCATAACATGCTAAACCCTAACAGATCGAAGGTATATATAGCAAAATCCTTCGAGTACTACCAACTCACTTCCCAGCGGCTGGGAGCTTCCAAGCGGTTGGGAGAGAGGACAGCTCAGACTACCTGATCACGATCTCTAACTACCTACACACTTTCCTAGGCTGATCTAATACATAGCATTGGTCCAATGGACCTTATTACATGATGAAGTCAAACATACTAAAAATAGACTGATGTCCTGTCATGTGGACAATTAACCTATATCCTGTCTTGTACGGGTGCTCCTGCACCATACTCCCCAGAAGAAGAAATCTCAAGTCCACTTGAGATGAGAGTATCAAGATCTGCACCATGTTTCTGGATCTGCTCTACAGTCATCCATATTGCTTCAGAATTCGGCTTTCCCTTCCAAGAGACAAGATACTCCAAGTACTGTTTGTTCCTGGTCTGTTTGACCACTCGGGTGTCCAAAACCTTCTGCAACTGTGGAGGATCATGCTTGGGAATGTCATCATCAACTGTATCCTGTAGGAGATCCTGATCTGCATCTGGATAAGACTTGTATGGAGTTAAATCACATACATTGAATATAGGGGACAAACCAAGATCAGGTGGGAGTTGTATCTCAAAAGCATTATGTCCATGCTTGTGCAAAATCTGACATGGTCCAACTTTCCTTTGCATGAGCTTAGTATACTTTCCCTTAGGAAGTCTGTCCTTCTTTAAATGAACCCATACCAAATCTCCAACATCAAACTGAACATCCTTCTTCTTTTTATCAGCATATTCCTTATACTTCAAGTTGGTTTGCTGCAGTTGGGTCTTGACTTGATCATGAACCTCTTTTATGGCTTCTGCAAAAGCTTCTCCTTCTGTACTAACAGGGCCTACTGTAGGTAGATCTCTCAATTCCAAAATTCCTCTGGGATGCATACCATAAACTATCTGAAAAGGTGATTTCCCTGTGCTCCTATTGACAGTATCATTATATGAAAATTCAGCTTGAGACAGAATATTATCCCACTTCTCTCCATGCTGTTTTGTCAAGCATCTAAGCAAATTCCCTAAGGAACAGTTCACTACTTCAGTCTGTCCATCCGTTTGAGGATGATATGCAGAGGAAAAAGACAAATTGGTTCCAAGTTTCCTCCAAAGAGTTCTCCAGAAGTGACCAATAAACTTCACATCCCTATCTGACACTATACTCAATGGCAATCCATGGATTCTGACAATCTCCCTGAAGAATAAATCTGCAATGTATGAAGCATCAGCAGTGGTTTTGCATGGCAAGAAATGTGCCATTTTGCTGAATCTATCCACTACAACAAAAACACTGTCAAAGCCTTTCCTTGTCCTTGGTAAACCCAAGACAAAATCCATACTTATGCTTTCCCATGGTCTAGAAGGAATGGGTAAAGGCTGATATAAACCTGCATTAGTTGACCTGCCTTTATCTTTCTGACATATCACACATGTCTCTACAAATTTTCTGACATCTGACTGCAACTTAGGCCAAAAGTAATGCCTTCTGACCAGATCAAGAGTCTTATCTAGACCAAAATGACCTGCCATAGCTCCACAATGTTTCTCCTTGATGATATTTAATCTCATAGAACACCTTGGGATACATAACTGTCCACCTTTGAACAACAATCCATCCTGAATCAAAAATTCAGAGAACTCAGCATGATATTTCTCCCCAAAAGAAGTACATACCTGATATATCTCTCCAAAATCTTCATCAGACTCATACATGGTCTTTAGTGAATCAATGCCAACACTCTCTAACTGAATCTGATTGACTGTGAGAACTCTCCTGCTCAAAGCATCTGTAACTTTATTCTTGACCCCTTTCTTATGCTTCAATGTAAAAGTGAAAGCTTGTAAGGTTTCTACCCATTTCATGTGTCTGTGGTTCAGCTTTTCCTGGCTGTTTATGAAACTCAGAGCCTAGTTATCTGTGAATACTATGAATTCCTTTGGCATCAAGTAATGCCTCCATTTCTTGAGTGACTGAACTAAAGCATACATTTCCAGATCATATGATGAATACCTCTTCTTAGCATCATTGAGCTTCTCACTGAAAAATGCAATAGGTCTACCTTCTTGGCTGAGTACTGCTCCAATGGCCATGTGACTGGCATCACATTCTACCTGAAAGATTTTGTTAAAATCTGGAAGTGCAAGGACTGGCTGCTGTGCCACCTTCTTCTTCAATGTTTCAAAAGAATCATCTGCTCCTTGAGTCCAAACAAATCTGCACTTCTGTCCCCCTTTGATGGTATCCAGCATGGGTGCACAAATATGACTAAACCCTCTGATAAACTTCTTGTAGAAGGTTGCTAACCCATGGAAACTTCTGACATCATTCATAGTCTGTGGGGTAGGCCAAGACAATATGGCACTTACCTTCTCCTTATCCATCTGTAACTTTCCTTGTGAAATGACAAAACCCAAATATGTGATCTCCTCTTGCATAAACAAGCACTTGTCTAAATTTATCATCAGCTGCTCTTCATGTAACCTCTTAAGAACCAAATCTATATGTCTGAGATGTTCTTCTTTTGTGTTGCTGAAAATCAGAATGTCATCTAGATATACTATGACAAACTTACCAATGAATTCTTTCAAAACCTCATTCATCAACCTCATAAAAGTACTAGGTGCATTAGATAAACCAAAAGGCATAACCTTCCATTCATATAACCCTTCATTTGTTTTGAATGATGTTTTCCATTCATCTCCTGGTCTAATCCTGATCTGATGATATCCACTCTTCAAATCTATTTTTGTAAAATACTTAGCACTCCCCAAACAATCAAGTAAATCCTCTATCCTAGGGATTGGAAACCTATACCTGATTGTGATCTTGTTAATAGCTCTGGAATCTGTGCAAAGCCTCCAAGTACCTTCCTTCTTTGGTGCTAGTACGGCTGGTACTGCACATGGACTTAGACTTTTCCCAATCAGACCTGAATCCAATAATTCTTCAATCTGTCTGGCTACTTCTGCATTCTGTTCTGGAGTTAGCTTATAGGCTGCTTTGTTTGGAAGTGTTGACCCTAGAATTAAGTCTATGCAGTGAGTAATATCTCTGACAGGTGGTAGGGATCTTGGCATTCCCTCTGAGATGACACCTTTGTACTTATCCAATAGCTCTTGGACAGCTGGGTCTATGAACCTTGGCTTTTTCTCTTTCTTGACTTCTTGTTGCTGTTCTTTATTCACACTCATACATGGGATTAGGGCATATGCAACTGCACCTTCTGCTGCTACTTCTTTTATGAACTGTTTGCCTTCCATCAGCATGACCTTCACCTCTTTTCCTTTAGATTTCTCCTCTTTCTCTGCCAATGGGAATAACTGTATATCTTTACCATCTTTAGTGATTTTATAGGTATTTCTAACACCATCATGTTGTGCCTTCAAATCATACTGCCATGGTCTACCAAATAAAAGATTGCAAGCATCCATCTTGGTAATATCAAACAACAACTTATCCTTATATGCACCAATCTGAAATTCTACCCAAGCCTGCTCTTCTACAGTTGTCTGCTGACCTTGGGTAAGCCATGAGACTTTATATGGGGATGGGTGAGGTAATCTCCTAAGCTTAAGCTTTGTCACCATGTGTTCAGACACAAAATTTTCAGTAGAACCAGAATCAATCAAAACTTTACATGCCTTACCTCCTGCTTTGCAAATAGTCCTGAAAAGAGACTTTCTTTGAGGGGATTCTTTGTCAGGTACCTTCATGGTAGTCACTGTTCTTCTCATCATCAGAGACTCTCCACTTTCTGGGTATCCATAATTATCAGGAGCATTCACACTCTGAAAATCATTAGAGCTTGTCCTACTTTGATTATCAGGTTCTTGGACCAGATTTGTTCTCCTTTCTCCTGCTGAGCTTGTGGCCTTTTCTGGACATCTGCTAGCTATATGGCCTTCTTTGTTACAGTTATAACGTCTGATGGATCCTCTGCCCTGGGATCTTCCTCTGAAAGGTCTTCTACCTCTGAAGTTTTCTTGCTAACTATAATTTTCCCTCTAGTTCTGACTATTGTTTCCCTTACTATTATCATGACTGGATTCTCCTTGATATCCCTGTCCATGTCCTCTACCTCTAAAAGGACCTCTTCCACCTCTTTGTTGTCTTCCTCTTCCTCTATTGTGTTGTTCTTGTTTTCTCTTTAACTTCTCTTCCACTTTCAATGCCAACTAAAAACTTTTCTGAACTGTATCTGGATTATGCAGACTTAAATCTTCCTGAATGTTGAACCTCAATCCATTAAGGTATCTGGCTACCTTCTCTTCTTCACTTTCCTTTACCTTTGTCTTCATACAAAGTTTCATGAATTCTTCTGTATATGAGCTGACATCTAGCTCCTTCTGCTTCAGGTTTTGCTTCCTCTTGTGTAATTGGATACTGTAATCCAATGGGACATAAGCTTCCTTTACTAATGCCATCATCTTCTTCCATGTGGCAACTCTACGTTTTCCTTCCTGTACTCTATCATCTTGGACAAAATTCCACCATGTCAAGGCAGCTTCTTTCATCTTTGACTGTGCTATCTTCACTCTCTATTGTTCTGGTATCTCCTCTGTTTCAAAGAAATTGTTCAAACAGTCTATCCATTCCATCACTGAATCAGGTTCCATCTTGCCTGTAAACACTGGCAAATCTAGTTTCACATCCATGGTTCTCCTCTCCATGGCCTTGAGGGCGTTCAATAGTGGTCTCTGGTCTGCAGGAACGACCTCCTCACTCCAATTAGGGATCTCTTCTTCTTCCCTATCTTCTTCTCTACCAGAACCTACTCTGTTCCTCAACTTCGCTAACTCATCCTTCAATTCCTGATTCTGAGCCTTCACGGCCTTGCTTTCTGCAATCTGTTTCTTCACCAGAACTGCCAACTCAGCGTTGGTCATCCTTGCTGGAACCTCAGATGTTCCTTCTTCGTCTGACATCCTGCTTATCTTTTCCAGAAGATCCTAACCTGTTGCTCTGATACCACTATGATGCAGAGGTAAACGCAACGGGAGCTTACTAACAGGAAGGAGGAGTCAATGATACAAACAGCATGTTAAAAATCCCTATCAGCTCAGCATCATCATCATATTTCCTGCAAACACCAACAGCATCATCATATTTCGGACGAGCACAATTATCCTCCTGCCGACTACTGTTCACTTCCTCCGCCTGTCGCCTATCATCATCATCATGATACTCAGCCAGCGCAAACATCCTCCTGTTTCACTGTTCACCAGGCGCCAAACTCTATCGGCATCATCATGATATTCAACACCCCCTTCATCAGCAGGATATCAAATATCCGGTTGCTCCAAATATCCTGATGACGACAACTTTAGCACCTTCCCTTCGATGCCCCAATAGCCGACTATACAAACGACAGCATCATGATATGACTTATCCGGTCCGATTGAAACATCCTGATGATGTTACCCTAACTTTATGCCGATAACTTATGCGGATGCCTAAACACTTAGCGACAGTAGGATAAACTTGCATAGGGTGATATTCACAATATCCTGATGACGATGACGTCACACAATATCCTGATGACTTCTTCAACACTTAGTCAAAAAAAATGAACTTTCACTCCCGCATCCGAAAGCGATATGCGGATGATGGGCACACCCGAGAGACGATCCTGACGATGATATATACACTGAGTATATATCCGACTTATAACATCCTGATGCACTTGCAACATGCAAACTTCATCAGTTTCATAACCCGATCCTGATGGCGATGTATTCACAGTTGACGATGCGATTCGCTCCAACTGGAAAAGCACATGCAGACTCCTGTATATCCGTCTGCTGCATGCAAACTCACAGAACCACACAATTTCACAAAGACAATATGATGATCGGGCCAGATCACCTTTAGACCAAAACTTAACAATTTGTCTTTCTAAACCTAGCACATGAGGATGCTAGGCTGATTCACAGCATGCTACTACCTGATCTCTTAAGCAATGAAATGCATAAACAGAAAACTAAAATGCAACCTAAGCTATCATACATGACCATTCCACCGATTCACAGGAATCAACCGGTGGAAGGGTTAAAGGAATCCATCAACTTGTGAATAGAATAGAAATCAAAACACCAGCAACTGATAAATCACAAAATGCAATTGATGAGATCTTATTCAAATGAAATTCAAATGTCCTGAATACTGTTTCACAATGTCTGAACTGTTCTCCTGAATCTCAACTCAATCACTAACACAACACCATAACATAACACTACTAACATATCATAACATGCTAAACCCTAACAGATCGAAGGTATATATAGCAAAATCCTTGGAGTACTACCAACTCACTTCCCAGCGGCTGGGAGCTTCCAAGCGGCTGGGAGAGAGGACAGCTCAGACTACCTGATCACGATCTCTAACTGCCTACACACTTTCCTAGGCTGATCTAATACATAGCATTGGTCCAATGGACCTTATTACATGATGAAGTCAAACATACTAAAAATAGACTGATGTCCTGTCATGTGGACAATTAACCTATATCCTGTCTTGTACGGGTGCTCCTGCACCATGTTGCGAAGTAAGAAACGAAGGAGAGATTTACTCTGTGTACCGTCGACAGAAACAGGAAGTCAGTTGCAATGGTTAAGAGAGTGCTTGTGAGAAGGCCATCGTGGAAGTTGGTGTGGAAAGGATCTACCCCAACGTAGGAGGGAATCTAGGAGTCGGGGAAGGTCGAGGGAAGTTAGAAGGTCGGGGGTAGTTAGCAAGGGGGTTGGGAAGTTATGTGGAGGAGAGCGAAAAAGGCAGTAAGAGTTTAGAACAGTGCAGTGAGTAAAGTGAAAAAGGTAGTAAGAGTTTAGAACTGTGTAGTGAGGAGAACGAAAGACAGTAATAGTTTAGAACTGTGCAGCGAAGTAACGAGAGGCAGAGAGCCCTCGGTGTGAAAGAGCACACGGTGGGAAGATAGCATAAGTGGGAATAGAGCATAGTCGTTGGAAAAAGGAAGGAGGGGGGAATGAGTTTTCTTCGTAGGAGTGAGCAGTTTTCTGGGTAGAAAGCAACAGAGAAAGAGATAGCCTCGAAGGAAGCAGAGGAGAATGTGGAATTGCCACAGCAACCTCCATTTTTAATAACAGGTTCTTTTTCTTTACCATTTGTCTCAGTTTAAAACAGTAAGGAAGAGAGTCTCATGGTTATGGAAGATTATTACGTTTAAATATGAGTAGAATAGAATGATAACGTAAGTTTACTACGATTTCAGTGTGCGGTTAATTCCTTGAAATAGCTTCATTGCTGTGTAGGACATGTGATAAACTCAGAAACTAAAGTATGCTGTCACATTATTGTGTTTTAAGATTAGAAAACTCTGAAAAAGAAGTGTTACTACCTTCTAGGAATTGTAAACTTAGAAACTGTAGTTTTTCTCGTCATAAATGATGATGTATAGCAAAAGAACGCTATTCTCTAAAGTATATGCATTTAGGAATGAACTTATCTTGGTGCAAGACGTAATTTACCTTCTGTGAACGATAAACAATGACGTAAGATAGAAGAGTTGCCTTTAGGTCTATGTTATGAACATAAAACTACCTTGGAGGTTTTAAACAATGCTCCACGTGCATGCTATGCAGGAGTCAAACCGTAGTTAGTAAGCATGATTGACGTATAGCCAGAAAATGCAATTGTAAACAGCCGATATCTTATCCGTTTAATATCTTTATCTACATTTGAAAGATTCCTAAACCTTTTAGATTTATTTACGACTCTCAGCTCTTTAAATCATGTGAAACTAATGACTCGGAAAGAGGAGTAGGAAGATAAAAGTGTTGGTAATGTTTAGGAAACCGTCTTGGTTCCGAAATGATCAATTTGAGTTGAAAACCTGCATGTGAGTCGAGATTGCGTTGCATGCGACGATGTTAGAATTGTTTAACCTTGTAGACCATATGAGTCTAGAATCCTTGAATTTCAGGATAACGGAAAATGATTTAGATACTTGTGTATGTTGTGTTAACATGGGAACCAAGTAAACAGATTTGAAACCACTTAGGAGTGGACGTGTCTAAATAATGATTTTACAGGATAATGGGATTATGGAAGTCTGAACTCGAGATTAGAATAATAATGCGCAATGCGCTATTATAGGAGGATATCCTAAGCCTTGAGGTCATCAAGGTCGGCAAAATAGTTCAAACTATACAAATAGGAAACTATAGGATTTTGACCAGTTCAAGTCGAGTAGGGTGGGTGAACCAAGTTCATGCGTTTTTAAAATGCTAAATAATTACAAATCCTTTGGCCAAGGTGGTGTACTATCCTCAAGTGCATCGAACGTTCACCGTAACTGGATGGCATTTCTTGTGGAGGGTCGTGCATGACTAGAGGGTATCTAGGGATCTGCATGATAACAAGACATGTAGGTTACAACACCAGAGCTCAGATGGCAAACACCGAAGGTTATCCTAAGTCTATCCTCTTGAGTAGGGTAGGGCCACTTCCAGTTAGGAAGGAGTGCGGGAGACCGACGGTTTGTGGTTGGAGGTTAAGCTCCTTGAAGATACTTTCTCTTCCAAATACTGAGGAATTGCCGAGTCTTGAACGTGATGGGTTGACAATCGAGATGCATGATAATGGTATGTTTCCGATATTTGTTATTTCAAGAAAAATTCATTTGTTAGAAAACAAAGTGTTACAAATGTATATCATTTCTTTCAGTCTTTATGAAAATGCAATTATGTTTATGATAAAATGAAAATGTGGTATTGGATTATGGATAAGTTTATTTTGTATTTGATTACCTTGTAAAAAAAAAAAAAAATTTCATTGTGAAAACTTAGTTACTTCTTGTCATTTCAGTTTTGGATGTTACATCAAGAATGCCCTTGATGATCTTGAACAGTCAAACTCTGAAGTCAATGAATTAAAAGAAAGACTCAAACAGGCTAATGATTTCATGAGAGAAGTAAAAGACAAATTAAGTCTCTCTATGAAAAAGAGAAAGGAGCTGCTTCAGCAATTGGCAAGACAAGGTGAAGTAAATAATGCAAATGAAGAGCTGAAGGAAAAAACTGAGTTGTGTGAAAAGTTATCAAAAGAAATTATTATGGTAAGAGATGAAATGGAATTAGGAGTCATGAAGTTTACCCAAGAAGTTGAAGAGAAAAGAAAAACTGAAGATAATCTAAGACAATCTCTCAAGGAGAAATCAGAAGATTGCCACCAGATGGATAGAATTATCAGACATCTTGAATTTGATCTTGAAGATGCTAAAGATAATGAAGAAAAACTTGAGGATCAAATTGTCTCTCAAAAGGGATCTTCAAACAGTAAATAAGTATAAAGAGAAATTCAAGATAAGTTCTGCTCAACTTGAAGTTCTTCTTGGAAGTCAAAAGAAGGTAGATGACAAGTGTGGTTTGGGATATGAGAAAGGAGAAAGCTCCAGATCCGGTCAAAAGAATTTTGGATCAGAAAATCTAAGGAATAGGTCTAGAAGACCTCCGGTAAGACAACTTAATGCTCAAAGATATCCATCCTTCAATGGATACTGCCACAACTGTAATCACTTTTGTCACAAAGCTAATCAGTGTAGAAAGAGAATGAATCAGACTAATTCATCCTTCTCCGGATAGTGTTTTAACTGTAAAAGGTGTGGTCACAAATCTCATGAATGCAGAAATATGCAAATAAACAAATCATTCAATGGTAGATGCTTTGCATGCAATAGAATAGGTCATATGGCTAATCAATGCAGATCAAGAGGATCTCAATCAAATATGCAAAGAAATGTTGTTTGCCAAATTTGCACTAGATCTAGTCATATTGCTAAATTTTGTAGAAGCAAGAATCGGGACAAAAGAGGTCTGGTATATTATAATCAAAATCAAGACAAGGGAAAACAAAAAGTGAATGTGGATGAAGTTCAAAGTGAGATGAACAAGATTTGGGTGAAGAAAAGTACAGAGAATGTAGTAGATGGATCCACACTAGACTCTGGCACTGATATTCCTTCTGAAAATTAAAAAGTGAGCTCTGGCTCAGGGGGAGACATAAAGAAAACCTTGTTCCCCCAGCCAGTCAATTGGTGCCGGAACTAGCACAAAAAGAGTTGCGGATTGAAGGGCTCATAAGGGCAACATCCAACAAACTATGGTAAAGATCTGGAAGATCTGCATAATGTTTAAAGATCAGGATTGATCCAGTTCTCCAAGTCATCCAAATAAGGCAAACCAGAATAACTTAGGTTGAGCATTTATTGCAACCTGACATTAGGGTTTGTGGAGCAATATAAGGGTTTTTTCATTAATCACTTGTTCATTCTACATTCAAGAAGAAACGAAAAGTGAAGCTCTGCAACAAAATTCCACAACTTCATCGAAGATCATTTGTAGAAGTCAATTCATCCAGAAATCAGTCCGGCCAACTACGTGAAACTGAAAGGCGCAAAAGGTATTTTCTGTTCTCAATATCTCTCTGCAAAGCTTTGAAAGATGCATACTCTGAATATAGTAAAGATCTCTGATAGGCCCTGCCCTAAATTCAAGAAACATCCATACAAATCATTGGAGGTAGATCCCCTAGGAGCATTCTCTAGTGTTCCGCATGGTGTTTTGCACATAGAAGACATTAGGGTTTACATACATGCAAATATTGAAGAGTTTGGGGAATTCAAACTGAGAGACATCTATCACAAACAATTGAAAGATGATACTTTTGAGCTTAAACCAAAATATAAGGGCATCCAAGAGAAACATTTTGATCAGTTCATTCATTTCCCCTATTTTGAAGAAGATGAATGGGTCCAGTATGTATTGAGTAGGGTGCATGACAACTTCCTATGACAACTTCCTATGGCTGAACAAACCTTGCAAGATCACAGAGGAGGCAATTAGGGCAATAACTAGTTTATACTCCTCCGGAGGGATACCTGTCCTCAAATTTGTCAAAAACAACATTGTAACTAAGGCCACCGGATCAAAATTTGATAAGAGGGCAATGACCATTGAATATATTACTGACCTAGATATCAAGTTTGCATCTATGATAATAGGATACAAGATATATCACTCCAGTAGGGAGAATTTAGTATCTGGAACTACAGCATATACTGCCTATGAAATGCTGAGAAAGAATGTAGAATATGATCTCTGTGAACTTCTTTTGAGCCAATTAATGGAAAACATATAGAAAATCAAAAAGGACAAGAAGAATTCTTTTAAATATGGTGGACTAATACTATGTCTATTTTTCTACTTCATGAATGAGCTGCCTGGATCAAATGGATGGGTATGGCAAAATGACAAACTGGTAGCAATTCAGATTAGAGACTACTTGTATGAACTTGGGGATGCTAAGGCAAGGAATACAGCTCTGTGGGGTTACTTCAAGCAATTTCAAAATACAATGCAAATCAGAGAAAGAATCCCCAAATCAGTAGTTGAGAAATACAAGGATACAGTGTGCTTCATGGTAGACACTGATCAATGTCTAATGGAGGTAGTAGAGCCAAGGATAGTCTGGATCATGCCTATGGGGTATGAAGTTGATAAACAAATTGTAGAGCTGCATGTTCAACACATGCTCAGTCAGCCAAAGGACTCAAAAGCAGAAAGATTTGGAACCTTTGAGGAGCTAAGTGTAAAGATTCATGTGCAACTTAGAGAACCTAAAATCAAGAGGAAGGTGAGAAAAAAAGTAGAAAATATTGCCCAAGGCCTTGGCATCTCAAAGGAGGCACTTGATGCCCACAAGAAAAAGATGGAAAGGGCTGAGGAAGAGAAGAAAGAGGCAGAAAAGAAAGCAAGGAAAGTGCTCTGGTAGAAACCTCAACCCAGACCAGATCATCAAAGAGATCTGCACCTGTCATAGCCAAAAGCTCAAAAACATCAAAACCAGAAGTCCAGGCATCTGGAAAAGGAGAGAAAAGATCAAAGACAAAAGCCACAAGGGCTTATGCTAGTCAAAGAGACGAAGAGGAAACCGAATCAGATGAGGAGATAAAGAAACTGAAGAAGAAGAAGAAATCATCTGGTGAACCCTCTACCGGTCAAGGAGAAGAAGAGAAGGAAGAGGAATTTGCTAAAAAACCCACTCTCTCCTTGGATGTTGTAGTAAAAGCGGTCACTGTGGATGGGAACCTACAACCCTTAATAGAATTTTATGATGAATATAATGAAGCAAATAAACAGATTCTGGAGGAAGCCACAGTTTAGTTTTTGAACACTTACAACAAAGCTTTTATTGAAATTATCTCTCTAATACCCAAAAGCTTAGAGAAAAGGCTTGAAATGAGGAAGAATAATGCTCGAGCAAAAGATCTTGAGATCCGGGAATAGATAGTAATTCAGCTATTTCCTTCAATCAATCCCAAGACAATGAATATGGTATTTAAAGATTGCAAGGATGAGTTTCGGAGCAAAGCCAAGATGAATCAGCTAATGCTTGGTGAAACTGACAAAGTGGCAAAAGAGACTAAAGAGATCCTCCGAAATGCTTTTAAGAAATTCAACATTCCAATTATAGAGGACTTGGGTACTGACCCCTCGACCACTAGTGTTGCAGAAGAATCTACTGAGAAAATGATAGAAGAGGTGGGTCCTGAACAGACTAATATTTCTCCTCCGGTTTCACCTACAATGTCTGAATCTAAAGGAGAAGATAGAATACAGGAGAAAGAAGCAGAGGTGAAGGAAAAAGAGGTTGACAATACTAAGAATGTAGAAGGAGAGAAAGCTCCAAGGGACAGCCCTAAGAATGCAGAAGAGAAGAAACATCTGTCTCCGGCAAGAGACACTGCAAAAACTGTCCAAGAATTCTTGAATAAAGAAACAATGGAAATTGATGAACCGGAGCTTCTACAAGGACCATTTAATTTTGATTCTCTCTCACCGGTATAGACTATGAAGATAGCTTCATTTGCTAATGCAAAAGTGAAAGAAAAACTCCTAAAGTCTCATATGGAAGACTGTGAGTTGATAGAAGCTACTTCTGGAGTGCTTGAAAAGATTATGCCATCGGTTTAGAAAGATCCCACAACCTCCACTTCCAGTAATCTCAAAACTCTAGTCAGCAGTGTTATTACACATTTTGATTCTCTAGAGAAGTCAGCTGAAGAAAAGGTCCGGAAGGAGTTTTTGGATAAGAGATTCTTAGAGGTACAAGGGTTGATCATTAATGATAGGACAAATATGAATATTGGGATAAAGAGCTTAGAAAATGCTCTTAAAGATGGTGGAGAAGTATACAAATTTTGTATTTCATGGTCCAAAGCAACAGTAGAGATTGAGAAGAAAATAAAAGAGCAAGAGGATAAACTACTAAGTTTGTCTCGAAGTTTTGATCCTCTCTCTTCCTCCATAGTCAATCAAGAGTGTCAGACTATTGCAATCACAAATGCAATAAAGAATTTTGAGAAAGAAAAGAAGAACATAATTAGTCGAATGGGTGAACTCAGAAGAATCATTATCCCTAAGTTAGAGGCCATGCATGAGGCCATAAGTGATGCTCAGACTACTGCCTGAACCAATGATCCGACAGATCTTAAGAGGGCAGAAGCTTTTGTGTTTTTGTTGAGTGGTCACATTTCAATTTTGGATAGAATGAAGCAAAGTTGGGCTACAGAACTCGTCCAATTAAAGACATCTTTTGCAGACATTCTTCAATTTATGTGAGTATGTAATATGCGGCTAAGTATAGTAAAAAATTTTGAAAATTTTGGTATGCGGACCCTACCCTTTGCCATTGATGTCAAAGGGGGAGTGAGGAGCAGTGAAAAATGAGGAATTCAACTAAGGGGGAGCTTAGGAAAATGTATACAAAAACAGAGCATTAGCCAAGGGGGAGCATAGTGTAAACACTTAGTCATTTTTCACTAAGTGTTGCCATCAATGCCAAAGGGGGAGATTGTTGGCAAGAGACACTATATGGATTTGTGAATGTTGTCATTGATGGCAACAAAGTTCATCCCACACATCCACAGGATATGGTATGTCTCTACCGGAAGTCAGAGTGAAGAATGTTGTGGTCCGGTAAACACGAACATAGCATGTGGCGAGGTCTGACAAACAGGTCCGGATCTCTTAGAGGAAGCATCTTGGTGAAGTACAGATTTAGGGAAGTCAAGAGGAGTATCTTGACTGATAGATTCCAAGGTTTGAGCCTCCGGTGTGAAAAGGATAAATAGATATGAATGTTTGAGTGTCGGGTTCTCATGTGACAGTGTGAACAGAGGAAGAACTGACTGGCAGAACATCAGACATTATTCTGGATGTGTTACTGATGTTGGTAAAGGTTATGAAGGCATGAATTATGTTTGGCAAACATAATTAATGATTTCCACAAGTATATCATTGATCCGCATTACTTGGTGTGTAAGGATTCAGCTGACAGATCAAAGTTTGTGAAAAGATTGACTATTCCGGGTGCCGACTAGAAAGGTGATGAAATCACTTGTGCAGATATATATACACAATGGATTTAGTTGTGATGTGTGTTGTGGGTATTATTGATGTGTGAATAAAAGCAGAGCAGATCAGAAGCAGTAAGGAAGGTCCAGTATGTGAAAGGAAAGCAACATAAGAGAAGAGGAAAGATGAAGTGCAGCAGATTAGTGTATTGAGCCTAACTAGAACTGAACTCCAGCATATGTGGATGCTACCAATCAGCTCAAGTATTGTATAACACTCTTTTTGTAGACCGTGTGTCTCTTGTAGGTAGTGTGCCTCCTTGTGAGCAGTGTGCTCAGGCAGTGAGCCCTAATTGGCAAGTGCCATTTTGTATTTCCATTCTTCTAACAGAGAATACAATCTTGGGTTAATCACCCTATGGTTTTCTCCCTCAACAAGGTTTCCACGTTAAAAATACTGTGTCATGTGTATTTCCATTTCATGATTATGTTTGCTCATTTGGATTAATATTACATTGTTTGCTAATAAAGTTCACAAAGTAGAAATAATTAGGATAACTGATTCTCTCCCCCTCTCAGTTATCAACAGGATCCTAGCCCCATCTCTTATATTGTACCTCCGAGGGATTTGAACCTTAGTCGATGGTGTAATCAAGGAACACACCATCATCCTCGCCAATTGTGCTCAATCAATTGAGCTACAATCCTTTAGTATTTTGTAAAGAGATTTGTATTAACTTGCTTTTAATTTTGTTATTAGGGTAAATTAAGTCTATTAATATACCTTTTGTCAAGTTATCTATAATTTTTGTTGTAAAAAATAAAGCAATAATATTAAAGACAACATTGACATTTATATTTAGGGTATAGGACGAAGTATATTGAATCTCTTGTGTATATTTGTCTTTCTATAGATGTTGTAGATTATGTTTATCAATGGTATGAGAATTTCAGTTTAATTACTTGTTATGTTGGTCATATCCCCTTGAAAAGTAGTCTCTAACTACCTAAATAAATCACAATTGGCAACCTCATGGCATCAAGTTTCCTGAGGCTCATGGCATCAAGTTTCCTAGGGCTCGTAGCCTTACCAAGGGCTTCCTTTTTGTTTCAAAGACTCCCCAACAAGCTCACATGCTTTTGGACCACTCCAATTATTGATTCATGTGAAGTGATTTCTTGGTGTTCTCTATGGACCTACAATTTTAAGGCTTTTAAGCAAGCCTCACTCAAGGTCCTCATTTAGGTCAAGCTTCTATGTCTCCCCATTCCTTTCTAAGATTTACTAGAGCAAAGTATCTAACCTTTAGGACATTTTATTTTTCATGAATGAGAAATAATTTATTTTTCTCATCCCCACCTAAGGATTTGTATTGAGGTGGACCTCACCATTAATCTTAACAAGACTATAAAGATTCAAGATGGGGCCCTACACTTTCACAGAAGGTGACCTACATCAATCTTCCTAATACTTGCTTTAGGTGTTAATTCCCTAATCACAAAATCAAGTATTTCCCTCGTATGCCATGTTTAGTTTCTATGTTGCCTATTAATGATGAGTGTTGGAATATTGTGGGACAATGTAGAATCTAGAATTGCATACTTCAAAATTCTCACTCTATACATTAAAAACCCATTTTAACATCCATTTCTATGTTGAATAGTCATTTCAACATCCATTTTTTCTAACATGTTTTAGGGCCTATTTAGCATGTTTCTAAGCCTAAAACCCTTCACTAAGTTGTTATGTTGACCAAACATAATTTTGTATCTATTTCCTACTTATTCTCAATTTATTGGAAATCTGCACCCACTTGGACACTAGCTTGATTATGATAGTGCACTTAGTCACAAGTACACTCACAGTAGTGTCCACACATGCATATCATCCATAAGATTGTTTTGCTACCTGATATAGGAGTAGCTTGAGTATGCTTAAGGGTTTATTATTTTATTTTTCTTATCTTTTCATACTTTTTATATGAATTTCATTTTTTGTTTTGGGAGGTTCTATATCACCCACAAGATTGTTTTGCTACGTGTTATAGAAGTAGCTTGAGTATGCTTGAGTATGCTTTGAGTGGCAAAAACTACCACCTAGTGTGCTAGGTTCCCACCTACACTGTCACCGACCAAGAAGCAACATTCCAGGTTCCCACGGGTAGAAAACGGATCAAACTCGGGTTGTGAAAGGCAAGGCAGAGCCGCAATGCAATCTTCACACCCGGCAGGTAGGCAGTGCTCCGGGGCAAGCCGGTAACCGACAGAAACCCATATCGAGCTAGTTGAAGAGGCTAGGCGAGAATAGAGGCCATGGAACATTTTCCATGAGGGATCCCCTATGCAGAAACTACCTCCATGGAAATATAGCACAATTGGTAACTTGGCCTGGGTGGTGACACTTTCAGTTTCCTCGGGTAGAAACACCCACGCCCATAGACCCGTCATTTCATCTAGTGTTACATTGGTGGTGGCTATTGTTGGATTATGAAGTCCAAAAGACACATTATTTCTCCTACCAAATCTCTTGCCTCTTGGTCTTCCTTATCCATTGTGGATATTACTTTATAAGAGAGATGTATTGCTGTTGTCATTCATTGTAGTCGCACTTCATACAGAGATAATAAAATTGTTCCCCTACTCCTATGGATGCATTTAGTTTATGGTGAACCACATTAAATTTGTTGTCTCGTGTGTGTGATCTTTTTATCTGTTCTATTTCTATTTTGTTTCCATTGTTCCATTGTTTTAACAAGTGGTATCAGAACTCAGTCAAGGAGCTGGTTGAGAAATTCGTGATGAATTTCGAAGAAATGGAAGAAGCAGACAAGTGGAGAATAGAGAAATTTTTGGGGCAGAATTTTGGACTTTGGAAGATGCAAATTTGTGCCCTACTAATTCAAAAAGACCAAGCTATAACATGGAAAGGAAAGGAAGCGAAACCGAAGAAGATGACACATGATGAATGGGATGTGATTGACCAAAAAGTAGCTGCTACAATTATCCTCTCGCTTTGCTGTAATGTCCTATTTAATGTTGCATCAGAAACTTTGGCAAAACAAATTTGGGACAAGCTTTGTGACATGTATGAGACGACATCCACAACCAATAGGGTCTTCTTGTTGAAGAAGTTATTCAATCCGAGAATGAAAGAAGGAAAAACATTTTCAAATCATTTGAATGAATTTAATATTGCAATCAGCCAACTAGCTTCCACAGAAATCAATTTTGATGATGAAATGAGGGCTATGCTGCTCTTGTGCTCTCTTCCTGATAGTTGGGATAATGTCATGATGATGATCAGCAATTCAGCACCTAGGAGAAGAGGATCCGAAGACAAGGAAAAGAAAGCAATGTTAAGATTTGACGATGCCACTGCCACACTTCTCAATGAAGACATGAGAAGAGGACAAAATAAAATATCCGGTGAAGCCTTGGTTTTAGGCAATAGGGGAAGAACCCAAGATCGAGGAAAACATAATAGGAGAAGATCTAAATCAGCCAAGAGATCAAAGTCAAGAGGACAGAAAGAAGGTTGTTGGTTTTGCAGAAAAGATGGACATGTCAAGAAGGATTGTTGGTGTTACAAGAAAGCCCAAAAATAGCTGAAAGAAAATGAGGTTAACACGACTATTGAAGATGATGGAGGAGCTCTTGTCTTGGCAACAAGTGAAATTGCAGCTGACTCCTAGATATTAGACTTTGGTGCCTCCTTTCATGCAACCTCAAACTAGGATGCCTTCAAAAGATATCAAGAAGAAAAATTTGGTTATCTCGGTGACAATGAGTCATGTGAGATAGGCGGTAAAGGTCACATATTGCTACAACTAAAGAATGGAAGCAAGTGGCTACTAAATGATGTAAGACATGTTCCTAAACTTAAGAGGAACTTGATTTCAGCTGGACAACTTGATGCTCAAGGCTGTAGCATCACCTTCTCTTCCAACATTTGGAAAGTGACCAAAGGAGCCTTAGTTGTTGCAAAAGGTAGCAAATCAGGATCTCTTTATGTGCTAGAGTGTACTGCTGAAGTGGGAGTTGTGATGGGTGTAGTAGATAGTAGGATGGAACTTTGGCATAGGAGACTTGGCCATATGAGCAAAAAGGGAATGGAAGTTTTGCTCAAAAGAGGTCAACTTTCTGGTTTAGAATCAGTAGATTTAAAGCTATGTGAGCATTGTATTTATGGGAAACAAAGGCAGGCCAGCTTCTCCAAAACCAGACACGACAAAAAGTCAAGACCCTTGGAACTTATGCATTCGGATGTCTTCGGTCCCATGGAGGTAACCTCCATTGGAGGAGCAAACTATTTTCTAACTTTTTTAGATGATTGCACCCGTAAACTTTGGGTCTATATGCTCAATAGAAAATCAGAAGTGTTTGCAAAATTCAAAATTTTTAAGGCTGTTGTTGAAAATCAAATCAGGAGCAAAATTAAATGTCTAAAAACTGACAATGGGGCCGAGTTTTTCTCTTTAGATTTTGATACTTATTGTGTATATAATGGCATTCAACACATCAAGGTTGTACCATTTACACGTCAAGAAAATGGTGCAGCCAAAAGGATGAATTGCACGATTATAGAGAGGGCACGTAACATGCTCTCTAATGCTGGTTTGAGTAAAGAATTCTGGGCTGAGGTAGTTAACATAGTGGTTTATTTGATCAACCGAAGTCCTTTTGCTAAGCTAGACTTTGACATTCCAGAAGAAGAGTGGTTTGAAAGGAAGATCTCCTACAATCACCTCCGGGTCTTTAACTGTGACGCGTTCGCTCACATTCCTAAGGAGAAGCAAACAAAATTGGATTTCATATCCAAAAGATGCATCTTCATCAGTTATGGGGAAGAATAATACGGATTCAGGTTGTGGGATCCTATAAGAAAGCAAATCATTCGCAGCCGTGATGTGGTATTCAACGAAAAAGTGTTCCTAGCCCTGCAAGCACAAAAAACATAAGGAGAAGAGTATATATCAGTTGATGATATAGGGTGTGATACATAGTTTTCACATCCAAATGTGGCATCACATATAGATGGAAATTCAATTCCAGTATTGGCACAGAAAAATCAAAACTTAGAGAAGCCCTCTTCACATTCTACACAACCCCCTTTCCATTCCACAAAGGATATACATTTTTTCAACACAGATGGTGCTTCAACTTTGGACAGGCCACACCTACCACAGCCTCCAGCTATGGTTTCATAGTCTCTTCTGGATGGAAACTTGATGTAAGGAAAATAGAACACCGGTTCACACTCAAAAAATGTTTATATTAATGAGCACTCAGGCTCATGTCCGCCGAGCAATACACATTCGGTGGGAGTGTTTCCCACGCTAGCTGAAGGTGGAGCGATCTTCAAAACACAAGCATCTTTTCCAAATCGTGGTGCATGGGAGCCAAATGCACCATAAGATGCCATGGAAACTACAGTCATACATCATATGCTACCTTTGCAAACAGTGACTTCTTCTTGTGAAGTGATTTGCCTCCAACATCCCAGTCTTCCTCCTTTGACTTCTACACAACTAAGAAACTGACTCAGTCTATAGCAATAGTGACGTTAGAAGCTTACAACATACAGTGGGAAATTTTACTACGTGGACTGAGAATGGTGTTGCTGCGTATAAGACAAACGCCACACAAGCTACTTTAAATCTGTTGTCCCCTGTGACTATTACGCCTTCTCTAAATGAATTGCAACCAACACACTTTAATATACAGAATTTGAATTTCTCCACTCTGCCAGTAAGAGAGTTGCCAGTATTAATGGAGAAGGTAAACTCTCAATTTGGAAATTCATCTACTTCTATGGAAATATAGAGGGGCAATAAAAAGCCACAGGGTATACAGAGAAGTGATACTGGAAAATTTGTTGAACAACAGAGGAGTGTTGAACAGAGCACTGCACATGAAGAGGGTAGTATACAGGGGCAAATCCCTCCATTGAGGAGGTCTACCAGGGAGAGGAAACCTCATTCAAAGTTTGATGATTACCATCTAATCATATCTGATCAATTAGAGCCAAATACATTTCGAGAGGCCTGCAATGCAAAGGATAGTGAAAAGTGGATGGCTACTATGAAGGATGAAATGGAGTCACTAATGACAAACCATACATGGGATCTAGTCTAGCTTCCTCCGAATCAAACGTCTTTGAAGAATTGGTGGGTGTATACACTGAAAGAGGAAGAAGGAGGCACAAAACTCTACAGGGCCAGACTCGTTGTGAAAGGATATGATCAACAAAAGGGAGTAGACTTCAATGAGATATTTTCACCAGTCGCGAAGATCAATACAATTCGAGCCATTTTGGGTTTGGCTGCAGTTTATGACCTTGAGCTTGAGCAACTCGATGTCAAAACCACATTTCTCCATGGTGACATAGAAGAAGAATTGTACATGCATTAGCCAGAAGGTTTTGTCAAGCAAGGGCATGAAAATCTATATTGCAGATTAAGGAGTTTGTATGGGCTAAAACAAGCCCCAAGGTAGTGGTACATCAAGTTTGATAACTTCATGATGGAGAATCAGTTTATACGTTGTGAATCTGATCCATGTTTATACTACAAGGTCTTTCCAAGTGGTGAATTTGTTTTAGTGCTACTCTATGTTGACGACATGCTCATTACCGGCACCAACATGAGAGTCATTGCTGATTTGAAGCAACTCTTGGGAAACAAATTTGCAATTAACCTCGAGGTAGCAAAGAAGATTCTTGGCATGACTATTATCTGAGATAGAAAGAAAAAAAGAAATCAGATTATCTTAGCAAAAGTATATTGAAAAAGTTTTGGATAGATTCAATATGAGAGGTGCTAAGCCGGTTAGCACTCCAGTTGCCGATCATTTTTGCTTGTCTTCCATATTGTGCCCCAAGACACAAGAAGAACAAGATTACATGAAGAACATTCCATATTCTTTAGCCGTGGGAAGTCTTATGTATGCAATGATATGCACCCGTCCTAATATTTCCCTTGCAGTGGGAGTTGCGAGCCGGTTCATGAGCAATCCCAGAAAAACTCATTGGGAAGCTGTGAAGTGGATATTGAGGTATCTAAAAGGCACTTCAAATTATGCCTTATGCTTTGGCGGGAAAGTAGCACAGTTACAAGGCTTCATTGACTCTGATATGGCGAGTGACTTGGATAAAAGGTCTACATTAGGTTATGCTTTTACTTTTGCCGGGTAGCTATTAGCTGGGTCTCAAGATTGCAACAAGTAGTTGTTCTTTCCACTACTGAGGCTGAGTACATTGCCCTCATTGAAGGAGCAAAAGAAATGGTTTGGTTGCAGCATTTGTTAACTAAATTGGGATCCCAAAAATAAGTTTTCACACTCTTTTGTGACAGTAACGACGCTATTCTTTTGGCCAAGAATGCGGCATTTCATAACAGAACCAAACACATTGAGCTGAGGTATCACTTCATCCATAGCATGATTGAAGAAGGCAAGTTGCAACTTCAAAAGATCGACACCAAGATCAATCCGGATGATGCATTGACCAAGGTTGTACCTTGAGAGAAGTTTGAATTATGCTAGGCTTCTCTCGGCATTGTCAAGATGTGACATTGACACTGGAGTAGGGGAGTGAGTAATAATCAGTGGACTTTAAGTGGGAGATTGTTGGATTGTTAAGTCCAAAAGACACATTATTTCTCTCGCCAAATCTCTTGCCTCTTGGTCTTCCTTATCCATTGTGGTTACTACTTTATAAGAGAGATGTATTGTTACTGTCATTCATTGTATTCGCACTTCATACAGAGATAATAAAATTGTTCCCTTGCTCCTGTGGATGTACCCAGTTTATGGTGAACCACGTTAAATTTGTTGTCTTGTGTGTGTGATCTTTTTGTCTATTCTATTTCTATTTTGTTTTCACTATTCCATTGTTTTAATAGCTACTCCATTTAGGAACTGGTCTGGGTTCCAGGGGATTTTAGTGGTCAGTATATTGTTGCACTCCTCCAACCTTTCAATTGACCCATTTTTGTAGAGCTTTACGAATCCTAGAAGCTCTTCTTTTATTGTTGTTCCTTCGGTCTTGTTTTCCTCCATTTTTTACAACCCCTGTTTCTTGGATTGTTTGTCTGATTCAAGTAGGGGATTTATAAAGTGGAATGGAATTCTAGAATCAAGAGAGATTCAAGGTGGATCTTTATTTCAGTGGCCTTTTGTAATTTTGTCTAAGACAATATCTAGACCCGCAGATGCTTGTCATGTCAGTGAGATGGAAGCCATGAACATTAGTTGCCCTGGATCTTGTTGTTTTCAACTTGGAATTTTTGACAGGTGGTTGTGGAATAAAAAATTGGAATTGATTGTTAGGTACTGATTTAGAAGTTTGTTTACCTGGTTGTTGAGAAGAAGGGACCACTTCAAATTGAAAAGCCACATAGGGATTGAAGAGAACCAGAGTTTAGCTAGTGTGAATTTAATGGTTTAGCTTTAGTATGCTTGAGGGTTTATTGTTTCGTTTTTCTATTTTTTCATATTTTTATACCGGTTTTTGGTTATCAAAGGATTTTATATCATTCATAAGATTGTGTTGCTATGTGATATAGGAGTAGCTTGAGAATGCTCGAGGGCTTATTGTTTCATTTTCTCATCTTTTCATACTTTTTATATAGATTTTTTTTTTGTTTTTGGGAGGGTTTTATATCACCCACAAGATTGTTTTGCTACATGATATAGAAGTAGCTTGAGTATGCTTGAGGGTTTATTGTTTCATTTTTCTCATCTTTTCATACTTTTTATATGGATTTTTTGTTTTTGTTTTGGGAGGGTTCTATATCACCCACATGATTGTTTTGCTACTTGATACAGAAGTAGCTTGAGTATGCTTAAGGGTTTATTGTTTCGTCTTTCTCATCTTTTCATACTTTTTATACGGATTTTTATTTGGTTTTGGGAGGGTTTTATATCACCCACAAGATTGTTTTGCTACCTGATACAGAAGTAGCTTGAGTATGCTTAAGGGTTTATTGTTTCGTCTTTCTCATCTTTTCATACTTTTTATACAGATTTTTTTGTTTGTTTTGGGAGGGTTTTATATCAACAACAAGATTGTTTTGCTACCTAATACAGAAGTAGCTTGAGCATGCTTGAGGGTTACTGTTTCATTTTTCTTGTCTTTTCATACTTTTTATATGGATTTTTTTAATTTTTTTTGTTTTGGGAGGGTTTTATATCACCCACAAGATTGTTTTGCTACATGATATAGAAGTAGCTTGAGTATGCTTGAGGGTTTATTGTTTTGTTTTTCTCGTCTTTTCATACTTTTTATACAGATTTTTGTTTTTGTTTTGTGAGGGTTTTATATCACCCACAAGAATGTTTTGCTACCTGATACAGGAGTACAAGCACTGAGCGATATTCATTCCACAAAGTTGCCCAAGAGAGGATCTTAGCATCATCCATTATATTGTACCTCTAAGGGATTTGAACCCTAGTGGATGGTGTAATCAAGGAACACACCATCATCCTCACCAATTGTGCTCAATCAATTGAGCTAAAACCCTTTGGTGTTTTGTAAAGAGTTAAGTATTAATTTTGCTTTTAATTTTGTCATTAGGGTAAATTAAGTCTATTAATATAGGTTTTGTCAAGTTATCTATACTTTTTGTTGTAAAAAATAAAGAAGATAATATTAAAGACAACATTGACATTTATATTTAAGGTATATGACAAAGTATATTGAATCTTTTGTGGATATTTGTCTTTCTATAGATGTTGTAGATTATGTTTATCAATGGTATGAGAATTTTAGTTTAATTACTTGTTATGTTGGTCATATCCCCTTGAAAAGTAGTCTCTAACTACCTAAATAAATCACACTTGGCAACCTCATGGCATCAAGTTTCCTAGGGCTCGTAGCCTTACCAAGGGCTTCCTTTTTGTTTCAAAGACTCCCCAACAAGCTCACATGCTTTTGGACCACTCCAATTATTGATTCATGTGAAATGATTTCTTGGTGTTCTATATGGACCTACAATTTTAAGGCTTCTGAGAAAGCCTCACTCAAGTTCCTCATTTAGGTCGAGCTTCTATGTCTCCCCATTCCTTTCTAAGATTTACTAGAGCAAAGCATCCAACCTTTAGGACATTTTATTTTTCATGAATGAGAAATAATTTATTTTTCTCATCCCCACCTAAGGATTGGAATTGAGGTGGACCTCACCATTAATCTTAAAAAGACTATAAAGATTCAAGATGGGGCCCTACACTTTCACAGAAGGTGACCTACATCAATCTTCCTAATACTTGCTTTAGGTGTTAATTCCCTAATCGCAAAATCAAGTATTGCCCTCTTATGCCATGTTTGGTTTCTATGTTGCCTATTAATGATGAGTGTTGGAATATTGTGGGACAATGTAGAATCTAGAATTGCATACTTCAAAATTCTCACTCTATACATTGAAAATCCATTTTAACATCCATTTCTATGTTGAATAGTCATTTCAACATCCATTTTTTCTAACATGTTTCAAGGCCTATTCAGCATGTTTCTGAGTCTAAAACCCTTCACTAAGTTGTTATATTGACCAAACATAATTTTGTATCTATTTCCTACTTATTCTCAATTTATTGGAAATCTACACCCAATTGGACACTAGCCTGATTATGATAGTGCACTTAGTCACAAGTACACTCACAGTAGTGTCCACACATGCATATCATCCATAAGATTGTTTTGCTACCTGATATAGGAGTAGCTTGAGTATGCTTGAGGGTTTATTGTTTCATTTTTCTCATCTTTTCATATTTTTTATATGAATTTTATTTTTTGTTTTGGGAGGTTTTATATCACCCACAAGATTGTTTTGCTACATGATATAGAAGTAGCTTGTGTATGCTTGAGTATGCTCTGAGTGGGGAAAACCGCCACCTGGTGTGCTAGGTTCCCACCTACACTGTCACCAGCCAAGAAGCAACATTCCAGGTTACCACGGGTAAAAAATGGATCAAACCCGGGTCGTGAAAGGTAGGCCAAAGCCACAATGCAATCTTCATACTCGGCAAGTAGGCAGTGCTTTGGGCCATGCCGGTAACCAACATAAACCCATATAGAGCCAGTTAAAGAGGCTAGGTGAGAACAGAGGCCGTGGAACATTTTCCATGAGAGATCCTCTATGCAGAAACTTCCTCCATGGAAGTATAACACAATTGGTAACTTGACCCCAGTGGTGGCACTTTCAGTTTCCTTGGGTAGAAAGACCCACGCCCATAGATCCGTCGTTTTGTCTAGTGTTACATCGGTGGTGGCTACTATTCGATTGTGAAGTCCAAAAGACACATTATTTCTCCCGCCAAATCTCTTGCCTCTTGGTCGTCCTTATCCATTGTGGATATTACTTTATAAGAGAGATGTATTGCCGCTATCATTCATTGTATTTGCACTTCATACAAAGATAATAAAATTGTTCCCCTGCTTCTGTGGATGTAGCTAGCTTATGGTGAACCATTAAATTTGTTGTCTTGTGTGTGTGATCTTTTTGTCTGTTCTATTTCTATTTTGTTTTCGTTGTTCCATTGTTTTAACAATTGGTATCAGAGCTCAGTCAAGGAGCTGATCAAGAAATTCATGATGAATTTTGAAGAAATGGAAGAAGAAGACAAGTGGAGAATAAAGAAATTTTTGGGGTAGAATTTTGGACTTTGGAAGCTACAAATTCATGCCCTATAATTCAAAAAGACCAAGCTATCACACTGAAAGCAAACGAAGCAAAATTGAAGAAGATGACAGATGACGAATGGGATGTGATGGACCAAAAAGTAGCTACTACAATTATCCTCTCGCTGTGCAGTAATGTCCTATTTAATGTTGCATCAGAAACTTTGGCAAAACAAATTTGGGACAAGCTTTGCGACATGTATGAGATGGCATCCGCAACCAATAGGGTCTTCTTATTGAAGAAGTTATTCAATTTGAGAATGAAAGAAGGAAAAACATTTTCAAATCATTTGAATGAATTTAATAATGCAATCAGCCAACTAGCTTTCGTAGAAATCAATTTTGATGATGAAATGAGGGCTATGCTACTCTTGTGCTCTCTTCCTGATAGTTGGGTTAATGTCGTGATGATGATCAGCAATTCGGCACCTGGGAGAAGAGGATCCGAAGACAAGGAAAAGAAAGCAATGTTAAGATTTGATGATGTCGCTGCCACACTTCTCAATGAAGACATGAGAAGAGGACAAAATAAAAAATCTGGTGAAGCCTTGGTTTTAGGCAATAGGGGAAGAACCCAAGATCGAGGAAATCATAATAGAAGAAGATCTAAAACATATCTGATCAATCAGAGCCAAATACATTTCAAGAGGCCTGCAATGCAAAGGATAGTGAAAAGTCGATGGCTACTACGAAGGATGAAATGGAGTCACTAATGACAAACCATACATGGGATCTGGTCTAGCTTCCTCCAAATCAAAAGGCTTTAAAGAATCGGTGGGTGTATAGACTGAAAGAGGAAGAAGGAGGCACAAAATGCTATAGGGCCAGACTTGTTGTGAAAGGATATGATCAACCAAAGGGAGTAGACTTCAATGAGATATTTTCACCAGTCGTGAAGATCAACACAATTCGATCCGTTTTGGGTTTGGCCGCAGTTTATGACCTTGAGCTTGAGCAACTCGATGTCAAAACCACATTTCTCCATGGTGACATAGAAGAAGAATTGTACATGCATCAGCCAGAAGGTTTTGTCAAGCAAGGGCATGAAAATCTGTATTGCAGATTAAGGAGGAGTTTGTATGGGCTAAAACAACCCCCAAAGCAGTGGTACATCAAGTTTGATAACTTCATGATGGAGAATCAATTTATACATTGTGAATCTAATGCTTGTTTATACTACAAGGTCTTGCCAAGTGGTGAATTTGTTTTAGTGCTACTCTATGTTGATGACATGCTCATTACCGGCACCAACATGAGAGTCATTGCTATTTTGAAGCAACTCTTGGGAAACAAATTTGCAATGAAGGACCTCAGGGCAGCAAAGAAGATTCTTGGCATGACTATTATCCGGGATAGAAAGAAAGAAAGAAATCAGATTATCTTAGCAAAAGTATATTGAAAAAGTTTTGGATAGATTCAATATGAGAGGTGCTAAGCCAGTTAGCACTCTAGTTGCCAATCATTTTCGCTTGTCTTCCGCATTGTACCCCAAGACACAAGAAGAAAAAGATTACATGAAGAACATTCCATATTCTTTAGCCATGGGAAGTCTTATGTATGCAATGATATGCACCCGTCCTAATATTTCCCATGCTGTGGGAGTTGTGAGCCGGTTCATGAGTAATCCCAGAAAAACTCATTGGGAAGCTGTGAAGTGGATATTGAGGTATCTAAAAGGCACTTCAGAATATGCCCTATGCTTTGGCAGGAAAGTAGCACAGTTACAAGGCTTTGTTGACTCTGATATGGCAGGTGACTTGGATAAAAGAAGGTCTACATTAGGTTATGCTTTTACTTTTTCCAGGATAGCTATCAGCTGGGTCTCAAGATTGCAACAAGTAGTTGCTCTTTCCACTACTGAGGCTGAGTATATTGCCCTCACCGAAGGAGCAAAAGAAATGGTTTGGTTGCAGCATTTGTTAACTGAGTTGGGATCTAAACAACAAGTTTTCACACTCTTTTGTGATAGTAACAACGCTATTCATTTGGCCAAGAATGTAGCATTTCATAACAGAACCAAACACATTGAGCTGAGGTATCACTTCATCCATAGCATGATTGAAGAAGGCAAGTTGCAAGTTCAAAAGATCGACACCAAGATCAATCCAGTTGATGCATTGACCAAGGTTGTACCTTGAGAGAAGTTTGAATTCTGATGGGCTTCTCTCAGCATTGTCAAGATGTGACATTGAGATTGGAGTAGGGGAGTGAGCAACAATCAGTTGACTTCAAGTGGGAGATTGTTGGATTGTGAAGTCCAAAAGACACATTATTTTGAAAGGAAGCTAGGGGTACGGAAACACTTCCTACACTAATCTATTGAGGAGAGGGCTATGCAAATTCAACTTTAGCCTAACTATTACAATGATGTTAAACCATTAACATGAGATATAGCAGAAAAACACAAGAACTAGAAAGTAGACAGAAGAAGAGAGACAAAGATTTATGGTGGGGAAAACCCTTATCGGGTGAAAAACCCCACACTCAGAAACCTGCATAATGTATTAACAAATTTGAAAGAATGTTTACAATACACTTGCAATGCAAGCTTCAATGGTCTTTGACACTCATGTCTGGAGTCAATCTGGTAGCATAATAGTACCTGTAAACCTGTGATACAAACTCCATCTCCAAGCACCTATTTAAATAGAACATTCAAGGTAATTTTGGACCTTTCTTGGAATGGGCATCCACTATGGCATCTTGGACCAAAACCCATGGGTAGGGACACTTGGTCAACATTGCAGAATGTGTCTGACACTTTTCCATAGCTCCCATCCCAAAGAGGTCACCTATTTCCAAAATGGGCTATGACAGATGCTTTTAGGACACTTACGACCATCATAGAATCTGTCATAGCGGTTACAATTTACAGCTGTAAGAGAATTTGTCATACACATGCTATAAATAGCATATTCTCTTATAATACATCATATTCCACCTTGGGGCACCCAAATATGTCTCATTCAAAGATGCTACATGACACATGTCATTACCTGTCTTACAACCTTCTATTCTCGACTCTTACATGTCATAGATTTGTCATAAGAATCTGTCATAACCGTTTCGGTCAAACATTCCTTACACAACATAGAAGATGCTAACACATGGTAGAATATTCCTACCACTAAGTGGGATGCCTATCTCCTCATGTGAGGACAAAATAACAAGTTGTCATAATCCATGTAGGATTGACACATCACCATGCCACATCCCATAATATGGCAAAGTGGAATTTCCAATTATTTACAACATAGGCAATTAAATAATAAATACAAACATTACAAATGCAGAGAATTACCAAGGTTGAGACACCTTAATTCCCAACATTCTCCCACTTGTCAAACACCTTGTAAGAGCTAATAGAAAAATAGGATTTAACTGCTATAGGCCGAGAGGTCCATATACTCTGAACACCATCTGAACTTCTCTGTGCCCACTGGCTTCGTCAATACATCTAGAACATTCTTCAAAGTATCTACCTTCTCCAAATTTACCTTTCCATCCTCAACCATGTCCCTCACGAAGTGAAATTGAACATCAATGTGCTTGGTTCTAGCATGGAAAGTTGGATTCTTTGCAAGGCAAATTGCACTCTGACTGTCACAACTGATCGTGATCTGACCTACATCATCACCAATATCAGAACACAATCTCTTAAGCTAGATGGTTTCCTTACAAGCATGAGTTGCTGCCATATACTCAGCTTCTATCATGGACAAAGCAACAATAGGTTGTTGCTTACTCATCCAACTAATAGCACCACCAAATAGTGTAAAAACATAAGCATTGATGGATCTCTTATTGTCAATGTCACCTGTCCAATCTAAATCCACAAATCCATGAATATCAATAGAATGCAGAGGTCCTGAAACACTACCATGATAGCAAATGGAATACTCAGAAGTACCCCTCAAATATCTGAACACTCGTTTAACTGCATCCTAATGAACCCATCCAAGATTAGCCATAAATCAATTAAGGACTCCCACTACTTAGGCAATGTCTAGTCTTGTGCAGACCATAGCATACATCAAACTGCCAACAGCACTAGCATAAGGTACTCTGCTCATGTCCTCCACCTCACTAGGAGATTTTGGACAATCCTCAATAGACAACTTTGTCCCCAAAGAAACAAGAACACACAATGGTCTACAATCTGCTATGCTGAATTTGTCCAACACGAACTTCACATACTTACTCTAGTTTAACCAAAGTTTTTTGTTGGTTCTGTCTCTTCTGATTTCCATTCCTAGAATGTACCTAGCTGCCCCTAAATCTTTTATTTCAAACTGAGATGACAACTAAGATTTAAAATCAGAAATCATATTCTTACCCTTCCCAATGAGCAACATATTATCAACATATAGTGCAATAATGAGAATACGATCACCATCATACTTATAATAAACACAGTGATCTGATTTTGATCTCACAAATCCAATTGACAACACAAAGGCATCAAACTTCAAGTACCATCTCCTAGGGGATTGCTTAAAACCATACAAAGACTTCTTAAGTTTGTAAACCAAATTTTCTTTACCTTTTACCATGT